>JBBGZY010000754.1:0-1200000 GCA_037952925.1 Lithobates clamitans
GAATGAAGGAAAGAAGGAAAGAGAAAGAAAGAAAGAAAGAAAGAAAGAAAGAAAGAAAGAAAGAAAGAAAGAAAGAAAGAAAGAAAGAAAGAAAGAAAGAGAGGGGGTGGGGAAAGAATGAAGGAAAGAGAAAGAAAGAAAGAGAGGGGGTGGGGAAAGAATGAAGGAAAGAGAAAGAAAGAAAGAAAGAAAGAAAGAAAGAAAGAAAGAAAGAAAGAAAGAAAGAAAGAAAGAAAGAAAGAAAGAAAGAAAGAGAGGGGGTGGGGAAAGAATGAAGGAAAGAGAAAGAAAGAAAGAAAGAAAGAAAGAAAGAAAGAAAGAAAGAAAGAAAGAAAGAAAGAAAGAAAGAAAGAAAGAAAGAAAGAAAGAAAGAAAGAAAGAAAGAAAGAGAGGGGGTGGGGAAAGAATGAAGGAAAGAGAAAGAAAGAAAGAGAGGGGGTGGGGAAAGAATGAAGGAAAGAGAAAGAAAGAAAGAAAGAAAGAAAGAAAGAAAGAAAGAAAGAAAGAAAGAAAGAAAGAAAGAAAGAAAGAAAGAAAGAAAGAAAGAAAGAAAGAGAGGGGGTGGGGAAAGAATGAAGGAAAGAGAAAGAAAGAAAGAAAGAAAGAAAGAAAGAAAGAAAGAAAGAAAGAAAGAAAGAAAGAAAGAAAGAAAGAAAGAAGAAAGAAAGAAAGAAAGAAAGAAAGAAAGAGAGGGGGTGGGGAAAGAATGAAGGAAAGAGAAAGAAAGAAAGAAAGAAAGAAAGAAAGAAAGAAAGAAAGAAAGAAAGAAAGAAAGAAAGAAAGAAAGAAAGAAAGAAAGAAAGAAAGAAAGAGAAAGAAAGAGGGGGTGGGGAAAGAATGAAGGAAAGAGAAAGAAAGAAAGAAAGAAAGAAAGAAAGAAAGAAAGAATGAAAGAAAGAAAGAAAGAAAGAAAGAAAGAAAGAAAGAAGAAAGAAAGAAAGAAAGAGAGGGGGTGGGGAAAGAATGAAGGAAAGAGAAAGAAAGAGAGGGGGTGGGGAAAGAATGAAGGAAAGAGAAAGAAAGAGAGGGGGGTGGAGGAATAAGGGAGGGAAGAACATCCCCTACATCAGTGTACTCACTGGGAGGCAGGAGGGACTGGAGGGATGGATGGATGGATCAGACTCCCCTTTTGCTGGGCTTCAGCATGAATCTTCCCGCCCACACATCCCCTTCTCTGAGGCAGAGCAGAGAACACTGCCGAGGAGAGTGGGCGGGGCAGACACAGGAGGAGAGGGCGGGAGGAGGAGGAGCAGAAGCTCTCTCTCCTCTTCTGTTTGGCTGTGCGGGCAGCAGGGGGAGGGGGGAGATCTGTCAGAACAGGCTCACTGGGCGGCTCTCCCTGTCTGTGATCCGGAGCTCCGATCACACATCTCGCCCTGCCTGTCTGTTATCTCTCCCTGTAGCAGAGCGAGGGGACTCAGGACGGAGATCTCTGCTGCTGAATGAGGCGGCTCTCTAACTAGGTAAACTAGCCAGCTGTGCGAGGCCCCTATGACTGCGAGGCCTGAGGCCACCGCCTATTTTGCCTAATTAGAGAGCCGCCTCTGCCCGTAACCATTGTATGCCCAATTACTTGCATATAAGCCTTTAAAATGGGCACTCTTAATTTTTCACGTTCAGGTTCCATAGACTCCAATGAGGTTTGTTATTCGGTTCCGAACTTTCGCGATGTTCGAAAGTTCTGGTGCAAACCGAACAGGGGTAATTCGGCTCATCCCTAATCACTAGAGGGGTTACCAGCAGGAGGAAGGAGGTCCTGATTTCCCTATATAAATCTTTAGTGAGACCTCATTTAGAAAACCTTGTCCAGTTCTGGAGACCTCACTCGTAAAAAGATATTGATACGATAGAACAAGTCCTGAGACGGGTAACAAAAATGGTGAAAGGTTTAGAGAAAAAAACATATTGAGAGCGACTTCAGGAACTTAATATGTACATTCTGAAGGAAAGAAGGGAAAGGGGAGACATGATTGAAACCTTTAAATACACCAATAAGGTTCAGGAGGGCAGTTTTTTCAATATGAAACCAAAATCAAGAACATGGGACATGACCTCAAAATAACTGGAAGAAAGTTCAAAACTAATCTTAGAAAGTTATATAGTTACATAGTAGGTGAGGTTGAAAAAAGACACAAGTCTATCAAGTCCAACCTATGTGTGTGATTATGTGTCAGTATTTCATTGTATTTCCCTGTATGCCGTGGTCATTCAGGTGATTATCTAATAGTTTCTTGAAGCTATCAATGCTCCCCGCTGAGACCACCACCTGTGGAAGGGAATTCCATATCCTTGCCGCTCTTACAGTAAAGAACCCTCTACGTAGTTTAAGGTTAAACCTCTTTTCTTCTAATTGTAATGAGTGGCCATGAGTCTTATTAAACTCTCTTCTGCAAAAAAGTTTTATCCCTATTGTGGGGTCACCAGTACACTATCTGTAAATTGAAATCATATCCCCTCTCAAGTGTCTCTTCTCCAGAGAGAATAAGTTCAGTGCTTGCAACCTTTCCTCATAACTAAGATCCTCCAGACCCTTTATTAGCTTTGTTGCCCTTCTTTGTACTCGCTCCATTTCCAGTACATCCTTCCCGAGGACTGGTGCCCAGAACTGGACAGCATACTCCAGGTGCGGCCGGGCCAGAGCCTTGTAGAGTGGGAGAATTATCGTTTTATCTCTGGAGTTGATCCCCCTTTTAATGCATGCCAATATTCTGTTTGCTTTGTTAGCAGCAGCTTGGCATTGCATGCCATTGCTGAGCCTATCATCTACTAGGACCCCCAGGTCCTTTTCCATCCTAGATTCCCCCAGAGGTTCTCCCCCCAGTGTATAGATTGCATTCATATTTTTTCCACCCAAATGCATTATTTTACATTTTTCTACATTGAACCTCATTTGCCATGTAGTCGCCCACCCCATTAATTTGTTCAGGTCTTTTTGCAAGGTTTCCACATCCTGCGGAGAAGTTATTGCCCTGCTTAGCTTAGTATCGTCTGCAAATACAGAGATGGAACTGTTTATCCCATCCTTCAGGTCGTTTATGAACAAATTAAATAGGATTGGTCTCAGCACAGAACCCTGGGGAACCCCACTACCCACCCCTGACCATTCTGAGTACTCCCCATTTATCACCACCCTCTGAACTCGCCCTTGTAGCCAGTTTTCAATCCATGTACTCACCCTATGGTCCATGCCAACGGACCTTATTTTGTACAGTAAACGTTTATGGGGAAATGTGTCAAACGCTTTTGCAAAATCCAGATACACCACATCTACGGGCCTTCCTTTATCTAGATGGCAACTCACCTACTCATAGAAGGTTAATAGATTGGTTTGGCAAGAACGATTCTTCATGAATCCATGCTGATTACTGCTAATGATACCGTTCTTATTACTAAAATCTTGTATATAGTCCCTTATCATCCCCTCCAAGAGTTTACATACTATTGATGTTAGGCTAACTGGTCTGTAATTCCCAGGGATGTATTTTGGGCCCTTTTTAAATATTGGTGCTACATTGGCTTTTCTCCAATCAGCTGGTACCATTCCAGTCAGTAGACTATCTGTAAAAATTAGGAACAGCGGTCTAGCAATCACTTGACTGAGTTCCCTAAGTACCCTCGGATGCAAGTCATCTGGTCCCGGTGATTTATTAATGTTAAGTTTCTCAAGTCTAATTTTAATTCTGTCCTCTGTTAACCATGGAGGTGCTTCCTGTGTTGTGTCATGAGAATAAACACTGCAGTTTTGGTTACTGAAGCCCCCCGATTCACTCGTGAAGACTGAGGAGAAGAATAAATTCAATACCTTCGCCATCTCCCCATCCTTTGTAACCAGATGCCCTTCCTCATTCTTTATGGGGCCAATATGGTCTGTCCTCCCTTTTTCACTGTTTATATACTTAAAGAATTTCTTGGGATTTTTTTTGCTCTCCTCCGCTATGTGTCTTTCATGTTCTATCTTAGCCGTCCTAATTGCACCCTTACATTTCTTGTTGCATTCTTTATAAAGTCTGAATGCTGAGGATGATCCCTCAACCTTGTATTTTTTGAAGGCCTTCTCCTTTGCTTTTATATGCATTTTTACATTGGAGTTAAGCCATCCAGGATTTTTGTTCGCTCTTTTAAATTTATTACCCAATGGGATACATTGGCTAATGCCTTTATTTAATATGCTCTTAAAGCAAACCCATCTCTCCTCCGTATTCTTTGTTCCTAATATTTTATCCCAATTTATGCCTTTTAGCAAGGTTTGTAGTTTAGGGAAGTTGGCTCTTTTGAAATTCAGTGTCTTTGTATTCCCTTTATGTTTCCTATTTGTGTGATTTATACTGAAACTAATTGACCTGTGATCGCTGTTACCTAAATTGCCCCATATTTCCACATCCGTGATCAGGTCTGTATTGTTGGTAATCAGTATTGTATTACCAACAATACAGTTGGTAATCAGTTGGTAAAAAGTATTATTTTACTGTAAGTTCCAGCAGAGGTAGTGAACCATTCCACAGTAATTGGCTTCCAACATGCTTGGAACAATAAAACATGTTTTAAAAAAAAAACGGGTGCACTCGATGGACTACTCAGTCTTTTTTTTGCGCAAAAACTCACGCATGCTCAGATACAAGTATGAGACGGAAGCGCTCGGTCTGGTAAAACTACCCTTCGTAATGGAGATGGCACATTCGTCACTCTGAATTTTTTTAAATAGTTTAATGCAGCGCATTCTCTTCTTCTTTATAATGCTAGAAGAAGGAAGTTGTTTTGCTGCTCATATTCAAACAGAGTTCTCACAAACTTCTTTCTTTATTATTTCTCGTGATCTCATGAATAATCTTTTTTGTTTTTAAAGCCAGATCTCCATAATAATGTTTGGAATTATTTTTTATTGTCATATTTTTTTTTTTAATCAAGAACTCCTATTTTTTTGAATATTTTGAAATTATTTTCTAGTCATCTCCATAATATTTTTTTTTGTGTGTGTCAAGTTTACACAACAACATTATTATTTTGTGTTTTTAAAGCTCAAGGAGGTTGGTGTCCCTTGTTAATTTGACATTGTCTTTTTGAAATGTACCTACTCACAAACTGTGCTATTTGAAGAAAAACACATAGGCAAGTATTTTCAGGAAATACTACCACAGCCTGCGTCTTCTGTCAGACCAGACTGAACCCAGGCCATTACTTTATTGTCTTCCCTGCAGCCTTCATTCCACGCTTCCCTTCCTTGGAGGCTGTGGCTCTGGAGGTGGACTTGTGGCAGGAGGAGGAGGATGAGGAGGATGGGCGAGTACACATAAGTGCATGTTATCACTTATTTGGCCTCCCAACCCCTTCTGAATGGCCTCAAAAATAAATTTCTCACACCTGAAGCATTGGCCCTCCTCCATTTGCTGCAATTTAGCAGCTGCATAGCAGCCATAGGCCTCTTCAGCGGCGGGGGGGGGCTTTTCAGGGCCGCATTAGTGTCCTTAATGAGGCCCCGTGCTGCCTCCTCCACGTTACTCCCCTTCCTGGCCCTTTTTGTTGTAAGGCGGAGGAGAGGCACCTGGGATTGGGTGAGGCTAGTGGCCTGGCCACCTCCTGGCTGACACTTACCCCCGCCTCCTCCTGTCTGCCACTTTCCAGAGCTTCATCCTGTCTGCCACATTCCAGAGCCTCGTCATGGCTGAGGTCTTCCTGTGTATGAAAAAGGGACATAGTTTTAGTTTTATCAATCACACACAATTTTCAGCTCATGACTGTTGCCAATTGAATGTTAATAAATAGAAAAGACTATCATTCTGACCCCAGCATTTTTCATTCTTGTCACACTCATTTTTGGCCCCTACTGTCTATTGATATGTCAAACACTTTTTGTTAAATCATTCATTTGTTAGCAATAATAACATCTATCTAGAAAACCCGCAAGCAAAAAGCCAGTGGGTAAGGAGGAGGAGGTGGGACTTTATATGAAGTCCTCCTCCTTACCCACTGGCTTTTTGCTTGCGGGTTTTCTAGATATTGTGTGATAGGGATGGAAACGTGCGACCTTTACCCGGCGCAGTTTCATTTAAAGTCCCACTTCCCCTCCCCCTTGCTGTTGTTAATAATAACATCTAGTTAACAACAATCATTTTTGGACAATAAATATTTTAAAAACTACTATACCTGGCTCCAGCTCGGCTCCTCAACTTCTTCCAGGATGGAAGAAGTTGGGGACCAGGTTGGTCCTCGGAAGCCTCAGCTGTGGTTGAGGGAAGGGTGGATGGAAGTGTAGAAAGTGATTCCCTGGCTTCCATCTGGTCTTCCAGAAACTGCATCCTGTTGTAGTACCACAGATTGGGTACATATACATCCTCTGCTGCAGCTCCTGATCTCATGGAAGCCTGGACCTTATATGTGCTTCTCAAGCTACCAATTTTCTTCTCCACAAACTCGATGTCTGCGTCGGGCACCTGCGTCTTCACAAATTGCAGCAGTTTCTCCAGCGATGCCTTCTAGCTGGTTTATTGCGATATAAGGGGTTTTTTAACCTCTGACAAATTTCTCATATCCCTGTATATGTCTATGAATGGCCCATGAATTCAGGGTCTTTGAATTGTTTCATATTTGCTGAAACACAAAACACAAGACCAAAACACTAATATCAGGCTAAACTCTCCTAATCTTATCCCAATATAGGCCTCACTCTAGAATGAGTATAGGCCACTGATGTCCCAAGTTAAAATATTACATTCGTTATAACGTTCGGCACTTCCTCCACTCACAGATCGTACGTACGACACATGCGTGTTAGCTTTATATACATTGCGAATGCGTGAAACTCCGCCCGCGACGCCCGCCCCTGACGTTCTTTCTAGAATATTCCCCACCCCTTCTCTTTTGGCGCAGTGGGAGACGACATGGTGGAGACACAGCAGGTGCATAATAGCAGTAACGAGGATGAGGAAAGACCGGAGCAAGAAACGTCCCGATCCCGGAGGAGAAGATATAAGGGCTTCAATATGTCCTTTGGTGAGATGGTGGAGATGGTGGACATATTGAAGAGGGCTGACTATGATGGGAAGTATGGACCTTATCTAAACCCAAATGTGAGAAAGGCCAAGATAATGACTAAAGTTGTGAAGAGTCTGCGCCGGAATTTTGGGTTAAGACGATCCAAGGAGCAATTGAGGAAACGCTGGTCAGACCTCAAATTGAGGGAGCAGGATCAGTACAGAAGGATCAAGAAAGTGCTTCTAAAAAGTAAATAGTTGTCGTGTGTTCCTATTATTATTATTACTTGCATGCTGCTCCATGTGCTTTTCTTTACTGTTGTACAGTTTAAAATGGCTACTTTCATGTTCGTGGGCACAGTAATCGGTCGTAAGAAACATTGTTTGTTTGCCAACTAAATACAATGTTTTGGACAGATACAGGGTTAACTACATTTGGTCATGCTAATTTGTATTAAAAGAAGTTTAGGACATTGTTGTCTAGATGTGTTTGTAACTAGAATGAATTGCAAACTTGATTCAGTGTAATGTAAGGAGAGGACACTCAGCAGCTGTTTACACAACTGGACTCAGGAGCACTAGTGTGGGACACAAGAACAAACTTTTTAAGGTGTCCCACATAAGTACTCCATTGGATACTTGTGTTTACATGTGTGAAACTTGTCCAAAAAAGGAAAGTATTCCAGCTTGGTTAAGGGAATTAATCATGTCTTCAACTTGGAACTCTGCCCAAACAGGCAATTGTACCCCACTTCCAAGCAATGTTTCACATTCATATTTCTGGCCACAAGTATACCTTTTGTTTCATTCTCATAGGGGAGAAAAGACTCGGGATGTCGGAGGACAACAGGAACCCCCCACCTCCGAAAGAAGGGGAACAGAGGATACCACAATCTGAGGATGTGGAGGAAGGAGAGGTGGAAGAAGTGATTGAAATTGTCACCCTAACAGGTCAGTGTCTGACACCACAGATTCATAGATGTATGCCTGCATATTTAGAACACATGGTGTGTATTTTTATTTTAGGTGAGGTGCAGGTTGTGAAAGAACAATCTACTCAATTTAACAGCTTATCCAGGACATAATGTGGTATAGTCGGGATTTAGACCTTATCAATGAAAAAACCAAGGAGATTGAACAAAGACTGAAGAACATGATTGATGTACTAGGAAGAATCTAAATCCAAAAAAGATTACACCTTTTTTTTTGTAAAATTTCTCTAAAATTTAAATACAGTTTAAAAGCTAAATTTGGAAGATGCACACAGTGTGTCAACATGTGCTATTTGCCATCAGGAGATTTCAGTGTACGCGTTTTGTGGAGGATCCCAACTCTAGTAGGTGAGAGGAAGTGGTTGCACCCCCAAAACACGTCCATTGATCCCCCATGATGGGAGATAGCACATGTTGACGCTAGGTATGGGATCAGAAAGGAAATCCCCATTTTGACTCACAATTTGTGTGCATCTTCTAAATTTGGCTTTTACAGGGATGACTTCATCCCATCTGATGAAGGCAAGATCAAGACATTTTTCACACTATAATGTCTGATATTGCCTTCATTTTTGCAATGTTGAACTTTGTAAGTTTCAGAGTTGTGTATGTTATGTTTGGAAACATGCCTGTTTCTGCAATTTTTCAAAAATTTCAATGTAAAACTTAAAAAAAAAAAAAAAGTGTTTTTCTTACCACAAAATGTTTTAGAATGCACATGTGAATGTGCACGGAATAAAAGGCTTTCTACTCAACAATGTGTGGCTTCTTCTTTCAATGCTCAATAACACTTTTTGTATTAAGTTGTTGTTTACAGTGACAATGGGTGTTATTTAAATAATGTTAAAACCACTTGGCACTACAAGTGCACTAGGAGAACCTAGGAGACAGATAAAATAAACACAAGCAGTAAATCCAAATCAAAATTTTATCATATCATTTTTTTTTATTTTGAAAATATTTAAAAATTAGCTGGCATAGCAATGGCCCCCCTACCCGTAAAATATTCCACATATTTTTCACGCACTTCACGGGTGCTTTGGGGGGGCAAGCCAGGACGGCCAGCTTCCAGGGCCATCATTGGATTCTCCTGAAGTCCGGCCTCAGGCCCAACTGTGGCAATATAACCAGGTGCATTTCGCCTTAAAAAGTTGTGCAGTATGCAGCAGGATAAAACAATGTGGTTACGTTTGTACTCCTCCATGTTAATTGCTGTTAGAAATAAGCGGAAACCGGCTGGCCATTATCCCGAAGGTATTCTCCACGACTCTTCTGGCTCTGGCCAGCCGGTAATTAAAAACCCTCTTCTCTGGGGTGAGGGTCCTCTGGGGGAATGGCCTTATCATGTGATCACCCAGACCAAATGCTTCATCAGCGAGAAAAACAAATGGGAGTCCTTCCACGTTCTCTTCAGCAGGTGGAAATCCCAAGCCACCACTCTGGAGAATAAAGGATCGGCAGCCGACTGTATTGTTGTGCCACATCCAAAATTTAGACTAAACAACAGAAGGGTCCCCTAGTGGTGGACTTATTAGGCACATACAGAAAAAGCATAAAAAAGTATATAAAATACAAATATAATTTATTAAGTAGAAATAGTAAAAACATAACAGTAGTATAACATCTATTGTTCGGAATGCGAATCAGACAGTTTTACGTTAATAATGTGTATTCAGCGTTTGAAACAGTACTCTTGCATCCGACTCGTTTCAAAGTAAATTAGCCTCCTTCCTCAGGGGTGGGTGTAAATTAGAAACAGTTCTATACTAGAAAAAATATATTAAGAAAACAAAAGTAAGCATTTGAATATGAATGTATGTCAAATCTTTCATAGTGTACTCTTTATATCTTTTTCGCTTACGTTTACACTGCATTAGCTGACTTGGCATTCCATAAAGTTTTAATTAAAAACAGCGACAATGACACGGTCTGTCTACCAAATATGTTCTTGGTTCCGAGGGAGAAACATTAATCTAGGTATTTTGAGGAGGTTATTATAAATCCATTAGTGGTTGAAAATAGGATCTATTTCACATAAATATATGTGTAGTTTGCACTTCTATTGCAAAAAATAGTAAAGGGAGAGGAGGGGAAACCTCTCCTTTGGCCTTCCAAAAAAGGAGGCTCCACTGGGGCCGAGAGGCAAGTCCTGCAACAGAATATAATGATACAAATGCATAATAAAGGGTTTGATTCATTACTGAACATAGAAGTATTAAGATAATTTAATATTAAGAGAGCTATTTTTTCAGGGTTTAAATCATACCTTGCGGTAATTCAATAAATGGCGTTGCAAATGTGTGGTTGATGGCTAAAAGAGTAATAAATAAATAAATAATATATTTAGTTGGTTGAATGACTAAATCTAAGTATTTGTTTTTCAAAACAAAAAAGTTTTCATAATGAAGTTGTTATAATACTATGACATTTAATATGTGAAATATAAAAGAAGAGAGATAGTGGTATCAGGCATTTGCATGTAGTAAACTCAGCTTATATTGAGTTTTTCTATCAAATTTATTCAAATTAGCAAAGAAACCCCAGGTAGAGGCTTAGTTAAAAATATTAGAGAAATATAGTGAGCATATTTAAGCTAGAGTACTAGTTTACTTACATAAACAAGGGTAGATCAGAACGTATGACTGTTCAAGCCGGTGTCATCCCGCAAAATGGAGTGGATATCTGGCAAGAGCGTTCGGTGTGGTTAAAAAGCCTCACTCCCCCAATCAGCTGTTGATGTAAATTAAAACAGCTGATAGTGTGGGAGGGAGAGGAGGCAGGTACGAGCCATATATGGCCCCCCGGGAGGAGTGAGCGGTGCCCCGTCCACAGCGCACATGTGTGGACATGTGCGTCAGAGCATTGCCGCGCCCACTCCACCCGCCGACAAAGTATGCTTGCCCGGCGGACTGTGCATGTCCACCAGGGTCGCAAGATGGAGGTCAGCATAGATGGATTTGACTGTACCCTCACATAGCGCCTCCGCGGGTTTCATGGCCCAGGCGGCTTTGTGTGCCGGGCGAGCATTAAATATAGAGTCTGTAAAGGTAACAGGGTAGTAATTAAAGAGACACCTCCTTTTGTGTGAATATTATAAATGAAAATAAAGAGATATATGTTTACCATTGATGTTGGTTACAATTTTTTTGGAAGCAAGAAAATACTGGTGGCAGGCATTGTCTCACAGGTTTGCATGACATTCTGGGATAGGTTAACACAGATTCACATGACATTGTCAAGTCCCAACTCCCCTTTTGGTTTCTATTCATTATCGGGATGGAGGCACCTTTGGGTGCCTCATTTAAAGTCCCAACTCCCCCCTTTATTTACATATATACCGGGATGGAAGCAATTGTATATTTGGGATTGGCAGTGTTCCCCTGCCTCCCTGTGTGAGGTCTGCCCTCATTTATAGGGTACCTTCTGTTAAGGTTTACACATTGATAATACAAATATTCATTTACACTGTTTTTCTATGTCTATGCCTTGAGTATTGCACATGGCATAATATATTTTTTACATGCAATATTCCCTGTACTGATCAAATGTTCCCACATGGTTTATTTTTATTCAGTTATCCGACACATTCTTCACGCCTGGTTAGCATTATGCTTGTATGGATGGTTTGGCACTTGGGTGCCGCTGTGGTCCTTCTTCATCGTGGAAACTGCGATGCTGTCAGCGGGCCCCTCCCCCTCCTTCCCCTGTCTGGGAGGATCGGGCGGCTGCCCCTTTGCGCATCGGCACCACGTTTGTCACACTGTGTGTGTGACGGCCGACGTGCCGCGCGCGTGACGTCAGTCAGGACGTCATTGCCCCGAAGCTCGGCCACAACATCCTGTGTCTCCACATGGGGGAGTTTACGCGCCTGTTGCTGAGTGTTCACTCGGTTCAGGTGCGGTACTCTCCCCCTTATTGGTTCACCTGCGTGGCGTTGGTGGTATATATTCATCTCCCCATTGAAGTGAGCTGTTCACCTTGACCAGTCTCCCTCTGGGGTTATTGCACACCAGCTACAATGGTTTGCTGGTGGTGCTTTGATGCAGCGTTGGGGTAAGTTTTTTATTTGCTTTTGTTTTTGGTTTAGATTCCCTTGGTCCTCTTTTCTTCCTTTTTGTGGTGCAGCCCTTCACTTTAATATTTCGCCTGTTTTTCCCACTTGGCAACTTTTTTAGTCTTTCATACCTTTTTATACCTATGTAACTGTCCATCACTCACAGACATAGGCTTTTCAATAATCTTTGGCACCACATAACCTTGTCACTCCCTATAGAACTAAACTGAGTTCACTATTAAAAATATTATTATCATTCATAACATACTATTGTTATAACTATACATACATTTAATATTTTGTTCCCAGATACCCCTCCTTCACGGAATATACACTATTTTTTGTTATATGGAAATTCCAGCCATACCTCACACGCTCTTACACTGCCTGACATTGCATCCTTGTATTATGCCGCCTCAGCCTGGTGGGGTTATGTCCTCGGCCAACCCTGTGGTGGCTGCCCCGCATTGCATTTACTATCTGAATGGGTGAGTGTGGTGTGTGTAAGCTACTTAGCCTCTGGGCCTGAATGAAACAATTTGGTTTAAGCCGTTTCTTGAGGGCTTTTCCTCAGGGGGTAGAGAACAATAATGACAAAATATGGCGCCCCCCCCCCCCCACTTCTCCCCTCTTCTCTTTCTTGTTCCGGTCTCTCTCTCTGAGACTTGGATGTAACTAGTTTAAGGTTGGAACAAATAAGTTAATGATGAATTCCCGACACATGCATTTGATTTTATCGATACACTCCTAGTGGCATAGAAATGGGAAACATCCTATATCCAATTAGCAACATATACCTGGACATACATACAAATATACATTATCTATACGTTTATAAATGAGTTTCCCTATGTTGGGCCCACCAGGTATATATCAGTTTATGCGACTCGCATCTGCATTTACTTCTAGTCTGCTATCTCCAATATTTGTATTTGTAAACTATGTATGCTTTTGATTCAATGTTTGAGGAGTTCCCTTGCTAAATAGTTATTGCTATGAAATTATGTATGATATTGCTGTTTTTTCTGCTTATTACATCATATTGCCTCTGAATGTAATACATTCTTGTTAATTTTGCCAAAATATACCTATCTTTTCCCATATATAATATGTAAGTCAGCCATCCCGTTTGAATTACATGATTTTTTTGTCTATGCTTCTTTTGCTTTATATACCTTACCCTACAATGTCATGTGAATCTGTGTTAACTTATCCCAGAATGTCATGCAAACCTGTGAGACGATGTCTGCCACCAGTATTTTCTTGCTTCCAAAAAATTGTAACCAACACCAATGGTAAACATATATCTCGTTATTTTCATTTATATTATTCGCACAAAAGGAGGTGTCTCTTTATTTACTAACCTGTTACCTTCACAGACTCTACACTTGATGCTCGCCCGGCACACAAAGCCGCCGGGCCATGAAACCCGTGGCGGCGCTATGTGAGGTTACAGTCAAATCCATCTATGACTGACCTCCATCTTGCGACCCCAGCGGACATGCGCAGTCCGCCGGGGAAGCATACTGTGTCAGCGGGTAGAGAGGGCGCAGCAACGCTCGCGCATGTGCGCTGTGGATGGGGCGCCACTCACTCCTCCCGGGGGGCCATATATGGCTCGTACCTGCCTCCTCTCCCTCCCACACTATCAGCTGTTGTAATTTATATCAATAGCTGATTGGGGGAGTGAGGCTTTTTAACCACACCAGGCGCTCTTGCCGGATATCCACTGTATTTTGCGGGGGGCCATATATGGCTCGTACCTGCCTCCTCTCCCTCCCACACTATCAGCTGTTGTAATTTATATCAATAGCTGATTGGGGGAGTGAGGCTTTTTAACCACACCAGGCGCTCTTGCCGGATATCCACTGTATTTTGCGGGATGACACCGCCTTGAACAGTCATACGTTCTGATCTACCCTCGTTTATGTAAGTAACCTAGTACTCTTTGGTAGCTACCGCTCTAGCTTAAATATGCTCACTATATTTCTCTAATCTTTTTTACTAAGGCTCTACCTGGGGTTTCTTTGCTACTTTGAATAAATTTGATAGATAAACTCAATATAAGCTGAGTTTACTACATGCAAATGCCTGATACCACTATCTCTCTTCTCTTCTTTTATATTTCACACATTAAATGCCATAGTATTATAACAACTTCATTATGCAAACTTTTTTGTTTTGAAAAACGAATACTTAGATTTAGTCATTCAACCAACTAAATATATTATTTATTCATTTATTACTCTTTTAGCCATCAACCACACATCCGCCATTTATTGAATTACCGCCAGGTATGATTTAAACCCTGTAAAAATAGCTCTCTTAATAAAAAATTATCTTAATATTTCTATGTTCAGTAATGAATCAAACCCTTTATTATACATTTGTATCATTATATTCTGTTGCAGGACTTGCCTCTCGGCCCCAGTGGAGCCTCAAGTTTTCCCTCTTATACTCCTTTTATGGGCCTTTTTTGGAAGGACAAAGTAGAGGTTTCCCCTCCTCTCCCTTTACTCTTTTTTGCAATAGAAGAGCAAACTATACATATATTTATGTGAAATAGATCCTATTTTCAACCACTAATGGATTTATAATAACCTCCTCAAAATACCTATATTAATGTTTCTACCTCGGAACCAAGAACATATTTGGTAGACAGACCCTGTCATTGTCGCTGTTTTTAATTAAAACTTTATGGAATGCCAAGTCAGCTAATGCAGTGTAAATGTAAGTGAAAAAGATAAAAGAGTACATGATGAAATATTTCACATACATTCATATTCAAATGCTTACTTTTTTTTCTTAATATATTTTTTCTAGTATAGAACCGTTTCTAATTTACACCCACCCCTGAGGAAGGAGGCTAATTTACTCCGAAACGCGTTGGGTGCAAGAGTACTGTTTCAAACACTGTATACACATTATTAATGTAAAACTGTCTGATTCGCATTCCGAACAATAGATGTTATACTACTGTTATGTTTTTACTGTTTCTACTTAATAAATTATATTTGTACTTTATATACTTTTTTATGCTTTTTCTGTTTGTGCCTAAAAAGTCCACCACTAGGGGACCCCTTCTGTTGTTAAGCCACCACTCTGGAGACATCCGTAGAACTCGGTCTGGGTAAAGACTCCACCATCCGACATCCGGCCATTCTTCCCCAGGTCCACATTGAGAAACTCATATGTCGCCGACACCACCGCCATCAACACGATACTATTAAACCCCTTATAGTTAAAATAGTATGACCCCGAATGGGGTGGTGGGACGATGTGGATGTGTTTCCCATTGATTGCCCCTCCACAGTTGGGAAAGTCCCAACGATGAGCAAAATGGGAGGCCACATAAACATTGCAAGCAGATTAGACACAAACATTCTTGGCCAACATCAGTATAACATTTATTTTAAGGAGTATTTAAAGACAAAAATATAAGGTCCACTTATCAGATTCCTCACCCCCTCTGATGGCCCATTGGGGGGGTTCTAAATGAGTTTGGGAGCCAATAAAAAGCCTCTGGCACTCTGCCTGAATTTAAGGACAACAATAACATTTGGACATTTTAGAGGGTGTTTAGAGAAAAGTACTACAATGGAGCTGACAAAATACATTGTTAAGTGACTAGGCTAGGTGTATATGGGCCCAGGATAGCATGCTGGGGAGGTTAGTGAAGGCAAATATGCATGAAGGACAAAAAAGGAGCATTAAAAGATTACAGCATGCATGAGGATAAAGAGGACATTCACAGCATATTACAATCAAGGTAATTATGGAATGATGAAAGAAATAGCAAACAATAAATACATGTAATGTGATGTTAAAGGAGAAAACTTACCCTAATATAGTCCTTCTGCAGGACTGAATGATGGCAGAACAGGTCTCTGGAATAATGATCCCCAGAGCCTGGGCGGAGATGCCTGTAGAGAACTTGAGGTCCTGTAGACTTCTCCCTGTCGCCAAGTACTGCAACGTGGTGACTAGCCTCTGCTCGGAAGTGATGGCTTACTGCATGCAGGTGTCCTGCTTCATAATATAAGGGGTGAACAAAGCCAACAAACGGTGAAAAACAAGGTCTGTCATTTGGAGAAAATTCCTGAAATCATCAGGGTTGTTCTCCTGGATCTCCCACAGCAAAGGCATATGAGAGTATTGGTCACGCTGGAGTAACCAATTCTTGGTCCATGAACTCCTCCCCATCCTGTTCATGGACTGGGCTTGGGTCAAAGTAATAACCCCAACAACAAGCCCCTGCACAGCACGAACTCTACAACGAGTATGTAACCACAACATGGCTTCAAAACGGTTGACTGGTCAGAACGAACTAAACAGAACACACTGAATAACAGCAAGGCCTGTGAAGAGCAAGCTGAAAATCAGTAACGAGCGGACAAGAACGCACTTAAAAATAGATACGAACTGACTATACGCACTGAAAAACAGATACAAGCACAAACTGAACAGCAGTGACACGATCTGAAAAAGCATGAGTTTGAAAAGCGCAAATTGTCTCTCACTACTAACATGAGATTAGCAGAAGGAGCCCAAAGGGTGGTGCACTGGGTATTGAACTTCCTTTTTCTAGTCCCGTCGTACGCGTTGTACGTCATCGCGTTCTTGGCGGTCGGAATTTGGTGTGTACGCAAGACAAGCTTGAGCGGAATCCCGTCGGAAAAACCATCATAGCTTTTTCCGACCAAAATTCCGATCGTGTGTACGCGGCATAATTCTAGCGGCTGTGTTTCAGTACCAAACATTAAACTAAAGTGGGTACATTTTCACCCAAAAGCTTCTTTAGCCTCTTATTTACCCCCTTGTAGTAATGGTGTTCTAGATTGTTTATGGTATGGCTTTATGCATACCATTAGAGATGGCCCGAACACCCCCCTGTTCAGTTTGCAGCAGAACTGAACAGGGGAAAAGTTCTAACCCGAACCGCAAACCCCATTAAAGTTTCTGGAAGCCGAACAGGAAAGTCAGGTCAGGAAAGGGGGGGACTAGCGAGAAACTCCCCCCTCCTGAACCATACCAGGCCACATGCCTTTAATATAGGGGAGTTAGTGCTTTGGGGCAGGGGGGGCTCATGTTGATGGGGACAAGGGTCTTATTCCCACAACCCTAGCCGGTGGTTGTGTGGGTATGCTGGCAGGAACTTATTGGAATCTGGAAGCCCCCTTCAAAAATCGAGCCCCTAGATCCTGCCCCCCCCCCATGTAAGTGAGTATGGGGTACATACCCTACCCATTTACCAAAAAAGTGTCAAAAAGTACCATAATAAAAAAACAGTGTCTCCCGTGTAAATTCATCGTCAGTTTGGCCACAGCCACTCGGTTTATCCTCCAGACGAAGCAAAAAGTAAAAGATGTGTTTTTTTTCAAAATGTCGCTCTTCTTTTGTTTACAGCACAAAAAATAAAAACTGCAGAGGCAATCAAATTCCAAGCAAAAGAAAGCTCTATTTGTGGGAAAAAAGGACATAAATTTTGTTTGGGTACAGGGTCGCACAACTGCGCAGTTGTCAGTTAAAGAGACGCAGTGCCGTATGGCAAAAAATGGCCTGGTCATTGAGCAGCCAAATCTTCCGGGGCTGAAGTCTGACTCATTGGTTGGTAAGGATGCCGCGGCCAGCTTCCCCAAATGCACTGCACAGCCCGCAGTGCATTGCAGGGTGTATGGCAGGGTGAACACCCGCTGAACATAATGCGAATTCTAGTGTTCCCGTAAACAGGGCAAACAGCCAATGTCCAGCCTGAACTGATGGTCGGGCAGAACTGCTCACCCAACTCTACATACCATGCATAAATACTGTATATAGATTTACAACTGTAGACACATGAACATGAGAGAAACATCCCAACACAGAATATAAAGCAATACATTTTATTAGGTGGTGATTTAAGAGCCTGAATATCATTAAAAAAAATACTACTGCTCATGACTTATTCAGCCATTCTAGTGCAAAGGTCTGTGAGAAAAAAGAATTCCACCTCAACTGTGACAAATGAAAAATTCTGCCCAGACCCCACAAATATCTCTAGATAATGTGTCTACACAGGCACGTTTCAAGGCTTCCTCTACATCTAAGCCTATTGCACAAGGCAGTTGGCTGGATAGGAAAGAAAGATGGTAATGAAAGACAATGGGCTAAGTATGGGAGGGGGTGGAATCACAAAATGGTTGATTGGGTAGGGGAGAGGGGTGGCAAAATAAATCAGATGGCTGGGTAGGGGAGAGAAATGGCAATACAAGACAGTTGAGTAGGTAGGGGAGGGGTGGCAATACAAGATAGTTGACTAGTCAGGGGAGGGAAGGGGCCATACAAGACAGTTGGCTAGGTAGGGGAACCTGGTTGCTATACAAGATAGTTGGTTGGGTAGGAATGGGGTTGGCAATACAAGAAAGATGGTTGGATAGGAAGGGGGGTTGGCAATACAAGAGAGTTGACAGCAAAAGACCCCATTGGCCTAGGAGGACAGGTAGTTTAATACAACACTACTGCTAAGCTTTAGAAAGGGAAGCAGAAAAAGATCTAAAAAATAATAGTCCTTCCAGCTTAAGCAGAGATAAAACAAAAAAAAACATTAAATCTAAAAATAGTGTGTGAATCCAGGTGCAGAGTAATACGGTAAATCAGTGTGACAGTTCATATCAAAAACATCAGCTGAGTAGACATTTGACCATCACCACACCATGTGATTTCGCTCCCTTTAGGAATTGCACTCACCGAATTCCCAAAACACAATCGCCCTTGTATAATATGTTCAACCTTTGTAATCAGTGCCAAAAGGACATCAGCATGGAAATCTAACATCGATCAACCAGAGGGGTATCGAACGTACTGATCCTGTGGATCGCCCCCAGACCAAACAAGCCACAATCCTTTCAGACGTAAGGAATGAAAGGAATCCGCATAGTGTAAAACTGTATAATTTTATTCAACAAACAAACCCATCCCTTATGCTAATGCACTTACAAACAAATTATTTAAAAAAGAGTTCAGTAGATATTGCACTGTATAATTCAGTTCCGATATTTTCACCACCTCTTTTGGAAATATGATTGTCTGTGGTGGTTCCCGGGAAGAACTTGGAGCCAATGACAAATGCTCAAGCCATGTGGATACGTCTTTGCCAATAGGCGTGACCCACACGGCACGGACTTGCACATTTAAACAACTGCCAATCTGGTGCGTTAACGCTTTCTATATGTCAGTGCATGATCCTCAATGGTTCCCACCACAAAACGATCACACTCACACTGTGCACACCTATTCATAATATCTATCAAGACAGCATCATCGCAGACTATGGGGATGGTGGCCAAACAACCCTGCAGACAAAAGAGTCATCACTTGTTCGTAAAGAAACGGCTGTCACCACCTCTCACCAGAGTTACCAGAATGAATGCATGCACACACATTAGAAGAGCTCCGCATCACAATACATAACTAATTAGTATGATGTATTTCATAAATCTTAAACAGCAATAACATTAGTAATCAAAACTTGATATATTTGAGGGCAACTGCACATTACATAAATATCCATTAACGTATTATCTATTCCGCAATGTAATTCATTATTAATTGTTGACCTCCAATAATTTTATACATTATTTATTCAGCAAACATCATTAATTCTAACGTGTCAGCTCCTCAAAAGAAATTAATATCTTATAAAACCCAAATTCTAAATTACTGGTAATAAAACATAAAATAATATTCTTTTTAAATTTATAACATAAATTATAAATTTTAAATTTAATCATTCCTCAAATAGATACACAATTTAATAAATATGAATAAAAAAATGTATCATAAAAAATATGTACACAAATTTATAAAAATAGGCAAGCCTAAAATTGATTCAAGAGCTGGATAATGGACGCATAGAATGAATAATTAATCAACTAAGGGAGCCCAAATGAGAAGGAAGGCAGGGGACGCGCACAGCAAAGGGGAACCACTAAGCCGCACTGCCCTATGATCCTCATATTTTTTTTTTACCCATATGGGCACTAGTCCACCACATTAAAAACAAGACCTGGAAAATCAATTGATCCATCCAAGATCAACCCACTTTCTCCCGCATAGCCAAACAGGTACATGTCACAAGAAACTGTAAGGCTTATACATAAATGAACTTTATAACATGAACTCGATCAATAATCACTGATAAAACAGTTAAGATCGAGTTCAACGTTTAACCCTGCAGGTTGAAGAGTATTAGTGAGATGTATTCATTTTGTCTCACATTTGGAGATCTCCCTTACCATATTTGAACCCCTCCATGTGGGGCTTAGTTTCTCTATACCCCAGAACAGCAGACCAGAAGGATCTCTACGTCTGAAATGAAGTGGCAGACTGTGATCCTTAAAGCCAATCAGAATGTTGTAAATATGTTCTGAGACTCATTTAGCCAGAGTTCTTTTTATGCGATCTATATACATGAGGCCGCACAGACACTGTAAAGCATAAACTACGTGTGTAGAGTTGCAAGATATAAATTTATTGATATCAAATTCCCTACCATTCGCCGTGGAAGTAAAGGACACTAATCCTCTAATGTGGGTATTAGGCTGTTGGCATGCCTTACATCTTCTACAGGCGTAGAAGCCATTCCTATCCCAAAACATCCTTGGTTTTTGGGGTTGATCTAACACCTTTTTGACGACTTTGTCCCCAAAGGAAGGTCTTCCTATAAATGAACATTAGTTCCTTAGGTAATACTTTCTTGAGGGTTTTGTCCATGCTTAGAATCTCCCAATGTTTCTTAAAAATCTCCTCTACCTCCCTAAATTGAACATGAAAATTACTAATAAATCCCCACTCATGTCTTTCATCCTTAATCCTCTCTTTATCTTCCAAACACAGGGTTTGTGAAACTTGTCCCACTTGTATAGTTGAATCTAAAATTTCTGCTTGATAACCTTTCTCCACAAATCTGCTTTTTAAGATTTCTGATTGGGCCCTATAGTCAGAATCAAAAGTACAGTTCCTTCTTACTCGCATGAACTGACGCTTTGGTATATTTCGTAACCAGGTTGGGTGATGACCACTGTGTATTGACAAATAACTATTTGGTATACTTCGGTAATTAGTTGTTTGGACCATTTCGAAACAGTGACATCCAAATAATTAACCTGGTCTTTACTATACTGATAATCCAATTTAATGTTATTAGGGTTAGAGTTTACAAAAATCACGAAGTCCTTCAATGACTGTTCCGTGCCTGCCCAGACCAAGAACAGGTCATCAATATACCTTTTGAAGAACAACAGTTCAGTCCTCCTTTGGAAATAGATGAATTTATCCTCCCACTCACTCATGAAGAGGTTGGCTAGGCGCAAATTTTGTGCCCATCGCAACACCTCTCCTCTGAGCATAAAAGTGACCTCCATATCAGAAATAATTGTATGTAAGGCAGTACTCCAGTACTAGCCTTAAGAATTTCTTTTGGATGTAGGGTATATCATCCCTCTGGCTGAATTCCCAATTAAGGGCTAGCAATGCATCATCATGCTGTATGATAGTATACAACGTTACTAAATAAGTCTCAACTCCTTCTGGGAGCTTAATTTTACTGAAACACAAAAGAAAATCCTTGGTGTCCTTAAGATAAGCTCTAGTATTAGTCACAATAGTCTGCAATAAACAATCAAGGTGCTGTCCTAAGCTAGCCGAAACCGACCCTATATTGTTCACAATAGGTCGAGTCGGAGGGTTAGTCATATTTTTAGGAACTTTCAGGAGGGTGTATATTGTTGGCATACGACAAAAGCTAGGTACCAAATATCCTTTTTTCTTTTTTGTTAATACCCTTTTATCAAACCCATACTCCACAAGATTCATTAAGTCCTGTCTATACTCTCAAGTGGAATCCCCCTTTAAATGGGTATATGTATTCACATATATTAACATCTTTGTTAATTGGGAGTGATAAAATTCTTTGGACAAAATAACTACCCCCCCCCCCCCCCCTTTATCTGCCGGATGGATAATAATGTCCTTCTGTTTTTCCAGGGCACTAATCCCTTCTTGCATGTATCTTGGATTCATGTTCTTTTTAGGAACAATTTTATCTAAGTCCTTCAAAATCAATTGTTTGAATACCTCTATATGGTGATTGGATGTAGAGGGAGGGTTAAATAATGATCTTTTCTTCAAGCCCCTATCCACTCCTACCATAACCTTTTCCAATGACCTTCTTATATTAGGTTGGTTACTCAAAAAATACTTTTTCATATTCATTTTTCATACGTATTTATAAATATCAATGTAAACATTCAATTTATTTATGGGTTTTGTGGAACATTTCAAACTGTGTTTAGAATATTCATCTCCTTGTCAGTTAGAACAATGTTAGTAAGATTATACTGCAAAGCTGCACTTAATAATATAACAGGTTCCAGTCAGCTTGAAGGCTTGTAAATGTCTTGCCATCCGTTCTTCTCAGTGAAACATCTCCTTGGTTATGAGTAATTATGTTCATATCTGCTAGGTTCAATCTACCAAGGGTTCAATGAGCCTTGTTTGAAATTTGATGAACCCAGATTTTTTGACTAATTTCAGAGCTAATAGACAAACTTCTGTCAAAAAAGCATGGCAAACTCTGCCATAGGGGACATGTACCAATGCAACAAAAACATTTTTTTTTTTAAATATTATACAACCAGAAAGGATCTTTTCATACAACTTTTAGGGCAACATTAAAAATACACAATTCCTGCCCCTGACAAGTAATGTCTTGTATTGCCTAGCACCCATAGTTTTGAATACCGTACCTTATTGTACCTCCAGTTCTAAATTGTTTACACTTTTTTGTGCATCTTGTCTTGTACATTTATGTTGTTGTTGCTCTTGTATATCTCACAATGGTTTCTTAGCCTACACTATATGTTGTTAACTAAACCCTTCTTTCCCCAAAAAAATGTTGGAACAAGAAAACAAGAAACCAAAAAAAAATTACATTATTTACAACATTTTATGTTGTATATAGCATGCTGTAATTCTGCTTTACCTGCCTCAGTGTGAGATCTTGTGTAAGATACTCCAGCATTATGTTTTTTGTTAATTCTTTCTGCGATAATAATATTACTTTATATATATAACTAATATAAGCCTCCACTGATGAATAGACCTCTATAAATATTACCAAATCCCATTAGTGTATGCATACAGGGGAATAATTTTACTTAATTTTATATGTAGGAAGGGAATACTTTCCTAAGAAAACTTTTATATCAGTTATTTAATTCAGTAATACAAACTTTGAATGTGAACCTGCAATGTTCACCAAAGCCTATAAAGTTATTATTACTGGTCCATATCTGTGTTTGTCTTCAAATCAGTTTCCTTTTAGTCTGGGGGACGCCTTGATCCTAAGGCCATATTGTATAGACTGCCTTGACTGTTTTCAGAGTCAAAAATAAAATAAATCTGTATAGAAAGAAATATAGGGATTACAATACTCACTTTTCCTCTCTAAAAAAAATGATTAATTTCAGTCTGTTATGCCCCGTACACACGGTTGGATTTTCCGAAGGAATATGTGCGATCGTAGCGTGTTGTCGGAAATTCCGACCGTGTGTCGGCTCCATCTGACTTTTTCCATCGGATTTTCCGACACACAAAGTTTGAGAGCAGGCTATACATTTTTCCAACAACAAAATCCGTTGTCGGAATTTTCGATCGTGTGTACACAAATCCGACGCACAAAGTGCCACGCATGCTCAGAATAAATAAAGAGATGAAAGCTATTGGCTACTGCCCCGTTTATAGTCCTGACGTACGTGTTTTACGTCACCATGTTCAGAATGATCGGATTTTCCGACAACTTTGTGTGACCGTGTGCATGCAAGACAAGTTTGAGCCAACATCCGTCGGAAAAAATGCTAGGATTTTGTTGTCGGAATGTCAGGCATCCAGCATTTTCAAAAGGAGGTCAACAATAGCAGGCTAGATATTTCTGTTTTCGTGTTTCTTTCAAGCCTTGCTTATGGTACTAAACTCTGACCCCCATTATTGTACAGTCAATGTAAAGGATTCGGCAGTTTGGGGAATGTAAAACATAGCACAATGAGAGAATTATGACAGTACAGTGGTGGTTAGTGGGGAAGGGCATTGTTGCAGCAGCAGTCAGTGTGAAATTGTGTGGCTTCAGTAACAGTCAGTAAAGAAGTGCATGGTGGATTCTAAGCGTCCAAGTGGTATAAGTCACATTGGCACTATGGAGAAATCAGGAAAGCAAGAAGAAACATAGAGCAAGCTCTTGCCTTCACATATAGTTTTTCCTTTGCATATTGGATAGTGCCCTATCATCTATTAAACATTCTGAATATCTCACCAGGCAGTAAAATGTCCCTGGAACTCCTAATGTTATTGCCATATTCATTGTAATGAAAATAAACATTTTGGGGAAAGCAGACCGAGTTATCCATAATTAGCCCATTCACACACTGATTCCATACGCAGGCAGATGTTGAGTTATTTAGAGAAACCTTTAAAGCAGAACTTCACTCTTTTAATAAACACTAACTATTTTTAATTGTCATGCTGCTAGCATTAATAAATAGATAGGAAGGTACAGTGCCTTGAAAAAGTATTCATACCCCTTGAAATTTTCCACATTTTGTCATGTTACAACCAAAAACGTAAATGTATTTTTTGGGAATATTATGTGATAGACCAACACAAAGTGGCACATAATTGTAAAGTGGAAAGAAAATTATAAATGGTTTTCAAATTTTTTTACAAATAAATATCTGAAAAGTGCATTTGTATTCAGCCCCAATTACTCTGATACCCCTAACTAAAATCTAGTGGAACCAATAGCCTTCACAAGTCACCTAATTCGTAAATAGAGTCCACCTGTGTGTAATTTAATCTCAATATAAATAAAGCTGTTCTGTGAAGCCCTGATAGGTTTGTTGGAGAACCTTAGTTAAAAAACAGCATCGTGAAGACCAAGAAACACACCAGACAGGTCAGGGATAAAGTCGTGGAGAAGATTAAAGCAGGGTTAGGTTTTAAGAAACTATCCCAAGCTTTGAACATCTCACGGAGCGCTGTTCAATCCATCATCTGAAAATGGAAAGAGTGTGGCACAACTGCAAACATACCAAGACATGGCCGTCCACCTAAACTGATGAGGGAAGCTGGTCAGAATTGATGGGAAGATGGATGGAGCCAAATACAGGACAATCTTAGAAGAAAGCCTGTTGGTGTCTGCAAAAGACTTGAGACTGGGGCAGAGGTTCAACTTCCAGCAGGACAATGACCCTAAAAATACAGAGCTACAACAGAATGATTTGGATCAAAACATATTTATATTGTTAGAGTGGCCCAGTCAAAGTCCAGACCGAAATCCACATGAGAATATGTTGCAAGACTTGAAAATTGCTGTTCACAGAGGCTCTCCATCCAATCTGACAGAGCTTGACGTATTTTGCAAACAAAAATGGGCAAAAATTTCACTCCCTAGATGTGCAAAGCTGGTAGAGACATCCCCAAAAAGACCAGCAGCTGTAATTGCAGCGAAAGGTGGTTCTACAAAGTATTGACACAGTGGGGCTGAATACAAATGCGCGCCACACTTTTTAAATATTTTTTTATAAAAAATATTGAAAAGCATTTATCATTTTCCTTCCACTTCACAATTATGTGCCACTTTGTGTTGGTCTATCACACAAAAACCCAATAAAATAAATTTACATTTTTGATTGTAGCATGACAAAATGTGGAAAATTTCAAGGGGTGTGAATACTTTTTAAGGCACTGTATATTATATTTACTTGTTTTAAAGTCTTTTTTTACATCTCTTCAGTTACGTCCTGGTTTCTGGCCTAGGCACATGATGCCATACATCCCAGTACTCTTCAGTAGGTGAGGAGGGGTTTTCTCTGCTAAACACACCTGCATGGCTGAGCTAAGGGCAGATGGATTCCAGGAAGTTAATGCTACATGAAACATTTGCCCTTACTCAAGGTGGCTATGGTCAGAAATGCTGCAGAGTATTTTACAAAATGATTTCTCAGCAAAATAAAGCTTGGAGACATGGATGGATGGGCTAGTTTGCTTTGAATATTAAGAAAGAATTAAATAGCATTTTTGGGTTCTGGTGCTTAGATGCAGTGGAGTTCTGCTTTAAGTGGCAAATATAATCACTTCTGTGATGCAAACCAATAGCCACAGTAGCCCACGCAGCTTCTCTGTGGCCTGGGGTAGGAGGGGCCCAATTAGGGAGGTTTTTAAAGTGTGAAGTTTCCAAAATAGAAGGGTTGAAGTCAGACCTAATCATCCTAGTCAGAGATCAGCCTCTGCTAAGACAGATAAGCAAATTCTTCTTATTACACAATATAGGTTTATTGCCCCTTTGCTACAGTTGGACTATAAAACTTTACCCTATATACCCAAAGCAATCAAAAATCACAGTTTCTCTTCCACTAAAATGTTAAAAGACAGCTGACATTTGTAGTTCTACAAAAAAAACAAGTAGCGATCTGGAGCTTTCCAGGGTGGCACAGGTTTGTTTACATTTTGGTATGCAAATATGCGGTCGCTTGGCAGGTGGGCCTTGACGCCGAGTGGCTGTATATTTGCATACAAAATGTACTGTCGGCGTGAAGAGGTTAAATTATAATTATGGTTATTATTATTATTGCTGCTACAAATATAACTTTTATACAAAACACAACTTCCTCGCAGTAGTGTACTAACTATATTGACTAGAGATGAACTAATCAAAATTTGATACACTGGATGTTCACAGAACAATTGGCAAAATCCACAAATCACAAACACAGCACCAAAACCCTTACTGAAGTGTATTGGACCTGAATCTTACATTTTTTCGTACCTTTTTCAAGGCCACTTTGCAAGCTTTTGGGAAAAAATGTCATGGGTAGCTGGACACTGACATGGGGCACATGTACCAATGTAGAAAGCATTTTTTTAAAAAACCATTTAGTGGGAAGCAGACTTTTACGTTAAATCCTGGGGTTATGGCTGCAGCTAGATGCCATGACTCAGGTATCTTTTTCCCCTTAGGCAGCTGGCTTTCCGATACAAGTGATCCCAGTGGCAGATTTGCCACAAGATCACTTTTAGAAGAGGCAAGAGATTCCCCCCCCGCTGCTTCCTGGTCATTTCCGGGCTTACTGGAGCCATTGATAATGCCCGGAGGCAATCAAATGTGGCTGATGCCTGGCCAGGAAGTTGAGTGAGGGCAAGATGGCCGGCACTCAGCTTTATGCTTTTGGAGGACCCAAGCGACCTCTGACTTCACTTCCGGTTCTCAGGCATAAACAAATTATTTTTAATTTTTTTTTTGGCTTTGCTTTTAAAGGTAAATGAGGTCTTTTTGAGCCCATGATCTCTTAATATAGAGGACCTGCCATGCTTATTTCTATTACAAGGGATGTTTATATTCCTTGTAAAAGGAATATAAGTGATCAAAAAATAAATAAAAAGTAAAATAAATTAAAAAAAAATATGTAAAGTGCCCCATACCTCCGTGCTTGCATGCAGAAGTGAACACATACGTAAGTCGCGCCCGCATATGTAAACGGTGTTCACACAACACATGTGAAGTATCGCCATAATCGTTGTAGCGAGAGCAATGATTCTAGCACAAGACCTCCTCTGTATCTCTAAACAGGTAACCTGTAAAAAAAGTAAAGCTTCACCTATGGAGATTTTTAAGTACCGTAGTTTGTCGCCATTTCACGAGCGTGCCCAATTTTAAAGCATGACATGTTGTTAGATATCAATTTACTTGGCATAACATCATCTTTTTACATTATACAAAAGAATTGGGGTAACTATTGTTTTTTTTTTTTTTATTCATTAAAGTGTATTTTTGTCCAAAAAATTGCGCTTGAAAGACTGCTGTGCAATTACAGTGTGACATAAAATATTGCAACGGTTGTCATTTTATTTTCTAGGTTCTCTGCGAAAAAAAAAATATATGATGCTTGGGGGTTCTAAGTAATTTTCTAGCAAAAAATACTAATTTAAACTTGGAAACAGAAAGTTCCAGAAAAGGCCTAGTCAGCAGTGATGGAGCACTGAGTATTGGGACATGGAGGAAAATTGAGAAACTTTCCTCTGTGATCAGAGTGGATTGGTGCCGGGGAATCTCAAGCAGAGGAAACCAATCTTGCAACTATTTGGGTGTTGGAATCGCAATAATGATGATACTTTGGTGCATACCTGTGCAGTATTTGGTAAGTGTTTACTTTGTTTATTTCAGTGATGTGATTTACACTGTTATGATCCTGTACAAGATAGAGTTTTTTCATGTTTAGATTATTCTGGTGTGTTCACAATCTTCTTGGTGATTTTGAATGTACATTTATATACTTTTAGATGTGTTATTTTTTTAAAACACACATATGATTTCACTTTAAATGCTTAGATTGTAACTTGATGTTTTGAAACACAGGAGTTTTGTTTTTGTTTTGATTGTAACATTTATGTTTCATTGGTAAACTTTAGTTTATTGTTTGGGGCTGCAAATTTTACCTTTTATGTCATAAGGGATTCACATACAGTATATATTATAATAAAATAATATATTAAAAGAAACACTTTTTCTAAAAATAAAAACAACGGTAAATATTAATAATAAGAAAAAGTAATTTACAAAGAAACATGATCAAATTATTGTGTCAACATCTAATTCTTAATTAAAGAAGAAATTTGGGGTTTATAAAAAAGCAAACACATATACTCATCTCTATGCTTCAATGTGATGCTGCAGCTGTCCCCCGTCATCTTTGATCTGAGAACTGAGCAATCACATGACCGCTGATCACTCAGCTCTTGGACTGCTCACAGCAGAGAGCAGTGACTGTCAGTCATTGCTCTCCACTCTGCTCCTCCAGTGCTCTCTGGAGAACCAGACAGGGGAGCAGGTAGGTGCAGCTATTAGTACCTTAACCACTTCAACCCCGGAAGGATTTACCCCCTTCCTGACCAGAGCACTTTTTACAATTTGGCACTGCGTCGCTTTAACTGCTAATTGCACGATCATGCAATGCTGTACCCAAACAAAATTTGCGTCATTTTCTTCCCACAAATAGAGCTTTCTTTTGATGGTATTTGATCACCTCTGCGGTTTTTATTTTTTGCGATATAAATGGAAAAAGACCAAAATTTTTGAAAAAAAATTATATTTTCAACTTTTTGTTATAAAAAAAATCCAATAAACTCAATTTTAGTCATACATTTAGGTGAAAATGTATTCGGCCAAATGTCTTTGGTAAAAAAAATGTCAATAAGCGTATATTTATTGGTTTGCGCAAAAGTTATAGCGTCTACAAACTAGGGTACATTTTCTGGAATTTACACAGCTTTTAGTTTATGACTGCCTATGTTATTTCTTGAGGTGCTAAAATGGCAGGGCAGTACAAAACCCCTCCAACTGACCCCATTTTGGAAAGTAGACACCCCAAGGAAATTGCTGAAAGGCATGTTGAGCCCATTGAATATTAATTTTTGTTGTCCCAAGTGATTGAATAATGACAACAAAAAAAATTTACAAAAAGTTGTCACTAAATGATATATTGCTCACACAGGCCATGGGCATATGTGGAATTGCACCCCAAAATACATTCATCTGCTTCTCCTGAGTACGGGGATACCACATGTGTGGGACTTTTTGGGAGCCCAGCCGCGTATAGGGCCCCGAAAACCAATCACCGCCTTCAGGATTTCTAAGGGCGTAAATTTTTGATTTCACTCCTCACTACCTATCACAGTTTTGAAGGCCATAAAATGCCCAGATGGCACAAAACCCCCCAAATGACCCCATTTTGGAAAGTAGACACCCCAAGCTATTTGCTGAGAGGCATGTTGAGTCTATGGAATATTTTATATTTTGACACAAGTTGCGGGAAAGTGACAATTTTTTTTTTCTCAAAGTTGTCACTAAATGATATATTGCTCACACAGGCCATGGGCATATGTGGAATTGCACCCCAAAATACATTTAGCTGCTTCTCCTGAGTACGGGGATACCACATGTGTGGGACTTTTTGGGAGCCCAGCCGCAGACGGGGCCCCGAAAGCCAGTCACCGCCTTCAGGATTTCTAAGGGCGTAAATTTTTGATTTCACTCTTCACTGGAATGCCCAGGTGGCACAACCCCCCCCCCCCCAAATGACCCCATTTTGGAAAGTAGACACCCCAAGCTATTTGCTGAGAGGCATGGTGAGCATTTTGCAGCTCTCATTTGTTTTTTAAAATGAAGACAAGAAAACATTTTTTTTTTTTTTTCAATTTTCAAAACTTTGTGACAAAAAGTGAGGTCTGCAAAATACTCACTATACCTCTCAGCAAATAGCTTGGGGTGTCTACTTTCCAAAATAGGGTCATTTGGGGGGGTTTTGTGCCACCTGGGCATTCCATGGCCTCTGAAACTGTGATAGGCAGTGAAGAGTGAAATCAAAAATTTACGCCCTCAGAAAGCCTGAAGGCGGTGCTTGGTTTTCGGGGTCCCGTACATGGCTAGGCTCCCAAAAAGTCTCACACATGTGGTATACTCAGGAGAAGCAACAGAATGTATTTTGGGGTGTAATTTCACCCCAATTACACCCCGGTGTAAGACTGAGTGAAAACTTTGTGCAAAAAAAAAAAATTGTCTTTTTCCCGCAACTTGTGTCACAATATAAAATATTCCATGGACTCGACATGCCTCTCAGCAAATAGCTTGGGGTGTCTACTTTCCAAAATGGGGTCATTTGGGGGGGGGGTTAAACTGTCCTGGCATTTTATGCACAACATTTAGAAGCTTATGTCACACATCACCCACTCTTCTAACCACTTGAAGACAAAGCCCTTTCTGACACTTTTTGTTTACATGAAAAAATTATTTTTTTTTGCAAGAAAATTACTTTGAACCCCCAAACATTATATATTTTTTTAAAGCAAATGCCCTACAGATTAAAATGGTGGGTGTTTCATTTTTTTTTTTTTACACAGTATTTGCGCAGCGATTTTTCAAACGCATTTTTTTGGGAAAAAAACACACTTTTTTAAATTTTAATGCACTAAAACACACTATATTGCCCAAATGTTTGATGTAATAAAAAAGATGATCTTAGGCCGAGTACATGGATACCAAACATGACATGCTTTAAAATTGCGCACAAACGTGCAGTGGTGACAAAATGAATACATTTTTAAAAGCCTTTAAAAGCCTTTACAAGTTACCACTTTAGATTTACAGAGGAGATCTACTGCTAAAATTACTGCCCTCGATCTGACCTTCGCGTTGATACCTCACATGCATGGTGCAATTGCTGTTTACATTTGATGCCAGACCGACGCTTGTGTTCGCCTTTGCGCGAGAGCAGGGGGGACAGGGTGATTTTTTTTTCTTTATTATTTTTTTTGCTTTTTTATCTTATTTTTAAACTGTTCCTTTCATTTTTTTTTTTTATCATTTCTATTGTTACCTCAGGGCATGTAAATATCCCCTATGATAGCAATAGGTAGTGACAGGTACTCTTTTTTGAAAAAATTGGGGTCTATTAGACCCTAGATCTCTCCTCTGCCCTCAAAGCATCTGACCACACCAAGATCGGTGTGATAAAATGCCTTCCCAATTTCCCAATGGTGCAGTTTACATCCCGCGAAATCTAAGTCATGAAATGCTCGTAGCTTCGGGTTTCTTAGGCCATAGAGATGTTTGGAGCCACTCTGGTCTCTGATCAGCTCTATGGTCAGCTGGCTGAATCACCGGCTGCATTCTCAGGTTCCCTGTTGGGCCAGGAGAGCCAGAGAAAAACATGGAAGACGGTGGGGGGGGCATTCCCTCCCACTGCTTGTAAAAGCAGTCTAGAGGCTAATTAGCCACTAGGATTGCTTTCACGTGAAAGCTGACTGCTGGCTGAAAAGAATGATACCAAGATGATACCTAAACCTGCATTTATCATTCTGGTATAACCACTCAAAGTCCAGCAACATACCAGTACGTTGCTGGTCCTTGTTGGGCATATATTGTAATCTTTTTTTTTCATGCAGCCTGTGGGCTGAACGAAAAAAAGAGATTGATCGGTGGGTATGCCCACCATTAGAATACCTCCCTTCATCCACCCACTTCTAATGATGGGCATACATGCACCATTTATGTATGCCGAAGCATGGGGGCATCCTCCCGCAAAAGGTAAGAGCAAATCGCTCCTCTGCCCCTGCTGCCCCCATGCTTCAGCATATATCACCTCCGCTGGAGTCACGGCTTTATATATCGTGGAAGCAAACGCTGTTGCTGTCAAGATAAATAAATCCGCGCTGCAGCTGAATAGCGTCCCTGAAGACAAAAAAATGGTTAACAATAAAACACAGTAAACAGTAAAGTATAAAAAATTGCATACCTGAAAAGCAAACATGATAAAACATAATAACAATAAAACATTGCAGAATAGAATACAGTAAAAAAGAGCAGAACAATAGAGAGAGAATAGAGAGAGAGAGAACAATAAAACGACAACTTTTTTTTTTATTTTATATATTTTTTTGTTTTTTTGGGGGTTTTTTTTACACTTTTTTTTGTAACTGTAACTTTTGTAACTGTACCGGTTCCAGGTTAGGGTCTCTCAAAATGCGATGGCATCTTGGGAGGTGCTAGCAGGTATCTGGGCTGATCCCACTAACACTGCGTTTTTGGGAACCCTAAACTGCTGGGGACGCTAGTATAGATCTGATCACATCAGATTTTGATCCGTTCAGATACTTTACCACTAAGATACTACCACTGACAGCGAACCTATATATTTACCTCCCTAACTAGCGTCACCAGTGACACTAATACAGTGATCAGAAAAATGATCGCTTAGTGACACTGGCGACGGGGGGGTGATCAAGGGGTTAAAACTTTATTAGGGGGGGTTAGGGGGGTACCCTAGACCTAAAGGGGGCTAACACTAACTGCCCTATCACACTAACTGTCACAAACTGACACCAATGCAGTAATCAGAAAAAAAAACTGCTTGGTGTCACTGTGATGGGGGGGGGATCAGGGGGTGATCGGCGGGTGATCAGGGGTGAAAAGTATGCCTGGCGTGTTCTACTGTGTGTGTGTTGTGCACTCACATCAATGTCTTCTCTCCTCGGCGCCGGAATGGAAAATACCGAGCCGAGGAGAGATGATATCACTTCCTCTGCCGCTGTTTACTATACAGCAGCAGAGGAAGGATTTCATTGGCTGGGAGCGATCGCGAGGGGGGGCCACGAATGGATGGCCTCCCCCTCACCTCTGATCGCTCCCGGACAGAAGCCGACCAGCTCGGGCACGATCGGACCCCAGCCGCAGGAGGCAGATCACGTACAGGTACGTGATTTTGCCTGCCCGTGCCATTCTGCCGCAGTATATCTGCGTGAGGCGGTCGGCAAGTGGTTAAAGTAGAAGTATAGGTAAAACTTTTTTTTTTATTTTGGATAGAGTAAGGGAGGGTTATAACCCCTGTCAGACTTTTTTCTGCAATCTATGTCCCATTGGGGAGATTTGCCTTCGCTTCCTGTCCCATAGCCAAAACAGGTAGCGAGAGGAAATCTCTAAAAAAGGTTAAGGGAATATCAGAACTAGTGTCCCCATTGAAAGATTTCTCCTTTAGTACTTTCAAGGGGACAACCCAAATTTGGGATTTTTCTTTTACTTTTGATAATAATGGTAAACAGGACAAGTAGAGAGGGTGAATCTATATAACGGGGGCACAGACTGTAATAAAATCTGAAAAATCTGACAGGTGTCCTTATCCCTCTCCACTCCATCCAAAACTTAAAAAAAACAGGTTTTGCCTATAGTTTTACTATAAGAGTTTCAATAAAAGGCATCACCTGAACTTTCTATTTTATAAAGCATTGTATAAAGTTAATTAATGTAATTTTAATTTACTGTACTTATTTCATCTGTTTAAATTATCATGTTCTTGGCTGTGAATACTCTTTTCTATAAATATCTATGAATATCTGATGTGTCCCTTGTTACTACTTAAAATTAATTTCTGGCAAAGCATAATTATTTACCTCTTTGTGTCTGCAGACAATACATGAACATGGGACTAATCAGTAGAGTGTAAATAAGTCTGCGATGTTTAATTTCACTAATTAGAAATCTTCTGTTTTCATTCTATACCATGGCTTTTTTTTTTTTTAAATAGTACATATATCAATGGAGTGCTAAAGCTGATAGTAACGAATCATAAAATTCATAAAATTTAGTACAGTATTATCATAGTAACTGACACAATTAAAGGTCATCTGCAATTCAATGCTATGGGTTTCTATGCGCTTAGCTTACTCCACTTTGATCACTATGTTAAGCAAGTCCAAAAAACACATTAATCAAACAATTTAATTTATGATGTGGATGGGAATAGTTAATAAATCAATGTAATCAGAACAAAATATTACTTTCAAATATTGTCAAAGTAAAACCAAAATACTCTTCAATTAGTTATTGTTTTTTGTTTCAGTTTATTATGTAAAGTGGGTTAACATAGTGTATTTTTTTTTACAAATTGCCTGTATGCCATCTTTGTTTATTAGCATGGGGATAGTTGGATGGCAGCATGGTAGAGATTACTCAAACAGGGTAGAACACTTGTGATGAATGTATATTTAAATGCTTACAACATCATATTCGAAGGCTGAGTCCTTTGTGAGATCAGTTGAGAAACTGAACGATTTATGGAGCACCATAACATTATGATGGCACAAACTACTTGCAACAGTAGAGATCCAGACATGCTTGCAGCCATCTGAATGGAAAATGTTATAAACCAAAAACCCAGCCTATGTACAACTACACTATCAGCCATCAGCCATTATCAGGTAATACCATCCTTATTGCAAAGAGTTCCCACCCGGCATCACTGGTAACAAGCATACCGTATAGTCAATACCTGCATTTAAAACGCAACTGTTCAAAACAGGAAGACTTATGCCCTGTACACACGGTCGGATTTTCCGACCGAAAAAGTGCGATCGAATTGTGTTGTTTTAAATTCCGATCGTGTGTGGGCTCCATCTGACTTTTTCCGCCTGAATTTCCGACACACAAAGTTTGAGAGCAGGATATAAAATTTTCCTACAACAAAATCCGATCGTTTAAATTCCAATCGTGTGTATACAAATCCGACACACAAAGTACCTCGCATGCTCAGAATAAACGAAGAGACTAAAGCTATTGGCTACTGCCCCGTTTAAAGTCCCAACGTACGTACGGGACGTTACGTCACCGGGTTCAGAACGATCAGATTTTCCGACAACTTTGTGCGACCGTGTGTATGCACTGAGAAGTTTGGTCCAAAATCCGTCTGAAAAAATCCGACGGATTTTGTCGTCAGAGTGTCCGATCAATGTCCGATCGTGTGTACAGGGCATTAGAGAGCGAGTCAAAAGCATTACAACAATGTCTTATAAAAAGAGGATATAGCAAAACATCAGCGGGCCAATGGGCAAAATATGAATTCTCTGATACATAAATCCAAAATGAAGGCAGAAAACACTAATGTAAGACTAATTACACGTTATTCCGCACAGCAGAGTCAGGTTTGGAAAATGATGACCAAATTCTGGTACCTTTTGAGGGCAGATGAAACAGTTGCTAAACGCATAAAAGATTATCCAGAAATTACTTTTAGGAGGTCTGAATCTCTAGGAGACAAATTGGTCCATAGTCACCATTCGCATTCAACAAAGAAAAAATACAAGCGTTGATGGTACTGCCCCATGTGGAAAATGACATTTTTGTCAATACATCTGGCAGGCGCAACAGATTCTGTTGCCCAATGGCAAGATGTATAGACCTCACTTCTTTGCTAAATGTCAATCGATAGGCATTGTGTATTATATGGAATGCCAATGTGGCATGTTCTACGTTGGAAAGACCAAAAGACCATTTTTCCATAGAATTAGGGATCACGTGGGATTGGTTAATGCAAAGAAATTTGAGAGCCCTATAAGCTGCCACATGGGGCTGTACTATCAATTCAATGCCACAAAGATGACTTTTTTTGCTCTTTAATATATATTCTTCTATATGAGAGGGGGTGATGTAGATAAATTGCTTCTACAGTGAGCAACAAAATGGATCTTTAATTTGTCTGCTACTAAGTGCCCAGGGTTAATGATGCGCTCAGATTTAAGCCATTCTTATAGGACCATTTATGACCTCTGAATGACTGTGACAATCACCCGGATGTGTCTTCTTTCCCTCTTTCTTCCCTCCCTTTTTTCTATCTTTGAAGACTAAGGGGTTTATGTAATAGCTGATTTGAATTTTAAGTGTATAAATTTAATAATTAATGTTTTTGTGAAGTTTTTCTGATGTTTGCCATCTTGTTCCTGTATGTGATTGTGGACTCCTGGGGGCCTCTCTGGCCCATGGTGGGTTCAATGGAGTGGGTGGTCATACGAACGCCCGAGACGTCATTCTGGATGCATAGGTTTTCACACTTGGAGGCATTTCCTCACACTCGGGTGGCGTCAATGCTGTTTCCTCCTTTTTCCCCTATGGTCTCCTCTTTTTTCTGTAACTTTGCCTCTGTGTGCCTATTCATTTTATACATATTTTTACATTTTTGGATAGCTTCTATGCTGCCCTTCTTTCTTTTTTTCAAGTTTTCCCTGTTCCAATTTTTTTTGGAATGGGGTTATGATGATTGATTCAATTTCTGTATACCTCATGGTCAAATATAGTGCAGTTGATATTGAGTTGTTGTTCAATAGACTAAGTCCTCCTGCACTGACCAGGTATATACACAACTGGCACTAACATCTTCCATTTATAGTTTGATGCATTTATTTAGATGTAAATGCATTGTTGGCAGTTTGCTGGAATTTAGGGGGTTCTCTCCTAAGTGGATGAGGGAGATTGTTGTTGCTCGTGTCCTTCCCTTTGCTTTCTGGCACCTCATTTGGTGTTAGTTCTGGATAGGTGTGTTTGGCGTGATTGTGGCTTGTTCAAGCATGTGTGGGATCCGCTGTAAGGAAAAAAATGGCCACGGCGGACTTGCGCATTCGCGGAACGCCGCCGATATTGGACTTGCGTGTTTCCTGTTTATGAATCTTCTCCCCTCCTATATTGGAGACAGATGGGATGAATTAGGGTCAGCCAACGGACATCCGCATCCTAGCGGTGACGTCAGATGCCGCTGGGATGGAGGGGATATTTAAGACCCTCAGGGCAGCGGTGGTGTTGCTGCAGTGGTTTTGCAGCGGCCGTTTGCCCTTTCTGATTCCTGCAGGGATGGAATTTATGGTTTAAAGTAAGTTGATTCATGGCAGTTTGGTCTGAGTTTAAGCTGATTCTATATACCTAGCCTGTTTGATACTAATTTGATTATACTATAATTTATAGGGGTTACTCCCTTGGGCAGCATTATCTAATTGGATCTTCCCTGTCCTAATGGTATCACCCTGATCTAGGGATTCTGGTTACCTTTGATGAAGGAATTGTTTGGGTAAGAGGAGTATACCAGAATGTTTTGCTTTAGATAGGTTAAACTAGTCTGGACAGATTTTTTGTGATGGTGTATGTGTCTTTTTAGATGGCATGGTCCTTCTCAAGCTCGATACCATTATTTGAAATGCATATCAGTAGTGATACAAATATAAGCTTTTTTTAAAATTCTGTGACCTCTTATCAAAACAGGGTAGGTCAAACTAGACAATATAGGTACTCATTGGTTGGTTGAATCTAAATAGAATTGCCATATTTTATGTGTTTCTGCAGGTTTTATTATAGGGGTTTATCCCCTCTATGGCACACAGATACTTTGCCGGACTACCTATGGTCCTCTGGAGCCATACTTACGTTTGGGGTGAGAGTGCATCCATCAGATGACCTATATACTATTGTATTGATGTAAATATAGGAATTTCTAGATCTTTAGACCCATATGGTCTCTATATATATTGATGTTTTTCATTTTCTTGTATGTCTATTAAAATTCATTATTTATTTTAATTTTTAGTGATATTGTATATAAGGTCTTACAAAAGCTCCAGAAACATGTAGAGGCAACAAACTTTAGTACTGCGACCACATGATGTGCTGGTTTTAAATTTAACATATTTTTTAAATTTAACATATTTTTAATAGAGTCTGTTTAATAAAATTATGAATTTGATATTGTTTCTAATCTGACTGTTTTTTGCACCTTTAAACTCCCATTTTCATTTTTTCACATTTCTGAATTGCATTATGGTGAGGTGGTGCTTGAAGCAAGACCTCTTATCTCTGGTATCAAACTTATTTCTTCCTACAACTACACTATATTAACAAAATTATTAGGACGCCTGCCTTTACACGCACATGAACTTTAATGGCATCCCAGTCTTAGTCTGTAGGGTTCAATGTTGAGTTGGTCCACCCTTTGCAGCTATAACAGCTTCAACTCTTCTGTTCTGGGAAGGCTGTCCACAAGGTTTAGGAGTGTGTCTATGGAAATGTTTGACCATTCTTCCAGAAGCGCATTTGTGAGGTCAGGCACTGATATTGAACAAGAAGTCCTGGCTCACAGTCTCCACGCTAATTTGTTTGATGAGGGTCTACTGGGAGAGTTTTTGGAAGATTTGGTAGCGGTGTCCCTGGAACGTCAGGGAATCTTTGCTGCGAGCTGCTTCCATTAAATGTACTTTGGTACAGAAGTAATGTAGTATTATGACAATGTCCCTGGGGGAGCCTTCTTCCCTTCGGGGTGCCAGAGATCTATGGATCTTGTCCATTTCCAGGCGTTCTATGGGGATTGATGGGGCGAGCTCCTGAAAGAGTGCCGTGGAGGTTTATTGGAGATCCCCTATTGCCTCAGGTATTCCTTGGACGAGGAGATTAGACCTCCTGGCTCTATTCTCAAAGTCCTTGAGGTGGGTTTGGAGGGAAGAGTTTTCCTCCCTGAGGGATTCCAATTACTCTGCATGATTAGAGGTGGTGACATCCAATTCATCCACTGTTTCAAAATGGCAGCCTACATCACAAATCTCCCGCATTAGCTTGTCAGTGATGGTATCTGAGGTGTTCTGTAGTGCCTTTTGGAGTACCCGTTCAAACTGGCTCAGCAGGTCAGAGCCGGGTGGGGTACTCTGGAGGGCTATGGGGGTCATCCGAAGTCAAAATCGGGCTCCCCGGGCTGTGTGGAAGAGGGAGACCTGGTCTGTTTCTGCATATGAGGCAGCATGAAGCGGGAAGATGGCAGCACCGCCATCTTAGATGCGGCTCTTGTCAGTGCTTCTTGGAGCTCTACTGACTTCAGCTTAGCTTTCTTCCCGCTGTACATCCTGAAAGTTTGTGCCCATGATTTGCGGCAAGGAGTAGGTCACCTTGTGTAGACGGTAGGCTGATGTGACTCGGTGATACGAGGCTGTCGGGTCCTGGTCGGAACGAAGCGCTAAGCAGACAAGTCCTGCTCAGACAGCTTCGCACATGCGCCTCTCATCTCCACTCAAATTCATCCCAAATGTGTTCTATCGGATTGAGGTCGGGACAAGTTCTTCCACCCCAAACTCGCTCATCTATGTCCTTATGGAGCTTGCTTTGTGCACTGGTGCACAGCCATCCTGGAACAGGAAGGGGCCATCCCCAAACTGTTTCCACAAAGTTGGGAGCATGAAACTGTCCAAAATGTTTTAGTATGCTGACGCCTTAAGAGTTCCCTTCACTGGAACTAAGGGGCCAAGCCCAGCCCCTGAGAAACAACCCACATCATAATCCACTCTTCACCAAATGATTTGCACCAGTGCACAAAGCAAGGTCCATAAAGAAATGAAAGAGTGAGTTTGCCAGTCCTGACCTCAACCTGGTAGAACACATTTGGGATGAATTGGAGCAGAGACTGTGAGCCAGGCCTTCTCGTCCACATCAGTGCCTGACCTCACAAATGTGCTTCTGGAAGAATGGTCACACATTCCCATAGACACACTCCTAAAACTTGTGGACAGCCTTCCCAGAAGAGTTGAAGCTGTTATAGCTTCAAAGGGTGGGCTAACTCCATATTGAACTAAGACTGGGATGCCATTAAAGTTCATGTGCGTGTAAAGTCAGGTGTCCTAATACGTTTGGTAATATAGTGCATATTTAAATTGACTTTCAAATAACTCTAACATTTTTAATAATAAATAAATAGTTATATTTGAAAGTATTTAGAACAAACTAAATTTAACTGTTCTTAAATGGGGGGCTTCTACAAGATAGGCGCACAGTGCATTTTAAATGCAAAGCCTGATTTAAGATTAATACTTTCCAGATTAGTTTAACAGATGTCCCTTCTTGGCACAACATCAGAGAAAGTTCACTTTTTGTGTAACCAGTTCTAAGTGGTATGCTTATCTCTGTAAGTTTATGCCAATTAGTGTATTTTTTCGAATTGGGAAACAAATCTTTGAACAGTTTTCTTCATGGCATTGTGTACCTCTTGGTTGCGCAAAGTGTAGATAATTGGGTTTAAAAGAGGAGTCACTATTGATGGGATGATGGAAACTATTTTATTAAGGTGCATGAGGCCTCCAGTGCTGGGTCTGACAAACATAAAGATGATGGTGCCATAAAATAGCAAAACAACAATAAGGTGTGAGGCAAAAGTAGAAAATGTTTTGCGTCTTCCAAAAGCTGTTGGAAACATCAGAGTTGTTTGTATAATACAAATATAAGAGATAATAATTAGGAAAAAACATCCCAATATTATTAACAAGCTAAGACAGAAAAACAGTTTTTCAATGCCCGAAGTCTCTGAGCAAGATAGTTTAAGCAAGGGGGCCAAGTCACAGTAGTAATGATCAATTTGGTTCTCCCTACAAAATGAAAGGTTTGCAATCTGTACACATGGAGTAATCACTGCAAGAAATCCACAGGCCCAGGACCCAAGTATGAGTATGGTGCAAACCTTAGGACTTATAATAATTAAATAGTAAAGAGGGTTGCAGATGGCCACATAACGATCATAAGCCATCACTGTAAGGAGGAAGATTTCAGTTGCTCCAAGAGAAAAATGGAAATAAAATTGTGCCATGCACCCAGCTGGGGATATTGCTTCGTCTTTAGTTTTAAGAGACCACAAGAGCCTGGGGACAGTGACTGAAGGATACCAGATATCAATGAAGGAAAGTCCACCAATGAAGAAGTACATAGGTTTCTGAAGACCTCTTTCACTTTTGACAATGATAATAATAAAGACATTGGCTGTTAATGTAACAACATATATAACTGAAATTATTATGAAGAGATAAAATCTTGTCTCTTTCAGAATGGAGAATCCAATGAGAAGAAATTCTTTTATGACTGTTTCGTTGTTATGTTTTACTGACAACATGATGAACTACAAATAAGACAAAGAAGACAAAATTAATATAATAGGGTCTGTTGGTGTTGTGGAGCCATCATGCCTTCATCAAGTTAAGCACATGATGATATCATTACAGATATGTGTCATAGGGATGCTTCAGGCTCATCTTAGTGCACTGATTACAATGTTGAGAAACCTGCAATTTCTCAAGTAGGGATTGGTTTCTTCACGTTCCTCAGGTGGGCAATACAGTTTATAACGTGGGCTCAAAGAGAGGATGAGAGAGTTGATGACAATACTAAGCAATAAAAATATGTCCTCTGTAGCTGCAAAAATTGTGGAGTAAATAATCCTTAAAGAGGAAGTTTGGGGTTTCTAAAAAAACAAACATACATACTCAGCTCTATGTTGCAGCTTCAGTGACTGTTGTAGGTGCCCCATGCTGGTACCAAGCCCTAAGCTGTCACATGAATGCTTCATTTTCGGTCTGCTCAGAGCAGAGAGCGGTGAGTGTCAGTCGCCACTTTCCTCTCTGCTCCTCCTGCGTTAGCTGGAACACTGAGCTGAGGAGGGGGTGGGCACTGACTGTGACTCCTGATCTGACCCTTCCAGAGCCTGGAGTGGCTGGCTCAGGTCAGCTGAAAAAAATCTTTGGGCATATTCCTCTTTTAAAGATTGTAAAAGACACTCTAAGTTGGATTTCAGTCAGTTTCTATCAACTTACCAGTGGCGCTATGTCCATTAAGGGCACACAGGCAAAGCCCCCTCTCTCCAGCTACCCCATCTATGTAGAATGGATAGATTCATGTATTGCATGAATCTATCCATGGCCACCCCCTATTCAGGTGTTCGGCCCCGTTTTGGACATAGGTGCTAATAGGCTTCAAAAAAGGTGTGTTAGCAAAGTAAATTAATATTTGCTTTGCTAACACAGAACGGCTTCTCAGCCAATCAGGAGGTGCGGATGTAATACCGGTCACCTAATTGGCTGAAGGCAGAGGCTATCCCATTGGCCACCGTGCAGAATAGGAAGATGACGCGCATGGAGCACACAGGAGCCACAGCTCACCGCCTGTCCCTCTGCCTGACCCGCCACCAAGATGGGGTAAATGCCGGCCAAACAGCGGGCGAGTGGGTGGGGGGCACAGTGGCTGCATATTATTGGCACAGAGGCTGCAATTGATGGGGCACAGTTGGCTGCATTTGCTGGGCATAGTGACTGCATATTATAGGCACTGAGGCTGCAATTGATGGGGCACAGTTGGCTGCATTTGCTGGGCACAGTGACTGCATATTATGGGCACTGAGGCTGCAATTGATGGGGCACAGTCGGCTGCATTTGCTAGGCACAGTGGCTGCATAATATGGGCACAGAGGCTACAATTGATGGGGCACAGTTGGCTGCATTTGCTGGGCACAGAGGTTGCATATGATGGGCACAGTTGGCTGCATAATATGGGCACAGTTGGCTGCATATGATGGGCACAGTTGGCTGCATATGATGGGAATAGTTGACTGCATATAATGGGCACAGTTGGCTGCATTTGCTGGGCACAGAGGCTGCATATGATGGGCACAGTGGCTGCATATGATGGGCATAGTGGTTGCATATGATGGGCACAGTGGCTGCATTTGCTGGGCACAGTGGCTGCATATTATGGGAACAGAGGCTGCAATTGATGGGGCACAGTTGGCTGCATTTGCTGGGCACAGAGGCTGCATATGATGGGCACAGTTGGCTAAATAATATGGGCACAGTTGGCTGCATATGATGGGCACAGTTGGCTGCATATAATGGGCACAGTTGGCTGCATTTGCTGGGCACAGAGACTGCATATGATGGGCACAGTGGCTGCATATGATGGGCACAGTGGCTGCATTTGATAGCATAGTGGCTGCAAATGATGGCACAGTTCCTGCAATTGATGTTTTTGTTTCAGTATTTTTCAGAATTTTTCAGTTAGTTTGCGCTCCACCAAAAATTTTGAGCACCAGCCGCCATTGCAACTTACAGTACATGCTGTTTAGATTATAAACCTGTCAGGGTGCCAAGACCAAGCTGCTGGAAAAATGAGGCCAAAGTCATGTGGAAAGAACTCACCAGCAACAGGAATGCTAGAATATGCAAGGAGAACACTCACCTGCGTTCCATGTGTCATTCTTTTGCTATCTTTGGCAGTGAAGTGTCACTGCTTTGCTGCTGAAAATGCTACAAACCTAAATTGCTGGCAAAAAAAGCGACACCTGTTCCATGCAACTGACGAGGGGGGCGACACCCACAAACAGGTGAGTATTTCACCTCCTTGCTATTTCTTTCATAGTGATTGCAAGTGTGACAACAGCCTAAGGGAGGAGGAGCTGTGATTTGGGAAGTCTCAATTGGAAACTTCAGAAAATTATTTTTTCCATAGTGCCTGCAGCTACAAAGACAGAAGAGTCTTGTTTCAAACCAATGGCTATCATTAATAATTTTATGTTGATAGTCTGGACACTGATGCACTTGAAGCCCAAATCTAGAAAAAACCTGGATAGAGAGGGGAAACAGTTAGAGCCTCCACCGGGCTTTTATTGCCATCTGTGACCCCGATGAAGAGATTTCTCCTCCTTTCCTGTCAGGACAATAAGTAATAGGAAACCAAATTCTAGTTTTAAGAAAAGAAGGAGGAGCAATAAGAACTTCTGAAAATGTTTTTATCACTGTGTATGCCTTCCTATTCTAGTGATGACCGCACCTCTTATTTGTACAGGTGCCACTGGGAAGAAGTAAAGGAAAATCTCCCCAGTGGGGTCAGCAACAGACACAAAAAATTAAAATACTCTGGTAATTATCTGGGGTTAGGCTTTACATATCGTCCTGTTAAAAAACATTGCCATCTTGATTTTTTGGAATGCTGGTTTGCGTAGCTCTCTGAGCTCTGTTTTTGTAGACCTGCACCCCACGCCATACAAACCAGCCTGCATGCCCACCAAAAAATATTTAAAAAACATATAATAAAATTATTATAAATATTTTAAAATATTAGAACTTGTTCTGGAGGAGCAGATGTCAAGAGATAAATAAAAAATCCGAAAAACAACAATTTATATCAAAATCTATATTTAAGCCCAAGGGTGCAAGAGTCCCCATTTCAAAAATCCATTTTGATTTGTTTTTACTTAATTCTCTCACTTTATTACTACCCCGCCAGTGCAGTTTATATTTTTCAATGGCCCAAAATTTCAACAACGCAGGGTTTTTATCATGATATAGAGCAAAATGGCGTGACACACGGTGTTTTGGAAAACCTTTTTTAATATTCTGTATGTGCTCCCAAATGCGTTTCTACATAGGGCGTTTCGTTATTCCCACATACTGTAGCGAGCATGGACATTGTAATACATACACCACCCCCTCAGTTCTACATGACACAAAATCTTTGATTTCATAATCTTTGTTTTTACTAGTAGATGTGAAATTGATGCATTTTTGACCATTTTGCTTTGTATTTCTACCATTTACAAGGTGTTTTTGATTTGTATGCATAAATTTATAAAACAGCCAATAATTTGTTTGCATAGTCAAAAATCAAAGTGCTTCACTTATACATTTTATACTATACAGTAGCAAGCTACTATTATTTAGTTTTGGATTTACATATAAATCAGTTGGATAATTTACAAAAAGAATTGAGAGTGCAGTTAGCATAGTGAATATTAGTAAAAAAAAGTGTTCTTTTTGAATATCAGACCATATGGAAAAAAAGGAAAAAGACAGGATACTGCTACCAAATGATTAGGTGCCCTATTTACAAAGCTGAGTGAACATTCACTTTGCTAAGAGAACAACCTCTACTCTGACCCCAGTGTCTCAGAACTACTGAAGCCACTGGAACAGTATAACAGCCAGGCAACTATCATTTCCAGAAAATAAGGCCAGCCTCTATAATCTCTCATTGCAGGATGTAACAAAAAACACACTTTTTAGTCTTATGCCGCGTACACACGGTCAGACTTTTCATCTACAAAAGTCCGACGGACGCCAACGGACCAAATCCGGCGGACAATCCGATCGTGTGTGGGCTTTCCCGGACTTTCGGCGGACTTTTCCAGCCACAAATCTGACGGACTTTACATTTGGAACATGCTTCAAATCTTTACATCGTAACTCCGCCGGACCCAGAAATCCGCTCGTCTGTATGCTAGTCCGACGGACAAAAACCCACGCTGGGGCAGCTATTGGCTACTGGCTATCAACTTATTTTAGTCCGGTGCACGTCATCACGTACGAATCCATCGGACTTTTGTGTGATCGTATGTAGGCAAGTCCATTCGTTAGAAAGCCCGCCGTAAGTCCGCCAAAAGTCCGTCTAAAGTCTGTCGGACGGGCTGTCAGACTTTTGTAGCCGAAAAGTCCGACCGTGTGTACGCGACATAACAGATCTTTTGACATTTACTAAATAAAGCACATAGTATTTAATATAATCTGTTCTATTTGCAAATATACACATAATAACTTTTTTAGTCTAACAGATCTTTTGACATTTACTAAATAAAGCACACAGTATTTAATATAAGCTGTTCTATTTTCAAATATACACATAATAACTTTTTCACAATTAGTGTGTTTTTTTTTTAAGTTTTTGCAAAGAAAAAACAAAATGTACCAAACATTATAGTTGTCACATTTTTTAATGTTACTAATATACATATGGAATGGTAACGCTGTAAATAATTAACATCACATATATAGAATATTGAAAAGTCTTTTTAGGAAAACATTACAATTATTTATATATATATATATATAATTTTTTTTACCTATAAGGATTTAGGGATCTTTTGTAAGATACCCCGGCTTCAAATTTTTCAAATGACATTCTGCATAAATAAACACTCTTTATATAACTAGGTAACAATGGCATTTACTCATCATGAATATGCAACTCTGAAAAAACGTCACATGTACATGCAGATGGGAATACAGTTATAAGAAAAGAAAAGAAAAATGTTCTGAAGAAAACTTTTACTGTATGTTAATTGTTTGTCTCAATGGACCTTCTTTTGCATAAACTTCTCTTCTAAATGGCTTGTTTTCCAGTGCACAAGTTTATCAGGTAATACAGTGCCTTGAAAAAGAATTCATACCCCTTGAAATTTTCCACATTTTGTCATGTTACAACCAAAAATGTAAATGTATTTTATTGGAATTTTATGTCATAGACCAAAACAAAGTGGCACATAATTGTGAAGTGGAAGGAAAATCATAAATGCTTTTCAACATTTTTTACAAATAAATATCTGAAATATGTGGTGTGCATTTGTATTCAGCCCCACTGAGTCAATACTTTGTAGAACCACCTTTCACTGCAATTACAGCTGAAAGTCTTTTTGGGGATGTCTCTTTGCACATCTAGAGAGTGACATTTTTGCCCATTCTTCTTTGCAAATTAGCTCAGGCTCTGTCAGATTGGATGGAGAGCATCTGTGAACAGCAGCTTTCACGTCTTGTCACAGATTCTCAATTGGATTTAGGTCTGGACTTTGACTGGGCCATTCTAACACATGAAGATGCTTTGATCTAAACCATTCCTGTGTAGCTCTGGCTGAATGTTCAGCGTCATTGTCCTGCTGGAAGGTGAAACTTCACCCCAGTCTCAAGTCTTTTGCAGACTCTAACAGGTTCTCTTCTAAGATTGCCCTGTATTTGGCTCCATCCATCTTCCCATCAACTCTGACCAGCTTCCCTGTCCCTGCTGAAAAAAAAGCATCCCAATGGATTGTTTGTTCAGGGTGATGTGCAGTGTTAGTTTTCCACCATACATAGCATTTTGCTTTTAGGCCAAAACCAGACCAGAGCACCTTATTCCACATGTTTGCTGTGTCCCCCATATGGCTTCTCAAACTGCAAATGGGACTTCTTCTGGCTTTCATTCAACAATGGCTTTCTTCTTGCCACTCTTCCATAATGGCCAGATTTCTGGAGTGCACAACTAATAGTTGTCCTGTGGACAAAATCTCCCACTTGAGCTGTGGATCTCTGCCGCTCCTCCAGAGTTACCATGGGCCTCTTGGCTGCTTCTCTGATTAATGCTCTCCTTGCCCGGCCTGTCAGTTTAGGTGGATGGCCATGTCTTGGTAGGTTTTCACTCAGTGGCGGCTGGTGTTTTTTTGTTTGGGGGGGCGGCAAACAACCCCCCCTGTGCCACCTCACCCCCGCTGTTTGCCGGTCCACTGGCACTTACCCTATCGGCGGGCATCATCGGGCAAGGGGAGATAGGCTGCAGCAGGATGGCGTCTTCCTCTGAGATCATGGCGGCTTCCGCAGTGCCTCTTCTCCCCTTCTCCTAGGCATCCAATAGGATCGCTAAAACTTAGAGCCAATCGGAAACAGTGTAACATACCCGTGCAGCCTGATTGGAAGAGAGGCGATTCAGTGTTAGAAAAGCAAATATTCATTTGCTTTTCTAACACATTTGGATGGACTGCGAGCGCAATGCTCTGTGCTCCAAGTCCATCTTTTTTGAAGCCTATTAGAGCCAGGTGCTTCAAAAAAACACCCCCGCCGCTGTAATTCAGGCACCCGGCATCCAAAAAGGGGCCAGACGCCTGAATATGGGGTGGCAGCGGGGGCAATGGATAGATTTATGCATAGTGGGGGGTGGATGGAGAGAGGGAGCCGCGCCCGTGTGCCCTTAATGCATGGGCCGACACTGTTTGTAGTTGTGTCACACTCTTTCCATTTTTGGATAATGGATTAAACAGTGCTCTGTGAGATGTTCAAAGCTTGGGATGTTTTTTTATAGCCTAACCCTGCTTTAAACTTCTCCACAACTTTATCCCTGACCTGTCTGGTGTGTTCCTTGGCCTTCATGATGCTGTTTTTTTCAGTAAGGTTCTCCAACAAGCCTCTGAGGGCTTCACAGAACAACTGTATATATACGGAGATTAAATTACACACAGGTGGACTCTATTTACTAATTAGGTGACTTCTGAAGGCAATTGGTTTAACTTGATTAAGGTTAGGGATATCAGAGTAGAGGGGGATGAAAATGCATGCCACACATTTCAGATATTTCTAAAAAATGTTGAAAACAATTTATCATTTTCCTTCCACTTAACAATTATGTGCCACTTTGTGTTGGTCTATCACATAAAATCCCAATAAAATACATTTACGTTTTTGGTTGTAACATGACAAAATGTGGAACATTCCAAGGGGTAAGAATTATTTTTCAAGGCACTGTAAGCCTGCCACATTTTATTGGAAGTCTTCTACCTTTCTTCCATGGATGAAATGTATCCTTTGACTATGGAAAATACCAGTTTTTTTTTAATGCTTCCCTTTGCTCCCCCACAACTCTTTTCTGTGTAAAGAAATGCCAAGTACTTCTGGGTATAAGGAGCATGTGACTCACTTGCCATCTTCCCATGTAGTGGCTCTTGTCTGTGATTGGTTTCTCAGAAACCTATCAGTGCTCCATGGGTGGTAAACTTAGCTCTGTACAAGCTCCAATTTAAACTTAGAGCTCACACATGGCTTTCTGTTGGCAAAACAGAACTGCAGGAAATTTTAAAAAGTGAATATTCTAAGCTGCAAAAAAATGTCAGTTAAAGTGTAACCAAAGGCAAAACTTTTTTTTCTATTTAGTTTTGGATAAAGTGGAGAGAGATTAAAACACCTGTTAGTTGATTACTGTTTGTGTTCTCCATTAAGGAGATTGACCCTTTCTAATTGTCATGTTTACCATTATCATCGAAAGTGAAAGCTAATTAAAATCAAACATTTTGGGTTGACACTTAAGCCTCGTACACACGATCAGATTGTTGACCAACAAAGCATCAGACTTTTGTCCGAAGGGCATGTGCCTGGATCTTGTCTTGCATACTAACGGCACACAATTGTCGGCCAACAAACATGAATGTAGTGACGTACTACGTACTAGAATTTCAGCTCTTGAGCGCCACCATTTGGGCACCTTCTGCTAATGTCATGTTTGGTGAGCATTGATTCCGAGCATGCGTGTTTGTACTTTGGACTTTTGTGTGATGGACTTGTGCACACACGATACAAAAATCTGACAACAGGCCGTTGTCCGCCGAAAATTTACTAGCCTGCCATCCAACATTTAGAAATATAAACAAAATAATTCCGCGCTGCCAAAGCAAAGATAAGCAGCTAACACAACCAGCAAGGGTAATAACAATAGGAAGCAAAAATAAGTGTAGCGCTATGAGAGTATGAAGAAGTCCAATGTAATAAACATTAAACTAGCAGTTCCAAATATAGCTGACAAAGAAGAGTCTTCCTGAGGAATAAGATGGAAAATCTTCAGGAGCTGGGCACTTCAAAATCATAAACCATCTGGAGTGGAAACATACACAACACCACCAAAAGTGAAGAGGCTTACCGGATTGAATGGACCCACCAGGGCATACGCCGAGAAGGGTCGGATAGGCTTAGGTGGTGAGTGGCTGCAGACGGCCCAGGGGAGCGATGAAGTAACTCTCACATTGCTGTGTCAACCAAATCGATGCCAGAACCGAGGGGTGTGGAACAACCGACACGTAGGTTAGGCCCCTCAGAGCGGTGTAGAAAACCAAATGGTGGCAATGACGAATAGAAAAAAGAAAGGAAGGGCCAAATAGTGTAAATCCATATAAAACCGATCTTTTTTTTATTCAAATGGGTATACACTTACATGCAGATCCATAAAAAACAGCGCTGTGATAAAAGTGGCGACAGTGGGGTCCTACTGTCGCCACTTTTATCACAGCGCTGTTCTTAATGGATCTGCATGTGAGTGTATACCCATTTTAATTAAAAAAATTTCAGTTTTATATGGATTTACACTATTTGGCCCTTCCTTTCTTTTTTCTATTCGTCATTGCCACCATTTGGTTTTCTACACCGCTCTGAGGGACCTAACCTACGTGTCGGTTGTTCCACACCCCTCGGTTCTGGCATCGATTTGGTTGACACAGCAATGTGAGACTTATTTCATCGCTCCTCCGGGCCGTCTGCAGCCACTCACCACCTAAGCCTATCCGACCCTTCTCGGCGTATGCCCTGGTGGGTCCATTCAATCCGGTAAGCCTCTTCACTTTTGGTGGTGTTGTGTATGTTTCCACTCCAGATGGTTTATTATTTTGAAGTGCCCAGCTCCTGAAGATTTTCCATCTTATTCCTGAGGAAGACTCTTCTTTGTCAGCTATATTTGGAACTGCTAGTTTAATGTTTATTACATTGGACTTCTTCATACTCTCATAGCGCTACACTTATTTTTGCTTTCTATTGCCATCCAACATTTGTTGGCCGAAAGTTGGACAACAATTGTCTGATGGAGCATACTAATGGTCGGATTTTAGGCCAACAGTCTGTCATCACACAATTCACTGCCAAAAATCTGATTGTGTGTACAAGGCTTTAGAGATCAAATTTGACATTTTGCATTCTTTGATTATATCCCCTTTCTTGAGCTATGTCTGTTTTTTTTATCTTGAATATGCTAGCTAGAGGTATAAAATGGCCCAGGTACATAACAATATAGTAACTATTAACCACAATGCACTTTGATTCAGTGCTGAATCCTCTGCCATTCATTGCATGTTGGTAATAGATCTATAAGTACCACTGCAGTGCACATTCAGAAAAGGAACTAGTATAGTTATTCCTATACTTTTTATGTTTATTGTTGATGTTTGTACTGACTTGAACTAAATGGGTTTACCTAAATACTGATGTAGCAGTATTTAGGGACTCCACCCATTCCTAGTGGAGTCTATGCCTAGTCACATCACGCTAATCTACCTTGTGATCTGCAGATTGCTTTTTATCCAGGATTTTTTACTCTGTTATTGGACTTACATTATATGATTTCAAATAAACCACTCGGTTTTTATACTTTCCTCTTTTACATTTTAATCACGAATGAGAGAGAGATGGAATAACTGGCGCAGTTGATGTCATTATCACTCTGCGCGTATCCGGTGGATCGATTCCTCATTCTGCATTGAACCCATGCTTTGCTAGGCTCCTATAATGTGGAGTCTAGCCATCTGTTAAGGATACATCCTTTTCTTATCACGGTGGAAGGCGCAGTTTGGATCATCAGCTTTTCATCTTTTTAAGACACTATTTACAAAGGATTGTTTTCTACACATTATTCATTTGAACACTTTAGTGGACTGATCACATTTATTTATTTATTGCTGTTCACGTAGCGTGGCAGTTTTTGTTTTTTATTAATAGTTAGGAGCCTCAAAGAGCAGGGTTTGTTTATCAGGAGGAGACAATCTCAGCCAGAAGGGCTGCTAACCCTTCTTGGCTGTCCTGTTAAGTTTTTTGTCTGTCTCATTGAGGTCTCAGTTGTGCTTAGCTGGAGGGCCTTTCCTTCTACAAGTCCTTTGGGAGCCAAAAGAGGGGTGCCACTGGGGATCTGATCTGGGAACTTTACAGAGGAGTCTGCCTGCCTAAGTCTGTGGGAGACAACCAAGCCTTGGGAAGCACAGACCCAAGGGAGAAGGATCTCAGTGACTGCAGCGGGTTAACCCCTGCAGCATGGATTTTAAGGCTTGTCTGGTCTGGGACATTGCCAATGGTGTCCCAGCACTGTCCATTTTCTGTCTTGCTGTTGAAGGTTTTGTTCTGAGAAGCTGCTGCCACGTGGAGAGTGTCCTTACATTCCTGTTCTAGTGTTCTGGAGTATCCCACAGCTCCCTCAACCCCATCCAAGTTAATCTACAATAAACTTTTGAAAAGGCAAGCCCTAGACCAGGGCTCAAAATTTCAAGTCCTGAGCTACTAGCCAGACCTTAAGGGTTACTCGCCACCAGTTGCCCCACCCAACCCCTACCATGCCCCGATGCTCATCCTGCCCCTATATACACCCTCATAAATTCTCATGAAATTACACTTAAATGTTTTATGCAGAATTAGGTTACACAAATAAATATTAACAACTTTATCACCAATGCCCATCAATGCCCAGTGCCCACTAACGCAGCCTCACCCATGCAGCCTCACCTGTGTCCATCATTGCAGCCTCACCCATGCAGCCTCACCTGTGTCCATCATTGCAGCCTCACCTGTGTCCATCATGCAGCCTCATCTGTGTCTATCATGCAGCCTCACCTGTGTCCATCATGCAGCCTCACCAGTGCAGCCTCACCTGTGCCCATTATTGCAGCCTCACCCATGCAGCCTCACCTGTGTCAATTATTGCAGCCTCACCCATGCAGCCTCACCTGTGTCCATCGTGCAGCTCCAACTGTGTCCAACGTGTAGCTTTACCTGTGTCCATCGTGCAGCCCCAAGTGTGTCCATCGTGCAGCTCCACCTGTGTCCATCGTGCAGCCCCACCTAAGTCCATCATGCAGCTGGATCATTATAGCAGGAGAGGAGATCTGGCTTAATCACAGAGCGGGGTTTGCCCACTGTAACAGCTTTACATTACAATTGAAGTCCGTGCGCCATCACACACAGCCCCGCCCTCCTGAACCCGCACCTGTGACAGACAGAACGCGCCCTGGCATTGGACCGGCATTCTGTCTGTCACAGGTGCGGGGTCAGGAGGCCGGGGCTGTGTGTGACGGCGCGCTGACTTCAATTGTAATGTAAAGCTGTTACAGTGGGTAAACCCTGCTCTATGATCAAGCCAGATCTCCTCCTCTCTTCCGCTATAATGATCCGCCCACCCCCTCTGTTCCTCCACACTCTCTCTGGGAGAACAGCTCCTCCTGCATATGTTTCCCTGCAGAAAGGCTGGGAAAGATCTGGGTCATGTGACAGCTGTAAATCGAGTAGGAAAAATGTACTTAGATGTTTTTGCTTTAATTAAAATAATTACAGTGCCATCATCCACATTCAGAAATAAAAGGGACAATGCAATTTAAACAGTGTGTGTTTAGTCTTACTTTAAACATTGCTAAGACTTTCTCCCTACCCCTATGTGACAGTGCTGATGATTGGGTCCTCAAGCACCCAACAGTCTTTAGTGGAAAGAAGGGCAGAAGATCACATGCTCCCCAAACCTGGTTATTTCTTTTTACGCCTGATAGGTGAATAGTTTGGCAAAGGAGTGAATAGAAGGTGAGAATACCTAGGGAAGGGGTCAGCATTTAGTGATTTCAAACTGCTTGGAACTGGTTTAAAGACAATGTAACGCTCAGTTATAATAACTCATGTTCATTCATTGTTTTCTGGCTAACCAAAAGCAGGACAGCATTTATAAAGAATAAATTCACTTTAATACAGTACCCCCCAGTTTCCCCATGTTTTATTTTTAGAAAGTGCATAACAGGCTATACTTACCTGCCAGTTCCTAACAACCCATGTTCAAAATCTTTCTAGCTCTTCTTTGCAGCTCTAGAATGTGAGGAGGCCTGGACATTTCTGACTTTATTGGAACATACATCACCAGGTTGACAAGTTGCAAACGGACATATCAATAGTCTGTGGTGCCTGGAGGGGCTGGATTTTCATCACTGCAGCCTGTAGGCACCCAAATATTAAAACCCTAGGTAACACCCCTAGGTAACTTCTATGACACAGGACACTTATTTGTTTTCCTGGCCCTAACCTGGCTTACAACATTGTGGGGTCAATTCACTAATGTTTATTGCATGAGATATTTTTGTACTATACAATTTTATTTATTGGGATATGTAAAGTGTCAGTTCCCTCACGGTAAATACCATATTTACCTGTGGTAAATATCACACAAAAAAAATGAGATATTGCATTAAAGTCAATTTACTAAATAAAAAAATGTTGTTAATTATCTTGTGATTTAGCCACTCACTATTTAATGATTGTGTTAATTGGGAGTTGAAACATTTATCAGTGGTGTTCCTACCACTGTTAAATGTAACAGTTCCACCTCAGGGTTGCTGGCTGTCAAAAGGCCAGCTCTCCAGACGTCCTAACAACTAGTGACTCACCCCTGCCCTGTTCTAAAAGAAAAGGCCATGGAGGTCCATCCACAATAAATACCAGGACCTTGGGCCTGATATAAATTTTTAGTTGAACCCAAAGCCAAAAAGCCAAAACAATGGTGTGAACCCCCCACCCAATTCCATACCAGACCCTTATACAAGCATGCAGGCCAGGCCAAGTCCCATGATGTACATCATCAACCACATCATCCAATGAGGCAGGTCCATCTGAAAGAAAAAAACAGACAACCACCAAGACACATCCAGTCCCTGCCATTAAAGTGTATTGCCCTCCTGCAGACCCCCATAACCATTGGCCAAGGGTTGTGTGGAAGAGGTCCTTGTCCTCATCTACATAGGGAGAATGTGCATAGCCAGGGCTGATCCTCCCCATGTTGAGAACATGTGGCCTGATATGGTTCAGGAAGAGGAGGATGCATACTCACCCCCTCCCCTTTGCTGGTCTGCCAGACTGCATGTTTGGATAAAGGTCTGGTATGGAATTTAGGGGATCTCACACCATTTTTTTGAGTTCTCCTTAAAAGTCATACCAGACCCAAAGTCCTCACCTGTTTTTTTTTTTTTACATTGCCCCCACTTTGTTTACACAAATTAATGCATGGGGTAATTACCAAGTTATTAGTGAATTGCCTGCTTCTGAGATAAATAAATCAGTTATTTGAACACAAAAAATGTATTTATCACTTAGTGAATTGACCCCTGTAACTTTATATGAGATGATTATGCCTAATGATAATGGAAGAAAATTGTGTAGCCAATAATTATACAGGAAAAGGCTGCCTCTTTTCTTCCTACTGTGCATAATGATAAATCAGGCCTTGGTGCCTGGGCTGAGGGAGGGGGCTGAGTGTACTGCATGAATTGTGCACCCATCCTTTAAAGTGGTCCTTTGGTTTCGTTACATTGATGATATCTTTCTGGTTTGGAGTGGTCACGATGAGTTGTTGCATACTTTTGTGTAGCAGCTAAATACTAACACTTTCAACCTTAGTTTCACTATGTCCTGTGATCCAGACAAAATTGAGTTTCTAGATGTACAAATTCATAAATACAAAGAAGCTTTTTTGTCCAGTAGCCTCTACCGAAAACCCACTACCGGAATGGCATTTTACATGCCACCAGCTTTCATCCCAGTAACCTGGTCAAATCTATCCCCTTTGGCCAGTTTGTTCGCATCAGATGAAACTGTTTGAATTATGTTACATTTAAAGAAAACACTGATAAGCTTAGGACGAGACTCTAAACTCGTGGGTACTCGCACAATTGTCTTAAGAGAGCTTTCAAAAAAGCTACTGCTAAGACTAGGCAGGAACTGTTATACAAAACTAAAACACATAAATCAGATGTGGACCAACTAAGATTAATCACTCGTTTCTCAAATCAGCAGGAACGATTCAAACAGATTATCAATAAATACTGGCACGTTTTAACACTGGATCCTATAGCTGGATCCTTTGTGCCCAAACATCCGGCATTTACATTTAGGAGAGCTAGATCTTTGAGAGACAAACTTGTCTCCAGCGAATTTAGAGGGGGCAGTAAGGATCCCTGCAAAAGGCCCAGTACATTTAGATGCGGGGGATGTGGGTACTGCCAATATGTGGATACTTCCACACATCCAACTCTCCCCAACAGAGTTAAGTTTACACCTAGACATTACGCGATTTGTCGAACACAAGGAGTTGTATACATTTTACAATGTGACTGTTCCTGTTTCTATGTGGGAAAGACCAAAATGGAATTCTGGCAGAGAGCATACTGCCATATACTTAGTATGCAATCTTGTAACCCAGATCTACCTCTGGGACGTCATGTTACACAACTCCATGGCGTTATTTTCCCAGGGGTTAAATTTCTGATAAAAAACTCATAATAAAAACCCTGTTTGGGCTCAAACAACTCCAATGACATAAAGGGGATAGGGAAAAGGAAATACACAGCCCACTGTGCAAGTGCAAAAAGTTAAAAGTTATTGTATCAAAAACACATACGGTAAATGGAATAGCCAATGATAAAAACTGAATCATTCACAACGTGTCAATCATACTGTGATAAAATCTCAATGTCCACCGTTCTTGCCCCTATCCAGTGACAGTAATATATATATCTATATATATATATATATATATATATATATATATATATATATATATATATATATATAGTGAGGAATGTGAAAGTACAATATCTTCAATCCTGAGCAGTGATAATAACTTGAAACTAGAAATTGCATGCATGTGAATAGGATGTGGAGCTAAGTTGGCTCCCAACGGGGAATGGATCCTAGGAAGATCAGACCTGGATCCTGGGAAAGAGGCACGCTGGCATATTGTGGTAAATGTTATTAATACCTTGATGTATCCAGAATAGGGGTGAAATTGCTGAGATATGAAAAGGGGAAGGGACGACACCCTGGGTCAGCAGTGGCCTAGAGGAGGTATATGGAATTGAATGATACAGTCACAGTATGTATGTGGCATGAAACGCCAGAGATTTGAATGCAAAACAATGTCATGTAACCTCCCTCTCACTGTTGAAAACCATAATTTGATATCCAGAGTGTTGACAGTCCTGGTCCATGGGAGCCCATACATGGATCAAAGCATATAGTTCCAAAGTAGAAAGAGAGTAAATGGATACTTTTCAGGTGCTGATGGAAAAACAAATCTTCAGTGCCAGTACCATTGCCGATTTCCAATGAGGCCCTTCAGGCATAAGCAAGTGTTCATATATTCCAGTCACAAGGGCAACGTGGACAAGGAAACAAGAGCGCCTAACCAGTTTTGCAGCTGCATCAGAGGCAGCAAGGTCCCGTCTATGCACAAAAGCCCACTGAGCTTTTAAGTAGCAAAACCTCAAGTTTCTCCAGGTGTGCAGCATCAACATAAATCATGTCATCACTTCCGAGTGTATCATCACGTCATCACTTCCGGGTGAACCCGGAAGTATATCAACAACTGACAGGGCTGTATCATGCTGCACACCAGGAAGTAGACACTGAGTATAGTGGACAGTCCAGACACAAATATATGTTGCAATCTCATTGATCTCCACAAGAGGGAGCATTTGTAATATATCCCTGGAGTGTCCACATGCAATTCAAGCAAAGTCGGGCAGATGTCAGGGATGGGAACGAATGGCTAAATACCAAAATGTACTATTTGTTTATTGCTGAGAACAATATACCTAAACCAAACATATATGAAGCACAGTGGGCTGAGAAAAAAAAAAACTAAATAATAATATATATTACAAAAAAAAAATTAAAAAAGGAGGAAAAGGTTACTTAATTGATTTAATATTTTAAAAAGGGCACAAAACTGATGCTATCATTCAGGTCAGGGGCCTTGGTAGCCTTTAATTCCCAAATCCATTGGGATTCATGTTGGAGTACCAATTGATCAAAATTCCCCCCCCCCCCCGTATTATCCTGGGGGACAACTTCAAGGACCCAATGCTTGAGGCATCGGGGGTCTCTGTCATGCTTTAGGCATACGTGCCTAGCAATAGAGGCCTTCAAATGGTAAGTCTCAATCTCATACAAATGCTCCTAAAAACGCTTATGCACAGGTCAGATGGTCTTGACTATGTAAAAGGAATTACAGGAGCATGTGATGATGTAAATTACCCCCATAGCCTCACAACTAGCCCTCTGTCTACAGCTCAGGACCCTGCCTGTGGGAAGTTGCTGCTGACACACGGAGAACCAGGATCTGTGTGTGTAAACACACAGTTTCCGATTCTCTGAGAGGAGAACAGACAGATCGTCTGTTCATACAGGGTATGAACAGCAAACTGTCATCTCCCCTGTACAGTTCCCTTCAGTTAGAACACACACTAGGGAACACATTAACCCCTTGATCGCCCCCTAGTGTTAACCCCTTCACTGCCAGTGACATTTTTACAGTAATCAATGCATTTTTATAGCATTGATTGCTGTATTAATGCCAATGTGTCAAAATTGTCCAATGTGTCTGCCATAATGTCGCAGTAAAAAAAAATGTATAATAAAAATGCCATAAATCTATGCCCTATTTTGTAGATGCGATAACTTTTGCGCAAACCAATCAATATACACTTATTGCGTTTTTTTTTACCAAAAATATGTAGAAGAATACATATTGGCTTAAACTGATGATAAAAATTGTTTTTATTTTTTTTTTTATTATTTGGATATGTATTATAGCAAAATATAAAAAAATATTGGTTTTTTTTCAAAATTGCAGCTCTTTTTTGGTTTATAGCGCAAACAATAAAAACCGCAGAGGTGATCAAATACCAGCAAAAGAAGGCTCGATTTGTGGGGAAAGAAAAGGCATCAATTTTGTTTGGGTACAACATCGCACGACTGCGCAATTGTCAGTTAAATTGACACAGTTGCGTATCACAAAAAATGGCCTGGTCATTAAGGAGGCAAATCCTTCCTGTCCTTAAAGCGGAGCGCCGCCGAAAGAAAAAATTTTAAAAGTCAGCAGCTACAAATACTGCAGCTGCTGACTTTTAAAACATGGACACTTACCTGTCCAGGGCGCCCGCGATGTCGGCACCCGAGGCCGAAGCGTCTCTCCGTCCTCGGGTGCTGCCGCCTCCATCTTCGGTAAGGGAATCAGGAAATGAAGCCGTGCGGCTTCACTTCCCGGTTCCCTACTGCGCATGCGCGAGTCGCGCCGCGCAATATGAATGCTCCCTGCTGCCTCTGGGACCCGTGTGTGTTTCCCAGCAGGCAGCGGGAGGGAGCAGGAAGTGGCGTAAATAACCGCAGATTCTGTGGCTTTTTATGCCGGAAGTGGGTACAGATACCTGTAATATACAGGTATCTGTATAGGAGAAAATTGAGGCCGGGGGGGGGGGGGGGGGGTTGGGTGAAGTGCAAAAAAAAAAAAAATTAATAAAGAAAAAAGAAAAAAAAATGGCTTTTCACCATTGTGGTGAAAAAAAAATGTGAAAATATACACACTTAAAAATGAAAATCAATGGACCTAAAACAATAATGATAACAATGATACAAATGATAGTTGGAAAATGCTTGTAATTTTAAAATGATTATAAAGATGATCATTGTTAAAACTGGACATGATAAATTCATAAATTACTGCAGTTGTGCATTCATTCACTGCTTTAAATATCCTTCTGATAGCAACTAGCATGAGCACCTAAATCCGTCTTGGTAGTAACATTGAGGATCCCTACCCTATCAAAAACTTGAAGAAAAAAAAACAATTTTGGCTTTACACTTTTTGGTTGATTTACTAAACGGCCATAGATTGTTCACTTTGCAAAGAAAGTTTCACTTTGCAAGGGAATTGTTCCCAGTGAATGAGGTGAAGCTCTACTGACTTTTATTATTCAATCTTGTGCTAGCAAAAATCCTGTATTTTCTATTTTCCTTGCACATGATTGGATATTCTTTGCAAAGTTAAACTTTACCACATTCACTAGGTTCTGGGGTAAGTTCCCTTGCAAAATGAACAGCCTATTTGTCTTTAGTAAGCTAAGGGAGAAGTAGAGCCAAAGCTCTTTTGTGGGTCACAGGCCGGCGCTCCAGTGAGTGCTGGAGGGACAGAGCAGAGAGCCAGTGACTGACAGCCACCGGCTCTCAGTGGTCTTCGATCGCTCAGTTCTTGGAGTAAAGGCAACGGGGGGACAAATGCAGCATTGGAGCAATGCTGCATCCACCTAAGTGAGTATCTACTGCATGTTTGTTATTTTTAAATCCCGCCCTTCTCTTAATCGACTTTGATATGACTTTGGTGTGACTTTTTACACTCTGTGGCATTGAAGGCATATCAAATTTGGATCAAAGTAGTGCACAAACTTTTTCTAAAGTTGGACAGACTTGTGTAGCATCAGTTAAGACAGCTCTCATAGGGAAATATTGAATTTCACGTGCCATCCGACTTGGGGTGTCACAAGTCGGATCCTATGTCACATTAGTGTGAACTGAGCCAGACACAGGCACCAAAAAACAATAAGACATGTAGTAGACACAAAAGTAGCATAAGGTCAATATTATAAAGAACAGAAAATTTTTGACACAGAGTGAATCCTACTGGGATAAAATTATCGTGAAAATAGAGAAATTAAACTTCAATAAATCAGGTTTACAAAGGACAGTCAGCAATATTGTGAGGAGAGGAGATCCACAATCCCCAAATGTTGTCAATAAGAGCTGGATGGCTACTGTTTGCAAATGTCAGTTCATGAATCAGGAGAACAAAGTTAGGCTTCATGCACACGGACGCTCAAACCCATACAGAGTGAGGAGTCCATTGTTTATCTTTTTTCAAGCAGCACAGAGTTGTGTGAAGGCCTCTTCCTGGGAGACTTTGAAGCAGGACTGATGGCCTTGTAAGCCTGGAGCAGTGTTTCTCAACCTTTTTCAAGGACCCTTTAAAATTAAGCACATTTTGAGGCACACACATAGGACAGCCAACATTAGAGATGTTTATTTCTTGCAAATCAAATACACTTTTGCATAGCTCTCAACTTTCTTGATTTCAAGGGACTGCCCCTGATTTGAAACAAAGTCCCTCTGTCCCTCCTTCCTCCTCATTTGTCCCTTATTTTGGTCTGATCTATATAGTTGTAAATAAAATGCACTGTTTATCTTGTAAAAAGTATTTCCCAGTGCTAAACCTTTCATCCAAATTCTAAATTGCTGCATTTGTGAATTTCAAAAGCCAATATAAATGAATAGTAGTGGTTAAAAAAAGCACTTGTGGGTTTAACTAATCTTTTTTTTCATATAATTCTCTTTTAAGCGGGTTTGGCAGAAGGTGTGTCCTATGCCTACATACTTTTGCTAATAGGTGTCCCAAATTTCCATATCAAAAAGGTATGCTTTTGCACACTGGTACTGATGCTGTTAATGTGACCCCAGTGCAGACAGAGAAGGGTGAGGGCTCCAACAAGGATGCTGTCCAGGTGACAGACATCCTCCTTAACAATTGATGGCGTCAGCAGTTGTTAGAGTGCTGGCGGCTGGCCTACACAGTACCCAGGTTGTAATGTTGCACAATGAAAACCCTTGGCTTTGTGTAACGAAAAGGCAGGCTTGATCCACCTGCTGGGTTGTACACAATTTTTGTGCAAATTTTAGACATTTTGTCAAAGCTCCCCTGAAGAACCCAGAAGGCACCCCGGGATGGTTGAAAAAAGCTGGTCTAGGGAACACAGTTTCACTAGAGTATAATAAATCTGATGAAACAGTATAAGTTATATGACCTTGTTCTTAGCTGGGATGTTTGGTATATGTTCACCAAACATTTGAGTTATTGGTTTACTAAAGGCAAATACCTTGTTCACTTTGCAACTGAAGTTGCACTCTGCAAGGGAATTTTCTCTAGAACTTAGTGAATGCAGTGAAACTTCACTTTTCAAAGAATACCCAATCACGTGTAACAAAAATAAAAATATATTTTTTTTCTCTTCTAGAGTGCAACTGCACTTCAAAGTGAATAGTCAATAACATATTTTCCTTTAGTAAACCTTTTTCTTCTAAATTTCAGTTTCTCTATGTACCAATATACCATTAATGTACCTCTGTTGCAGAAAAGAAAAAGCTTTCCTAGATTTTAGCGCAAACTATCTCTAGGTTCTTCTATAGAAAACTGCTTCATTAACTTCCTGGTATACATTGTATAGGACATTTAAAACTTTTAGTAGAATGAGGAAGTACTTCAGCAGCTGACCTCATTAACTACTTGCTGACTGCCACCCGCAATGTGCTGCAGATGATTGGCGCAGTAGGCAAAGCAACATACCGGCACGCGAGCCCTCCGCATAGCTCCCACTGTGTTTGTACACAGCAGGAGCCTGTCAGCAAGTCCCGGCCAATGATTCACAGCCTGGTGATCAGCTGTGTGCAATTACAGCCCAAAGCTTTGTCTTGGTAAACAATACAGAGCTCTGTCTTGAGGGAGCAATCTGTCCATTTCTCAAGTCTTGCAAAGCAGAGATGATAAACTGAGAGATCTGTAGTAAAAAGCAGCACATAACACACATATTACACATAGTTAGGCACACTTCTAACCCCTTGATTGTCCTAGATGTTAACCCCTTCCCAGCCAGTGTCATTAGTACAGTGACAGTGTATAGTATTATCACTGATCTCTGCTTTAATGTCACTGGTGATGTCAGTGGCAGTTAGTCATTTAACCCAAGCATCAGTTAGTGTCAGATTGGCCGCCACATTATCACAGTCCCACTATAAGTCACTGATCGCTGCCATTAGTAGTATAACAAAATTACAGTATATATACCATATATATATACATATATATATATATATATATATATATATACCATAGTTTGTAGGCACTATAACTTTAACGCTAACCAATCAATATACACTTGTTGGTATTTTTTTTATCAACCTAGCAGAATACATTTTTGTCAACATTTATGAAGAAATTAGATTTTTTAATAATTTTATTATATATGTTATTTAGAAGAAAGTAAAAATGTTTTTTTTCAAAACTGTCAGTCTTTTTTCGTTTATATCGCAAAAAAATTAAAAAATCCAGTATAATGCCCCGTACACACGGTCGGACATTGATCGGACATTCAGACAACAAAATCCTAGGATTTTTTCTGACGGATGTTGGCTCAAACTTGTCTTGCATACACACGGTCACACAAAGTTGTCGGAAAATCCGATCGTTCTAAACGCGGTGACGTAAAACACGTATGTCGGGACTATAAATGGGGCAGTGGCCAATAGCTTTCATCTCTTTATTTATTCTGAGCATGCGTGGCACTTTGTCTGTCGGATTTGTGTACACACGATCGGAATTTCCAACAACGGATTTTGTTGTCGGAAAATTTTATAGCAAGCTCTCAAACTTTGTGTGTCGGAAAATCCGGTGGAAAATGTGTGATGGAGCCTACACACGGTCGGAATTTCCGACAACAAGGTCCTATCACACATTTTCCGTCGGAAAATCCGACCGTGTGTACGGGGCATAAGTGTTTCGTATGACCATGCAATTACCAGTTAAAGTAGTACAGTGCTGAATGGGAAAAAAATGGCCTGGTCACGAAGGAATAAAATCTTCCGGAGCTTAAGTTGTTAAAACACACTCTACACCTGCCCACCCCCTCTAGGAGATTGCTCCCACCCACCTCTGTACTTACATGCTTTTTTAATTCTACCTGAATACATAGCCAGTGTCTTCCTCTGTGAATCAATCATTTGCATCTCTCCTTCTCTTTGATCACATAACAGCATGTGTGAATAGAGCTGCAGTATTGAAAGTAGGAGAAGTGTGTCCCTGAAAGTCTGTAAAGCTCACCACACACTATACAATCTGATTGTACAAGTTCTTTAGATCTACCATCAACTATGTAGCAGCCTGATTGGATTCAGAATGATTGTATAGATAGGTGTGCCCTCTTAATAAATAGTTTTGGTAAATCTAAAGAAGATTGTACAGAGATTGTACAATCAGAGTATATAGGGCATGGCCACCTTTATACACCTAAAATTAACTACATTGATTGAAATCAATGGGCTACTCTTTACATGGCGTGGGAATAATGTGCCAAAAAAACTCTACGCTAGGTGTGAATGGGGCCTGAAAGTGAAATTGGTGTGTTTACACCCTCCCCCTCCCTGAGCTGGAGCTTGATTACAAGAACATTGACAGCTGAATGTCTCCCTCCCATGTACTTGTATAAAGCTGGCCACGCACTTCGCAATCTGATTGTACAATTTCTGTACAATTTCCTTTAGAATTATCAAAACTGTGTAATAGGAGGACCCACCTGAACAATGTATTCAATATGTATTAAATCAGGCAGGCCCTTGCAGATTGTACAGTGTATGGCCACAGAAGTAGTAGAGTGGGTGGAAATAAAAATTAGGTGTTATAGTGATGAGGGAGGTATGGTCCAGAGAGGTAAACGCGCTATATTCTGTGTATTCTGTGATGCAGTAAGACAATGCATGATGGAATATGAAGTTTCCTGGACGATCATATGATGACATAGGAAGTGATTGGCTCAGAGTGCATTTTTTTTATTTTGAACAGAAAGGTACAGATTTAAAGCTGCCATGGACTAAGTAAGTGAATGATAAGCATATAAGGATGGCTAGGACAAGAAAGATACTAGAAAAGGCTTCTATTTATAATGAAAAGTGAAATTCTATCTGGAAAGGTGAACTTAGCTTTTAGGGTTACCATCTTGAAATAATTGAAGCATGTATTTAATATCTTGTGCATACCAGTTTTCCAGATAGGGAATAGAGAGATACTGCCGTAGAGAGAGGTTACCCCAAACTGGATTATTTGGGGATTTTAATATAGGGAAGATGTTATTATCCCGATCGGTAATTAAGAGAAGCTGTATGGTAATTTCCAAATAACAAAATGTATCAATAAGTCCAGAGGATTGATGAATGTTATTCACAAAGTTAGGATCCACAGGAAAATCAAATCAGTTTAGTTTTCCTTAATACCTGCAACATTCCTGAATGCTCAATAATTTGAAAAAGAGAGGAAAGTGAGTGATCCAGATCACCAAGGTAGATTAGGGCGTCATCCAAATACATAGATATACATTCCTTCAATTAGTACAATGAAATAGTTCAATTAATACAGAGTCCTTTAATAGTGGAGGAAGTTTATATCAGAATTGCTAGAGGTTCTATGGCTTTGAATAAAATGGGTATTAAGGGGCTTTCCTGTTTTTCAGCTCTCTAAATGAAGAAAACATTTGATACATTTTGATTGAGTCTAATCTTGGCTATTGGATCCTTATATAACAACTGAATCAATTTAGGAATCTTTGAGCCAAACCCCAAAAGTCGTAGGACAGCAAACAGATAGGGTCATTCTACACTATTTTTTGTATTCTAATGCCCCGTACACACGGTCGGATTTTCCAATGGAAAATGTCCGATCGGAGCATGTTGTGGGAAATTCCGACCGTGTGTGGGCTCCATCGGACATTTTCCATCGGAAACAAAGTTGGAGAGCAGGAGATAAAATTTTCCGACAACAAAATCCGTTGTCGGAAATTCCGATCGTGTGTACACAAATCCGACGGACAAAGTGCCACGCATGCTCAGAATAAATAAAGAGATGAAAGCTATTGGCCACTGCCCCGTTTATAGTCCCGACGTACATGTTTTACGTCACCGCGTTTAGAACGATCGGATTTTCCGACAACTTTGTGCGACCGTGTGTAGACAAAACAAGTTTGAGCCAACATCCGTCGGAAAAAATCCTAGGATTTTGTTGTCGGAATGTCCGAACAAAGTCCGACCGTGTGTACGCCCTATAACACTTTTTTGTGTCTAAGGAGTGTGGATTACTGAAAAATCCAAGCCAAGCAATCCAACAAATCATGATTAGAATAAGAGGCAATTGAGGAATACAGTTGACAATAATAGGGAGTAAAAGCACCCAGGATCTTGAGAGCATGTGTATGGCAAAATCCCTGGTGATCCACTATTCAAGAATTTGCTATAAAAGTGTAGTCTGAATTGGTAAAGTAAGAGAAACCTGTTTAATAGCCAATTTCAAAAATAAGTTGTTTGAATGCAAACAGATTTTTGGAGTTTGAGAGAAAAGGAAAATTGTTTGTTGGGCTTGCCATTCTATATAATGTTGCTGATGGGGGATTATTGTGCTCTAGCATTGATTAAGGTGGGTTGTGTTGTTTTGAAAAGAGCCCCCCAAATCATAAAAATAATGCCTATAATGGCCATAAAAAAGCCTTTAGGAGTAGCCGGAGATGCTTCCAATGTTAGAAATGAAGAATGGGTGTGTTGATTATCCTCCAATAATCTTGCATGGCTATCTGGCAGTGGTTCTTCATAATTTAATACAATAGCCAATTAGGTTGCAATCTTCAGATATGTTACCCGATAGGAGGAGAGAAGTAATAAGATAAAAGAAGGGGGCATGATTAGAAATACCTCTAGGGAGATAGTCTCAGCTATGGTCAGCAATAAAGGGACGCCGAGAGCTAGATAAATACTGGAAAGGGGGATATGAGTGTTTAAGTGACATAAAAACATTTTGTTATCTTGGTGCATCCACCTCCATACATCAGTTAAATCATATTTCACAATTCAAACAGCAAATTTAGAGGTTTGATAAGATGTTCCACCCAACCTATCCATCACAACATCAGAGTCTGCATTGAAGTCCCTTATAAACATATTACAAACAGAATCTAGGGAAATCATTTTCTAAAATGTTGCGTCCAGGAGGTTAGGATTGACATGGGGAGGGGCGTAGAAGTTCACTATAGCCACTTCCCGACTGGCTCACGTACATATTCGTCGGCACGTTGGTAGCCCTGTGCAAAACGACGTACAGGTACATTGGCTCCTTTAAGAGCCTTAGCAGGTATGCGCGCGCACTGCATGGCGGGGGACCCGCAATCGCGGGCACGAGAGACAGAATAGGGATCTGTGTGTGTAAACACACAAATCCCGGTTCTATCAGGAGAGAAGAGACAAATCGTGTGTTCCTATTCGTTAGAAACAGCCATATGTCTCCTCCTCCAGTCACTCCCATCCCCCCACAGTTAGAACGCACACTGAGGGAACACATTTAACCTCTTGATAGCCCCCTAATGTTAACTCCTTCCCTGCCAGTGACAGTTATACAGTAATCAGTGGCTATTTTTAGCTCTGAACGCTGTATGAATGTCAATGATCCCAAAAAAGTGTCAAAAGTGTCCGATCTGTCAGCCGCAATGTCGCAGTCCCAATAAAAATCGATGATCACTGCCATTACTAGTAAAAAAATATATAAAAATGCAATAAATCTATCCCCTATTTTGTAGACGCTATAACTTTTGCGCAAACCAATCAATATATGCTTATTGCGATTTTTTTTACCAAAAATATGTAGAAAAATATATATCGGCCTAATTTGATGAAGAAATTTGTTTTAAAAAAAATTGCGGGATATTTATTATAGCAAAAACGAAAAAATATTGTTTTTTTTTTTAAATTGTCGCTCTTTTTTTGTTTATAGCACAAATAATAAAAACCACAGAGTGATCAAATACCACCAAAAGAAAGCTCTATTTGTGGGGAAAAAAGGAAGCAAATTTTGTTTGGGAACCACATTGCACGATCGTGCAATTGTCTGTTAAAGCGAAGCAGTGCTGTATCGCAAAAAATGGCCTGGTCAGGAAGGGGGCAAATCGTTCCGGGGCTGAAGTGGATAGTAAAGACCATATGGTCAAAAAGCAGTTTAAGGTTCAGAAAATGCCCCTCTGGATTAAAATCACTGTGAAGTAAGATATATTGGTAGCATGCAAATGTGCTAGCAATCTAAGAGCCTTTTCACAGCGAGCCGCCCATAGCGTCGGCGGTAAAACGCCGATATTATTAGCGGCGTTTTACCGTCGGATTAGCGGCGCATTTCGGCCGCTAGCGGGCGCTTTTACCCCCGCTAGCGGCCGAGAAAGGGTTAAAACCGCCCGCAATGCGCCACAATAGCGGCGTTTTGCCGGCGGTATCCCAGCGCTTTCCCATTGATTTCAATGGGGAGCAGTGGTGGAGGAGCGGTAAACACACCGCTCCTTCACCGCTCCAAAGAAGATGCTGACAGGAATTTTCCTGACGTCCTGCCAGCGCAGCGCTCCGGTGTGAAAGCCCTCGGGCTTTCACACTGAAGACAATGCTGCAGCTGTTTGAGGGCGGATTGCAGGCGCTATTTTTAACGCTATCGGTGTGAAAGGGGTCTAAGGATCCAAATAAGTTTCTTCTAACTTTATTCTTTTAATTAAGTATGGTGTAGACTAAGGGCCACTGTAGCTGTCCACAGGTTCTTTCCTCAGTTAGTGCAGGTAGCCAGGCACACAGCAGCTTCTCATCCACACCACACAGGGTCAGTAAACAGTCCAGGGGTGTCTTTTTTAAAGTTTATTGCTCAGGAACCATGAACTTAGGAGGTCAGTAGATTGTGAGATACTCCAAAACGCTTGGTGCACAAATTACAGAGGACTCTTCCCTACCTTTGAGCAGCAGCAATACTGTACCCTCCCCAGCTGTAGACCAAGGGATTGCTAAATAAGTTATATGGTAAACAAAAACAAAAAAGATTAAAGGAAATCTGTAATAAAAGAAATGCAATTAGCCATTTCTGACCCCTCCTTCTGAAAATATGAGTTGCCTGGTTGTAATTGAGGTCTTGCCAGGTTGTAATTGAGGTCCTGCCTGGTTGTAATTGAGGTCTGTTCACTTACAACCCTTTGACCAAACCATTGTTGTGTGGGCTGTTTTCAACACAGCCTCTATCACTTCTTGGTTCCGTAAGGTGTAGATAATGGGATTCAGAAGAGGAGTCACTATGGATGGGACAACAGAAACTATCTTATTAAACTGAAGGGAATCACCACTAGCTGGTCTGATGAACATGAACACTATAGTACCATAGAAAAGGATAACAACAAATAAATGGGAGGCAAAAGTGGAAAACGCTTTACGTCTTGCTGACACAGAAGACAATCTGATTATCATTCGGGTAATACATGCATAAGATATCAAAGTCAAGAGAAAACACCCTAAAGTTACAAAACATATGGAAAAAAAAGCCGCATTCTGAGCTTCCGTTGTATCAGAGCAGGACAAGCGAATCATTGGAGCAAAATCACAATAATAATGATCTATCCTATTCCCTTTACAGTACCAAAGTTTGGATAGTCTTAAGCATGGAAGAATCACTCCAATGAATCCACATGCCCATGATCCCAGTATGAGCATAGTACATACACTGGGACTTATGATCACCGAATAGCGCAGTGGATTGCAAATGGCGACATAGCGATCATACCCCATTGCAGTCAGGAGATACATTTCTGTTGCTCCAAGAGAAAAATGGAAATAATACTGAGCCAGACAACCAGCTACAGAAATGTGTTGGTCCTTTGTTTTAAGAGACCACAGGAGTCTAGGGACTGTAACAGAGGGATACCAGAGCTCAAGGAATGACAGTCCACTGATAAAGAAGTACATTGGTTTATGTAGACCTTTGTCTGCTTTGATGATGACAATGATGAAAATGTTTGCTGTAATAGTGGCAATGTAGATAATCAATAAAACAATAAAAAGCCAAATTCTTCTCTGCCCCTCAATAGAAAACCCTAAAAGAAGAAAATCAGTTATAACTGACTGGTTAAATTGATGGCTTGTTACCATGGTGATCTGTAAAGAAAAATACATAGAGTCACAAACATTTGCAAGATTTTTTGCATTATACAACCCCTGGCAAAAAGTATGGACTCAACACCCTTGGAAAATGTTCATTCAATTGTTTAATTGTGTAGAAAAAAAATAATCATCGACATGCCTCAAAACTATTTTCATTATAATTCCAACCTTTTGGCTTTAAGAAACACTTAGCAGGCATGCGTGCCTGCTAGAAAACTGTAGTCAATTGCAACTGTTTTTGCAGATCAAGCAAACTTTTGCTTGGAACTTTTGTTTGGTGCTGTTTCGATGAAATGTATGAATACGACTGCCTGAAGAAAACATGCAAATTTCCACAATCATTGATGATATGGGATTGCATGTCAGGTAAAGGTACGGGAGAGATGACAGTCATTAAATCTTCAATAAATGCACAAGTTTATATTGAGATTCTGGACACATTTCTTATTCCATCAATTGAAAGAATGTTTGGTGATAATGACATCATTTTTCAGGATGTAATCTGCTGCAGATGTTTGTTTTAGAACTGCAAAGTACATGGTGATTTCATAATATTTTCCTCAGAATTGAGTGATTTCATATTGTTTTCCTCTGCTTGTTCTGCAACTGACTACAGTTTTCTTTCTTTTTCAATTTGTTTAACTGTTTCTTAAAGCTATAAGGTTGGAATGTTAAATGAACATAGTTTTGAGGCATGTCTGTAATTAGTTTTTTTCTACACAATTAAACAATTGAATGAACATTTTCCAAGAGTGGTGATTCCATACTTTTTGCCAGGGGTTGTATATATATATATATATATATATATATATATATATATATATATATATATATATTATACAATTACACGCAAATACTGTTTCATAAAAGGAAACCTGTTGACCTAGAAATTTCAGTTGTCACAATCTAAATCAGTGGTCCTCGCCCTGTTTTCCATTCCCCTCTTGCTTTCAAATGTGGTCCAAGATGAGGGTAACTCAACTCTCACAATTTATAACGAGTTCTCCCATTTTCTTCACTGCAACAAACTTTTTTAATTACCTCCAACAGGAGCATATTGGCATCTTCAAATTTAACATTTTCTGGAGCATGATATCAAGTTCCCTAATGGTCATTTGCTTTTGTCTCAATTCAAACGAAGGTATTGTAATGACCTACATTCCCCAGGAATGATATCACTTATTTACACCATGTTACTCACCCCATTCACATCCCATCTCCTAATTTAGTTGGCAACAGACATTAGTTGGCAACAGACTTTGGGATAGACCTAGAAGCAGATAATATTTCCCATATATGGGATAGAGTGAAATCTTGCTTTCGTAACATACTTGCAGTAGAGACCAACTACAGTCAGGTCCATAAATATTGGGACCTCAACACAATTCTAATCTTTTTGGCTCTATACACCACCACAATGGATTTGAAATGAAACAAACACAATGTGCTTTAGCTGCAGACTTTCAGCTTTAATTTGAGGGTATTTACATCCAAATCAGGTGAACGGTGTAGGAATTACAACAGTTTGGATATGTGCCTCCCACTTTTTAACCTCCCTGGTGGTATGATTATTTCGGATTTTAGGTGCTGAAAGCGGTACAATTATTTTGCATGGAAATTTGGCGTTTTATATTGTAGGTCTGTAATTCTTAACAATAACACACTTAAATCTGTCCAAACAAGAGTCTAGTAGATATCCCGGGTATGATAAAGTTTGAAACACAAAAACATAAATTATAATATAATAAATAAAAATAAATGATTAAAAAAATAAAAATAAATAGTAATAAAATAAACTTCCCACGATTCACTATCGCTCAATTCTGCAAGTGTTCTAATTTACTATCGCTGTTTTCTAGCTGGTCTAAAGCCACTTTTGACGTAAAGGGACACTTTTTGGTTGCTATGGACAATCTCCAGTTTCCAGGCAGAAAGAACAGTATATATCACATAAAACTGCATGCAGGGCATGGGCCAAAGCACTGGGGACAAAAGGGATGTGAAATAATTTCATACAGTACTGTAATCTGTAAGATTACAGTACTGTAATCTGTAAGATTACAGTACTGTATGTGTTATGATTTTTACTTTTTTTTTAAATTTGCCGCCAGGCTCCGCCCCCGTGTGTCGCGACGCTCGCAGGGAACGGAGCCTGGCACAGAGAGGCTTCGGGCAGAGGACGGAGCCCACGGACACTGCGGGGGACATCGCAGGATCCCGGGGACAAGGTAAGTAAAGCCACACCAGGATCCTGCGATGTAATCCCGAGTGTGGCTCGGGGTTACCGCTAATGGTCCTGAATTTTAACCCCGAGCCACACTTGGGAAAACTGCCAGGGAGGCTACAGGACCAAAAGTAATGGGACAGATAAACAATCATCCATCAAACTTTCACTTTTTAATACTTGGTTGCAAATCCTTTGCAGTCAATTACAGCCTGAAGTCTGGAACGCATAGACATCACCAGACGCTGGGTTTCATCCCTGGTGATGCTCTGCCAGGCCTCTACTGCAACTGTCTTCAGTTCCTGCTTGTTCTCGGGGCATTTTCCCTTCAGTTTTGTCTTCAGCAAGTGAAATGCATGCTCAATCGGATTCAGGTCAGGTGATTGACTTGGCCATTGCAAACCATTCCACTTCTTTCCCTTAAAAAAATCTTTGGTTGCTTTCGCAGTATGCTTTGGTTCATTGTCCATCTGCACTGTAAAGGGCCGTTCCAATGAATTCTGAAGCATTTTGCTGAATGTGAGCAGATAATATTGCCCGAAACACTTCAGAATTCATCCTGCTGCTTTTGTCAGCAGTCACATTATCAATAAATACAAGAGAACCAGTTCCATTGGCAGCCATACATGCCCACGCCATGACACTACCACCACCATGCTTCACTGATGAGGTGGTATGCTTTGGATCATGAGCAGTTCCTTTCCTTCTCTATACTCTTCTCTTCCCATCACTCTGGTACAAGTTGATCTTGGTCTCATCTGTCCATAGGATGTTGTTCCAGAACTGTGAAGGCTTTCTTAGATGTTGTTTGGCAAACTCTAATCTGGCCTTCCTGTTTTTGAGGCTCACCAATGGTTTACATCTTGTAGTGAACCCTCTGTATTCACTCTGGTGAAGTCTTCTCTTGATTGTTGACTTTGACACACATACACCTACCTCCTGGAGAGTGTTCTTGATCTGGCCAACTGTTGTGAAGAGCATTTTCTTCACCAGGGAAAGAATTCTTCGGTCATCCACCACAGTTGTTTTCCGTGGTCTTCTGGGTCTTTTGTTGTTGCTGAGCTCACCGGTGCATTCTTTCTTTTTAAGGATGTTCCACACATTTGATTTGGCCACACCTAATGTTTTTGCTATCTCTCTGATGGGTTTGTTTTGTTTTTTCAGCCTAATGATGGCTTGCTTCACTGATAGTGACAGCTCTTTGGATCTCATATTGAGAGTTGACAGCAACAGATTCCAAATGAAAATAGCACACTTGAAATTAACTCTGGACCTTTTATCTGCTCCTTGTAAATGGTATAATAAACGAATAACACACACCTGGCCATGGAACAGCTGAGCAGCCAATTGTCCCATTACTTCTGGTCCTTTAAAAAGTGGGAGGCACATATACAAACTGTTGTAATTCCTACACCGTTCACCTGATTTGGATGTAAATACCCTCAAATTAAAGCTGAAAGTTTGCAGTTAAAGCATATCTTGTTTGTTTCAGTTCAAATCCATTGTGGTGGTGTATAGAGCCAAAAAGATTAGAATTGTGTCGATGTCCCAATATTTATGGACCTGACTGTATAAAGTTTGGACCTGTTTCTGGTTATCCCCCCACATGTTTCTGAGGCTGTAAACACTTGGAAACCTTTTTCCATATATGGTGAACTTGTCCACTGGTTCAGAAATTTTAGCCAGCAGTGTTTTCAATCTTGACTTCACTGATGGGACAGGAAATCCCTCTCAAAGCAGAATATGCTCTCCTTTGTATTAGACCCCCAAATCTATGTGTAGCCAGATGCTTGGCTAGATAGAGAGCAAATTAGGACACTGAGCTGAAGCTTCTAGTGATTAAACACTTAACCAACAGCTTATACCACTGCAAGCAGATTTCCACTGGGACTAAATTCATGTGCACCACCGTCAAGACGGGCCCCAATGTTAGAGAGATGAATCTAGGGCATAGGACTGTCTCTTTAGATGAGCTGCTGTACAAAGATTACAGTCATTTCCTGTGGAAGTAGGGGCACCACTGCAGTACATCTGGATTATAATCTAGTATCTCTTTGAGTGCACTCATGTAATATAGCATACTGGTAGCAGGAAAATTATGCCAATACTGATTACTGTTACTTTTGTTGTGGTTTGTGCCTTTGCTTAACACTGATTTGCAATTTACTAGATATAGAGCCAACTGCTGTGATCATAAGTTCATCATAAGGTAACTTTTCTGCCTGGAGAGTTGTATCAGACATACATCCAACCTAAAGCTATATGCAAATATTGCCAATTCCTTCAATTTATTACAATATAACGTAATTCTTTACTCATAACCAGACTGGTGTTTATCTTCAGATACTGAGATACTGTGTGTCAAGTACATATCCTTATGCTTTCTGCGGTGCAGCAGCTGCTATCCACTTTACTTGGTATGTCGGAGGGTCCGAGATCATTCAAAGATTTGAGACAAAAAACAGAAGACCCAAACTACCAAGGGGCTACTTCTGGGATAGCGCTACATTTGCAAAATGCAATTTAAGTTAATGATCCCTGTCTTCACGGCTGCTAAACAACAATCATAACATTGGACCTCAACAAATGTAAAGTGTGCAACAAACAGGTGTTTTAGAAAGACAAAAAATGTTTAGAAATTTCAAATAGAAATGGCTTTAAACCTTTCATGAAAGTCGCAAGTGGTCAAACTACAAGGACAATACTGAGCATGTTTTTATTACTAAAAATGATGATTAAATAAAAAGGTTACTTGTGTAAAAGAGTAAATGATTAGTTGCTTATTATTTTAGGACCATATCATAGTACCTGTGGTTGTTGGGTTACTATTTAACCTTTGGATGTATAGATGAAAGATATGCGCGTACAATGGGGGGGATTTCCGAAAAAAGTAGAATGTTCATTTAATACAATCTGTGTTCACTTCAACCATCCAATTGTGTGGAGAAAAATTTTTTATCCCCTAGATGTGATTGGATAATTATGAGAACAAGTTTAGTTGGCAGACTTTCTATTCTGCTTCCCTAATAGATTCTACAAGAGTACATCAGACTGCATCCTACTAGTAGGAAGTGGCAATAAGAAATGGTTGGTTTCGTTTAGATTTAAATAAGTAACAGCATTGTTTTTTTCTGTCTAGAAATACACTCCAGATATTTTACTCCTGTGTAATCCCTGTGTAATCCCTGCAGGGAATATTTTTAAATACAAGAATGATTAAATGTTATGTAACCCCCAATAGACAGCACTATAAATGTGTCAATGATACCTAAATGTGCAAATATATAACAACAATGTGCAAATGTATGACAACAATGTGCAAATATGCAAACTATGCTCCAGAAAAATGCCTAGTGTGCACATATTGTGCACATTATATATATATATATATATATATATATATATATATATACACACACAAAGTATTTTTGTGGAGCACAGTTTGTACAGTATATTTGTATATTGTTATATATTTGCAGATTAAAAGAGACCTATGACCAAAGCTTTTTTGGACATGCTTCTCTTTTGGGTCACGGCAGTGCATTAATTTCTGCTCTCCTGTGAGCCAGATTTTGCCGATGTCACATAACCAGTCAGGCTTTGCAGGGATCCAAACAATAATGTTGGGATCCACCCAGATACCTGACTGCTTCTGCCCCCTCCACAGTCCGTCACCCCAGCAAGCAGGGCAGAGGAACAGAGCAGAGAGTGATAACTGACAGTCACCCCTGTCTGCTCAGTGAAGAACTGAGCGATCAGTGGTCATGTGATCACTCAGTTCTCTGTCTTTGAGCTGGCAGGAGACAGCTGTGATCCCTCAGTTCTTGGTCTTAGACCCAACAGGGAGCATCCACAGCATCAGACTGATGCTGCAGCCATATAGGTGAGTATGTATATTTATATTTTTTTGCTACCCTACACTTCTCCTTTAACCAGTTGCTGACCGCTGCACACCGATATACATTGGCACAATGGCAGCAGTGGGCAAATGGGCGTACCTGTACATCCCCTTTAAGAGCCGGGGATTGCAGGTGCACGAGTGCCCGCCACATACAGCGTGACGGTGCCTGCGGGACCGGTGGACTTGATGTCCGCCGGTCTCCCAGCGATCGTGTCATGGAGCCTCAGAACGGTGAAGTGCCTATGTAAACAAGGCATTTCCCCGTTCTGGCTTGTGTCATGACAGAGATCACTGCTCTCTGTCATCGAGAGCGGTGATCGCTGTCATATGAATTGAAGTTCATCCCCCCACAGTTAGAATCTCTCCCTAGAACACACTTAACCCCTTGATCGCCGCCTAGTGGTTAACCCCTTCACTGCCAGTGTCATTTACACTGTAATCAATGCATTTTTATAGCACTGATCGCTGTATAAATGACAATGATCCCAAAATAGTGTAAAAAATGTCCAATGTGTCCACCATAATGTCGCAGTCCCGATAAAAATCGCAGATCACCGACATTACTAATTTTAAAAAAAATAATAATAAAAATGCTATAAAACTATTTCCTATTTTGTAGACGCTATAACTTTTGCACAAACCAATCAATATACACTTATTGCAATTTTTTTTTACCAAAAATATGTAGAAGAATACGTATCGGCCTAAACTGAGGACAGAAATAGTTTTTTTACATATTTTTGGGGGATATTTATTACAGCAAAAAGAAAAAAATAATGCGCTTTTTTCAAAATTGACGCTATTTTTTTGTTTTTAGCGCAAAAAAACGCAGAGGTGATCAAATACCACCAAAAGAAAGCTCTATTTGTGGGAAAAAAAGGACGTCAATTTTGTTTGGGTGCAATGTCGCACGACCGCACAATTGTCAGTTAAAGCGACGCAGTGCCGAATCGCAAAAAGTCCCCTGGTCAGGAAGAGGGTCAAATCTTCTGGGGCTGAAGCAGTTAAGGTATATTAACACATTTATAATGCTGTCTATTGGGGGATACACAGGTTTTGTAACACAGTGTGATGACTAAACAGATGCTATTTGTTGAATTTTATTTTTGTGCAGACTAAATATATATACATGCATACACAATTATTAAAGCCGTATTAAACCCAAAAACCAAAATCTAATATAGTGCAGGTTCCCAGTCCCAAATGTGGTGGCTACTATCATTTTCTTTTTTTTTTTTTCTTCCTTTATTTTAACCTGGTGATCTGGCCAGTATCACACTTTATTTCTTAGGATGTTAAAACTTGGAAAGGAGGAGCCACGGTGACACCTTTGGACAGCAGCATTGTCAATCCGGAAGAGGGTAGTATTATGCCGCGTACACACGAGCGGACTTTACGGCAGACTTGGTCCGATGATCTTTCCAACGGACTTTGTAGCATAGGTGCGCCAGACTTAGAAACGGACGGACTTGGACACACACGATCACACCAAAGTCCGACGGATTCGTATGTGATGACGTACGACCGGACTAAAATAAGGAAGTTGATAGCCAGTAGCCAATAGCTGCCCTAGCGTCAGTTTTAATCCATCAGACTAGCATACAGACGAGCAGATTTTTCGACCGGACTCGAGTCCGTCGGAAAGATTTGAAACATGTTTCATTTCTAGGTCCGTCCAACTTTTGGGAAAAAAAAGTCAGCTGGAGCCCACACACGATCGACTTGTCCGACGGAGTCCAGTCCGCCGGACCAAGTCTGCCGTAGAGTCCGCTCGTGTGTACGCGGCATATGATGCACTAGCATATTTAGATGGATTTGACTAACAAATTAAAGCTGGACTCCAGAAAATACCTTTCAAGTTCCCGTTTTGGATTAAATGTTTTTCATAAATTAATAAAAGTTGACCATTGTAAGCACCCCTGTCAGTGTTAAATGGTTTGTCTCAATGCTCTAACTACCTCTTTTGCTGGACAGCTCGGTCTGTTAACCACTTAAGGACCGAGCCTCTTTCTGAGGTTTGTTGTCTACGTTAAAAACAGTTTTTTTTGCTAGAAAATTACTTAGAACCCCCAAACATTTTTTTTCTAACACCCTAGAGAATAAAATGGTGGTTGTTGCAATACTTTCTGTCACACCGTATTTGCACAGCGGTCTTACAAGCGCACTTTTTTGGGAAAAAGTACACTTTTTTAATTAAAAAATAAGACACCAGTAAAGTTAGCCCAATTTTTTTTATATTGTGAAAGATAATGTTATGCCAAGTAAATTGATACCCAACATGTCACGCTTCAAAATTGCGCCTGCTCGTGGAATGGCGCCAAACTTTTACTCCTAAAAATCTCCATAGGCGATGTTTAAAAAATTCTACAGGTTGCATGTTTTGAGTTACAGAGGAGGTTTAGGGCTAGAATTAATACTCTCGCTCTACCGATTGCGGCAATACCTCACATGTGTAGTTTGAATACCGTTTTCATATGCATGAGCTACTCACATATGAGTTTGCTTCTGCACGCGAGCTCAGCGGGACGGGGGGCGTTTAAAAATGTTTTTTTTCTTTTTTATTTTACCTTTTATTTTTTATTTTTACACTGTTCTTTAAAAAAAAAATGTGTCACTTTTATTCCTATTGCAAGGAATGTAAAGATCCCTTGTAATAGAAAAAAAGCATGACAGGACCTCTTAAATATGAGATCTGGGATCAAAAAGACCTCAGATCTCATAATTACACTAAAATACGATAAAAAAATAAAATAAAAAATTTTTTGTCATTTGAAAAAATGAAAAAAAAAATGGCCCTTTAAGAGCTATGGGCGGAAGTGACCTTTTGACGTCGCTTCCGCCCTGCAATGATATGGAGATGGATGGGGGCCATGTTCCCTTTACTTGTCTCCATGTCTAGCCAGGAGAAGGACCCAATCGCCTCCGCTGCTGCCGACAGCTCCGGTAAGCGGTGGAGGGCACCAGAGCATGGCGGGAGGGGGGCCCTCTTCCACCACCGATTAAAGTGATCTCGCGGCGAGTCCGCCGCAGAAACCACTTTTATCTGAAAGCGGACTGCACGCTGAAGGAGAGGATACCGGGGTTATGGCAGATAGCTGCTGCCATAACAACGATATTCCTCTTCAAAGTACCGACATAAAACTGCGGCGGGCGGTCCGTAAGTGGTTAAAGAAAGATGATAAGCAACAGACTTACTGGCGGAAGAACCCAGTCAAAATAAAGGTAAAAAGGTCTAAAGAAAAACTAATGCAGCCACTACATTTAGGAACTGGTAATCTGCCATATAATATATTTTTGGGTTTTGGGTTTAATACCATTTTAAGTTACCTGCATTGAAACCAGTTCTGTTTTATTGCTCTAGAGCAACCTTTTTCAACCAGTGTGCCAAGGTTTCTTCAGGGGTGCTTTGGCAAAATGTTTAGAAATTGCAAAACAATTGTATTCAAGCCAGTGGGTGGATCAAGCCTGCCTTTTAGTCACACCAAACACACAAATGTAATAGATTGCACTTTACTACTTCTACTACTTCTTAGATTAGGTGACTGTACTGGGTTTCTTTTTTTCTATATTTATTTTCACTTGGTCCACTTGGTCCTAGGATGGCATTGCCCACTCACTGTGTCTGAAAAGAAGCAAAGTTTGCTAACCTAGAACAGAGCTACAGAACACCTCTCTCCCCTCCCTCTATAACATTGAAAGGAGGGGGACTGGAGTCCTCAGAAATCACTGACAACAATGTTATTGATAATAGTGACGCACAGGCATAGAGCACAGGAAGTTGTCAGCTGACAATTTATGGCATAATCAGAAGGTATTTGTTCATCAAACAGATATACTGTAACAAATTGTTTTCAATGGTATATTTAACTGACACAATGGGATTGTCACAGGGACCCTACTTCCCCTGATTGCCCTACTGTTCCCCAGCACCAGTCCTACAAGTGTATGCGCCAAGTGTCACTGTGATGGGAGTCACTTTGGGTGTGATTGTTTTCCATTGTTCTGTTGTGCCTACCGGCCTTGGGAGAAAAGTATATTATTGGATATATGTCTATGGGGGGGGGGGGGGGAATCCCTCCAGCAGCCCCTTCCTGCTAATATTTACTAATGAGAAGTTTGAATATACCTGACCTGTGTGTCTATTGTTATTGGACAGTTTACACCTCCCTCAATCCAAGGGAGGGGGGACGTGTCCCTGAGTTGTATATCTGTTGTTACATGTGTTTGAATAGAGTCTGAGGTTTTTCGCCCTACACTAAGTTGCAGCTAGTGACTGGGTGGGCCAATGATTCTCGGATCGTGTGGTACTGGACAGAGGAAGCATTTACGGCAGACATTGACCTGTTGAAGATGGAGGTCCGTTAGAGGGACCAAGCAGGAAAAGTTGTTAGGGTCTATATACCCTTTAAGGCTTGTTATGGTGAGCAAAACCAAAGAAGAGGTAACTATGAAAGGAAATCTGTGAAAAAAAATGCAATCCACCATTTTTGAGAATATTAGTTGCCTGGTTGTAAAAGTGGTCTAGTTACTTACAACGCTTTGACCAAGCCATTGAAGTATCAAGAGAAAAAATGGGGCTTGGACTTTTTAGGCACAGTCAACACATATTTAATACAAAAATATAAATTTATTTAAATATAACGTATAAAAATGCATGATATAGAATCCACAATAATAGTACGGTACAAATTGTAGTATACAATACCGCTGCTGTACAGAACCAACAATAACTGCAAAAGGACAGAAGGGTGAATACAAATCATTCCGTATAATGTGTAAGTCCAAGAGTATGGTTCAGAAACAGATATGCGGTGTGATGAAGGATAAGTTACTCTGCTCTACATGTTGCGCGTTTATAAATGCTTCTTCAGGGACATATACATAAACTATCAAGAAAAATGGAGGAAAAGAACACATAAGAATATATCATTACAAAATCATCAAAATAACAATAAACATGACCAAGCCATTGTTGCGTGGTCTGTTTTCAACACATCCTCTATTACTTCTTGGTTTCATAAGGTGTAGATGTTGGGATTCAGAAGAGGAGTAACTATGGATGGGACAACAGAAACTTTCTTATTAAAGTGAAGGGAATCATCGCTAGCTGGTCTGATGAACATGAACATTATTGTACCATAGAAAAGGATAACAACAAATAAATGAGAGGCAAAAGTGGAAAATATTTTACGTCTTGTTGACGCCGAAGACAGTTTGATTATTATTCGGGTAATACATGCATAAGATATTAAAGTCAAGAAAAGACATCCTAAAGTTACAAAAGTTATGGAATAGAAAGATACATTCTTAACTTTTGCCGTATTAGAGCAGGATAAGCAAATCATTGGGACCTAATCACAGTAATAGTGATCTATTCTATTCCCCTTACAGTACCAAAGCGTAGATAGTATTATGCATGGAATGATCACCCCAGTAAATCCACTTATCCATGACCCCAGTATGAGTATAGTACAAACCTTGGGACTCATGATCATCAAATAATGCAGTGGATTGCAAATTGTGACATAGCGATCATACCCCATTGTAGTCAGGAGATACATTTCTGTTGCTCCAAGAGAAAAATGGAAATAAAACGGAGCCATGCAACCAGCTGAAGAAATGTGTTGGTCTTCTGTTTTAAGAGACCACAGGAGTCTAGGGACTGTGACAGAGGGATACCAGAGTTCAAGGAACGACAGACCACCGATGAAGAAGTACATTAGTTTATGTAGACATGGGTCTGCTTTGATAATAACAATAATAAAGATGTTCACTGTAATGGTGCCAATGTAGATAATTAATATGACAATAAAAAGCCAAAATCTTCTCTGCCCCTCAATAGAAAACCCTAAAAGAAGAAAGTCAGTTATAACTGACTGGTTACACTGATCCTTCACTACCATGGTGATCTGTAGGAAAAGTTCATAGAATCACAGTAATTTGTAATATATGTATATGTATATTACTTCTGAGACTTTCTAAAAATAAGTTATAAACAACTACTGTTTCAAAAAAGGAAATCTGTTGACCCAGTGGTCCTTTGTTAGTTGGTAGTGTGCAACAAAATAGGTGAGCTTTCTGTTCTTCTTCCCTTATAGATTGCACCTTTGTACACATTTCCCATTAGTAGGACATGCCAATGACAAACGGTTGCCTTCATTTCGATTTAAATACATAACAGCAGTGTTTTTCCTATCTAGAAATACACTCCAGATAATTCACTCAGTTTCCAGTGTAATCCTTGCAGAAAATATTTTTAAATACAATAAACTACTGGAGGTAAAATAAAAAAGTAAAAAGGCCTGCCGCTAAGCAGGTGTTCCCACACCACAAAAAAGTGCAGCGCTAACTTACTAATTAATAACTTAACAACAATGGTGGAACCCTCTAATGTATGGAAATCTCATTAAACTTCAATAATACCACAATACAGGTCTCTGTGATACGTAACTTCACATATAACACACATCAAACTGAAAACAAGACATAACAAATGAAACTTAGCAGGGGTTGTGGAAACCCCTCCTATAGATATTTGCCATACAGATTAACTTCAAGTGCAATAATATAGTAGCTCACAAAAGTAAGTACACCCCTCACATTTTTGTAAATTTTTTATTATATCTTTTCATGTGACAACACCGAAGGAATTACACTTTGCTACAATGTAAAGTAGTGAGTGTACAGCTTGTATAACAGTGTAAATTTGTTGTTCCCTCAAAAAAATTCCACACAAAGTCATTAATGTCTAAACCGCTGGCAACAAAAGTGAGTACACCCCTAAGTGAAAATGTCCAAATTGGGACCAATTTGCCATTTTCCCTCCCCGATGTCATGTGACTCGTTAGTGTTACAAGGTCTCAGGTGTGAATGGGGAGAAGGTGTGTTTAATTTGGTGTTATCGCTCTCTCATACTGGTCACTTGAAGTTCAACATGGCACCTCATGGCAAAGAACTCTCTGAGGATCTGAAAAAAAAAGAATTGTTGCTCTACATAAAGATTGCCTAGGCTATAAGAAGATTGCCAAGACCCCAAAATGTGCTGCAGCCGAGACTGTACAGCAGTTTAACAGGACAGGTTCCACTCAGAACTGGCCTCGCCATGGTCGACCAAAGAAGTTGAAGGGGTTGGGGGTCAGCCTGTCAATGCTCAGACCATATGGTGCACACTGCATTACATTGGTCTGCATGGCTGTTGTTTCAGAAGGAAGCCTCTTCTAGAGATGATACACAAGAAAGCCTTTAAACAGTTTGCTGAAGACAAGCAGACTAAGGACATGGATTACTGGAACCATGTCCTGTGGTCTGATGAGACCGAGATAAACTTATTTGGTTCAGATGTCAAGCATGTTTGGCGGCAACCAGGTGAGGAGTACAAAGACAAGTGTGTCTTGCCTACAGTCAAGCATGATGGTGAGAGTGTCGTGGTCTGGAGCTGCATGAGTGCTGCCGGCACTGGGGAGCTACAAATCATTGAGGGAACCATGAATGCCAAGATGTACTGTGACATACTGAAGCAGAGCATGATCCCCTCCCTTCTGAGACTGGGCCGCAGGGCAGTATTCCAACATGATAACGACCCTAAACACACCTCCAAGATGACCACTGCCTTGCTAAAGAAGCTGAGGGTAAAGATGATGGACTGGCCTAGCATGTCTCCAGACTTAAACCCTATTGAGCATCTGTGGGGAATCCCCAAACAGAAGGTGGAGGAGCGCAAGGTCTCTAACATCCACCAGCTCTGTGATGTTGACATGGAGGAGTGGAAGAGGACTCCAGTGGCAACCTGCGAAGCTCTGGTGTACTCCATGCTCAAGAGGGTTAAGGTAATGCTGGAAAATAATGGTGGCCACACAAAATATTGACACTTTGGGCCCAATTTGGACATTTTCACTTAGGGGTGTACTCAATTTTGTTGCCAGCAGTTTAGACATTGATGGCTGTGTGTTGAGTTATTTTGAGGGGATAGCAAATTTACACTGTTATACAAGCTGTACACTCACTACTTTACATTGTAGGAAAGTGTAATTTCTTGAGTGTTGTTACAGGAAAAGATATAATAAAATATTTACATAAATGTGAGGGGTGTACTCACTTTTGTGCAATACTGTATGTATGTATTACATGTGATTTCACTTAACTGAAGGGAAATTGACTTGCAGAGCGATTATCCTATTTTAGTAAATCAACCTCCCTGACTCACATGACTCATTGGACACAGTGAGCTCCACTCACAAAGCAGTATTTACAGTAAAATACTGCATAGCATTTTTCAAAACATTTTTTTGACATTCACTAAAAAAAAGTTTCTAAAATACCACGTGGTATTTTATCTAATGCAATTTCCAGTGCTATGGCTACAGTGGAGAAGAATTAGAATCCCTAGCAGTTTTTATTGCTAATAAAGAGGTAAAATGTTTAAACCGTGGAAATATGCCAACTCACTAAGTCAGTGCAGTCCCTGCAGCATATGTATTAATACAAAAGAAAAAAAGGTGACTACAATACAAGTCAAAGGGAAGCTGCTTTCACAGGACACACGTGGTGTATCGCAAACAACTAAGTTCAATTAGGTAAATACAAAATATCAAATATTGAAAAAAAATAGTATCAAAAATCACACACATATATATAAATACCCTTCTTCCACAATATTGTCATATTTATAAGAAGAAGGGTCTTTTCTATTTGTGTGTGTGTGATTTTTGATACTATTTTCTTTCAATAGCTGGTATTTATAAAGGTATTTTGTATTTACTTAAAGCATAACTAAAGGAAATATGTTTCGAATAGGGTGTAGAGGTATAAAAACACCTATTAGGTTTTTATTGCTGACTGTGCCCCCATTATGGAGACCTCTCTATTTGTCCTGTTTACCATTATCATTGAAAAGAAAACCTCAAATTTGGGATTGTTTCCAGAAAAGTAATAGAGGGGACATCTTCCAATGGGGACACAGATGGCAAAAAAACAGAAACTGACAGCGGTTCTAACCCTCCCTTACTTTATCCAAAATGAAAAAAGTGTTGCTTATAGTTACAACCTTTTCAACACAGAGTAACCCTTAAAATATTTTTCCAGTCTCAGGAAATCCCTGCTAAAAATGACTATATCTACAACTCATGATACATTAGTGTGATGGTGAGTGAGAATTATCCCCTTATAGATAGCTCAATGATGTCAGTGGGAACTTGTCAGTGGGAAGATATTTCCAAAAATATTTGAGAAAAAGTAAAGTATCCCCACCAGATATGACCTATGTTCAAACAAGGCATTTAAACCATTGTGATATACATTGTATTATGTTTGGAATGATTGGGAGTTTTTTTTCACAGCAAATGATGTATATGCTTGTATAGGACAGGAGAAAATAAGTATATTTTACTACATGTAATGGGGTGGATTTACTAAATGTAATGGGGTGGATTTACTAAAGGCAATTTGCAAGTGAAGTTGCTCCAGAGCTTAGTAAATTAGGGGGCGCACTGCTGACTTCCATCATCTAATCATGTGCAAGCAAAAATGCTGTTTTTTCTCCTTGTATGTGATTGGGTATTCTATGTAAAGTAAAGCTTTACCTCAATAACTAAGCTCTGGAGCAACTTGCAAATTGCACAGTCCATTTGCCTCAAAGTAGAACTATAGGCAACACTTTGTTTTAGATAGAGTAAGGGAGGGTTATAATCCATGTCAGTTTTTGGGTTTTTTTTGTTTCTTTTTTTCATTTTTTGCCATCTGTGTCCCCATTGGAAGATTTCCCCTCTAATACTTTTCTGGGGACAACCCCATATTTGGGATTTTCTTTTCATTTCAATTTCAATGATAATAGTAAACAAGACAAATATAGAGAGGGGGAATCTCACACACAGCAATAAAATCCTAATCAATCTCCACTCTATCCAAAAGTTAAAAAAAATGTCTTTTAGTTATTCTTTAACTGCTTGCCGACCAGCCGCCATCATTATACTGTCAATGTAAACAAACAGGTCCCCGTTCTGTCAGGGAAGTACAGAGCGATCGTCTGCTGCTAGTGATTAGGAACAGCGATCGCTCTGTACTCCCAGTCAGTTCCATCCCCCCACAGTTAGAAACACCTCCCAGGGAACACACTTAACCCATTGATCGTCCCCTAGTGTTAACCTCTTCCCTGACAGTATTCATTTATACAGTAATCTGTGCATTCTTATTGCACTGTTCACTGTATAAATGTCACTGGTCCCAAGTGTCAAAAGTGTCCGACTAGTCCGCGGCAATGTCGTAGTCCTGCTAAAAAATGCACATCACCGCCATTACTAGTAAAAAAAAAAAAATAATAAAAATGCCATAAATATATCCCCAATTTTGTAGACGCTATAACGTTTTCACAAACCAATCAATATACACTTATTGCGTTTTTTTTTCACCAAAAATATGTAGAAGAATACATATTGGCTTAAACTGATGAAGAAATTATTTTTTTTTACATTTTTTTGGATATTTATTATAGCAAAAATTTAAAAATATTGTCTGTCTTTTTTTTGTTAATAGCACAAAAAATAAAAACCACAGAGGTGATCAAATACCACCAAAAAAAAGCTCTATTTGTGGGGAAAAAAACGCCGTCAATTTTGTTTGGGTACAGTGTCGCATGACCACGCAATTGTCAGTTAAAGCGATGCAGTGCCGAATCGCAAAAAATGGCCTGGTTATTAAGGGGGGAAATCTTCTGGAGCTGAAGTGGTTAAGTAAATCAACCCTAATAATTTTCATATTTCCATATTTAGGTTTCTATGCATTACTGTTGAGAGAACTGATCCCAAAGGCAGAAACTACTCAAAATTGCCTTTTTTTTAATATATTTCTTAACCACTTCAATACCAGGCACTTAGACACCTTCCCGCCCAGGCCAATTTTCAGCTTTCAGCGATGTTGAAATTTGAATGACAATTGCGCGGTCATGCTACACTGTACCCAAACAAATTTTTTATCATTTTGTTCCCACAAATAGAGCTTTCTTTTGGTGATATTTGATCACCTCTGCGGTTTTATTTTTTTGCGCAACAAATAAAAAAAGACAGAAAATTTTGAAAAAAAAAAAAAGTTTTTCTTTGTTTCTGTTAAAAATTTTTGAAAATAAGTACGTTTTCTTCTTCAATGATGGGCACTGATATGGCTGCACTGACGGGCACTGATACGGTGGCACTGATGGGCACCGATGAGGTGGCACTGATGAGGTGGCACTGATGATGGGCACTGATAGGCGGCACTGATGGGCACTGATAGGTGGCACTGGTATGCGGCACTGATGGGCACTCATAGGTGGCACCAGTGGGCACTCATAGGCGGCACTGATAGGTGGCACGGATGGGCACTGATAGGTGGGCACTGATGGGCATGGATGGGCACTGACAGGTGGCACTGATGGGTGCAACTGATGACACTGATTGGTGGCACTGATGCCCCTAAGGGTGGCATTGCTGGGCATCACTGCTATATAATGGTGCCAATCAGTGCCCATTTGTGGGCACTGATTGGCACAGATTGGGCACTGACTGGGCACATGTGGATGGCCATGGGGTACATACCTGGCCATCCACATGTTGCCCCTTACCTGGTGGTCCTAGTGGCCATCCCTGGTGGTCCAATGTAGTCATCTGAGGGGGGGCTGCGCTGATAAACAATCAGAGCAGACCCCCTCCTGTCAGTAGAGCCGATCGGCTCTCCTCTACTCGCGTCTGTCAGACGCGAGTGAGGAAAAGCCGATCAACGGCTCTTCTTATTGACATCGTGATCAGCCGTGATTGGACACAGCTGATCACGTGGTAAAGAGCCTCAGCCGGGGGCTCTTTACCAAGATCGGTGGAGCGGTGTGTCTGACTGACACACCGCTCCACCGGTCGCTGCCATGCGCGCCCCCACGGGCGCGCGGTGGCATGTTATCCTGCTGGACGTCATATGATGCCCAGTCAGGATAACTGAACCACCGCCCGGCTGTCATCTGCTATAGGCCGGGCGGGAAGTGGTTAAATACCGCTTGCCTGGACCACTACTTAATTACTGCATGCATTTAATTATTTATTTTATTCTGTGAATTGAGTATAACGCCTTTTCATGCAGTATTTATAGAGCGTTTTGAGCATTTTGCAGTAAATACCTCAGAACGGTATAGTGAATTGACAGTTTCAGTATCGCAAGAGATATTTAGGTAAAATGTGTCCGGACACCTACATACCACATGCGAGTCGCTTTTGTGAATGGAGCCCAGTGTCAAAAATCACCCACATATATAAATACCCTTCTTCCACGATGTTGCCTTTTTAATGGTGGGAGAAGGGTATTTATATATGTGTGTAATTTTTTTATACTACTGTATTTTCTTTCAATATTTGACATTTATAAAGATATTTTGTATTTACTCAAAGAATAACTAAAGGAAAAACTTTTTTGAGAAAAAGTAAAGTATCCCCACTACATATGGCATATGTTCTAACAAGGGATTATACTATTGTGATATACTGTATATGTACTTATGTACTTTGTGTTATGTTTGGAGTGATAGGGAGGCTGTTTGCAGCAAATTATATATATGCTTGTATATTCACAAAAAACTCTACAAATCTGGTGAAATGACAGCAGAAAATAAGTATATTTTATTAAATGTAATGGGGTGGATTTACTAAAGGCACATATACTGAGCAATTTGCAAGTGAAGTTGCTCCAGAGTTTAGGAAATGAGGTGGAGCTCTGCTGACTTCCATCATCAAATCATGCATGTGCAAGCAAAAATAATGTTTTTTTTCCTTGCATGTGATTGGGTATTCTTAGTAAAGTGAAGTTTTACCTCATGTATTAAGCTCTAGTAAATTGCACAGTCTATTTGCCTTAAAGTAGAACTCTTGGCAAAACTTTTTGTTTTCATTTGCATAGAGTAAAAAAAAAGCACTCTAGGGAGGATGTTCATCTTAAGTATGCTAAGTTTACCTAGCCATGTGAAGGAGGTCTTGGCCCAGTTTTGTAAGTCCCTACGCACCAAGCTCAAAAGGGTAGGGAAGTTAGCAGAGTATATAGTGTCAAACTGGTTTGTAAGTTAGATACCCAGATACTTAATATACTTATATACTTGCTGTAAATCAGTAGCCATCTTCGCAGGAATGGTGATGGGCAGAATTTCGGATTTGGAGAAGTTAATCTTGAAATTTGATACGTGTCCGAAAATTTTGAGTTCCCTCATAAGGTTTGGCAACGATACAAGAGGTTGGGTCAAATGAAAGAGCACGTCGTCAGCGTAGGCCGACAGTTTATGTTCCGTGGACCCCCCATCACCCCTCTAATATCAGCGATCGCCCGTATTGTTCTAAGCAGGGGCTCCATAGCTAGAGCGAACAAAAGGGGGGAGAGGGGGCACCCCTGCCTCTTGCCATTCCGTATGGGGAACCCAGAGGACAGGTGGCCATTTACCTTGACCTTCGCACTGGGGGTCGTGTAGAGTGCCATGATCCATTGGAGCATATGAGGGCCAGTCCCAAAGCCTCCAAGACCGCCTTAAGGTATGACCAATCTATTCTGTCAAAAGCCTTTTCGGCTTCCGTGGACAGAATGAGGTAGGGGGTGGAATCCCTGTGGGAATGGGCCCACTGTATGAGCTGCATGGCCCGGATGGAATTATCCCTAGCTTCTCTACCCGAAATGAATCCCGTTTGGTCGTGGTGAATAAAGGATGGTATGACATGTTTGAGTCGATTTGCCATGATTTTAGCAAAGATCTTTATATCGACATTTAGTAGCGATATTGGTCGAAAGCTTTGTGGGAGAGTGGGATCTTTGCCTTCCTTAGGAAGTACAGTGATATGGGCCAACAATGCCTCAGGGGGAATCTGGTGATTTGAGGCTAAAGAGTTAAAATACCTGCACATATGGTTTTGTAGCAGGGGGAGAAATTTTACGTAATAAGCTTTGGAGTATCCATCCGGGCCAGGGCTCTTCCCATTAGGTAGGGCCTTCACTGTCGCGATGATCTCCTGAGGGGAGACGGGGGAGTCAAGGTCTAGCTGCTGTTCGGGTGTCAGAGAGGGGAGTCCGGCCAAGGTGAGGTAGTCGCCAATAGTTTTCAGTTTAGCCGACCGCCCAGTTTGGGAGATATCTTTATATAAGAGATATAAGTCTGCATAGTATTCTCTGAAGATGGAAGCAATCCTAGAGGAGTGTAAAGTCGCCATACCATCTGGGGATCGAAGCGAGTGTACATGAGCTGTCATTTGTCACTTCCGAAGCGCTCTAGCTAGCATTCTGTCACACTTATTGCCCTGTTCATGATATTTATGTGATAGGTAGCGTAGTTGTCTACGTGCATGACGATCAAGGAGGCGTGAGAACAACTCCCACAGCTAGGTCAACCGCACACGGGCCTTAGCATCTCCCTGACGTTTATGTCTAAGTTCTTCCTCTTGTAAGGCTGTCAGTACCCTCTTGAAATCTATCTGTCTTTCTCTTTTGCGTCTAGAACCCAGGGAGATTAGTTTACCCCTAAGTACTGCCTTATGACTTTCCCACACCACTCCTTCCGCCATGTCCTCAGACACATTTTCTGCAAAATAGTGTGTGATGGTTTCAGAGACCTTAGCTACCACAGAGGCATCGTCCAGGAGGTTTTCATTGAGTCTCCAAGATGAAGCCCTCGGCGATCCATCTGGAACCCTAAGCATGGCCCACACAGGGGCATGATCTGATATAGTGATATTTCCTATTTCAGCTGACTGCAGTAGTTCAAGGGCATCATGATCCACACACAAGAGATCAATGCTCCTGTATACGTCATGTACCCCCGAGTAGTAGCTATAGTCCCTATCCGACGCATGAAGAGCTCTCCACGCATCTATAAGGAAGTTGTTCTGCAGTGATTTGCGAAAATGCTTGAGGAAGGCTTGGGAGTGAGTAGGGCGTGTCTATTAGCGGGTCAGGGCTCACGTTGAAATCTCCTCCAAGAATTAAGTGACCCTCCCTAAATTCGTTCAATTTGTCTAGCACGGAATCTATGAAGGGGAGTTGTTGAGCATTGGGTGCGTAGAGAGTCGCAAATGTGAATTTTGTGTTGGCCAAGACCCCCTTCACGAAGACGTACCTGCCATGTGGGTCAACCTGACTCTCTGAAAGTTGGAATGGGCAGGATTTATGAAATGCAATGGCGGTACCACGCAATTTGGCCACTGGGGAGTTGCTAGGGAACCATTGGGTGTATAGGTGCGTGGGTATCTTGGAGAGGAATTGTTGTCTGAAGTGGGTCTCCTGCAGGAAAACCACCTGAGCCCCCAGACGCTTTAATTCTAGCCAGAGCCTGTTGCGCTTGTTTGGAGAGCAGAGCCCCCTGACATTAGAGGACAGTACCTTTAGTGATGGCGTACCTGAAGTCGATGATAACCGATCTGTCTCACCCCCTCTAGGTCCTCTGCGCATGTTTCAGTTGATAAAGAGGCAACCTGAAGGTCAAAGCAATAAATGTTAGCTTTCAAAAGCAATATAAGGCACAGTAGTGATATAAGATGGAGAAGTGGGGGAGGAAAGAGGGGGGGTGGGGTAGGGAGGGGGGTATTTAGAAAAGGAAAGGGAAGGGGGTAAGGGGGAGAAAGGGGGGAAAGAAGGAAAGAAGAGGAGAATAAAACAACAGCACCACAGGGGCCGGACCCTGTCTAACAGGCCCGGTGTATTGCACCGTGGTGAACTACAGAGCTCACCCGGGAGGGGGGTATCAACCCGAAAACTGCCCGGGTGGAAGCTCGGAGTCCCTCCAGGGACTATCACCTGATAAGGTGAGGCCTAGGTGGGGTACGTGGGCAACCATCAAGGGGACGAGTAGCCCATTGCCCCGTCCAGTCCAATACAACATGTAAACAGGGTGAGAAAATGAGGTGCAAAAAAAGAAAAACAACAACAAAAAGAAAAAAAAAAGTATATGGAACTCGAACTCCCAAAAAGTGCAAAAACAAGGCAGCCAGGCAGAGGGCTGAGTAACAGACCCCCCAGTCCATCACAGTGCATAAGGTGTAGCTCGAAGTTGGGTAGTAATACAGGGGACCCAAGGTGCAGTGTCCTGCAAGAGGAGGTGCAGTGTTAATGCAGTGCGTCCATTGAGTCCAGTGTCCCGGCCGAAATACCGATAATGTAGAGGGGGTAATCCGTGGTCTCGTCCAGAATTTAGAGAAAGGTTGGCGGTAGCGTGTTCAGTCGCTGGTTGCAGAGGTGCCCGGATGGGGGCCATCTGTCTGCCTGTTACGACCACAGGAGCGCCTGCTTCCAGCCGCCTGGATCCATGGTTGAGGTAGCTGAGGGATCGGGATGTCCGGTGTGGTGCGCCAATCCGGGAAATCCACAGGGCTAAGCTCCAAGGTGTGTAAGAAGCGGGGGAGGTCATCTTTCGTACGCAATATAGCCCAACGGCCATTTTTAGACGCCTGGAGGCTGAATGGGAAGCCCCAGCAGTATGTGAGGCCTGCCGCTTGAATTTCTACCAGGAGTGGGCGTAGGGCCCGTCGCTGCATTAAGGTGCGTCTGGAGAGGTCCCGATAGAAGGACGCCTGGGCTCCATCAAAATCAAAAACTGGTCTAGTGCGCATCTTTTGCATGATGCGATCCTTTAGCGAAAATGTATGCAGCTTGCAGATCACATCTCTGGGATTTTCCGGGTCTTCTGATTTGGGGCCTGAGTGCCCTGTGAGCCCTATCTATCTCAATCGGCACTGACGGTGGCAGACTCAGGATTTCACGGAACACTCCCTGCAGCGTGGGAACAATATCTTTAGGCGCGGTAGCTTCTGAAAGGCCTCGTATGCGAATATTCGCTCGCCTGCTGCGGTTCTCCATGTCGTCTAATTGGCACAGGAGGGCCTCAATTTGGTAACTGTGGGTTATGGTCTGTTCTCTGAGCTGGGAGATGGCGGATATAGTATCGTCAAATCTCTGCTCCAAAGTCTCTACCCTGTGACCCAGCTCAGTGGTATCTGCTTGCAATTGTTCAATATCCTGCTTGAAAGCCCTTTCAATCCTGCTAGTAAAACGCTCCAGGTCCTCTTTAGTGGGGAGAGACCATAGGTGCTGTCTGATATCCCTGTCTTGAGTCAGATCTGCCAAATCTGTACCCCTGTCTTGTGGTGATGTGGAGCGGGGGGGATGCAGGGGGGATGGAGTCGCTTACCAGCCTGGGAGAGGAGTAGGAGATATTGCTGGAGGTGCAGGCCGAGTCTCCTGTTGCTGCATCGTGGCCGTTCGTTCCAGGCGCCATCTTGAATTTTCCCCTCTGCTGACAAGGGGTGTCTGAAAGGAAGGAATTCAACGATCCCTGGCCGTGAGAGTGGGCTTTTTTCGGCTGTGATGAAGCCCGCCGTCGCTGTGACATGCCCTGGGTGGAAATCGGGGGGTAATCACCCCTGTAGCTGCTGTTATAGCTGCGGACTGGACGGAGCTCGGGCTCAGCACCTACTCACTCCTCCATAGTCAGGCCACGCCCCCACCCTTTACATTTTTATTCTTTTCTCTGTGCTTTTTTTTTATGGCATTTTTAACCTCTTGATTCTGTGTAGATGACAGGGTTTAGCAGAGGAGTTACAATTGATGGAAAGATTGAGAATATTTTATTTAAATATAAGAGATCATCTGCATTTGGTCATATAAACATGATACATGGTACAGATAGATGTTCTGTAAAACAAAAGAACAGCAAAATGAGAGGTACACGTAGAAAATGTCCCGTGTCTATCCTCTACTGATGGAACCCTCATTGTGGTTCTTATGATACGGATGTATGACACAACAATAACCAGAAAACAGCCCAAAACTACTAAGCAAGCAGTAGAAAAAAAAAAGTTTTCTATGTTTGATGATTCTGAACAAGACAGTTTGTCCAAGGGTGCAAAGTCGCAGTAATAGTGATCAATTTTGTTATGGAAGCAAAATGAGAAACATAGCGATCGTAGGCCATGATAGCAAGGAGGAAATCTTCTATTGCACCAAAGGAAAAGAGGAAATAAAAACTTTTAGTACCAAATATATAAAGGATAGACCCAATAAAACAAAAAGGCAAACCAAAATTAGATAAATATAACAATGACAATTACTTATTCTTGTGCCAATGTACTGTGAACAGTCCAGTAAAATATACTCAGAAGAGTTCGTGCTCAAAATATCGACATCTATAATCCATCCACATGCTAAATGGCCTACTGTGTAACATTTAAAAGTTCTATAGATTAATAGTGACGTTTGAATAAGTAGATAATATGAGAGTTTAAACATTTCCCATTTCCTTGTGTGTCTTTAGAAGTGCAAGTCATGGGGCATTCAAGGAGTACAATATATACTGATACAAAAACTTGCAAAGATTTGGCTTATAGGGTTTATAGTTCACTTAGTTGAAGTCAAGCTTTATTACATAGAATAAGTTTTATTATACAGAAAATAACAAATGTAAAGAAAAAGAACCATCATAATAGAAATGATTATTATATGTATTTCATAACGTACACAACTAAACTGACATAGTTCCTTTAAGGATATCTATGATCACAGCATACATTTTGAATCATAAGCATTGTAATAACAGTACAATACAATAATAGTTATATCTGACAATGCAATATAAGCTTACTTGAAAAATTTCCTTTCATGTTATGAGTGCTGCCTGTCTACTGACCATCTCTTCCCACAACTTCCTAGATTCCCTGCATGCTTTGCTCCTCTGCTACTTTTGATTTCCGAGGACTACATATCCCATGGTACCTTGCTGCCTGCAAGCAGTGATTCCTGTACTTACCCTGCCTCCTAAAACTCTTCCTCTCAGCAGATCTGTAGTTTATGAGGCAGGCTCTGTTAAATGTGTGACACAGCAGTGCCTATTCACAAGACATATTGAATATATGTCACAGAATTCAGGGAAGTAAATGTGTTTGATTATTTACAAAGTAAGTGTAGCGCTACCTCCAGAGGAGCCACTGAATTGTTTTGTGATTTCTTTGCACACCTGAAGATGGCACACCTTGCTCACCCGGCACTTACCGACACATCTTTCGAAAAATTACTTAGGCCAATAATAGCCTAAAAGAAGAGTGAATTAGCAAGTGAACTTATACAAATAATCAATAAGACAATAATGTTACTCTGAGAGATGTAGTCAAAATCCTGCTGTATTCTGCCTATTAGTAATAAACAGAACTGCATTGCTTTTACCTAGCAACAGTATATATAAAGACAGTCCTAATTTGCTATAACAGTCTCTGTTTTATCCCATTGGCCAGTGAATAATGAAAAAGAAACATTGGCTGGCAAAGTTGGGGCCCTAGAAGAAAGCACAAAAATGCCCATCAGACAACAGACTAATTGTGTAAGGCTAGTCTCATACCAGACCCAGAGCACCCTCTTCTGGGTCTCTGGACACATGCTCTGATTCAGTAAAAATCAAGTTATAGTGAAAAAGGACATGTGACTTAAAAACCAAAAAACATGAAAAAATGCAGCGTTAATGTGATATACACAAACCCCAGAGTGACCCCCAGGTGTAAGTATAAGACCAATGGCTGTTCATGAATGAGAAGCCACTGTCTAATGAATATAACATAAAATTAATCACACAATCAGTGTGAAATGACAAAAAGAAATGAATACAAATAAAAAACATATAAGGTTTTTGTGAACAAGAAACCAACGAACAGTCCGTGATGAACAAAAATGTCAACTGCAATGCTCCTCTATAGAGTGTGGTATAGTCCCATGTAAGGGAAATATTAGAGTGATGTCCCTTCCACAGATGATAGGTGAAAATGCATGGGCTTCTCCATATGTCATTCGCAGATATGCATGTAAAATAAAGGAAGATTGGGTACGCTTACCACAAAAGATGGACACACACGCCGTATGGTGGTGGGTCAGACAGGCATTTGGATCATTCAATCCAGCAGGTCTTTAATGAAGGACACAGATGATGTGATGCTGTACTTCAATGGTCGCAACCAAGACGATGAAGGGTAGGTGATGCACACCAGGAAATCCAATAGACTGACGTACCTAGATTCCCAATCATTCGCCAGCTGGGTGAAATGTATAGTGCTGTGCTGAGTGTCTGTGTGTAGATCCCGAACAATCTCTGATCTCTGTCCTAATGTCACTCCAGCTCCTCGGTCTAGCAGTACAGATCAGCTGATCCTTCTTAAAAAAACCACACCAAAACCTTCTTAAAAACCACACCAAAAAAAGCAACCATGTGTGCGTTTTTGATGATGTTTTTGCCACATTTCTATTTATTTCAATAGGGAGGTGGATTTATGGTGCCTTTTTATTTACCGCACCCAACATGCACCAAAAATGTAGCATGCAGGACTTTTAAAAATGCAACCGACCTGCAACTGACTGGTGTGAAGTGTTCTAGAGGATTTAATGGTCATGCATTTTTCTCCCGGTTTTGGTAAAGCAAAAACGGAAGAAAAATTGATCAGTGTGAAGGGGCCCTATGACTTGTTATAGTGAACAAACCAAAAAAAAGAAACGATTAGAGGAAATCTGTAATTAAGGAAACACAATCTACCATTTCTGATCCATTCCTGCTGAAAATATTAGTTGCCTGGTTATAATAAGTGGTCTACTTACTTACAACCATTTGACCAAACCATTGTTGTGTGGGCTGTTTTCAGCACAGCCTCTATCACTTCTTGGTTTCGTAAGGTGTAGATAATGGGATTCAGAAGAGGAGTCACTATGGATGGGACAACAGAAACTTTCTTATTAAAGTGAAGGGAATCACCACTAGCTGGTCTGATGAACATGAACAATATAGTACCATAGAAAAGGATAACAACAAATAAATGGGAGGCAAAAGTGGAAAACGCTTTACGTCTTGCTGACGCAGAAGACAATTTGATTACCATTTGGGTAATACATGCATAAGATATCAAAGTTAAGAAAAGACACCCAAAAGTTACAAAACAAATGGAATAGAAAGACGCATTCTCAGCTTTCGTTGTATCAGAGCAGGACAAGCGCATCATTGGGATCAAATCACAATAGTAATGATCTATCTTATTCCCCTTACAGTACCAAAGTGTGGATAGTCTCAAGCATGGAATGATCACTCCAGCGAATCCACATACCCATGACCCCAGTATGAGCATAATGCAAACATTGGGACTCATAATAATCAAATAACGCAATGGATTGCAAATGGCAACATAGCGATCATACCCCATTGCAGTCAGGAGATACATTTCTGTTGCTCCAAGAGAAAAGTGGAAATAAAACTGAGCCATGCAACCAGCTAAAGAAATGTGTTGGTCTTCTGTTTTAAGAGACCACAGGAGTCTAGGGACTGTGACAGAGGGATACCAGAGCTCAAGGAATGACAGTCCACCGATAAAGACGTACATTGGTTTATGTAGACGTGGGTCTGCTTTGATGATGACAATGATGAAAATGTTTGCTGTAATGGTGGCAATGTAGATAATTAATAAAACAATAAAAAGCCAAAATCTTCTCTGCCCCTCAATAGAAAACCCTAAAAGAAGAAAATCAGTTATAACTGACTGGTTAAACTGATCCTTTGTCATCATGGTGATCTGTTAAGAAAAGTCCACAAACTCAATAATTTGATATATATATATATATATATATATATATATATATATATATATATATATATATATATCAAATTATTTACTTCCAAGAAATTCCAAAAGTCTACACAACTACTGTTTCATAAAGGGAAATCTGTTGACCTAGAAATTTCAGTTGTCACAGTGGTTCTCAAAGAATGGGTAGTGTGCGCCAAACAGATGTTTTAGAAAAACAAAAAAAATGTTTAGAAATTTGAATTAAAATGTCTTTAAACCCTTCATGAAAGTGGCAACTGGTCAAGCTACAGAAACAATACTGAGCATGTTTTTAATAATAAAATTAAAGAGGAAGTCAAAAGAATATTCAAATGTACCAATGATTATGAGGTGCTTATTATTTTAGGACCATATCTTGGTCACTATAGACTACCTGGAGTTGTTTTACGACTGAGCAAATATTTTACCTTTAGGTATATTAATGAAGGATATGCATATGCAATGGGGATGATGTAGTAAAAAAGTAGAATGTTCATTCAAAACAAGCTGTGCTCAATTCGACCATCCAATTGTGTGGAAGAATAATTCCTATCCCGTAGATATGATTAGATAATTATGGGAAAACTTTCCATTGTTCATCCCTAATATATTCCACAAGATTGCACCATTGTACACATTGTACACTGCATTCTACTAGTAGGAAGTGCCAATAAGAACTGGTTGCCTTCATTTAGACTTAAATAAGTAACTGTACTGTTTTTACCTAGAAGTACACTCCAGGTATTTCAGTCTGTTCCAAGTGTAATCCCTGCAGGGAATATTTTCTAAATACAATAATTATTACGTTTTATGTATCCCCCAATAGACAGCACTATAAATGTGTCAATGACACCTTAATGTGCAAATATATAACAACAATGTGCAAATATACAAATTATTCAATACAAATATACAAACTAGGTGGCACTTATGGGCACTGATAGGTTGCACTGATAATCAGTGTCCTGATTATCAGTGTAAACAATGTGCTGAGAAGCTTGCTGGTTAACAGCTTTCCTTACCTCCCACAGACACAGCGTGGGAGGAAAGGACTGCCGATAACCTGTAATGCCCCGTACACACGATCGGACATTGAACGGACATTCCGGCAACAAAATCCATGGATTTTTTCAGACGGATGTTGGCTCAAACTTGTTTTGCGTACACATGGTCGCACAAAGTTGTCGGAATTTCCGATCGCCAAGAACGCGGTGACGTACACCACGTACGACGAGACTAGAAAAGGCCAGTTCAGAACCAAGCGCAGCACCCTTTGGGTTCCTTTTGCTGATCTCGTGTTAGTAAAAGTTTGGTGAGAGACGATTCACGCTTTTTCAGAATCGTGGTTTTCAGATCGTTTTCTGCTGTTCAGTTTGTGCTTGTGGGTTTGTATCTGCTCTTCAGTATGTGCAGCAAGTGACGCGTGACTCTATCATTGTGTTCTTGTTCATTCGTTACTGTTTTTCAGGTCGCTCTTCACAGGCCTTGCTGTTCTTCAGTGCGTTCTGTAACTTCGTTCTGAGAAGCCGACAGTTTTCTAGCCATGTTGCATATACGTACTCCTCGTAGAGTTCGTGCTGTGCGGGGGCTTGGTGTTGGGGTCCTGACCTTGACACAAGTACAGTTCATGAACAGGGTGGGGAGGAGTTCATGGACCAAGAATTGGTTGCTTCAGCGTGACCAGTTCTGTCATATGCCTTCGCTACGTGAGATCCGTGAGAATAATCCTGATGATTTCAGGAACTTTCTCAGGATGACGGACCCCGTATTTCACCGTTTGTTGGCTTTGCTGACCCCCTATATCAGCAGGCAGGATACCTGCATGAGGCAAGCCATCACTCCGCTCGTCGCCACCCTGTGGTACTTGGCGACGGAGAGAAGCCTGCAGGACCTCAAGTTCTCGACAGGCATCTCCCCCCAGGCTCTGGGGATCATTATCCTAGAGACCTGTTCTGCCATCATCCAGGTCCTGCAGAAGGAGTATATTAAGGTAAGATTTTTATCCTTTAATATCACATTTTACTGTATATAATGTTTGCTAATATATTGTATTTCTTTCCTCATTCCCTAATTACCATGATTGTAATATGCTGTGAATGTCCCCTTTGTCCTCATGCATGCTGGATTTTTATGTAATTATTTTTTTTTTTTTCTTACCTCCCCAGCATGGTATCCTGGCCCTATATTCACCTCATGTAGTCACTTAACAATGTATTTTATCAGCTCCATAGTAGTGCTTTACCCCAAACACCCCTAAAAAGTTTTGAAATGTGATTGGTGCTTCAAATTCAGGCAGAGTGCCAGAGGCTTTTTTTGGGTGTCCCCAAATCATTTTGAACTCTCCCTCCCCCCCAACTGCTAAGTCGACTGATACCAATTCTCTATCTATCCTCAATCATATATCTGCTGAGTTTGCCAAACCCATACACACTATACCCATCTCTTTTGTGGTCAGATTTATGGATGAATTCCCCAAAGCATGTAGTGCAAGGGCCTGCCTGTATACTTTCAAATGGTACTGTTTAAAGTTTTGGTATCCTATTATTATCTTGATAGGTAATAGCAGAATTTCCAAATGTGCTCAAATGTGTACAGTGTGTATTTATATCTTTGTATTATGACACTTCTTACCTGTCCAGTGGGTTGCCAATAGTGTAACTAAGGAGGGTCTGTTCAAAGTAATACACATTATATTGGCATTCATCTCTCAATGGAGTGGAGAGGGGGGGGGAATCTGATAGGTGTACCTTATACTTTGGTCTTTAAAAATTCCCATAAATAAATGGTATCTTGATGTTGGCCAAGAATGTTTGTGTCTAATCTGCTTTCCATGTTTATGTGCAAAAAGACTAATTTCTTAGTCTTAGGCCAATAGTGTAACTAAGGAGAGGCTGTTCCAAGTAATACCCATTATTTAGGCATTCATCTCTCAATGAAGTGAAGAGGGTTACCTGTCCAAGAGTTCCCCCCCCCCTATAATGTTAGAAATGGCCCATGAGAGGGCGGGGAGGGGGAATATGATAGGTGTACCTTATACTTTGACCTTGTTAAATTCCCCTTAATAAATGCTATCTGGAGGTTGCCCCAGAATGTTTGTGTCTAATCTGCTTGCCATGTTTCTGTGAAAAAATAGTAATGTTTATTGTTTTTTCCTCAACAGTTTCCTTCCACGCCACAGGAATGGCAGACTGTGGCCTCCCACTTTGCCCAGCGGTGGGACTTTCCTAACTGTGGAGGGGCAATTGATGGGAAACACGTCCACATCATCCCACCACCCAACTCGGGGTCGTACTATTATAATTATAAGGGGTTCAATAGTATTGTGATGTTGGCGGTGGTGTCGGCTACTTATGAATTTCTGTATGTGGACATGGGGAAGAATGGCCGGATGTCCGATGGTGGAGTTATACAGGGGTCTCCTGAATGGCAGCTTGGACTTGCCACCTCCAGAAGACAATGTGGAAGGACTCCCATTCGTCTTCGTTGCGGATGAAGCTTTTGCGCTGAGGGACCATCTTATGCGGCCTGTCCCGATGAGGATCCTCACCCCGGACCAGAGGGTTTTTAATTACCAGCTGGCCAGAGCCAGAAGAGTGGTGGAGAACACGTTTGGAATCATGGCCAGCCGGTTTCGCCTATTTCTTACACCCATACATATGGCGGAGTACAAACTGAATCACATTATCCTGGTGTGCTGTGTTCTACACAACTTTTTACGGCAACATTCTGCCAACTATGCTGGCTCAGTTGGGCCTGAGGCCGGAATTCAAATTTAACCAATCCTGACGGCGCTTGAAAGTGGCCGTCCTGGCTGGCCCCCCCTGAGTGCCCATGATGTCCGGCTAAGATACCTTGAATTCTTTGTGGGTAGGGGGGCTATCAATATGCCAGACAATGTGTAAAACCTTTTTCAAATTAAAAAAAAAAAATAAGCAAATCTTTGGTGACATTTACTGCTTGTGTTTGTTTTAGCTCACCCTGACAGAAATGTGGTGAGTCCTGAAAATGGCGTGATACAAAGCACTGTTTGGTGTTATTTACTAAAGGCAAAGACACTTTGCACTACAAGTGCAGTTGAAACTGCACTTGTAGTGCAAAGTGGATTTGCCCTTAGGAAATAACACCCATTGTCACAGAAAACACCAATTATAGAGCACCACAAAAGTGTTGTAGCGTTGAGACAATAATCCACACATTCTTGATTAACAATCTTTTTAATACCTGCACAATCACATGTGCATTTCAAAAAGGTTTTTCAAACAAACCAACATGTTTGTTGTATAACAATTTTTGGGGTCACATTAGAAAAAGTAGAAATGTCCATTTAAGATAAAACAGGCATGTTTAAAACCAACAAGAAAGACACAAATCTTGAACTTACAAAGTTCACATTTGGTAGAACTTGAAGGCAATATCAGACATGAGTATTTACAAACTGTGTTTGATATTGCGTTCAGATGGGGTGAAGTCACCCCCAGAAAAGCCAAATTTTGAAGATGCACACAAATAGCCGAATGTTAACATGTGCTACCTGCCATCACGGGGGATCAAGGGACGTGTTTTGGGGGTGAAACCCCTTCCTCTAAGCTACTTTATTATTGAATTGAGGAAGGGGTTGCACCCCCAAAACGCGTCCATTGATCTCCCGTGTTGGCAGATAGCACATGTTGACACACTGTGTGCCTCTTCAAAATTTGGCTTTTCTACAATTTTACAAAAAATTTTAAAAAAATTGTAGCACAAGAAAAATAAAAGGGATTTGGAGGGGTTTTAAACTCTCCCCAAAACATCAATGATGTTCTTATTTTTTTGAAGAACATCATTGATGTTTTTCTTGATGTTTTCCAAGTCCCTATTACACCCCATGATCTCCCCGATCAGGATCTGTGCACTTTCCGAGGTGAAAGGATCTGGATCCACAACATCACAATCACCTAAAAAAAGATAGAAACCAAAAAAAACATGTATTATAAATATGCCGGCATCCATCTCTTACCTGAGCCTGTGGTCGCAGACACTCACCTGTTGTGGTGCCAATTTCCACCATGTCTTCCTCCTCCTGCTCTGTTTGCCTTGGGTGGATTTCCCCTTCTTCCAGAGGTGGGGGGTCTCTGGTCTCCTCGGATGAGGGGTATGCTCCGAATCTTTTCTCCCCTATGTAAATAAAAAAATATACTTAGCACACAGATATTTGATGGCAGAACTATAAATATGAAACATTGTTTGTAAATAGGGTACAATTTTTTCTGTGGCCAGAGTTCCAAGATGTAGCATTTTTCTTGTCCTTTGTCAAGCTGGAATACTTACCTGTTTTGTACAAGCTTCACAGATGGAGACACCCCTATAGTATACACTGGAGCACCTGTGTGGGACCCCCTAATAAAAAGGGTGTTCTTGTGTCCCACACTAGTGCTACAGCGTCCAGATGTGAAAACTGCTGCTGAGTGTCCACTCCTTACACAGAATCTAGTTTGCCTTTCATTCTAGTTACAAACACATCTACACAACCAAATTAGTTTCAGACAAGTAGGCCCTAAAAAATGTGGCCAAATGCATATGGCCAAAACCATGGTGTTTTCTAGGCCGAACGAACAATGTTTGATAGGAACAAATAATGTGCCCATGAACATGAAAGTTGCCATTTAAACTGGACAACAGTTAAGAAAAGCACATGGAGCAGCACGAACGTAATAAACATAAAAAGAATAGGAACACAGCACAACTACTTACTTTTTGCAGCACTCTCCGGATCTTACTGTACTGCTCGTGCTCTCTTAATTTCAAGTCCGACCACCGCTTCCTGAGCTGATCTTTCGATCGACGTACCCCGAAATTCCGGTGCAGACTTTTGACCACTTTCGCCATGATCTTGGCCTTTCTGACATTGGGGTTGGGGTAAGGTCCATACTTCCCGTCATAGTCGGCCCTCTTCATTATGTCGACCATCTCCAACATCTCTTCAAAGGACATATTTGATGCCTTAAATCGTCTCCTTCTGGATCGGGACGTTTCTGGCTCCGGGCTTTCCTCCTCCTCCTCCTCGTTGGTGTAATTATCAGACACCTGCTCTGACTCCGCCATGTGCTCTTCCCCACTGCGCCGCACGAGAAGGGGCGGGGAATAGACTAGAAAGAACGTCAGGGGCGGGCAGAGTTTCACGCATGCGCAGTGTCTATAAAGCGTAACACACGTACATAGTACGTACGATCTGTGAGCGGAGGAAGGAGTAACGGACGCCCCGATCGTGATAGTGAAGGTAAGATTTAACATTGGGCCTATACTGCTTCTAGATTGAGGCCTGTATTTGCACAAGTTTAGAAGACTTTAGGCTGACATTAGGGTTTGTCTTGTGTTGTGTCTTGCAGTGAAAATGGATATCTTAAAAGATAAGGACTTTATGCCAATCTTCATTGATATGTTCAGGGAGCTGCCTTGTCTGTGGCAGATAAATCACCCTGAATATAAGAACCAAACAAAGAGGAAGGCAACGCTGGATAATTTGTTGGAATTTGTGAAGACGGTGATCCCCACGGCAGACATCACCTATTTGAAGATCCTAATTGGTGGCCTGAGGAGCACTTATCTAAGGGAGCACAAGAAGGTCCAGGATTCCCAGAGATCAGGAGCTGCAGATGACATTTATGTCCCCAGGCTGTGGTACTATGACAGGCTGCATTTTCTGGCAGGCCAGACTGAACCCAGGCCAGCACTCTCCACTCTTCCTTCCACACTTCCTTCACCCCCAGCTGAGGCTTATGACGCCCAACCTGGGCCTTCCAGGCAACAACATGTGGAGGAGCCCAGCTTGAGCCAGGTATAGCATTCCTCTAAATATTTCTGGTTGTCCAATCAATGATGTTAACTAGATGTTAGTTTGGAGTACTAATTTCTGATTGTGATTGATGATGCAAAAACTAAAACCATGTCCCTTTTTCATACACAGGGAAGTCACAGCCAGGAGGTGGCCGGGCCAAGCAGGCTGCCTGATACCCGGGTCCCTCCCTTCCACCTTCAAAGACAAAGTGCCAGGAAGAAGAGTAACCTGGAGGAGGCTGCCATAGGCCTCTTTTGGAAGGCTACAGAGGCCCTGAGAAGCCCCCACAGTGTGGAGGAGGACTTTGCTGGCATAACTGCCTGCAAAATGATGCAGATGGAGGAGGGCCAACGACTCCTGTGTGAGTTCCTCATTTTGGAAGCTTTCAATAAGGGGTTGAGGGGCCAAATAACATGTGCTACCCACATTTGTGACCTCACACATGGTCCTCCTCCTCCTCCTCCAGGTCCTACTCCTCCTCCTCCAGGTCCTACTCCTCCTCCTCCAGGTCCTACTCCTCCTCCTGCCACATCTCCAACACCAGAGCCACAGCCGGGAAGGAAGCGTGGAAGGAAGACCAGAGAGTGATGACCCTAGGTTCAGTCTGCTCTGGCAAAATATGCAGCCTCTTGTAGTACCACAGCCTGGGAACATACATGTCATCTGCTGCTTTCCGGATCTCTGGGACTTCTGGACCAGACTGCACTCCCTTACATATGGACTCCTCAGGCCACCAATTTTGCTGGAAAAGAATTGCCCTGGAGGTCAAAGGCTTCGCCAATTTATGATGTTTCTCCAGCATTGCCTCCCTCTTTGTTTGGTTCTGAGCCCTTAATAAAGGAATTTTTGTTTCAATTATACTCGCCTATGTGTGTTTTCCTTCAAAAAGGACAGTTTGTGAGGAGGCAGGTACATTTCAAAAATACAATGTGAAATTAACAAGGGACACAAACACCAAACAATCTCCTTGAGATTAAATAATACAAAATAACAATGGTGTTGTGGTAACTTGACACACAAAACAGACACAAAAATATTATAGAGTAAAACACAAAAAAAACAATAAAAACACAGCCTTGAAAAAAATACAAACCCAAAAAAAAGACAAAAACAGCCTTGAAAAAAAAAAAAAAAATTATTTAAATACAACCAAAAAGAAATGTGGTCAGATGTGACAAATCAAAATATATTGAGGGAATCCTGAAAAAGAATAAAGAAATAAGTTTGTGAGAAGTCTGTGTGAATATGAGCAGCAAAACTACTTGATTCTTCTCACATTATAAAGATGAACAGAGTGCGCTGTATTAAACTATTTAAAACATTGCAGCATGACGAAAGTGCTGTATCCATTCCGAGCGCTCATTTTACCAGACCGAGCTGTCCCGTCTCGGAATTTCTTCTGAGCATGTGTGGCACTTTGTGCGTCGGAACTGGCCACACACGGTCGGAATTGACGCGATCGGATTTTGTTGTTGGAAAATTTTATAGCCTGCTCTCAAACTTTGTGTGTCGGAAAATCCGATGGAAAATGTCCGACGGAGCCTGCACATGGTCGGAATGTCCGACAACACGCTCCGATCGCACATTTTCCGTCAGAAAATCCGACTGTGTGTACAGCTGTACAAAAAATGGAATACTGCGCTAAATCATAACAACAAACTATGTGCAGCTGCTGCTTTAAGAGAACCAAACTCAATTTAAAAAGAAAAAAGAAACAATAGCAGCGCTAATTTTGATACAAAGTGAAAAGATTGAATATATATATATATATATATATATATATATATACATATAGAGTAGATTATCAATCTTCTTTATCTTGATAGGTAATATAGTTATCCCTTTGCTATTAGACACTCAGAACTGACTTCATTCATAATAAACTATGATAAATCTAGACCAGGGTTTCATGGAACCCTAGGGATCCTCCAGAGGTTGCTAGGGGTTTCTTGAGCTATTTTTGCCTCTCAAATAAGTTTTGCACTGACACAGCTGATCACAGATTAGGCAAAGCTGATCACAGATCAGGGTAAAGGGTCAATCACAGCTGCCCTTTACCATGTGATCAACTGTGTCCAATCACTGTTGATTACATAGAAAAAAGAAACAATAGCAGCGCTAATTTTGATACAAAGTGAAAAAATTGAATATATATTTAATATTAGTTGGTGAAACATCAATGTGAGTAGATATAACATTAATAATGACAATATCTATACCATGAAAAAACTTTTCCCCTGGGGGTATGAAAAAAATAAAAAATCAAGAAAATTAATCGGTAATTGATATATATAATCAAAAAAATAATATTCAAGGAAGTGCAAAAGTATAAAGTTCAAATAAATTAAATTCCGTGACAAATCCACCACCGCATCCAAGAAGTGACCACCATGACAAATGAAGGCTTACCAAACAGCAAGCAAAGAAAGCGTGTGACCTTAACCCGGTCCGGGCCTTTATCCTAAGATGGGCAGGTAACTCTGAGTGCCAAGCTGGTTTGAAGGACAGAGCGGATGTCTCAGGGAAATTCAGCATTCATCGGATGACAAAAATGAGCTATCTCTCTCAAACCGGAGACCTCCGACATACCGTCACATAGAATCCAGAAAGGAAAGGCTCGCCATGGTGTTATAACATCAGGATAGTTTATTAAAAATTAAATATAAATGTTGCACTTACAAAGTTTAAAAGCATTAAGCAAGGAAAGCCGGCCAGCTACACAGAAATCGACCGTCCAATAGAGACTCTGAGACTTTGGTACTCCTCCCAGGGAGGAGTGGATGTCACCGCGTACCAGAGTCTCTATTGGACGAGCGATTTCTCATGGTGGTCACTTCTTGGATGTGGTGGTGGATTTGTCATGGAATTTAATTTATTTGAACGTTATACTTTTGCACTTCCTTGAATATTATTTTTTTGATCATATATATATATCAATTACCGATTAATTTTCTTGATTTTTTTTTTTTTTTCATACCCTCAAGGGAAACGTTTTTTCATGGTATAGATATTGTCATTATTATTGTTATATCTACTCACATTGATGTTTCACCAACTAATATTATATATATATATATATTCAATTTTTTCACTTTATATCAAAATTAGCGCTGCTATTGTTTCTTTTTTCTATGTAATCAACAGTGATTGGACACAGTTGATCACATGGTAAAGGGCAGCTGTGATTGACCCTTTACCCTGATCTGTGATCAGCTTTGCCTAATCTGTGATCAGCTGTGTCAGTGCAAAACTTATTTGAGAGGCAAAAATTGCTCAAGGAACCCCTAGCAACCTCTGGAGGATCCCTAGGGTTCCATGAAACCCTGGTCTAGATTTATCATAGTTTATTATGAATGAAGTCAGTTCTGAGTGTCTAATAGCAAAGGGATAACTATATTACCTATCAAGATAAAGAAGATTGATAATCTACTCTATATGATACATATAAATCCAACCCATCATTAATTTCCTTATTACTGCTTTGTTGAACTCTTTAACCCCTTCATATTGTAAAGCTTAAGCAATATACAAATTAGAGTTCAGAAATGGAGTAATATGACATGCTTTGGACAAATGTCTAGTCGATGTGAAGTGAAATTACCCCAGCTAGGATTAAAACAGCAAAAAAAAAAAAAGATCTGACAAAGGTTTTAATCCCTCCCCTCTCTATCCAAACCCTGGTTGAGAAACCCTAGTCTAGATTTATCATTGTTCATTACTGTATGAATGATGTCAGTTCTGATGTCTAATAGCAAAGGAATAACTATATGCTCTATCAAGATTCTGCATTTATAGCAATCAGCAAAAAAAAAAGAAAAAAAAACTAACAAAGGGCTCACTCCTACTTGTAGGTGATTTCAACACCATAGTAGACCAAACAATGGATGTCTCAAAACCAAGTTCCCATGTTAGACAAACCTTACAAGACTTCCTTAAAAAGAACCTTCTATATGATCCGTGGAGGTGTATGCATGCCACTGAAAGAGATTTCACCTACTTTTCAGCTCCCCACGGATCATATTCAAGGATTGATTTCTTTCTAACTGACCTGAACCTACTACATAAAGTCCTTAAATCGGAAATTATGAGAATGAGAAAGATGTAGGTGTGGCGCTGTTCTGGCTAAGTGGGTAATTGGTGATAAGCCCGCTTTGTTAAAATTAATTACCAGTGAAATGTAAATGAATCTGAATGGTGTTGCAGCCTCTGGTGGCTGTTTAACAATGTGATTTCAATAAACAGAGACCGTAATTCATTGTGTTACTAGTGTTCCGTATGTGAATTATCCCTATGAATATGCTGATATTCAAAGTATATAAACATGTGCTCAGTATGATGTGCCGAGCATAAATGAATCTGGTAGAAAGTAAATGTGAATGAATGGTGTTACAGCCTCTGGTGGCTGTTTAGTGAAGTAGTTGCAGTGACCAAAAAATGAATTCTTTATATTTCTAGTATTCTATTAAGAATATGCTAGTATTCAATGCTAGCATTCAAATCCCGTTATATATAGTGACTATTATAATATACGATGCATAAATACATCTGAAAAAAAAGTGCAAAATGCAAAAAAGTGCTTAGTGAAATATGCTAATTAGCGACAATAAGCTAGTTAACAAAGTGACTTGTGCTAAAACAAAAATGCAAAAAAACAGTCCTTGTTGAGAAAACAATATTGTTTTTGAAGGTCTTAATATATGCAAATATGAAAAAATTTAAATAAAAAAGAAGGATTAGTCCTTCCAAATTAAACAATATTGTTAAAACAGATATTCTTGTTCAAGTGCTGGCTGGTGATGGTGCTTCTTAATCTTGCACCTAATGTGCATGCACTCACTGGATAGCCTCACCCCTACAGGGGTATTGCGCAATCACAGTATTTGCCACTGTGTAGCAACTTTTGGCAGTTCCGGTTCCTGTCTTTAATGTTGCTTATCGATTGTAAACATGTGGAAGAGAAGAGATGCCCATAGCGTTAAACCATTTTTAAAAGCTTTATTTTGTATATAAGCAGAGTTGTTACTCACATTTTTATAGTTAGAATAAGCATGAAGGAATCAAAGATCAAATGTAAAAGCCATCAGGAAATGTCCTGTATTCGTCTGGTTGGAGGATGACGCAAGATGTTCGTAAGCCACGCCCTACGCGTTTCGTCATTGGATGTCAACAGGAGACCAATCGGAAATTATGTCTATAACTTGGTCAGATCATGCTCCCATCAAATTAACTTTGACAGAAGAGCCCTTCTGACTCGTCTCTGGCTCAACAATGCATTTCTATTTAATAACCCAACATATAGGGAAAGACTGATTGCACAATTAGAGGAATTCTTCCAATTCAATTTAACCCCCGAATCAAACATGTCTAATGTATATTGCACTCATAAGGCATATACTAGGGGGCTGTTGATACAGCTGGCATCTAGAGAAAGGAAACACAGGTTGCAGTTGATTGAAAACCTACTCACAAAAATACAAAACCTTGAAACACACCACAAACAAACTTATGACCCAAGCTCTCTCGCCGACCCAATGTGTAGACACGAACTGAAACTTCTTATGCTCTCAGATCACGAAAAACAGACACATAGAATCAAAGCCATGTACTACTCACAAGGTAACAAGACTGGCAAGCTTTTAGTAAATCAACTTAAAGCACGACGCACAAAAAATTCAATAGCATATCTATTGAATCCAGGAACTAACTCTAAGATATTCCATCCAAGGGATATAGCAAACTCCTTTCGAGAATACTATCATACGTTATATAATCTTCAGAATGACCCAGACACTATACAACCCAAGGATGAAGCGATTCAAAAATATCTGGCCGACCTTCAACTCCCACCCATAGACGAAGATACACTCTCACAATTGAAAACCCCTATGACTGAAGCAGAAATATCTAGAGTCATTAAATTCCTCCCTAATAATAAGTCCCCAGGAGCAGATGGCCTATCCTCAGAATACTACAAAACCTTCCAGGCTACTCTCACACCACACTTGCAAACACTATTCAATGAAGCTGCAACCTCCGGTTCATTCCCTGAGAAAATGCTTAAAGCCATCATTGTTACTTTGCCCAAACCAGGGAAGGAACCAACATATCCGCAAAACTTCCGCCCAATTCTGCTTTTGAATATGGATCTTAAGATCTTTTCCAAAATTATAGCTAACAGATTGGCCGAAATTATGCCCTCCCTAATAAACATGGTCCAAGTAGGCTTTGTTACAGGCCGCCAAGCCTCAGACGGTACTAGGAAAATGATCGACCTTCTCACAATATTAGAATCCAAAAAGGAACAAGCAGCCTTCTTAACACTAGATGCTGAGAAGGCCTTCGATCGGGTCCACTGGGGGTACCTCAAAGCTACTCTCAGTAAGTTTGGAATTCAAGGCACCATATCGAGGGCAATCTCAGCACTATATTCCTATCCCTCAGCCCAAGTATATACATCCAATACACTGTCAGATCCATTTAAGATCATAAATGGAACTAGACAAGGATGCCCTCTGTCCCCCATAATCTTCACCCTCATAATTTGTTGAAACTATGCGACAAAACTCACAAATTAAAGGTATCAACACTGCAGATTATGCCCACAAAATTGGACTTTTTGCGGATGATGTCCTACTTACCCTGACTAATGTGGCTCCTTCCCTAAGGACGGTACAAGACGAAATTGAGAAGTTTGGTAAAATTTCATATTACAAAGTGAACATAGCAAAATCCTCAATTCTCCCCAATAATATCAACAAACAGGCCATCTAACACTTAAAAAGAGAGTTCCCCTACTCCTGGGACAACAAAATAGCTTATCTAGGTACCAAACTAACCTTCCCCATATCAACACTATACGAAGCAAACTTCCCTCCACTCCTACAAGATATCAAGCAAGACTTTCTTAAATACAGGAAAACTGAAATCTCCTGGTTAGGCTGCATATCGCCATTCAAAATGCTGTCCCTCCCCAAAATACTCTATCATTTTCGCACTATACCTATCAGAATTCCCACTAGTTTCTTCACCACTGTAAATAAGTATATTAACGCATATGTTTGGAAGTCAGGTAAGCCAAGACTGGCATGTAACATCCTTTTTAGAGTGAAACAACAAGGTGGAGTGGGCCTACCTAACATTCAACTTTACCACAAAGCAACAATACTGGACCAATTTAAAGCATGGTTTGAACCTACTCCTACCAAACGCTGGGTCAATATAGAGAAAGGTATTCTATCAAATAGAAACCTAACTTCCTTACTGATCGCGAGTGCCACACATCAGAAAATTTATATAAACAGTGCAGCCACTATCCTGGCAGCAGTTGAAGCTTGGAACACATCACTACGAGAGCTTCCCTACAATGATTCCCTCAGGGCCATAACCATCCCTACAACAGCCTACGAATACCTCATCCCAGCATTTTCAATAGTCTCCAGATTCAATACGGATCAACTATCCATAGACGAGATGCTAACGTCCCAAGATAGGAAAACCTTATATAAAGCAACACAAATAAAACACTTTTACAGAAATCACCCTAATCCCTATGTCAAAGTGAATAATGCAATCTGGACATACTACCAGAGTACAGCGCCACACAAGAAAGGAATATTGTGGTTCTATAAGTACCTGAACAACCAACAGGCCACATTTAAGCCTCCTCAAATTATTAAATGGGAAAAAATTATAAAAAAGGAATACCCCCTAGCAGACTGGAATAAAGCCCTTAATGTGACACTGAGCCCCTCCCATTGTACCTCTCACTGGGAGAATGCTATAAAAATAACCTACAATTGGTATTTGATACCAGCCAAACTTAATCATATATACCCCGATACACCTGCGGTATGCTGGCGCAACTGTGGACAAAATGGTGACCTACTCCACATTTTATGGTCATGCAAGATTATTAAAACATTCTGGAAATCAGTGTCCGCTTTAATCTCACACATTACTAAAACGAGCACTAATCTAAGCCAAACTATGGCTATCTTTGGAATGCAGCTGGACAGTTTTCCCAAACAGTCCTAAACAGTAGTCTCCCATATCTTAATAGCAGCCCGAATGGCAATAACAAGTAAATGGAAACAAACGATAGCTCCCAATGTAGCTGAAGTTATACGTAGAGTACAGTGGCGGCTGGTGAAGTTTTAGGATGGGGGGGCGCCAGACCCCGCCCTTCCTTTTTGACCCCTCCCACTTGATGGAAATGGGCGTGGTTTCAGCGAAATAGTGGGCGTGGCTCTAAGGTGGTGTGGTTAGCGTCTGAGATGAACGAGGGATGGAGGGAGAGGGCGAGGGAGAGAGGGACAGCAGCCCCAGATCCTACACAACAAAAGAAATGTGTATTCTACAAAGTTTAACAATCAGCAGATAAAGATACTCCAAACACCTGGTGTTAGCGCTTCAATCATCCCGGCACCATGGTTGTTATGGTGTCAGGATGATTGAAGCTCATTATTACTATTATTACATTGCAATATAAAATGAAATCGTTCAACTCACCATAATGCAGAATCAGTGGGAGCCCCGAGTGTGTCACTAGCCACAACGCCTGTCACCAGATGCCATCAGGTGTCCCCAGCAGTCCCTTCTTACATGCAGCCTCCGTCACATCAAATGCAGCCTCTGTCCCCCTCCCCCCCAAATGCAGCCTCTGTCCCCCTCCCCCAAATGCAGCCTCTGTCCCCCCCCCCCCAAATGCAGCCTCTGTCCCCCCCCCCCCAAATGCAGCCTCTGTCCCCCCCCCAAATGCAGCCTCTGTCCCCCCCCCCAAATGCAGCCTCTGCCCCCCCCCAAATGCAGCCTCTGTCCCCTTACATCAGAGTTGCCATCAGTGTCCCCCCACAGCATGTGTCCCCATCAGAATCCCCCCACAGCAGGTGTCCCCATCAGAGTCCCCTCACAGCAGGTGTCCCCATCAGAGTCCCCCCACAGCAGGTGTCCCCATCAGAGTCCCCCCACAGCAGGTGTCCCCATCAGAGTCCCCCCACAGCAGGTGTCCCCATCAGAGTCCCCCCACAGCAGGTGTCCCCTATCAAAGCCCCCCACAGCAGGTGTCCCCCATCAGAGTCCCCCCCACAGCAGGTGTCCCCCATCAGAGTCCCCCCCACAGCAGGTGTCCCCCATCAGATTCCCCCCCACAGCAGGTGTCCCCCATCAGAGTCCCCCCACAGCAGGTGTCCCCCATCAGAGTCCCCCCCACAGCAGGTGTCCCCCATCAGAGTCCCCCCCACAGCAGGTGTCCCCCATCAGAGTCCCCCCCACAGCAGGTGTCCCCCATCAGAGTCCCCCCCACAGCAGGTGTCCCCCATCAGAGTCCCCCACAGCAGGTGTCCCCCATCAGAGTCCCCCCCACAGCAGTTGTCCCCCATCAGAGTCCCCCCCACAGCAGGTGTCCCCCATCAGAGTCCCCCCCACAGCAGGTGTCCCCCATCAGAGTCCCCCCCACAGCAGGTGTCCCCCATCAGAGTCCCCCCCACAGCAGGTGTCCCCCATCAGAGTCCCCCCCACAGCAGGTGTCCCCCATCAGAGTCCCCCCCACAGCAGGTGTCCCCCATCAGAGTCCCCCCCACAGCAGGTGTCCCCCATCAGAGTCCCCCCCACAGCAGGTGTCCCCCATCAGAGTCCCCCCACAGCAGGTGTCCCCCATCAGAGTCCCCCCCACAGCAGGTGTCCCCCATCAGAGTCCCCCCCACAGCAGGTGTCCCCCATCAGAGTCCCCCCCACAGCAGGTGTCCCCCCACAGCAGGTGTCCCCCATCAGAGTCCCCCCCACAGCAGGTGTCCCCCATCAGAGTCCCCCCCACAGCAGGTGTCCCCCATCAGAGTCCCCCCCACAGCAGGTGTCCCCCATCAGAGTCCCCCCCACAGCAGGGTGTCCCCATCAGAGCCCCCCACAGCAGGGTGTCCCCATCAGAGCCCCCCACAGCAGTTGTCCCCATCAGAGTCCCCCACAGCAGTTGTCCCCATCAGAGTCTCCCCCACAGCAGTTGTCCCCATCAGAGTCCCCCCCACAGCAGGTGTCCCCATCAGAGTCCCCCACAGCAGGTGTCCCCCATCAGAGTCCCCCACAGCAGGTGTCCCCCATCAGAGTCCCCCACAGCAGGTGTCCCCCATCAGAGCCCCCGACAGCAGGTGTCCCCCATCAGAGTCCCTCCACAGCAGGTGTCCCCCATCAGAGTCCCCCCACAGCAGGTGTCCCCATCAGAGTCCCCCACAGCAGGTGTCCCCCATCAGAGTCCCCCACAGCAGGTGTCCCCCATCAGAGTCCCCCACAGCAGGTGTCCCCCATCAGAGTCCCCCACAGCAGGGTGTCCCCATCAGAGTCCCCCCACAGCAGGGTGTCCCCATCAGAGTCCCCCCACAGCAGGGTGTCCCCATCAGAGTCCCCCCACAGCAGGGTGTCCCCATCAGAGTCCCCCCACAGCAGGGTGTCCCCATCAGAGTCCCCCTACAGCAGTTGTCCCCATCAGAGCCCCCCACAGCAGTTGTCCCCATCAGAGTCCCCCCCACAGCAGGTGTCCCCCATCAGAGTCCCCCCCACAGCAGGTGTCCCCATCAGAGCCCCCCACAGCAGTTGTCCCCATCAGAGTCCCCCCACAGCAGGGTGTCCCCATCAGAGTCCCCCCACAGCAGGGTGTCCCCATCAGAGTCCCCCCACAGCAGGGTGTCCCCATCAGAGTCCCCCCACAGCAGGGTGTCCCCATCAGAGTCCCCCCACAGCAGTTGTCCCCATCAGAGCCCCCCACAGCAGTTGTCCCCATCAGAGTCCCCCCCACAGCAGGTGTCCCCCATCAGAGTCCCCCCCACAGCAGGTGTCCCCATCAGAGTCCCCCCACAGCAGGGTGTCCCCATCAGAGTCCCCCCACAGCAGGGTGTCCCCATCAGAGTCCCCCCACAGCAGGTGTCCCCATCAGAGTCCCCCAACAGCAGGTGTCCCCCATCAGAGTCCCCCCACAGCAGGGTGTCCCCATCAGAGTCCCCCCCACAGCAGGTGTCCCCCATCAGAGTCCCCCCCACAGCAGGTGTCCCCATCAGAGCCCCCCACAGCAGTTGTCCCCATCAGAGCCCCCCACAGCAGTTGTCCCCATCAGAGTCCCCCCACGGCAGGGTGTCCCCCATCAGAGTCCCCCCACAGCAGGGTGTCCCCATCAGAGCCCCCCACAGCAGTTGTCCCCATCAGAGTCCCCCCACAGCAGGGTGTCCCCCATCAGAGTCCCCCCCACAGCAGGGTGTCCCCATCAGAGCCCCCCACAGCAGTTGTCCCCATCAGAGTCCCCCCACAGCAGTTGTCCCCATCAGAGTCCCCCCACAGCAGGGTGTCCCCATCAGAGCCCCCCCCACAGCAGTTGTCCCCATCAGAGTCCCCCCACAGCAGGGTGTCCCCCATCAGAGTCCCCCCCACAGCAGGGTGTCCCCATCAGAGCCCCCCACAGCAGTTGTCCCCATCAGAGTCCCCCCACAGCAGGGTGTCCCCCATCAGAGTCCCCCCACAGCAGGGTGTCCCCATCAGAGCCCCCCACAGCAGTTGTCCCCATCAGAGTCCCCCCACAGCAGGGTGTCCCCCATCAGAGTCCCCCCACAGCAGGGTGTCCCCATCAGAGCCCCCCACAGCAGTTGTCCCCATCAGAGTCCCCCCCACAGCAGTTGTCCCCATCAGAGCCCCCCACCAGAGCCCCCCCTCAGCAGGTGTCCCCCCCGATTCTTCACACAGCGGTACTTACCTTCAGTCTCCTGCGGTGTCCTCCTCCTCACACTGGCAGCAGCATTCTTCCTGCTTCCTCTCTCGGGCGCAATGAGAGAGAGAACCAGGAAGTGACATCTGCCTCAGGGCAGATGTCAATCAAATCTGCAGTGCCAAGTAGCTTCCGCCCGGCGCCTGTAGTATGTATTGCTATGGCCGAGCGGAAGCTACTCGGCGCTTCAGAAAACGCCCCAAGGCGGGCTAAACGCCCGCAAATGCAGCGCCACGTCTGCAATCTCGTGATTGCATAGACGTGGCGCTTCCTATAAGTGCACTGTGTCCGGCGTCGCACTGTATCCGGCGTCCGAACACAGTGCACTTAAGGACCTTTTTTTTCCTTTTTTTTTTTTTTTAAAGGGACAGTATTAAAAATTTTTTTTTTTTTTTTTTTTGACTTTTTTTTTTTTTTTTTTTTTTTTGCTGCCTGGAGGGGGGGGGGGCGGCGCCCAGGCGCCCCCTATGGACGGGCCGCCACTGGTAGAGTAAATACAAACTACATATGTGAAACGTACATAGCAAGTCAAAACAACTCAATTCACTCGTTTGATATAAAATGGTTGTCTTGGACCCAGGAATATAACTTGACCCACTTCTGAAATAGAACCTAAATGATTCCCTCTGATTCACATGGGCAACTCAAGCTCCCCCCCCCCCCCCCGACCGTCTGAGTGCCAGGAGAGGGCCGAGGGCACCAGACCCGTCAACAAGTTAACAACTTAAATCTGTATAAATGACATCTCCGTACCGATTATGCTTGAATAAATATTTGGAACAGAAATGTATACCAGACTAAATAGGTTAGGTGTGATTACAGTACAAAGTTGTGTGTTATCCAGTTTTTGAAAATATGTATTGATGGTAACAGTTTTATTATACTTAGTTCAATATATAGCTAAAGAAAGCAAATGCAAGGAACTACCTAGTTACTTATTTCGTACTGTATGTATGCCAATATCTGTATGTGTATCTCTATGTGAAAAATACCAATAAAAAACATTTGAAATAAACAGATACACCATCTCCCTTCAAAATCCCACTACTCCTCTGAGTAAGCTTTGTCTCCCTCCTCACTCTTTATATTTTCCTATTCACCTCAGGGATTGGGAGTAATGTTTCTGTTTATGGAAACTGTCCAACTATTTATATATTTACTATGTATTGTAGTGTATTGCACCAACACCACAGTAAAGAGAACCTGTCACATCGCCCCCCTCCCCAATAACAGCTGTCACCCAACAGTTACCACATCAGCAGTGCTTATAAAGGTGCACCTGTCACCCATCACTGTCACCCATCAGTGCCCACAAAGTGCACCTGTCACCCATCAGTGCCCACAAAGTGCACCTGTCACCCATCAGTGCCCATAAAGTACACCTGTCATTGTCAGAAACTGCCGTCAGCGGTGCACCTGTCAATCATCAGTGACCATCGCCAGTGACCGTCATCAGTGACCATGATCATTGACCCATCCGTGACCCTCATCTGTCACCTATCAGTCCTATAAAGTGCACCAGTCACCATCAGAGACTGCCATCAGTGACTGTCACCCATTAGAGACCGTCACACGTCACCTGTCACCCACCAGTGACCGTCACCCATCAGTGACCCTCATCTGTCACCGATCAGTGACCCTCACCTGTCACCCATCAGTGACCATCCCACCAGTGACTGTCACCCGTCACCTGTCACCCATCAGTGACCGTCACCTGTCACCCATCAGTGACTGTCACCTGTCACACATCAGTGACCGTCACCTGTTGCCCATTAGTGACCGTCACCTGTCACCCATCACCTGTCACCTGTTGCCCATCAGTGACCGTCACCTGTCACCCGTCGCACAGCCCATCAGAAAAATGTCCAAAAGATTATATACAAGTGAGGAGGCATTCCAGATCCTCTCCATGACTGATGAGAGCAGTGAAGAGTTTTCATCAGATTCAAATGCCAATTCCGATTGTCAATCAAATTCAGAATTTGAGCTGATCGATAGTAGTGGATCGGCAAATGAATCAGAAAAAGAATGGATCCCTTCTAAAAGGGCATGGGGCTCTGGAAACCAGGCAGCCACCAGCAATATACCCCAGGATCAAATTCCCAGGCCCAATACCAACGCTTCCGCCAGGGATAGACCCCAAAACCAAAGGCCCACTATCAGCGCTGCCGCCAGCAATAGACCCCAAAACCAACGACCCACTACCAGCGCTGCCGCCAGTGAAAGACCACAAGAAATGCCCACCCCCAGTACCGGCACTGCCGCAGCATCACGCCCAAATGCCAGCACAGGAACTTCAAATCCCCCAATTACCAGCACTGAAGTGCCACGTCCCCCAAGAGCCAGGGCCGCTACACATCTTCCAGCTGGTCTTGCCAATCCAACATTGCTGCCTTTCGCCTCAGGATCAGCAAGAATTCGCCCTTTCACCTCACAGCTAGGTGTGCAGGCCAATACCCAAAATTTTCCTGAAATCGATAGCTTTTATTTATTTGCTGCAATTTATCATGGACCAGACCAATTTATATGCCCAGCAGCATATTGCCAATAACCCCCAATCATCATACGCCCGTCTGTTTGAGTGAAAGGATTTGACTCTGGAGGAGTTTAAAGTGTTTATGGGCCTCACCATAAACATGGGGCAAAAAAAAATGAAGGACATTCCTATTGGTCCACCAACCCCATCCACCAAATGCCCATTTATTCTTCCGTAATGTCCAGGTCCCGATACGAGATGATAATGCACTTTCTTCATTTCAGTGACAACACCCAGTGCCCTCCCCGCAATCATCCAAATTACGATAAATTATATAAAATTCGCCCACTCATTAATTTCCTTTCCCATAGCAGAACTCTATGTCCCCGATCAGCATATATGTGTAGATGAGTCCCTGGTACCCTTTTCAGGCTGGCTAGGAATAAAGTAATACATTCCTAGCAAAAGGGCCAAATACAGAGTGAAATTTTATAAGCTTTGCGAGAGAGTCACGGGATATCTGTATGCGTTCCGCATATACGAAGGAAGAGATTCCCTGTTCCAACCCCCTGAGTGCCCGACCTACATGAGCACAACTGGTAAAATTGTATGGGAACTGGCATACCCACTGCTGAAGAAAGGTTACCACATATACCTGGATAACTTCTACACCAGCCTGCCCCTTTTCAAACACCTATACCTCGCAGAAACCCTGGCCTGTGGAACCTCCAGAAAGAATAGGAAGGGCTTCCCACAAGCCATAGTGAATAAGAAATTGCGAAGGGGAGAAAGAGCAACTTTGAGATGCAACGAAGTGCTGGCCTTGAGGTGGAAGGATACCAGGAATGTGTACATGATGTCTACCATCCATAATGACACTATAGTTGAAGTTCAGAGAAGATAAGGTCCCATTGAAAAGCCAACATGTGTACAAGATTACAATCTCTACATATGGGGGGTGTGGATTTCAACGACCAAATGCTTCAGCCCTATTTATCAATAAGGAGGTCCCATTTCTGGTACAAGAAAGTAGCAATCTATTTAATTCATTTCAAACTTTGAAATGTGTGGACAATGAAAAAACTCGCCTCTGCCTCACATCAATCCGCGCCTCAGAATCACTCCGCAATCAGATGCAGCAGACCCAAGCAGCTGCCTTAAAATTTGAACATGTAATAAACAATAAGTCTAAAAATCATAAAATGTGCGTATCCAGTCCTTGATTTGTTATACTTATTGAGGCAGCGCTAAGTGTCCGATGTTATAAAACACTATATATAGAACCAATGTTTGAAAAGACAGGAAAGTTCAAAATTAAAGATGCAGTCTGTGGATGTGAAGGTAAACGTAGAAATCCTTTCACCAATAGCGATCACCGCGTGAGGGGGTCACCCCCCGTGAGATTGCACTCACCACAATATCAATAACCACAGGCCTTTGAATAATGATCTTTAAATCTTTGCCGTCTCCTTAATTCAACCACCAGGTGGTGCAAGACCCTCTCGATATGTATAACATGGGGAGAAAATGAAATGCCATATAGCGTAATATTGCTTAAGACCGTTTATTAAACAATACACAAAATCACATTCCCCATTTAAAATATGCGTACCAGATATATATAAAAAACGAGCATTGAAAGGTGCACTGTGCCTGTATTAGCGTCCCCCGGGAGGAGTTCCTGGATGCGAGCTGTACACGGCTAATCCGTTCGCTTCCTGGTTACCTTCCATGGAGCGCAAACGTCACTTCCGGTTGATTACGACCCTGACGCGTTTCGTCACTTCCGGACGTCATCTGAGGGCGTAATCAACCACTCATGAGGCCGGCTTTATATATCCATGATAAGTTTTAACAGCGAATGAGGGAGGCAGAAGAACCAGCCACTCCCACTGCTCTAACGAAGCTCACAGAGCTGTCAGCAGAGGAGGGCTCTGGCTCGTAATACACTGACGCTGTTTTAAACTGATCCTGCCGACAGCACTAGAAAAATAGTGACTCTTACATCTTATTTTGAGATTTCACATCCACGTAGGATACTTATATCCTATGTGGCATTCCAATACATTTTCTACATATAAGTAAAATTCACGAATGTATAACAAATATGCCAGGTATATATACACTCTTAATGGTGGGAAAAAAACAAGGAAAATGGAACAAAAATGGGAATAACACAAAACCAGGGAAAGTAAAATACAGACCGCCGAATGACCCACATCCTCCTTTTTTATTTACCCTCTATCATTACCATTCGCTAACACCCACCCAGGGTGTAAGCCCTCATAGCGGATATGAATGGATAAATGTAATTTATTAAAATGAATCAATATAAATAAACCATTAAACAGATCTTACTGTATTAATGTATTAATCTAATCTTTAAAGACTTTCAATAAAAATATATATGTTAATTAAAACCATATACATTATTTATTAACCACTTCAGCCCCGGAAGGATTTACCCCCTTCCTGACCAGAGCACTTTTTACAATTCGGCACTACGTCGCTTTAACTGCTAATTGCGCGGTCATGCAATGCTCTACCCAAACGAAATTTGCGTCCTTTTCTTCCCACAAATAGAGCTTTCTTTTGATGATATTTGATCACCTCTGCCGTTTTTATTTTTTGCGCTATAAACGGAAAAAGACTGAAAATTTTGAAAAAAAATGATATTTTCTACTTTTTGTTATAAAAAAAATCCAATAAACTAAATTTTAGTCATACATTTAGGCCAAAATGTATTCGGCCACATGTCTTTGGTAAAAAAAATGTCAATAAGCGTATATTTATTGGTTTGCGCAAAAGTTATAGCGTCTACAAACTAGGGTACATTTTCTGGAATTTACACAGCTTTTAGTTTCTGACTGCCTATGTCATTTCTTGAGGTGCTAAAATGGCAGGGCAGTACAAAACCCCCCCAAATGACCCCATTTTGGAAAGTAGACACCCCAAGGAAATTGCTGAGAGGCATGTTGAGCCCATTGAATATTTATTTTTTTTGTCCCAAGTGATTGAATAATGACAAAAAAAAGAAAAAAAAAAAATTACAAAAAGTTGTCACTAAATGATATATTGCTCACACAGGCCATGGGCATATGTGGAATTGCACCCCAAAATACATTCAGCTGCTTCTCCTGAGTACGGGGATACCACATGTGTGGCACTTTTTGGGAGCCTAGCCGCGTACGGGGCCCCGAAAACCCAGCACCACCTTCAGGATTTCTAAGGGCATACATTTTTGATTTTACTCCTCACTACCTATCACAGTTTTGAAGGCCATAAAATGCCAAGATGGCACAAAACCCCCCCAAATGACCCCATTTTGGAAAGTAGACACCCCAAGCTATTTGCTGAGAGGCATGGTGAGTATTTTGCAGCTGTCATTTGTTTTTGAAAATGAAGAAAGACCAGAAAAAAAAATTTTTTTTTTCTTTTTTCAATTTTCAAAACTTTGTGACAAAAAGTGAGGTCTGCAAAATACTCACTATACCTCTCAGCAAATAGCTTGGGGTGTCTACTTTCCAAAATGGGGTAATTTGGGGGGGGGTTTGTGCCACCTGGGCATTCCATGGCCTCCGAAACTGTGATAGGTAGTGAGGAGTGAAATCAAAAATTTACGGCCTTAGAAAGCCTGAGGGCGGTGCTTGGATTTCGGGGTCCCGTGCGCGGCTAGGCTCCCAAAAAGTCCCACACATGTGGTATCCCCGTACTCAGGAGAAGCAACAGAATTTATTTTGGGGTGTAATTTCACATATTCCCATGGCATGTTTGAGCAATATATCATTTAGTGACAACTTTGTGCAAAAAAAAAAAAAAAAAATTGTCTCTTTCCCGCAACTTGTGTCACAATATAAAATATTCCATGGACTCGACATGCCTCTCAGCAAATAGCTTGGGGTGTCTACTTTCCAAAATGGGGTCATTTGGGGGGGGTTTGAACTGTCCTGGCATTTTATGCACAACATTTAGAAGCTTATGTCACACATCACCCACTCTTCTAACCACTTGAAGACAAAGCCCTTTCTGACACTTATTGTTTACATGAAAAAATTATTTTTTTTTGCAAGAAAATTACTTTGAACCCCCAAACATTATATATTATTTTAAAGCAATTGCCCTACAGATTAAAATGGTGGGTGTTTCATTTTTTTTTTTCACACAGTATTTGCGCAGCGATTTTCAAACGCATTTTTTGGGGAAAAAACACACTTTTTTAAATTTTAATGCACTAAAACACACTATATTGCCCAAATGTTTGATGAAATAAAAAAGATGATCTTAGGCCGAGTACATGGATACCAAACATGACATGCTTTAAAATTGCGCACAAACGTGCAGTGGCAACAAAATTACTACATTTTTAAAAGCCTTTAAAAGCCTTTACAGGTTACCACTTTAGATTTACAGAGGAGGTCTACTGCTAAAATTACTGCCCTCGATCTGACCTTCGCGGTGATACCTCACATGCATGGTGCAATTGCTGTTTACGTTTGACGCCAGACCGCCGCTTGCGTTCGCCTTAGCGCGAGAGCAGGGGGCGACAGGGGTGCTTTTTTTTCTTTATTTTTTTTCTTTATTTTTTTTTGCTTTTTTATCTTATTTTTAAACTGTTCCTTTCATTTTTTTTTTTTTTAAATCATTTTTATTGTTATCTCAGGGAATGTAAATATCCCCTATGATAGCAATAGGTAGTGACAGGTACTCTTTTTTGAAAAAATTGGGGTCTATTAGACCCTAGATCTCTCCTCTGCCCTCAAAGCATCTGACCACACCAAGATCGGTGTGATAAAATGCTTCCCCAATTTCCCAATGGCGCTATTTACATCCGGCGAAATCTAAGTCATAAAATGCTCGTAGCTTCCGGTTTCTTAGGCCATAGAGATGTTTGGAGCCACTCTGGTCTCTGATCAGCTCTATGGTCAGCTGGCTGAATCACCGGCTGCATTCTCAGGTTCCCTGTTGAGACAGGAGAGCCAGAGAAAAACACGGAAGACGGTGGGGGGGGGGGCATTCCCTCCCACTGCTTGTAAAAGCAGTCTAGAGGCTAATTAGCCGCTAGGATTGCTTTTACATGAAAGCCGACCGCTGGCTAAAAAGAATGATACCAGGATGATAACTAAACCTGCAGGCATCATTCTGGTATAACCACTCAAAGTCGTGAATGGCGTACCTGAAGACAAAAAAATGGTTAACAATAAAGCACAGTAAACGGTAAAGTATAAATAATTACATACCTGAAAAACAAACATGATAAAACATAATAACAATAACAATAACAATAAAACATTTCAGAATAGAATACAGTAAAAAAGAGCAGAACAATAGAGAGAGAATAGAGAGAGAGAGAACAATAAAACGACAACTATTTTTTTTAATTTTTGTTTGTGTTTTTTTTTTTTTTTACACTTTTTTTTTGTAACTGTAACTTTTATAACTGTAACCGGTTCCAGGTTCGAGTCTCTCAAAATGCGATGGCATCTTGGGAGACCCTGTGAAAGTGTGCCTAGTCTGTGCAATGCTGTACGCTACGCTAATACTCAACTAGTGCATGGTAGCGTTCAAAACATTCACCAAGTGTTACTGCAGTGCTGGTTTGACTACGACCGGGGTGTACTACGCCGCTGGTGCTTGCCAGTTCACCAAAACGCTACAAAGAAAAGTGTCAGTGATCGATCGATACTGCACTTGGGTGGGCTGGACTGGGCTGGGCCGGGCGGAGGGGCAAAACGCAGGTGCTAGCAGGTATCTGGGCTGATCCCGCTAACACTGCGTTTTTGGGAACCCTAAACTGCTGGGGACGCTAGTATAGATCTGATCGGATCAGATATTGATGCGTTCAGATACTATACCACTAAGGGAGGTGTACGGTGCGTGTACGGTGTGTGCGTGGGTGTTCGCGGTACTGGCGCTAATCTGACGCTGCCTAGGGCGACGCATATCACCGCCGGGCGATCAGGGGGCTAAACCTTTATTCGGTAATAAACGGCGGGTGCCCTGACACTATAAAAAATAAACGAACTAACCAGCGTCACCCGTAACGGTTATACGGTGATCAGTGGTGAAAGGGTTAACTAGGGGGCCATCAAGGGGTTAAAACATTTATCAGATAGTATATGGGGGTCAATGTCGCTATAAAACACTGACGGCGAACCTAAATATTTACGTCCCTAACTACCGTCACCAGCGACACTAATACAGCGATCAGAAAAATGATCGCTTAGCGACACTGGCGACAGGGGGTGATCAAGGGGTTAAAACTTTATTAGGGGGGTAAGGGGGGTACCCTAGACCTACAGGGGGCTAAACCTTTATTCGGTAATAAACGGCGGGTGCCCTGACACTATAAAAAATAAACGAACTAACCAGCGTCACCCGTAACGGTTATATGGTGATCAGTGGTGAAAGGGTTAACTAGGGGGCCATCAAGGGGTTAAAACATTTATTAGGTAGTATATGGGGGTCCCTGTCGCTATAAAACACTGACGGCGAACCTCAATATTTACGTCCCTAACTACCGTCAATAGCGACACTAATACAGCGATCAGAAAAATGATCGCTTAGCGACACTGGTGACGGGGGGTGATCAAGGGGTTAAAACTTTATTAGGGGGGGTAAGGGGGGTACCCTAGACCTACAGGGGGGTAATACAAACTGTCCCACCACTGCTAACTGTCACAAACTGACACTATGCAGTAATCAGGGAAAAAAAAAAAAAACCTGCTTGGTGTCAGTTTGTGACAGGGGGGGGGGGGTGATTGGGGGGGGATCGGGGGGCGATCGGGGGGGGATCGGGGGTGTAATATATGCCTGGCATGTTCTACTGTGTTGTGTGTTTGTGTTGGTGCACTTACATGTCATCTCTCCTTGGCGCTGGAACGGAAACTGCCAGACCGAGGAGAGATGACATCACATCCTCTGCCTCTGTGTACTATACAGAGGCAGGGGATGTTTGTCATTGGCTGGGAGCGATCGCGAGGGGGGGGCCACGATCGGATGGCCTCCCCCTCGTCTGTCATCGCTCCTAACCAAATGCCGACCGCAGCTGGCACCGGGGGGGGTCCGATCGGACCCCCCACCCGCGGGAAGGCAATCACGTTTCAGGTACGTGATTTTGCCTGCCCGTGCCGCTCTGCTCACGTATATAGGCGTGAGGCGGTCGGCAAGTGGTTAAACCGGGAGGATGTGTTCAAAATGGCTTTGTATTTCTTTATGGGATTAGGATTCCGATCATTGCAACTGCTGTTCAAGTTTAACTGCACTCTAGTAAAATGATAAATATGTGTATATAATACGTTGAATAATGATAGATGTCCAAATATAAAATTATGTTAATTCTACGACATATAAAATATATTTAAATATATCTAAATACCATCTTGATGTGATGTTTAAAATTGATATGATTAAATTTAAAATAAAATTAAAAATAATGAATTATTAAATATATCAACAGGGAGTATATGTACTTATACTGAATGGTAAAAAAATGTAAAAAAAAATTTTTTTTTTTGTATTATGTATCACTAATAAAACAATTAATGTCTAGCTCTATGTTTAAGCCTCGGGGGGAGAGCACATCTACGGAATAGATCCACTGGGTTTCGTGTTTTGACAGTTCACGGATACGGTTAAGACCTCTCCAGTGGGTTTGGAGTTGCTCTATCCCCCAAAATTCCAACCCCTTGGGGTCCCTGTTATGTTTCAACCTGAAGTGCAGAGACACATTATGGTCTTTATAACCGTTTTTTATATTGTTGATGTGCTCTGCAATCCTCACGCGTAACAGCCTTTTGGTCCGGCCTATATATAACAGGCCACAGGGACACCTTAGTGCGTACACTACATAAGAACTATTACACGTGATAAATTGCTTTATATCGAAAGAGCGTTCATTTACTGGAGATATAAAGCTATTGATGTCCCTCAGAGGTCTGGTGACTTCCCTGCATGCTTTACACTTTCTGCACGCAAAGAATCCATTGCGGTCCCAGAACGTCTGGGGTTTTGAGGGGGGATCTAAAACTTTTTTAACAATTCTATCTCCAAAGTTCACAGATTTTCTGTAAATGAACTGCGGTACAGGTGGAAGTACATTAGTCAACTTTTTATCCATTAGGAGGATGTGCCAGTGTGCTTTGAAGATATTTTCAACTTCTTTGTATTGGGAATGAAATTGTGAGATAAATCCCCATTCATTCTTTCGCGCACTTTCTTTCTTTAAAAGTTTCTCCTGAGTTAATTCTTGTAGGCATTCAGTTCTGGGTAAAGTTGCCACTTCCTCTACCACTTTCTGTAGTATTTGGCACAATGAAACAATCAATTTTTTAGATGTTACTGTATACAGAAAGAATGACAAATTGGAGACCAAGGTATTTTTTAAAAAAACTGATAGGAATAGCTATCTACCTATCACCAGTGGCCACCACCCTCTTTGGCTTAAAAACATTCCGAAAGGACAGCTCATGGGGGTGAGAAGAAACTGTTCTGAAGATACGCAATTCCATCTACAATCAAGGATCCTCGTAGAAAGGTTTGAGGCTAAAGGATATAAAACAGAAATACTACAGAAAGTGGTAGAGGAAGTGGCAACTTTACCCAGAACTGAATGCCTACAAGAATTAACTCAGGAGAAACTTTTAAAGAAAGAAAGTGCGCGAAAGAATGAATGGGGATTTATCTCACAATTTCATTCCCAATACAAAGAAGTTGAAAATATCTTCAAAGCACACTGGCACATCCTCCTAATGGATAAAAAGTTGACTAATGTACTTCCACCTGTACCGCAGTTCATTTACAGAAAATCTGTGAACTTTGGAGATAGAATTGTTAAAAAAGTTTTAGATCCCCCCTCAAAACCCCAGACGTTCTGGGACCGCAATGGATTCTTTGCGTGCAGAAAGTGTAAAGCATGCAGGGAAGTCACCAGACCTCTGAGGGACATCAATAGCTTTATATCTCCAGTAAATGAACGCTCTTTCGATATAAAGCAATTTATCACGTGTAATAGTTCTTATGTAGTGTACGCACTAAGGTGTCCCTGTGGCCTGTTATATATAGGCCGGACCAAAAGGCTGTTACGCGTGAGGATTGCAGAGCACATCAACAATATAAAAAACGGTTATAAAGACCATAATGTGTCTCTGCACTTCAGGTTGAAACATAACAGGGACCCCAAGGGGTTGGAATTTTGGGGGATAGAGCAACTCCAAACCCACTGGAGAGGTCTTAACCGTATCCGTGAACTGTCAAAACACGAAACCCAGTGGATCTATTCCGTAGATGTGCTCTCCCCCCGAGGCTTAAACATAGAGCTAGACATTAATTGTTTTATTAGTGATACATAATACAAAAAAATTTTTTTTTTTACATTTTTTTACCATTCAGTATAAGTACATATACTCCCTGATGATATATTTATATGTAGAATTAACATAATTTTATATTTGGACATCTATCATTATTCAACGTATTATATACACATATTTATCATTTTACTAGAGTGCAGTTAAACTTGAACAGCAGTTGCAATGATCGGAATCCTAATCCCATAAAGAAATACAAAGCCATTTTGAACACATCCTCCCGGTTTAATAAATAATGTATATGGTTTTAATTAACATATGTATTTTTATTGAAAGTCTTTAAAGATTAGATTAATACATTAATACAGTAAGATCTGTTTAATGGTTTATTTATATTGATTCATTTTAATAAATTACATTTATCCATTCATATCCGCTATGAGGGCTTACACCCTGGGTGGGTGTTAGCGAATGGTAATGATAGAGGGTAAATAAAAAAGGAGGATGTGGGTCATTCGGCGGTCTGTATTTTACTTTCCCTGGTTTTGTGTTATTCCCATTTTTGTTCCATTTTCCTTGTTTTTTCCCACCATTAAGAGTGTATATATACCTGGCATATTTGTTATACATTCGTGAATTTTACTTATATGTAGAAAATGTATTGGAATGCCACATAGGATATAAGTATCCTACGTGGATGTGAAATCTCAAAATAAGATGTAAGAGTCACTATTTTTCTAGTGCTGTCGGCAGGATCAGTTTAAAACAGCGTCAGTGTATTACGAGCCAGAGCCCTCCTCTGCTGACAGCTCTGTGAGCTTCGTTAGAGCAGTGGGAGTGGCTGGTTCTTCTGCCTCCCTCATTCGCTGTTAAAACTTATCATGGATATATAAAGCCGGCCTCATGAGTGGTTGATTACGCCCTCAGATGACGTCCGGAAGTGACGAAACGCGTCAGGGTCGTAATCAACCGGAAGTGACGTTTGCGCTCCACGGAAGGTAACCAGGAAGCGAACGGATTAGCCGTGTACAGCTCGCATCCAGGAACTCCTCCCGGGGGACGCTAATACAGGCACAGTGCACCTTTCAATGCTCGTTTTTTATATATATCTGGTACGCATATTTTAAATGGGGAATGTGATTTTGTGTATTGTTTAATAAACGGTCTTAAGCAATATTACGCTATATGGCATTTCATTTTCTCCCCATGTTATACATATCGAGAGGGTCTTGCACCACCTGGTGGTTGAATTAAGGAGACGGCAAAGATTTAAAGATCATTATTCAAAGGCCTGTGGTTATTGATATTGTGGTGAGTGCAATCTCACGGGGGGTGACCCCCTCACGCGGTGATCGCTATTGGTGAAAGGATTTCTACGTTTACCTTCACATCCACAGACTGCATCTTTAATTTTGAACTTTCCTGTCTTTTCAAACATTGGTTCTATATATAGTGTTTTATAACATCGGACACTTAGCGCTGCCTCAATAAGTATAACAAATCAAGGACTGGATACGCACATTTTATGATTTTTAGACTTATTGTTTATTACATATTTAATTCATTTGGCCATTTATAATGCTTACATAATTCACACCAAATCCACGGAAAGCGCTGCCCACTTCCTAAAATTCATCTAAAAAGTTGTCACGTCCCTCATCTACCATCAAAGACCCCCCCCTCAGAAAACCTTCACTCTGATGCTGTTAGCCAACTTCATAAACGCCACTTCCCGGACAACATTCCACCATCTGAAGCAGGCCGAAGACGCCAAAAAAGATGTTGAGTATGCAGCAAAAAAGGATTTCAAAGAGATACCAGCTACCATTGTCCCAAGTGTCCCTCCAAAACCGGCCTTTGCATTGGTGAATGCTTCAGACTATATCACACATCCCTAAAATATTAGCCCATATTCTTAACTATTTCCCCGTTTTCATCATCTGTGCTGACCATTTCCCATGCTTCCTCAAATAACCTTGCCACTGCCTTCCACGTGAACTGACCGTGGCCTGTTTTTGACTATGCCTCTGCCAACCGTTTGGACTGCTTCCAAGTGAACTGACCCTGGCCTGTTTTATCAACTATGCTTCTGCCTACTGCTTGGACTGCTTCCATGTGAACTGACCCTGGCCTGTTTTATCAACTACGCTTTTGCCTAGCGCTTGGACTGCTTGCAGGTGAACTGACCCTGGCCTATTTTATGGTCTATGCTTTTACCTACCACTTGGACTAATCTGTTGCCCTGCTACTGTAGTACACAGGGGTCTCACATGTGAGGGGCTCCAGAAATGTTTTTCTGGATGGAGAAAACAATTTATTTTTGTTGTCTCCGGGTTTCATAATTTCTGGATTAGGGTCTGGAGTCCGGAGGCTTCATAGAGATTTGGGTGGGTCGAAGCCTCTACCCCTGTGCCCCTGTGCACAGGTCTTACTTGATTGCAGCCCTCAGCCTGCTGCTGACTTACTGCCATCATGCCTCTGCCTGCCGCATAAACTGACCACACCTCTGCCTGCTCCCTGGACTATGGAAGTAATTTTGGGGTGTCATTCTTGCTATGTAAATGCTATGTGTTGGAAATATCTTAAAAATAGACAACTTTGTGGAAAAAAAGGCGTTTTCATTTTTTTTCCACAATTTCCAAAAACTTCTGGAAAAAAATGAACCGTTCAAAAGACTCATTATGCCTCATAGATTATACGTTGGGGTGTCTGCTTTCCAAAATTGGGTCATTTTGTTGGCGTTTCCATTGTGCTTGTGCTCCAGGGCCTTCAAAAGTGTAATAGGTGGTTGAGAAATGAGATGTGTAATTTATGCTTGTAGAACACCTGAGGTGCTCCTTCATTGGTGGGCCTTTGTATGTGACCAGGCTGTGTAAACGTCTCACACATGTGGTATCGCCATACTCAGGAGGAGTAGCAGAATGTATTTTGGGGTGTCATTTTTTTCTATGTACATGCTATATGTTGGAAATAGCTTAAAAATTGACAACTTTGTGGAAAAAAAATGCGTTTTTTTTTCCACATTTTCCAAAAACTTCTGGAAAAAAATGAACCATTCAAAAGACTTATTATGCCTCATAGATTATACGTTGGTGTGTCTGCTTTCCAAAATGGGGTCATTTTGTGGGTATTTTTCTTCCCTGGCTTATTAGTGTCTCAAGAAATGAGATAGGTCTTCAGTACATCAGGTGTGATCAGGTGTGATCAATTTTCAATGATTGGCACCATAGCTTGTAGACTCTATAACTTTCACAACGACCAAATAATATACACTAATTAGAGTTATTTTTACCAAAGATATGTAGCCGTATAAATTTTGGCCAAAATTTATAAAGAAAAATTACTAATTTGCAAAATTTTATGACAGAAACAAAGAAAAAGGCATTTATTTTTTAATTCATAGCACAAAAAAATAAAAAAACACACTAGTGATTAAATCTATAAATCTATATGTTTGAAAAAAAAGGACGCAAATTTCATTTGGGTACAGTGTTGCATGACTGAGTAATTGTCATTCAAAGTGTGAGAGTGCTGAAAGCTGAAAATTGGTCTGGGCAGGAAGGGGGTGAAAGTGCCCTGTAGGCAAGTGGTTAAATTTGTGACACAGCAGTGCCTACTCACGGGACATATTGAATATATGTCACAGAATTCAGGGAAGTAAATGTGTTTGATTATTTACAAAGTAAGTGCAGCGCTACCTCCAGAGGAGCCACTGAATTGTTTTGTGATTTCTTTGCACACCTGAAGATGGCACACCTTGCTCACCCAGCACTTACTGACGCATCTTAAGGTATTTCAAAAGATTACTTAGGCCAATATTAGCCTAAAAGAAGAGTGAATTGGGAAGTGAACTTACACAAGTAATTAATAAGACAATAATGTTACTCTGAGAGTAGTCAAAATCCTGCTGTATTCTGCCTATTAGTAATAAACAGAACTGCATTGCTTTTTACCTAGCAACACTATATATAAAGACAGTCCTAATTTGCTATAACAGTCTCTGTTTTAACCTACTGGCCAGTGAAAAATGAAAAAGAAGCATTGGCTGGCAAAGTTGGGGCCCTTGAAGAAAGCACACAAATGCCCATCAGACAGCAGATTTTTTTTTTAATTGTGTAACGCTAGTCTCATACCAGACCCAGAGCACCCTCTTCTGGGTATCTGGACACATGCTCTGTTTCAGTAAAATCAAGTTATAGTCAAACATGTCAGATTTTGCACTTTCCATTTTTTGTAAATCCTCCCCAATGGAACCAAATAAGAGAAGTTCATTTTTAGGGTTTACATACCTTTTAGGGCTGCTTTCACACTGGTCCATTGAAAAAATGCTGTAAAAACACATACACATTTTGCCGCATTTCCAGTGCATTTTGCACCTGTGAAAAAGGACATGTGACTTAAAAACTACACCAAAAAAGCAACCGTGTGTGCGTTTTTTTTTTTTTTCCAAATAAAGCTTTATTAAATTAAATCCATACAGAAAAGTAGTACATAAAAACAAGGTTTGAGATAAAATGACAATAGTGTTATACAGAGGGAACAGTCCAGAGAGTACAACGTTGTATTTTAACAAGTATTCAAATCTACGACTGTGGATTTGTTGAAAAACACATTACATCTGGTGTGTGGAAAAATGGGATTACAGAGTAGTGTGGGCAGAAAATATAAAGAACATGTAGTAAAGCAGGTAAAACATTTTTTAAACATGTTGATTTTTGAGGGCGAAAAAGATTAAAAAGGGAGAGAGGAGTAAAAACCGTATTATAATAGATTGCCTATGATAGCCTTAGTATATGAGTCTGAGATTTTTGTTGGATTGTGTTTGGAATAATCGTTAATTACTATGTCTGTGTGAGAGTGTGAAATTGATCCTGGTGCGTGGTGTCCATAAGTCGGGTAATGTCTGTAGATAGAGATATAATCATAGCATACAACCATGGATATCTAACATAGCAAAGTTTCGATTAAATGGTGGTCAAAATATAGTGAGAAATACAAAGGGAAGGTAGGGGAAAGTTATTTCCCGTCCCTGGCTCAGCCATGGGTCTAACGGGAAATATCTTTACAGAAGGACCAAGTCCCAGGAAGAAAAGCATAATAGAGCTTTTGAAGTGAATTCTGTATGCGTAATGATATAGTTACCTCCTGAATTTTGTTTCATGCACGACTATAGGGAGGACTATAGACAGTTGGGATGGGATGTATGATGTGTCTTATGGTGTGCTGGAGGAGGGTTCCTAATTGATTAATTGGGTATATTCAGATGTTGTGCGGAAATGTAGCCAACAGGCCCAAGTGTTCCTGTATTTAGTATAGGAATCCTGTGCTTGATGTACAAGTTCCTCCATTTCAGCTATTTTGTTTACTCTTTTGAACCAGTCTGCGATTGTGGGTGGGTTGGGAGATCTCCAGAGAACTGGGATACAGAGTTTGGCAGCATTGATTAGATGTAGTGCTAGGGATTTGTGATAAGTTTTCATCGGTAGGGAGGAGTGGTGTAAGAGGGCTTGTGCTGGAGAGAATTCTAGCTGAAGTGTAGTGATTTGGGAGGAGAGGTGAAAAACTTTAGTCCAGAAGGCAGAAATCGCAGGGCAGTCCCACCATATGTGAAGGAGTGATCCGTTTTTGTCATTACATCTCCTAACAATTAGATGGGATCTCTGGATTAATGGTGTGTAACTTGAGAGGCGTTTTGTACCATCTGGAGAAAAGCTTGTATCCGTTTTCTTGAGTTGTTACATTAATGGAGCCTTTGTGTATGTTAGAGTATATCTTTTCCCATTCCTTATCAGAGAGGTGGATGGAAAGATCTTTTTCCCATTTTGCACTAGCTATATTTGTTTTAGGAGTATGCTCGAGAAAGAGGTTCAAGTATATGGTGGATATCAGGTGTCTTTGGGGTTCAGTGGCAGAGCAAAGGGATTCAAAGTGTGATTGGTTTCTTGAGTATGCAGCCCTAGTTTGGGGATCAAGAAGAAAATGTCTGAGTTGCATATAAGACCAGAAAGGGATCTGGTGATTCGTTTCTTGGGAGTTCAATGAGGACAGCGGTTTAATATTCCCCTTAGCGAAGAAATCTCCCGCTGTCATCCTTGTCTGGGATCCTATGTGATGAAGGAACGAATCATCATTGCCTGGTGGAAAGTCAGGGTTATTTTTGATTGGCGTGAGAGGGCCTGGAGAGGAGGAAATGTGCAAATTTTTGCATGTCTTTTTAAAGGAATTCAGTGTCGTATCGATAAGGGGATGTTGTTTGTAATGTGGAGAGATGTGGCGAGGGTGAATCCAGGGTAGGTTATGGATCGGGATTTGTGAGAAGGCTTGTTCAATTGCGATCCACGCTTTAGTTTTAGGGTGAACATTCCAGTCCACTATTCGAGAGAGTTGACAGGCCCAATAGTATTTTCGAAGATCCGGTAGGCCTAATCCACCTTTCATTTTGGGTACGGTCATTCTGTTGAAACTCATTCTAGGTCGCTTATCGTTCCAGATGAATTTCATACAGGATTTGCGGTACGCATTAAAAAAAGTTTGTGGTAGAGACACTGGGATTGTTTGGAGCAGGTATAGTAATTTTGGCATTATAGTCATTTTTATAATGGAGACTCTGCCAAACCATGAGAACAAACCCGTTGACCAAGTGTTGAGGTCTTTTTGAATATTTTGGATAATGGGAGTATAGTTTTTGCTGTATAAGTCCGATAGCGAGGTTGGAATGTAGACCCCAAGGTATTTAATGGCGCTCGGTTTCCATATGAAAGGGAAATTAGTTTGACATTGTTTCACTATATCTGGTGGTAGAGTGATATTTAGGGCCTCTGATTTAGGGAAGTTAATTTTAAGATATGTGAGATTTTCAAAGAGAGTAAGATCTTTGAGGAGATTGGGTAGCGTAATGTGTGGCTCTTTCAGGAATAGTAGGATGTCATCCGCAAATGCCGCTAATTTATAGGTAATAATAAAAAAATTAAAAAAGGTAGCGGGACTTTATATATAGACACTCGGGAGCGGGAATAAAATTAATAGCTTTTATTGGATTCAAATGGTTGTAGAGTTTCTGTATTCGAATAATTCAATGCATGATGCTATATATAAAATCATTCGTACAACTATTACAATTCATTGAGACCAGAAAAGATATACATACATACATGTTCCAACAAGGAATCAATACATAATACATAATGTAAAAACATTTAAAGCATGGTTACATGATTAATTGGAGAAATTGGAGAACAAAGAGAAAAAAGAGGGTTGCAGATCATAGGGGGCAAAAAACAAATTATTATGGAACGGCAAAAATAGGATGCATCAATATATACACTAGGTTGTTATTGGCTCTACGCGTTTCAAGGTATTTGACCTATCATCAGGAGCAAGGAACCATAGTGATAATCTAAAAGTTGAAGGAAAAAATGTTTAATTAAAAGTATAAGGGAAAAAAAGAAAAAAAAGAGGAAAAAAGAAAAAAAGGGGGAAAAAAGGAAAAGAAGGCAAAGGGGAGGATGAAGAAAAAAGGGGCTCAGAACAGGCAGGAAGGGTCCTCCCTGATGGAGCCGAACTGCCTGTACACTTACATGTGTGGTCCACACAGTGGCGGTGCGGCCATGAAACGCACAGGCCAGACCAAATATGTCATGCACGGGAGCTGAGGGGACATGTCGCAACGGGCAGAGCACAGGAATGGACGGTGTCCCGCAGGAGTGTCATTATGGATGGTGGTGGGACAAAGGGACCAAATCTGTAATGGAAAGAAAATTAAGTGGCTGTGAAATGGATGTGGGGCAAAAGTGAAGGAAATGGGTGAAGAGAGAGAGATGTGGAGCAGGGGAAGGAATGAGGGGGTTGAAAGGGGTTGGTGTGAATGGAAAAAGGGTTTGAGGACATGAGAGGGGTGAATGAAATAGGAATAGGAAAATGAAAAGGGGAAGAAAAAGAGGGTAGAATAGGCGGAGTGATACAAGAGGGACAAGGTGAGGAACGGAATAGAGAAGGAAGGGCGAGAAAGGAAGAAAGGGCAGGAGTGGGAAGAAACGAAGGGAAAAATGGAAGGACAGGAAAGTGATGAAGGGAAGGTGGAACTCGGTTGGAAAGTCAAGAATGATGAAGGAGAAGATGTGTACCTGGTAAACAGAGTGTCCAAACAGAGATGCATGGATGCATGGGTGATAGGTGGAAAGTGGAGACAGGTATGTACCAAATGAAGTGCGGAATCCATGCGGGAATGGGGTCCATAGCCGTCAAGCCCCCGCAGCCATGCCCCCAACGTCAGACGCTGGCCCGCAGATGGGGAGAGAAGGGGAGGACGCCGACAGCCCAGGAACCAAACCAATGATGGTCCCACCGGTGGCGGCGGCGGCCAAACCACCCCCCAATGGGCCAGGAGATAGTGATCACTCGGACAGCACGCCGCGCTATAAGGCGCCAGCGTGTCCGGCCGGGATGTGTGACGTCGACGCGCAGTGAGCACAACCCCGCCCACCCTCCGTCACAACAGGGCGGAGGGGGGGTCCGCAGTGCGCGTCGCAGCTCCCGGACAAGACAGAGAGGCAGGCCCGGCAGACCAACAGACGCACGCACCACTGCGTGCATGTAAGAAAAAACAAGATAGAAAGTAAGTAATTTATAGGTAGATTTTGCAATGGTTATTCCTTTAACGTTTGGATTGTTTTTTAGATGCGTTAGACATGGTTCCAGTGCCAAGACAAAAATAAGCGGAGAGAGTGGGCATCCTTGTCTTGTACCGTTAGATATGGAGAAGGCATTCGACAGGTGTCCATTTATCCGGACTTTGGCAGTTGGGGTGGAGTATAGAGCAAGAATAAATTGTAGCATGCGATCTCGTATGCCAATGTGTGTTAGGACCTCTTTTAGGTAGTCCCAGGCTACCCTGTCGAATGCCTTCTCCGCATCAAGGGAGAGAAGGAATCCCGGTTGTTTCTTTGAAGTCAGCCAATTGTGAATACTAATTGCCTTTAGGGTGTTGTCCCTTGCCTCTCTACCTGGGACAAAACCAACTTGGTCCAAGGAGATGAGGCCAGGGAGAAGGGGTAAAAGTCTATTAGCCAAAATTTTTGCATATATTTTCAGGTCAACATTTAGTAGAGATATTGGTCTGTAGTTGTGAACTAAATTTGGACCTTTATCAGGTTTTGGAATAACCACTATGTGAGCTGTGAGAAGATCTCTGGGAGGGGGGTTCTCGGATGAAAGGGAGTTGAAAGCATTTAAGAAGTGAGGATAAAGCGTAGCTATGAATTCCTTATAGTATCCTGCTGTTAGGCCATCTGGACCTGGACTTTTGCCTGTTTTGAGTTGTTTGAGCACAGTCTCTAGTTCGTCCTTAGAGATGGGACGTTCTAGATGCGAAGCTTCTGCATCAGAAATGGGTTTGGGACCATGTTGGGCTAGGAACTCTTTAATCAAGTGTGTTCTACGATCATTGTTTATCGTGGGTTGATGAGGATTGATATTATAGAGCTGCGAGAAATAATTCACAAATTGGTCTGCTATCAGTGTATTAGACGTTACTTTAGAACCCGAAGGGTCATTAATGGAATGAAGTGTTGTAGATGATCGTTTTGCACGGAGGGCTCTGGCTAGAATTTTACAGGATTTGTTGCCATGTTCGTAGAATATTTTTTGTGATAATATGTATTTGCGTTTTATTTGTTTATGTAACACTTCTTTCAACTCTGTCCTCACCTGAGTAAGTTCCTCTAAATTCTGTATGCGTTTGGAAAGGATAGAAATATGCGCTTGTCTTTCTCGTCTTCTCTTGGAAGCGATAGCTATTAATTTTCCCCGTATGGTGTATTTGTGGGCTTCCCATTTTATCATTGGGGATATGTCCAAGGAGTCGTTATCCTGGAAATAAAGTTTTAGATTGTCGTGTATAGTAGACACAATTGAAATGTCTGTCAGCAGTGAGGGATCAAGACGCCATATTTGTGAGCGAGTATGTTTGGATGGAAATTCCAAGGACATGGTTATCGGGTGGTGATCTGATATGTACATTGGTTCGATGGAGGTGTGCTTGAGCATGGGGAGATCGTTTTGTGAAATAAAGAAATAGTCAAGTCTGGAGTAGCTGCCATGTGGGTTGGAGAAAAAAGTGTAATCTTTAGTTGAGGGGTTTAAAGTACGCCATGCGTCATGTAATGTCAATTCTTGAAAACATTGTTTAATTGCTCGTAACGCTGAGAAGGGTAATTTGGATGCACCCGAAGATGTATCCTGTATTGGGTTTAAGGGAACATTAAAATCTCCTCCAGTTAATAGTATACCCTCTTGAAACGATGCGAGCAATTGCAGTGTGTGTCGGAAGAACGGGACTTGTTTAATGTTGGGGGCGTATATGTTTGCTAAGGTTAAAGGTTTACCGAAAAGTGAACCTTTGACAAAAAGAAATCTTCCATCTTCATCCGCTAGAGTGTCTTTGATTATGAGTGGACACTGTTTTGAGATAAGGATAGAAACTCCTTTTGTTTTTGATTGTTTGTTGGTAGCATGAAAAGCTGTTGGATAACGTAAGTCGGAGAATTTGGGGATAGAGTCCGTTTTGAAATGCGTTTCTTGGATGTATATAATGTCTGCCTTGAGTTTATGCATAGAAAGGAGAACTTGTGTACGTTTCTCAGGGACATTTAGTCCCCGTGCGTTGAGCGAGACTAGTTTAGTAGTGGCTTTGTGGTGAGATATTGGTGTAGAATTGTGTGAGACCGTTGTCATTCTGTAATTTGGGAGGTGTTGTGAGTTAGACTGGAGTGGTGTTTACTGAAGATAGTCCGCGGTGCAGGTGTATGTGTGGCAGAAAAAGAACAGTAGTTGGACTTGTGCCTTATGCTCTTATGTGTGGAAGGTGTGCTCTAGGAGAGTGATGAGATTCTATTCAGGATGAAAGTAGATTGTTCAGGAGTAGAGAGTGATGTGAGGGATATTGGGTATGCGGGGGAGAGGAAACTGTGAAGACCACTGTGTAGTGTTGTTAGGGGTTATAGGTAGTGGAAAGTAATCCGGGGACTAGCGATGCCTGCTCACTAGGCTATGTACGAGTATAAACTCGTGATATATGGTACCGGAATGGGTCAGTGGTGGTTTAAAGGAGGGTTGAGTGAAGAAATCAGGTAATCAATTGAAACCACTGTTTGGGAAGGTGACCAAACGGTAACGTAGAGAAAAGTAAAACCTGTCAATAAGGGACAAGAGCCACTGACATATGGGATAGATGTAGGCAGAAGGCATGGACTGAAGACGGTCCATGTGTGAAATGGTTGCATTTAGATTGCTGTGAATGCCGCCTATTAACTTTCTCAGTGGATTTGGAGAAACAGCATGGGTCAGATTTGCGAAAAGCAGATAAAGAATTAGGTGTATGGTCAGATGAAACATTAAGTTAATGACATATTTTGTGAGATCGTTTCCCTGGTGATCGTTAAGTGAGAGGAAAGAATGAGAAAAAAAACCAAAAAGAAACAGAAAAATAAAAGAAATAAAAGAAATAAAAGAAAAAAAAATCCCCATGAGTAGCACATAAAATAAACATCTGGTGAGGCGCAGATATTCATAACGCAAAAGTCTATGTAATAATTCAGTTAAACAGTCAGCCAGAAAACTTGAGCAGTTAGCAGAGCAGAGTATTCAACATAGGTAGAAAGTATTATCTCTTAAGATAGATAAACCGTGCCTGAACTAATTAATAATGAACTACCCCTGAAGGCTATGAAGAAGCTTGTCAAAATAATTAATAAAACGAAGTATCCATGTAGATCGTTATGCTATTTAGGAGCATATCTCATTGGATAGGAGGGGATGATTATATGAGAAAGATCAGTGTCTGTGAAACTCCCTTAGAGTGCCTTTGTCTGAGAAGCCTGTCAGTTCCGCGTTTGGCATGTAGATAGCTGTCTAGTCAGGGAAAGGCACTCGCAAGGATAAGTTCTATATAATCATACAGGGTAGTGAGTGCCCTAATCTTTGCATAATTCATGACAGATAAGGTGATGTTAGGACTACTAAGGAGATGAATCATGTGTCACAACCATCTCGGGCTGGGATGATACAGGCATCCTCCTATGGGAGGTGCATGTGAGGAGGCAGGGGAGAAAAGTCTGCAGAGTGTCACCACGGTAACAAGTCAGGTCTCTAACCTTGTGAGAGCCAATGAGCGATTGCATGAGTCATGGTGGGGGAGAACTTTTTACCTCAGACCTTGGCTCCTCTCATGAATTCGCGCCGAAAGACAGCAACCAATAGAGCGATGAACAGCTGGTTGTCATGGCAATAAGATTGTGTGGTAGTTCTAGTAGTTACCTACTAATGTAGTTGCTATCTAAGAGGAACAGAGAGTTAATACAGGATCAAAATAGGGGTGTCAATGAGTATTACTAGCAGCCTGTAGTGTGTAAGAGAAGGGCACATTTGCAGTTAGAATTATCAATCCGTGCAATCGGAGCGGGATGAAACCCTGTCAAACTGTCAGTGTACCGATCAGCTAGAGGAGGGAGAGATAAAGTAGATTGGAGATCTCTGATGACACTATACCTCACTAGATTGGAAAATACAGTCACATAAGAATTTAATTATAATAAAGCTCTAATGAAGGGTGGAACTGCTAGTGTAGGGCTGTATTGGAGAGTAAGGTGTGACAGAATAAGCCATGCAGGCAAAGCGCTGCTTTGATAGTCAGCGTTAAGGGGGATATAGATATGCCTGTGTGTATGAACTATGATCTACATAAACTAAACTTATCAGTTTGAAATACTTTAGGAGCATATTACCAGGCGGGGTATGAACTTTCAATATTCTAAAAATGGCACATGAACAGTCAGAGGAAATCTTTCAGTCTATGTTGCAGATGCCATCTGTATTCACCGATCTCTTCTAGCTCTTCTGGAGCGTGGAGGTTTCGTCGGGCTGTAGATGGAAGGAGACTGCGGGTCGGGTTGATGAATTCTCGGTTCCGATGGCGAACGGTGTCTTCTGTAGCTTGTATGTTGGGTCTCCATTGCTTCACTCCTGGAAGGTGCTTTAGATGCTGTAGGGGTACGAAATTCCGCGTACCAATCTGGGACCTCCATGAGAGGGATTCCGAGCGTATCACAGAAGGAATGTAGATCCTCAGGGACTCTGAGGAGAGCTGAGCGTCCTTGTACTGTTGCCGCCAAACCAAAAGGGAACTTCCAGCGGTAAATTATACCTTTAGCCCGGAGTACTGTCAGAAGGGGTTGCAGTTCCCTTCTGCGCTGCAAGGTTATGTTTGATAAATCCTGGAATAGACGAAGTTCTGTGCCGTTATGTAGTAAAGGGGTCAGGGAACGTGCAGCCCTCAGAATGTCTTCCTTCAAACGGTAGTCAATAATGCAGCATACCACATCCCTAGGTGGGTCAGAGTCTTTTCCCTTCGGTCGCAGGGCACGGTGGATTCTTTCCATCGCAATAGGAACCTCTCTGGGTCTGCCGAGTATGTTATTAAAGATATGGATAACTTCACTTTGAAGATGATCCGCATCCACGGTTTCAGGCAAACCTCTCAGCCTGAGGTTATGGCGTCTGCCGCGATTGTCTAAATCTTCCAAGTGGCGATTGACATCTCTTAATTGCCGTGTATGTGTGTCAATCGCCAGATGCTGCTGACAGATCTTGGATGAATGAAGGGCAGTCGTTTGTTCCACCGCCTGAACTCTGCCTGTAATAGCTTGGATTTCAATTTTTAAATCTGAGATTGCTGCTGTCAGGGTGTCCTTAATGTCCTCAGCTACGGATCTGAGATCGCTCAGGCTCGGATGCTGATGAGGAGTGAGGAGAATTCCCCTGTCATTGAGTTCAGCGTGAGATGGAGAGGCAGCAGCATTAGAGTGAGGAGGATGCTGATGCTGGCTCCGTGAGGTGGGAGCCGGCGCCGAAGTTCCCATCTGTGCCCGGAACATCTCCGGGATGTTCTGACTGGATCTTGCCGGTATTTCACGGGGAGAACCGGACCGGGAGGTCGACGAAGTTCTAGAGGATGTACCCATCGCTTTTCGGGTGTTTGGGAGGCCGTTGACCGTCTTTAAAATTCAGATTTCTATCCCTGTCAGCGGAGCTCTGAAGTTAAGCAGCCATTCTCTACGAGGTCAAGCCACGCCCCTTGTGTGCGTTTTTGATGTGTTTTTGCCACATTTCTATTTATTTCAATAGGGAGGTGGATTTATGGTGCCTTTTTTTACCGCACCAAACATGTACCAAAAATGTAGCATGCAGGACTTTTAAAAACGCAACCGACCCGCAACTGACTGGTGTGAAGAGTTCTAGAGGATTTGATGGTCATGCATTTTTTCTTCCACTTTTTGTAGAGCAAAGAAAAAATGATCAGTGTGAAGGGGCCCCATGACTTGTTATGGTGAACAAACCAAAAAAAAAGGAACTATTGGAGGAAATCTATAATTAAGGAAACACAATCTACCATTTCTGACCCCTCTTGCTGAAAATATTAGTTGCCTGTTTGTAATAAGTGGTCTACTTACTTACAACCATTTGACCAAATTATTGTTGTGTGGGCTGTTTTCAGCACAGCCCCTATCACTTCTTGGTTTCGTAAGGTGTAGATAATGGGATTCAGAAGAGGAGTCACTATGGATGGGACAACAGAAATTTTCTTATTAAAGTGAAGAGAATCACCACTAGCTGGTCTGATGAACATGAACAATATAGTACCATAGAAAAGGATAACAACAAATAAATGGGAGGCAAAAGTGGAAAAAGCTTTACGTCTTGCTGACGCAGAAGACAATTTGATTACCATTCGGGTAATATATGCATAAGATATCAAAGTTAATAAAAGACACCCAAAAGTTACAAAACAAAGGGAATAGAAAGACGCATTCTCAGCTTTTGTTGTATCAGAGCAGGACAAGCGCATCATTGGGATCAAATCACAATAGTAATGATCTATCTTATTACCCTTACAGTACCAAAGCGTGGATAGTCTCAAGCATGGAATGATTACTCCAGCGAATCCAAATACCCATGGCCCCAGTATGAGCATAATGCAAACATTTGGATTCATGATCATCAAATAACGCAATGGATTGCAAATGGCAACATAGCGATCAAACCCCATTGCAGTCAGGAGAGACATTTCTGTTGCTCCAAGAGAAAAATGGAAATAAAACTGAGCCATGCAACCAGCTGAAGAAATGTGTTGGTCTTCTGTTACAGGAGTCTAGGGACTGTGACAGAGGGATACCAGAGCTCAAGGAACGACAGTCCACCGATAAAGAAGTACATTGGTTTATGTAGACGTGGGTCTGCTTTGATAATGACAATGATGAAAATGTTTGCTGTAATGGTGGCAATGTAGATAATTAATAAAACAACAAAAAGCCAAAATCTTCTCTGCCCCTCAATAGAAAACCCTAAAAGAAGAAAGTCAGTTATAACTGACTGGTTAAATTGATCCTTTGCCATCATGGTGATCTGTTAAGAAAAGTCCACAAACTCAATAATTTCACTTCAGCCATCCAATATATATATATATATATATATATATATATACATATATAATTACTTCTAAGAATTTCCAAAAGTCTACACAACTACTGTTTCATAAAGGACACAACTACTGTTTCATAAAGGGAAATCTGTTAATCTAGAAATTTCAGTTGTCACAGTGGTTCTCAAAGAATGGGTAGTGTGCGCCAAACAGATGTTTTAGAAAAACAAAAAAATGTTTAGAAATTTTAATTAAAATGTCTTTAAACCCTTCATGAAAGTGGCTACTGGTCAAGCTACAGGGACAATACTGAGCCAAAATAATATTCAAATGTACCAATGATTATGAGTTGCTTATTATTTTAGGACCATATCTTGGTCACTATAGAGTACCTGCAGTTGTTTTAGGACTGAGCAAATATTTTACCTTTAGGTATATTGATGAAGGACACGCATATGCAATGGGGATGATTAAAGCCTCGTATGCACGATCGGATTGTTGACCAACAAAACCGTGGACTTTTGTCCGAAAGGGTGTTGGCCCAAACTTGTCTTGCATACACACGGCACACAATTGTTGGCCAACAATCATGAACGTAGTGACGTACTGGTTTTTCAGCTCTTTAGCGCCACCCTTTGGGCTCCTTCTGCTAATTTCGTGTTAGTAGAAGTTTGGTGAGTGTTAACTCACGCTTTTCATTTTGCGCTTTTTATTTTATGCTTTTCATTTCACGCTTTAATTTCGTGCTTTTCAGTTTGTTTCTGAACGGCCGTTCATCAACCAGACATGTTGCGGAATCGGAGGAGATAACGTTATTTATTATTGGTCTTGGAGTTATTGCTTTGACATTATTTTTTTGGTTGAATAATTATTTGATTTGGTATGACAAAGAAGAGGAAAAATACTTGGGACTTTAAATGAGGTAACAGGGGGCTGTTCAAATCCCCTCCTCCATCCCGGTTCAATAATACGATTTAGAAAGGAGAGTAAAGGGTGGGACTTTACATGAGGCACACGAACGCAATGGAACAAATTTGATTTGGTATATTTTCTATATGTTTGGATGCATACAATGCACTTTTTGGTTAAGTTCTATTGGCAGATAGCATGTCTAATTTTATTTGTTTTCTTTTTTTTAATGCACAATAAAAAAAATTGTGGAGAATAATACTTGGCTATGTGTTTTACTTCAAATGACAGTTTGGGAGTAGGCAGTTACATTTAAAAAAATACAATGTAAAATTGACAAGGGACACCAACATAGTTGTATATTTGATCTTAAAAACTACGGGATAATGGTGTTGTGGTAATTTGCCCAAAAAAATACTAATAATAATAATATTATTCTTGATATCACTAGAAAAAAAAGACTTTGAAAATTTGTTTGCAATAACTCCATCAGTATCACCAGCAAAGCAGCTTCATTATTATCCCATTAAAGAAGAAGAGAAAGTTTCTGCATTTCGTGATTTCATAATTTGCCAGGTCACGAATGTTAATTCTCCATTACGAACGCTAGTTTACAAGACCGACCGCTTCTGGCTCGTCCTTGCTTCCGAGCATGCGTGTTTGTACTTTGGACTTTTGTCCGATAGACTTGTGTACACACGCTCGGAAAATCTGACAACAGACATTTGTCCGCGGAAAATTTTAAAACCTGCCATCCAACATTTGTTCGTGGAAAATCCGACAACAATTGTCCGATGAAGCATACACACGGTCGGATTTTCCGCCAACAGCCTGTCATCACACATTTCCCGTCGGAAAATCTGATCGTGTGTACGAGGCTTTAGTAGAAAAGTAAAATGTTCATTCAAAACAAGCTGTGCTCACTTCAACTATCCAATTGTGTGGAGAAATAATTCCTATCCCGTAGATATGAATAGATAATTATGAGCCCAGTTTGGGTGAACTTTCCATTGTTCATCCCTAATATATTCCACAAGATTGCACCATTGTACACATTGTACACTGTGTTATATTAGTAGGAAGTGCCAATAAGAAATGGTTGCCTTCGTTTAGACTTAAGTAAGTAACCGTACTGTTTTTACCTATCTAGAGATACACTCCAGATATTTGTTCCAAGTGTAATCCCTGCAGGGAATATTTTTTAAATACAATAATTATTATGTTTTATGTATCCCCCAATAGACAGTACTATAAATGTGTCAATGATACCTTAATGTGCAAATATGTAACAACAATGTGCAAATATACAAACTATGCTCCACAAAAATGTGAAGACTTTTTGTGAAGCACGGTTTGATTATTAGCATATTGTTGTTAAATATTTGCAGATTTTGGTATAATTGACACATTTAAAAAGCTGTCTATTGGGGGATATACATGTTTTATATCAGTGTGTGATAACAAAACAGTTGTTTGTTTTATTTAATTTTTTAACGATATATTAAAGCCATATTAGCCACTTCAATACTGGGCACTTTCCCCACCCCCACCTGCCTAGGCTAACTTTCAACTTACAACTTACAGTGCTTTCGCAATTTGAATGAGACATTTATATTTTATTCATACAAATAAGAGCTTTCTTTTGGTGGTATTTGATCATCACTGTTTTTTTTATTTTTTGCTAAACAAGCAAAAAAAGACCAAACATTTTGCAAAAAAATAGTTTTTCTTAGTTTCTGTTATGAATTTTGCAAATAAGTAATTTTTCATCTTCACTGATGTGCTCTGATGAGGCTGCACTGATGAGGCACTAATAGACACTGATGAGCACTGGTGGGCACTGACGAGGAGGCACTGATGAGGCTGCACTGATAGGTAGCACTGATGGGCACTTATAGGCAACACCGATGGGCACTGATAGGTGGCACTGATTAGCACTGATAGGCAACACTGATGGGCACTGTTAGGTGGCACTGATAGGTGGCACTGATGGGCACCACTGATGGGCACTGTTAGGCGACACTCATGGGCAATAATAGATGGCACTGATAGGCTGCACTGATAATCAGTGTCCTGATTATCAGTGTAAACAGTGTGCTGACCGGCTTGCTGGTTAACGGCTCTCCTTTCCTCCCACAGGCACAGTGTGGGAGGAAAGGACTGCCGATAACCTGCAAGTCTGTTTACATGTGATCAGCTGTGATTGGACATAGTTGATCACATGGTAAAGGACGGCTGTGATTGGCCCTTTACCCCGATCTGTGATCAGTTTTGCCTAACATGTGATCAGCTGTGTCAGTGTGAAACTTATTTGAGAGGCAAAAATTGCTTATTGCTCAAGAAACCCCTAGCAACCTCTGGAGGAACCCTGGTTGAGAAACCCTGGTCTAGATTTATCATAGTTTATTATGAATGATGTCAGTTCTAAGTGTCTAATAGCAAAGGGATAACTATATTACCTATCAAGACTTCATAAAGAAGATTGATAATCTACTCTATATGATACATATAAATCTAACCCATCATTAAATTCCTTATTACTGCTTTGTTGAACTCTTTGACCCCTTCATATTGTAAAGCTTAAGCAATATACAAATTAGAGTTCAGAAATGGAGTAATATGCTATGCTTTGGACAAATGTCTAGTCGATGTGAAGAGAAATTACCCCAGCTAGGATTAAAACAGCAAAAAAAAAAAAAAAGACAAAGGTTTTAATCCCCCTCCCCTCTCTGTGCAAACCCTGGTTGAAAAACCCTAATCTAGATTTATCATTGTTCATTACTGTATGAATGATGTCAGTTCCGATGTCTAACAGGAAAGGGATAATTATATGCTCTATCAAGATTCTGCATTTATAGCAAACAGGAAAACATAAATAAATAAACTGACAAAGGTTTTAATCCCTCCTTTCTCCATCCAAAATCAAACATAAAAAGTTTCCTTCCAGAGATACAATCTAACATTAAGGAAAGCACATACAGCTTCCAATATCCTTATACATTTTGGAAGGATGCTCTTCCCTCTCTATGTTTCTGTGTTTTCAAACCTTTATTTGATGACTAACAGCAGTAACTTCCCCATTGGACTGACAATATTATCGACATTATGCAGGTGCAAGAACAATACATACAACAATAATACCTATAACCTTGTTAATATTTCATTTATAGGTTATTACAATATTTGTACCAAATTTGTGCTACTTTAAGGCCCTGATGAAGCGGGGCTCCCCTCAAAATGCGTAGGCCATCTGTTTTGATCCTTTCTGGACCAAATAACAGTAGCTGTGATTTTAACCTGTTATTATTGTAAAATGCTCTTATTTGACCATTGATATATAGAAAATAAAGATTAACTATATTTTTACTCTGTGGTATATATCTTCATTTAAACCCTACAGAGGTACATACAAAGTCCCACTCCACCCTACCTTTGTTATTGATTTTTGACTAACAGCAGTATGTAAGATGTACAATCCTGTAAAATAACTCTGGAAACATTACATTTTTACAAACAACTTAATCACATTAATACTCAACTTGATCACATCAACTTCTTAACTTGATCACATCAATACTCAATCAAATGTAAGGAAATTAAAAAAAACCAGCTATTTTGGCTGCACACAATCAGATGATGGGAGTCAGTAGAGCTTCACCTCATTCACTAAGTAGTTAAAAAATCCAAATTTAATGGTGATAAAGATTGCACTTACAAGACAAAGGCATCAAAACGGCATGTAATGGGATGGAATCGCGGCGTCCCTACAGGCTTCACTTCACTTCCTGGTTTTCTCATGTGTCAACCTCTTGGGAGGTAAAGCGTGATCACCGTCGTAGGCCTTACCCTACTCGTTTCCTTACAAAAGAACTTCATCTGGGGACTTTTCCATATATGGACTGTTAATTTGAGACTTTTCATTGGTTTTATTTCTAATGCAGCGTACACACGGTCGGACTTTTCGACCAGACTTGCTTGACGGACGCCGACGGACCAAATCCGGTGAACAATCCAATCGTGTGTGGGCTTCACCGGACCTTCTGACGGACTTTAGATTTGGAACATGCTTCAAATCTTTACGTCGTAACTCCGCCGGACCCAGAAATCCACTCGTCTGTATGCTAGTTCGACAGACAAAAACCGACGCTAGGGCAGCTATTGGCTACTGGCTATCAACTTCCTTATTTTAGTCCGGTGTACGTCATCACGTACAAATCCGTCGGACTTTGCTGTGATCGTGTGTAGGCAAGTCTGGTCATTAGAAAGTCCGTTGAAAGTCCGCCAAAGTCTGTCGAAAGTCTGTTGGACGGGCTGTCGGACTTTTGTAGCTGAAAAGTCCGACCGTGTGTACACGACATTAGTCTCTTTTTCACTTGTGTCAATTTTCATTAGCACTGCACCACTTGCATTATATTATCTGTTGAGTCTGTATTTGGCTTTAGGCCCCTTTCACACTGGGGCGGTTTGCAGGCGTTATTGCGCTAAAAATAGCGCCTGCAAACCCCCCCTAAACAGCCTCTGCTGTTTGTTCAGTGTGAAAGCCCCTCTGGCTTTCACACTGAAGCGGTGCGCTGGCAGGAGAAGAAAAAATCTCCTGCAAGCCGCATCTTTGGAGCGGTGAAGGAGCGGTGAATTCACCGCTCCTAAACCGCTCTTGCCCATTGAAATCAATGGGACAGCGCGGCTATACCGCGGTAATACCGCTGCTATAGCCGCGCTATACGAGTGGTTTTAACCCTTTTTCGGCCGCCAGCGGGGGGTTAAAACCGCACCGCTAGCGGCTGAATACCGCAGTAAAACAGCGCTAAAAATAGCGCTGTTTTACCGCCGTCGCCCCCTACCGCCCCAGTGTGAAAGGGGCCTTAGGGTGCTGGCAGCTATTATTCCATCTGTTTTTTCAAGCGCATCGTTAGCCTTTGGCTTGGTTTTTGCAGATATTATAAATGAAATATAATATGCAATTTTCACACATCTCCCAGAGGAAGTCATGAGGAGTGACAAAACTAGTAGGAGGGACCTGAGAACCTGACAAATGTGGAACCAGGATGCACCATTCTAATGCCCCGTACACACGGTCGGATTTTCTGACGGAAAATGTGTGATAGGACCTTGTTGTCGGAAATTCCGACCGTGTGTAGGCTCCATCACACATTTTCCATCGGATTTTCCAACACACAAAGTTTGAGAGCAGGCTATAAAATTTTCCGACAACAAAATCCGTTGTCGGAATTTCCGATCGTGTGTACACAAATCCGACGCACAAAGTGCCACGCATGCTCAGAATAAATAAAAAGATGAAAGCTATTGGCTACTGCCCCGTTTATAGTCCCGACGTACGTGTTTTACGTCACCGCGTTCAGAATGATCAGATTTTCCGACAACTTTGTGTGACCGTGTGTATGCAAGCAAGTTTGAGCCAACATCAGTCGGAAAAAACCCTAGGATTTTGTTGTCGGAATGTCCGATCAATGTCCGACCGTGTGTACAGGGCATTAGTGTAACAGACGCAAGGAGCACTGACGGTCGGAGCTGCAGGGCCGGTTGAGAGGTGACATATTTGTCTTAGCACTGGTGATACAAGTATAATACACACAGGCTTATTTTTAAGTTTCAAAATGTGAGTGCACATTTGTTATGACCTTTTTGAATAACATTTTTAAAAATGATAAAGCACTATTGCCAGATCTGATTTCTTTGCATGTGGCCAATGTGGTTAGAGTTCACAAGCAGCAGTAAGGAGTTTTTATCCCTTTGATTGATTGATGTGACTAGAGTTTATGGGCAGCTTAAGGAGAAGGAATACTATGAGAAGCATTTTAAAGGATTAAACATTTCTAAAGGCACATTTAAAAAGCCTATAAGGTGAAGGCACAACCGGTGGAGGGAGCACTAGGAGTTTGAGAAGCACATATAAGGGTGGATAATTGTGGAGAGATTGATTTTCATAAGGACAATATATGGACAATATTTGCACATTGCACTTTAATGTTTATTATATTGTTTGATTTATATAAGAACACATTGTGAAAATATGCATATTGTATTTTATTTATAATTTCATTTATTGAACTTTCATTGTTTTAGCTAACTTGTGTATTTGTAATTTGACTTTTTTCTATAAATACATTTGATAAAAGTACCCAGTCATGCAAGGAAAATTAGAAAAAATAACAAAACAAACATAATAAGAGATTTTACTTCAAACTTACCAGCTAGCCTGTCAAATTTACACTGTTTAACAATTTGCATTTAAAAAGATTTTAATTGCACATAATAAAAAAATAAAAACAGTGGATGATGAAGATCTGCAGAACTTCATCATCCAGAACTTCAGCAGAACTTCGTTACACTACAACTACATTCACTAAGCTGAAGGGAAATTCACTTGCAGAGCGATTAGCCTACATTGCATTAGTAAATCAACCTCCTTGACTCACATCACTTTTTGAACACAGTGACACTTGTAGCCATCAAAAGAGTTGTTTTTGGTGGCTGACAAATGACACTAGTTGTGGGGCATAACCGACAGTACCTGAACAAGGACTTTCATGGCAGTATCACCACACATTTGTTTAATGCAAGCTGCAGATTTAAAAAAACTGAAAACAACGTCACATGTACTATACTATACCATAATATACTGTACTATACTTATACTATACTTATACTAGATTTTAGTAATTAGGCTCAGATCTCCTTTAATATAAAGTAGAAGAAAAGCCTAAAGCTGGATATACACTGATAGATTCAACCCTGTGGGATGAACAAAACAAACTGACAGTTTGCCGTACCAACACAAGCGATGTTAGTGCGGCGACCTCCCCTGCTGTTCTGTTAAATTCTGCAAAGCTCTCCCATCCCTCCCTTCCCTCGCCAGAATTCACAGATCAGTACTGATCAGATGCTGGTTTTCTAGCATGTCCAATTGACAAAAGCTGGCCGTTAGACCATCTTCTGTGGGATAGACAGGCATACACACTGACCGACTTTCGGTCTGTATGTACCCAGCTTAACTCTGTTGATTCTTAAAAATGCCTCCTCCTACCTATCTTGTATAAAAAAAGTTCTGTGTACTAACCTATTTTTAATCTGCTCTATTCTGGTTACATGATCCCACGACTCTGTTTCCCCTGTGTCAGTGAGCAGCTGCTGCAGGGCAAAGGAGGAAGCACTGACAATGACTGGGAAACGGGAGCCTATGGGTAATGTCATGGTACCCGAAATTCCCAGCCGTTCTCAAGCTCTCCTTTAGCTAGTGCTGCAGGATCACATGACCAGACCAGAGCAGATAAAAATACCTAAAAATAGGCAAGTATACAGAATTTCTTTTATACAGGGTGGAAAAATAAGTAGGAGGAGGAGGAGGAGAGGGAACATTTTTTAAGAATAGGTAAATTTAGGTGTTTATTCCACTTTAAAAGCTCCTGAATCAGCTTATTTTGTTTTATGGAGTCATTAACTATCAATTCTGCTGCTCCTGTTTAAGTTATTAGTCTTTAATTGATTTTATTGTAGTTTCTTGCACCCTTTACATTTTTATTCTTTTCATTGCTTTTTTGATGGCATTTTTAACCTCTTGATTCCGTAAGGTGTAGATGAGAGGGTTTAGCAGAGGAGTTACAATTGATGGAAAGATTGAGAATATTTTATTTAAATGTATGAGATCGTCTGCATTAGGTCGGATAAACATGAAGATAGATGTGCCGTAAAACAAAAGAACAACAGCAAAATGAGAGGCACATGTAGAAAAAGTCTTGTGTCTACCCTCTGAAGATGGAACCCTCATTGTGGTTCTTATGATACAGATGTATGACATGATAATAACCAGAAAACAGCCCAAAATTACAAAGCAAGCAATGGCAAAAAAAAGTTTTTCTACATTTGATGTCTCTGAACAGGACAGCTTGACCAAGGGTGCAAAGTCGCAGTAATAGTGATCAATTTTGTTAGGGAAGCAGAATGAGAGATTGAAGATTTGCAGACTGAGCACAATGATTACAATAAAGCCAAAAACCCATGAACCCCATAGAAGTTTAAAACAAACATCGGGACTCATGATTAACAGATATCTCAAAGGGATGCAGACAGCAACATAGCGATCATAGGCCATGATAGCAAGGAGGAAATTTTCTATTGCACCAAAGGAAAAGTGGAAATAAAACTGGGTCATGCAACCAACAAAAGATATAGAATCTCCTTTTGTCAAAAGAGCCCAGAAAAGCCTAGGAACAGTGGCAGATGGATACCAGATCTCTAAAAATGATAGTCCACCAATGAAGAAGTACATGGGCTTATGGAGACGTACATCAGTTTTAATAAGAATGATGATGAAGATGTTAGCTGAGATAGTAACTATGTACACAGTAAATATAAGAAGGAAAAGAAAAAATCTTGATTCATCTATGACAGAAAAACCCAGGAGAATAAATTCTGTAATAGCGGTTTTGTTCTCCATTTCAGCCTGGACCTCCTGTATCTATGTGATACAAACCTCTTCATTACAATTTTAGGTGTTGGATGATGAATGTAATTGACTGAGGTGGCCAAACTGCATCCTTAATATACTCTTATTTATCTTTACCATTGAGTGAAGAATAATAACACAATATAGAAAACAAAGAATAGGATAGGATGGGTGTGATCAGTCATCGCTTACCAACAGGAAAGGTCTTTTGATGATCTACGTTTACTGACAACTTCCATCTAGAAATCATCTACAAAAAAGTATAGCTTTTAGTTGCTCAGAGTATAAGGATGATCCTGATAGAAGAAAAGTGACAATTTGAAATATATGAAACTATTAATAAATTTAGGTTGATACATATGTTTTTTTAAGTACATTAGTAGTGACTGACATTTAACATATGGCGCGCACTTAAAGTGTCACTAAACAATATTCTTATTTTCCAGAAATAATCCATTCACATCTACAGAGGCGGCTCTCTAATTAGGCAAATTAGGCGGTCGCCTAAGGCCTCACACTCACAGGGGCCTCGCGGCTGCCTAATTTGCCTGTTCTCAATCACTGAAGTTGACGTCGGCGGCTCCGCCTACCCCCACTGGGACTCTGTGGCTTAGGAGCTGCCCACAGCCTGAGGAATAGCAGCCTCATCACAGAGCGTCCCAGTCCGTGGGGCCTCATGTGTAAGTTTTGCCTAAGGCCTCACAAAGCCTAGAGCCGCCTCTGCACATCTATTACCTGTTTTTAACAAAAACACAACTACATAACATCCCATTGTACAAGCTGCCCACTGTTCCTATTTCTGTTACCGCTCCAAATAGACCCTACACAAAATCTGTCCTACGTTTAAAAACTGCTAGGCCTCCCCATGTAAGAAGGTTTGGGACAGGTGAATGGCCACTCAGGAGATAAACACTGCATTGTGGAAGGGAAGAGGAAAAGTCACCTGTCAGACCTGAAAGTTCCTGGATGTTAAACCCAGTGACAGTAGAAAATGACGCAACAGGCAACAGTGTTAGTTGTTTCAGTGGATGCTTAGTACACACTTAGGGGGGTAGATTTGGTTGTTTTTTTTATTTTTGGTTGAAAAATGTCAGTTAGAAAACTTGTACCAAAGTGTAAAACTCTTTTCCCAGCACATGTATTCAGGTGTAATTCTTGGAATTATATTATGTCCTTTATATTATCAGATTGCATAGTGTACAATTGAGGATGTGCTCCATAAGTACAGCCAGCAACAAAATACTAATATAGAGAGGAAGCCATTATGTTTGTTCTTTGGCACTAAATGTAATGCCTTGACTGAAGATCTTCTTTATTTAGTGTATTACATCAGAATACTGAGATTGTAATGTGGGTTCTTGCTTCTCTAAAGCAATCTGACTTTTAGCAGCCTGCATGAGGGCTTTCCATAATTTGCTCAAGCTGGGAAAAAAAAAAGGAAATTATATAATATGAAATGTATTTTAACCCCAATGAATGCATGTACTGGGTGTATTACACGAAAAGAAAAACTTCACAAAATGATATACCATATACTTGCTACACAAGCTATTTTAAAATGTAATACTAATAAACAATTTATATTTCATTCTAAAGTCATTGAGGGTTATTTACTAAAACTGGTGAGTGCAAAATCTGGTTCAGCTCTGCATAGAAACCAATCAGCTTCCAGGTTTTATTGCCAAAGCTTAATTGAACAAGCTGAAGTTAGAAGTTGGTTGGTTACCACAGTATTTCTCGACATCAGTCCTCAAGGCACACCAACAGGTCATGTTTTCAGGCTTGCCAATATTTTACACAGGTGATTTGATTAATTTCACTGCCTTAGTAATTACCACAGCCGTTTCATCTGAGGAAAATCCTGAAAACATGACCTGTTGGGGCGCCTTGAGGACTGGAGTTGAGAAACACTGGGTTACCATGCACATCTGCACCAGATTCTGAGTGCACCAGTTTTAGTAAATCCCCCCATTGTGATTTTCTAAAACTACCAAAACAATTAAAATGTCCCTTCTTTGTAATAGTGTACACCTGGGGGTGATCTGTACACTATGGGGTTGATTTACTAAAGGCAAATAGACTGTGCACTTTTGCAGGTGCAGTTGCTCCAGAGCGTAGTAAATGAGGTAAAGCTTCTCTTTACAAAGAACACCCAATCTCATGCAAGGAAAATAAAAAAAAAACATCTTTGCTTGCACATGATTGGACATTTACTAAGTTCTGGAGCAACTGAACTTGCAGAGCGCAACTGCACTTGCAAAAGTGCACAATCTATTTACCTTTAGTAAATCAATCCCTATATGTATATGAAATAGTAGGGCTCATCCACTCCTAAAGGGCTGCATACACTGCAGCTTTCTTTACTACAAAAAAAGAGTTTGATCAGTTAATTAGGATGAAGTAAAACAAAAACAAAAAAGAAAACATTTTTTCTCTCTTCTTTTTTTTTTTTTATGTTTTTTTTTCTTTTACTTGAATCAACATATTGTAAGGGGTGTGAATTGTAATTTAGTGAATCACTATGGGGAGAGAGTGTATAAAATATTTGTATTTTCCTATTTTTTTAAAAACCTAATAAAGATTAATTATAGAAATAAAAAAAAATTAGAACGGAAACTGAAAAAAATACCTACGTATTTATTTTTCCCAGCTGGTGGGCAGTGAACTTCGGTTTTCTTTTTTTCTTTTTTATCTCTGATCTGCTCTTTCCTCCTTTACACACTAGTTCCCTTTACACTCACTTGTTCACCTGCGCCTTGGTGTTGGGCTCTAGCAACTTCCCACAATATAGAGTATTTACAGTATACCCAATATATATTTTTAGATATGAAGCCCACTCACGCCACTACAGGGGGTCCCCTACTTACAAACATCCGACTTACAAACGACTCCTACTTACAAACGGAGGGAGACAACAGGAAGTGAGAGGAAATCTACCCCTAGGAAGGGAAATTCACTCCTGTAAGAGTTAATATGGGAAAAAGGTGTCTCCACTGATGCTTTATCACCTATCCTTATTTCCCTAATAACCCCAAATTTTCAAAATTCAATTGTCCTTGGGACAGAAAGTGAGGTGAAATCTTCTGAACAGGGGCACAGACAGCACAACAAATGTTACAGGGGTGATAACCCTTCCCTATGCTATCTACAAAACTTAAAAATAGATTTTTTGGCTGGAGCTACACTTAAAAAATTTACCTGTTCCGACTTACAAACAGATTCAACTTAGGAACAAACCTAAAGTCCCTATCTTGTTTGTAACCCGGGGACCCCTTGTATCTGGATCTTTGTCCTTCATTTTCTTGGGGGTCATGTTTATGCACCAGGTTCTTCTTCTCCCACAGCTTCCACAGCTCCCGGTACAGACAATTTGGACAGCCTCTGACTCCTCGTCCCCCATTTTCCATACTTTTTACGATGTAAATACTCATAGTGACGAGTAACTCTCTCCCTTTCTTTTTGTACATATCCTCCCCATTGAGGGGTACAACAATGGATCATACTGGTCTACTCATGTTTTGTTTTTTATAGATTTGCATGCACCTGCCCTGAAGAGTAGTATTATGCACGAAATGCGTCAGTCTAATTTGGATGCACCTTTTCTCATGCAGACGCCCCTACTCAATACATTATCTTGAGTTCTCCATCTACCATGAGATTTTAAGTGTTTTTTACTACATCCAGAATTTGTTCCATACCACACAGTGGTTGGCTGGTTGCTACTAATGTTTGTTTTCTATATATGGTCTGTAATATGTGATTGACAATTTTATTCATTGCTGCATGTATCATGTCATTTTGCCATGTTCCTTTTTTTCACCAATAAAAACATGTTTTTGATAACTACTCATCTTCTAGCTATGTGTACTCACCTCATTTAAAGTCCCCCCCCCCACACCCCATTTCTTTTCACAGATTTAGGGATGCAGACATGTGACCCATATGTCTCATTTAAAGTTCTAAACTCCCCCTTTTTAGTTCATGGCAGTGTACTTTGATTGAATTGAAAATATTATTATAAATGTTGCTTATTTGTTAAAATTCACCTTGTTTGTAAAATGCATGACAAACATTTGCACGCATACCATTTAAAAAACCAGAACCAGTATACACAGCAACTGTGCTACAGTAAGAAAGTTAATTCACTTTTCTTTTAGTTTTGTGCAACCCCCAGCAGAATAAGCACACAACTTTGTACATAGGATCAGTGAAAGTGTCCTTCCTGAAGCACGTGCTGTGTATTTTCCATTCTCTCTTCAACACCAATCACATTCAAGCTTCTAAGGTAGTATAGAATCTCATTGGTATCAGAGGGATTCATCCTAGTCTGGTGTTTTATACATCTTGCTTTCTGAAGGGAGTTCCAGCATCACTAGCAGGTGTGTTCCAGGATCACAAGATTAAAGACAAGTCAGGATGGGGTAGACTGGTGCAATGTAGCAATGTCTGGATAAAATGTTAAAACTCAGCAGGTAGGCTATACTTCCTGTATGCATTTCTAGGATTAATTTTAACTTATACTGTAACTAAAGTGTGCCTTTAAGGTCTCAGAAAACTTTGGGTTTTATATTATATTAGGTTTTTAAAACTGTAAATCAAGCTCTAAGGTTGTTTTTAGGCACTCTAATATTAATTCTGAAATCAGATCACTTGTCAACCTAGGAAGGAGACCTGTAGAAAATTAAAAGAATTGGAACAATAAGGATAGGAGATTCTTGTTATGTCACATAAACACAGCATATGTACCAGTCAAGGAGAGTGTAACAGGCAATATGCATTGTTTGTTCAAGTATAAATGCCTCTACTCTAGTGCATTGGGAATATATATTGTGTAAATTAACATCCTATCATTTCTGTACTTTTGGGAACAATACCCAGTAGACCTATTACACACGTTGTTCTCAGACAATGAATAACGACTCCCGAAATAAAAAAACATGCAGCCCTACAGATAGAATGAATCTGAGTGAATTAATGATGGAATGCATATATGATTTAAAGCTATACCCCCGATCAGCTTAAAGTGTAATTCACCTTTTCAGAAAAAATAGTGAACTAACACTGTACACCCTCCCCGGTCCCCACTGTACTTACCTTCATGGATAAGGAGCTGTCAGTGCCCACACAGTTGGTGCAGCGGACCAGGGATTCGAAATCCTCGCTCTTCTCCCTTTTTTTCTGCAGCTTTCGATTAGTCAATCTCAATACAAAACATTGCTGTGATCCATCTTTGAAACACTGCAGAATGAATAGGGAGAAGAGTGGTAGTTTCAAATCCCTGGACCATTGAACTGACTGTGCGGAAACTGACAATAAGAATCGTTATGATCCACCCGAGGTGTTGCAGAAAGAAGGAGGAGGATTTCCAGGTTTTCTGGAGGGTAATGGAGGAGTTTCCGGATTTATTAAATCTTGCTCATGATGATTCCTTATGTTTTAATTTCCAGCCAGCAGTTGGAGTGCTAGGCTTCTTTAACATTTTGTAATGTTTACCAGGCTCATCTTAACTGTTTTGCTAAAAATAATCCTGTTCCTGTTATTTTCAGGGCTGAAGATCAAATTAAACATGGCTGAATGAGTTAGCAGAAAGACTTCCATCCTTCCCTTTCTTCTTCTCCATGCCTGCTCTGTTGCTTTGTGTCTCTGGGGAGATTGACAAAGGTAAAATATACTACTGTAATCTTTCTTTCAAAGTCCCAGACTTTTCCAATCAAACCTATGTCATGGCTACACTCTTTATAAAATGTTAGGATTTTTGGTTTACCTGAAAAATCCCTTTCTTGGAGTATATCATAGGACACAATAGTTCATATTCATGGCTACTTAGGTTATGCTGACACCTTCGGGATATTGTAAACTGACCAAAAAAAGGCAGGCATTCCCTCCCAAGCATAACCCCTCCCAGATATGCAAAACTTCAGGTACTGGAAACAGGAAAGAGGGGAGAGATCTCTGTTTCCTGTGATGTACTTAAAGGAAAAGCATCCTACAGGTAAACCAAAAATCTTAATTTCTTAATCATACATCACAGGACACAGAGGAGTTTATATTCATGACTATTCTGGATGTCCAAAATAACTAAACGTGAAGGGTAAGCAACACAGCAATGGGGCCAACATGCCTAAAATCCCTTTAACAGAACAGAGAATCACACTATAAAGCTGGCGACAAGACCTTTCACCCAAAACTGGTGTCTGCAGAGGCATAAACATCTATCTGGCAGAATTTTGTAAATGGATGAAGAGGAAACCAGGTAACAGCCTTACATATATGAACAAAGGAAGCTTGATGCTGAGTACCCCTGGAAACACTAACAGTCCTTGTGGAATGGGTCTTAACCTGGAAAAGAGGAACCTTGTCCTTGAGACCACAGACCTAAGAAATGAGCTAACAAATCCACTTTGAAATAATGGATCGAAAGAAAGTCTGACATTTTCAAGGACACTAAGGCAGAACAAACAGGGAATACGACTGTTGAAACAAAGCTGTAGACATTAAGATAAACTCAAACAGCATCCTAATGCCCCGTACACACGGTCGGATTTTCCGATGGAAAATGTGTGATAGGACCTTGTTGTCGGAAATTTCGACCATGTGTAGGCTCCATCACACATTTTCCATCGGATTTTCCGACACACAAAGTTTGAGAGCAGGCTATAAAATTTTCCGACAACAAAATCCGTTGTCGGAATTTCCAATTGTGTGTACACAAATCCGACGCACAAAGTGCCACGCATGCTCAGAATAAATAAAGAGATGAAAGTTATTGGCTACCGCCCTGTTTATAGTCCCGACGTACGTGTTTTACGTCACCGCGTTCAGAATGATCGGATGCTCCGACATCTTTGTGTGACCGTGTGTATGCAAGACAAGTTTGAGCCAACATCCTTCGGAAAAAATCCTAGGATTTTGTTGTCGGAATGTCCGATCAATGTCCGACCGTGTGTACGGGGCATAAGAGTGCAGCACCTTCTCCATAGCAACACAATCTCCTGATTCAGGTGGAATGAAGAAACCAAAGGAAAGAGGACAGAGGCCTCAACACCGCCTTATTCCGTTGAAGAATCATGAAGGATTCCTTGCAGGAACTTAGACACACTGCAAGCTTGGGTAATGGCCACCAAAAAGACAAACTTGTGCATAAGGATCGAGAAAGGAATCCCTTGAAGAGTTTTAAAAGGAAAAGACTGCAAAACAGACAAACCCAAATTAAGGTCCTACAGAAACAGGTAGCAGAACAATCTATGTGACGTTCTGCACAAAAGTTTATCAAGAGATGGGGATGGGATAGATCTCTGAAAAAGTTTCGCCATGGGGGCATGGCTAAGCAGCAGATGTAGACGGTCGCATCTGTCTCCCTCTCCGCCAAGAATCCGAGCATCACATCCTGAAAAACATCACTCCCGGTCCCTCACGGGCCTCCGCCGATCGGAACTGGTACCGCTGATGCCGAGAGCATGGCTAAGAGAAATAAAAAGGCCAGAGGCCTCATGGATGATCCCAGCCAAGATGGTGTCTGGGCACAGCGCTCTTCAAAAGAGTACAACGAGGCTGCACAGAGACTTATCTTTGGTGGAAAGCCTCCCAAAGAACCTCAGCCCTCTCCATCTGCCAAAGGGGAAGCTACAGGAGGACAATCTGAGGCAGATGACACGGTCCCACTGGAGGATGAAGGCAGATTGTCCCCTGCATAGAACAAAGTGAGTACACCTAGGGACATTTTCACAGGGCCACAGGCTACCTCCCCAGCTACAGATGAAGCAGAGCCCATTCTCAGTGACATATTCTCTGCAGTGACCTCATGCAATATGTCTATATCTGCTCTGGCTGATGAACTTAAAGGGGTAAAGGCAGAAATTTAATTTGTGCACCATGACATGCAGAAATTGCGGGAACGCACATCCGCCATAGAAGGCAGAATGAGTACAGTAGAGAATGATATTGCCCCCATGCAAAGAAACTTGCAATAGAATTGTCATCTTACAGCCTAGCACGCTGCACGTTTGGATGACCTATAAAATCGCATGAGGCGCAATAATGTGCGTGCTCTGGGCATCCCTGAAAGGGCCGAGGGCAAAAACCATGTCACCTTCATTGAGCAATGGCCTCTATCTACCTTTGGCAAAGAAGCCTTCTCCCCACTCTTTGCAGTAGAAAGGGTGCACAGAGTCCCAGCACGCCACCGGACAACCATCCACGCCTGTTTCTTTTCAAACTGTTAAACTAAAAGGACAGAGACGCTATCCTATCCAAAGCTAGGACCATGAGCGGCAATATGGCCATTGACAACTCCAAGATATCTCTGTTCCCAGACTTGTCGGCAGAGCTGCAAAAACAACGTACAAAGTTCATCAACGTGAAAAAAAGGCTCAGAGATCTTAATATACAATATGCAATGCTGTATCCTGCCCGCCTCAGGGTGGTTGCCCTAGGAGAGATCCACTTACTGCCCCACCTCAGCAGCACAATGGCTGGATCGTGAGGATAGAGCACTTAAAGCTGCCAAGTCGCAGCGTAATGCCCCTGCTTGAAAGATCAACGCCACACAGGTTGGCAGGTGGGAAGCTGGTGTTTCCCTTGATTCCCCCCTCATTGCTGATTCACCACAGACACTCTTGACCCTTTTCTGTTCCCTGCTTTTTTGATCGCTGACTTACTACACCTGGACAAGGCGGGTAACGGAGAACATTGGAACCACTTACTTTGCGGACCATCCCACGCACGCTGCAGAAGTGAAGCCACTTTACCATCTCAACGGGAGTTTCCACTGCTTCCCCCCATAGAAGAGATATGGGGACGGACTATACAGCGGCCTATATGGCTGGGAGCCCTGTTGGTTCCAACAGTTAACTTACTTTTCTCATTTGAATTAAGTCATACTTACTGTTCTTGCTCTGACCCACCAGTACCTCAATCACCGGTCTCCTCCAGCACAGACTTTACCCGGCCGACCACCTACGCATATGGTAATGTTGGTATGAAAAATGTTCTATACTCTCTATTTAAATTTGATATTAGATGCAATGCTGTAATCTGCCTAAATAGCAGGCTTGTCCTTACCACTGCTACTGATAGATGTGCTCCCTTATGGCAGTAAACTTGAAAATTATGTCCTGGAACGTCTGAGGACTTGGTAACCCAGTGAAGAGATTGGCAGTCCTTAGACACCTTAAGTCTGTGGGTGCTGGTATTGTATACTTATAGGAGACCCATTTCTCCTCTGACCCCGCACCTAGCTTCAGCCCCGCCTATACGGCAACCAATTCCATTCTACCTACTTTGCATACTCCGGGGGGTTAGCATCATGATACGTCAGGATGTCAGGTTTCAATGCTCCCATAAGGTTATAGACCCAGGAGGAGATATGTGTTCCTACTATGCAAAGTTCTGGGTCTATCACGTGTAATAGCTGGAATATACAGTATATACCGCCATCATTCTCCTCCAAGGTCCTCAGGTGTTTGGTGGGGTTTATGGCTCAATACCCAGATGTTCCACTCCTAGCGATGGGAGACTATAACAATTATATGAATTATTAATGGGACAAACTACCTGTTCCCACTCATGCACCTTCTGGAGGGGGGGGGACATACGCCTTTTGCCAGACTACTTGGAGAGCTTGGACTGACGGACATATGGCGACATGGGCATCCAAAAACGAAAAAATTCTCATGTTATTCAGCCTCGCATGGGGGACTGCCTGGGACGCTGCCCTGCTTAATGCTCAATTGTCTGAGGATGAATTAACAGCCACCTTGGCACAATCACACAATAACAAATGGATGGATGGCCTTCCGTCCGAGGTCTATAAGCGATATGCAGACACATTGCTACCCGAAAGAGGGAACCCTCCCCATCTCTATGAACGATGAGATCATCATTCTCCTATTGAAGCCAGACAAGGATGCAACTAGATTAGCTCAGGTAATACACAAACTAGTGCACAGGGACCAATCAGGGTTCATCCCCACTAGATCTATGGCCCAAAACATTAGGAGGCTTTTCTTGAACCTACAGCTCCCTGTTGACAATCCGGGCAACAGAGCTATATGTTCACTTGATGCAGCTAAGGCTTTCGACAGTGTCGAGTTGCCTTACCTGTGGAAAGTGCTAGAACGCATGGGACTGGGGGCTAAGTTCATCAGATGGGTCCATGCCGCACCATCGGCTAGGATCAGAGTTAACGGGGAGCTATCAGAACCTTCCCCATTGTTCAGGGGCACCAGACAGGGGTGCCCTTTGTCACCCCTGCTGTTCGCCCTAGCCTTGGAACTACTGGTTACACAGATACGGGGAGACACAAACGTAATAGGGTTCAAGCGGAGCATGGGCTCCGATGTGGTGTCCATGTATGCGGGTGACACCCTACTTTACTCGGGAGACACGCAGGGTACCCTACAAAATGTCATGACCCTTATCAAAGACTTTGCAGAGCTATCAGGCTTTTCCATTAACTGGAATAAGTCGGTGCTACTGCCAGTAGATCCCATAACAGACCCACTGCCTAAATGTGCGGAGATGGTGCAAATAGTATCCTCTTTTCACTACCTAGGTATACAAGTGACCCCAGACCCGTCCCAATATATTGCTCTTAATCTAGCCCCCCTACTCAGCAAATTTTTTGAAAAATTTACTTTCTGGTGCAAACTGCCATTGTCAGTAGTAGGGAGAATCAACATTATCAAAATGGTATGGGCACCACAATTATTATATGTGTTCAACAATTCCCCAGTATGGATCTCCCGAAGATGATTTGGCAGGATAGATTCCCAATTTAGGGAACTGATCTGGCGCAAAAAAATTGCGAGGATTAGTTTATCGACACTACAGTATAGAAAAGACGAGGGTGGTCTGGCGGTCCCTTACTCCAGAGCCTACTACCTAGCATCCCAGCTTCAGCAGCTGGGAGGCTGGAGAGTAATAGATTTAGCGGACCCCATCCGCAGACTCTTAGCCACGCAGGACAAGAATATGACCACTCTTGCATGCCTGGAAGCAGGATACATGCATTTAGACCCTGGGGCCCCCAAGGTGAGGATGTTAAAACTTTATGGGCATATACTAATAAAATGTTAGGAATACGGGGCTTTCTAAGCCACATTCCAATATGGCGTAATGTAAACTACAAAGAAATTCTGAAACTCAAGGGGTTCAGGAATTGGGAAATGGTAGGAATACCCTATCTGTCACAACTACAGTCAGGTCCATAAATATTTGGACATCGACACAATTCTAATCTTTTTGGCTCTATACACCACCACAAAGGATTTGAAAAGAAACGAACAAGATGTGCTTTAACTGCAGACTTTCAGCTTTAATTTGAGGGTATTTACATCCAAATCAGGTGAACGGTGTAGGAATTACAACAGTTTGTATATGTGCCTCCCACTTTTTAAGGGACCAAAAGTAATGGGACAGATTAACAACCATCCATCAAACTTTCACTTTTTAATACTTGGTTGCAAATCCTTTGTAGTCAATTACAGCCTGAAGTCTGGAACACATAGACATCACTAGACGCTGGGTTTCATCCCTGGTGATGCTCTGCCAGGCCTCTACTGCAACTGTCTTCAGTTCCTGCTTGTTCTTGGGGCATTTTCCCTTCAGTTTTGTCTTCAGCAAGTGAAATGCATGCTCAATGGGAGTCAGGTCAGGTGATTGACTTGGCCATTGCATAACATTCCACTTCTTTCCCTTAAAAACCTCTTTGGTTGCTTTCGTAGTTGTTTTCTGTGGTCTTCCGGGTCATTTGGTGTTGCTGAGCTCACCAGTGCATTATTTCTTTTTAAGGTTGTTCCAAACAGTTGATTTGGCCACACCTAATGTTTTTGCTATCTCTCTGATGGGTTTGTTTAATTTTTTCAGCCTAATGATGCCTTGCTTCACTGATAGTGACAGCTCTTTGGATCTCATATTGAGAGTTGACAGCAGCAGATTCCAAATGCAAATAGCACACTTGAAATGAACTCTGGACCTTTTATCTGCTCCTTGTAAATGGGATAATGAGGGAATAACACACACCTGGCCATGGAACAGCTGAGCAGCCAATTGTCCCATTACTTTTGGTCCTTTAAAAAGTGGGAGGCACATATACAAACTGTTGTAATTCCTACACCGTTCACCTGATTTGGAAGTAAATACCCTCAAATTAAAGCTGAAAGTCTGCAGTTAAAGCACATCTTGTTCGTTTCATTTCAAATCCATTGTGGTGGTGTATAGAGCCAAAAAGATTAGAATTGTGTTGATGTCCCAATATTTATGGACCTGGCTGTATATAATGGGCCAAATCTCAAGTCCTTTATGAAAGTCCAAGAGCAATTTGACATACCACGTATCAAGTTCTTTAAATATTTGCAGTTATGTCACACACTACAAATACAATCAAACCACACTCCACTTCAGCTGACCAACCATACACTGATACAGGGGATCCTTATGGAAGACAACAAAAAGGGAATGATCTCTAGATGTTATAGTATCCTCCTTAATGTCATACAGGACCTCTCCAGCCTGCCTTGTAGGCGAGGTTGGGAGGGGATATAGGGACCATAGATGGGGAGACATGGGACCTTTGTCTCTCCTTTGCCCCTTTGGTGTCGGTATCCGCCTCTCAAAAATTGTCACATTTATACCTGCTGCACAGAGCATACAGGACCCCGTACAGATGCACAAATGGGGGATTAGGGATACTGCACTCTGTCCGAAATGTGAAGGAGATCATGGCGACCTAATCCACATGCTTTGGAAGTGCCCCAAACTTTTCCACTATTGGAAGGCAGTTTTAGACGCGATATCTCATGTTTATAAGATAACCATTCCACGAAACCCAGTTGCGTGTCTGCTGGGCGCACTGAAAGTGTTTGATAACGCCCTGGGGGAGGGGCGAAACGCGTCGACGTAACATCCTGCCTATGCCTGCCAACTAGTACCAGTGACATCACTTCCTGAGTTGGTGGAACGCACGCCGATCAGCGGCGAACCGACCAACTATCTGAATGCCTGCTCTGCATGCCGGTCTTGTGAGTAGCGCATATATGCGCAGGTGACCTTATGGTATCCTAAGGTTTTACGCTATATATTTTTCCCTTCTCTTTTGGTGGAACGCGAGTTCTGTGGTCCCAAAAGGTCTCTTCCAACCATCTCTAACATCAGTATATCGGTAGCCCTGTATCATCCTACGGATGAATATGCTGGAAGTCTGCCATTTGTCCCTTTTGTGAAGGAGCTTTTTAAAGCAATGGATATTCCATCATTTGTAAATTTTGATGCAATTGACTTTTTTGTTTCATTATTTCACTTGGCGTCTATTATTGTTTAGAGGCTCACTTCATTGTCATCCACAATTTATGAGAGCGCATTTATTTTATATATCTTTTGTATCAGTTTAATGACACCATATAACTTTATAGTTGCGCTTGTTCATCATATTTATTTGCGATTTGTCCTCTTTCACATTGTAGGTATTATTTTTTCCTATTAGTGCATTCATGCACGATTTCACCCAGTGCACGGTCAACTGTGTAAGGTGTACATTTTTAATATTTTTTACACATTTCTTACATTCACTATTATTTGTATAGATTATTTATGATTTGGTTTTGGTACAGTTCATCAATCATTTTTAGTAAGTTGCCAGCGCAGGTTTTTTTGTTATATATCATCAAAGTGTAAGCACTTTTATCCTGCAGCTGCAAGAGGATATTTAAAGATCACTACATCACATGAATTTATTTGCGAGCGCTGTTTTGTATGTTTTTATATTTTTACACTGAAAGAGGAGGCTCTAACCCCTTCAGCTTATACAGCGGTCTTACGATTGTTGTATGTTGCGCGTACGCTGATTGCACAGATTGCACAGATTGTCCCCAGGGTGCCCACTAGGAGGCAATGGGTGGAACAAGTTAACAAACTACTGATAAGAGAGAAATTAACATACCAACACAGAAATGTCCCACGTAAATTTTACTCATTATGGCAGGCCTTGTTAGATGTCTCAGGATTGGCACTACATCAGCTGATTAAGGACAGGCTCCCACAAGGGAAGGAGACCCATGAACCACAAATTAGTGTCTACAAATGCATTTGATCAGGTTTATCACACCTTCAGGGCTATGAGGGTCTATAAAAGTTTAACTGTTTGCCTCCTTTCTTTTTCTCATACGTTTTACTATATACCACAGTACTGGAAAAAGTATTTACAGGGTTCTGTATACACTGTACTAACTGAGAGCATACTATGGAATGTCAAATGTTTTACCCTTTTTTCCACTGTATACTAAATGTCATATAGCATGTACTGTGGAAGTCAAAATAAAACCTTTAAAAGTTTGGCCATGGCCAAGATCTGACCCTTGATGGTATTCAAAGCCTGAGACATCTTCAAACTAGGTTTTCTCTGTATCCAGCATCTGTGTAGATATCCACCACTCCAGAGTGACTTAGTCTTGGGAGTCAGATGCATTGGCAGATCCAAGGACTCCTGGCATTTGTCATATACCCAAAGAATACCAATCTGCAGAGTGAAACTGGGCATAGGCGACCGCATCAAAGGTGGGCACCATCTTCCCCAGCACTTTCATGCATGGTGAAGTTGAAGGACCTTCCATCAACCTCAGAGTCTACACCTGGCTTTAAGGAGACAGGCATTTCCTCTACAAGAGCAGTACCTTTTCTTGAGCATTATCGAGAACTAAACCTAGGTACTCCAGAGGAGGCAGAACCAAGACCGACTTCTGAAGGTCCAGCACCCAGCCGAACCTCTCCAGTACTTGTACAGGCTGCTTGACAGTGGACTTCATTTTCTGAGCCGATTCTGTTTCTGAGCTGAGCGCATGCGCGGTTGGCCCGTCAGTGTCGGTGGTTCCTGACAGCTCCAACTGTGATTTTTTTTTTTATCCAGCGGGTTGCAGCCTGAGAGCAGGTTACTTAAGGACTTGCTGCAGTGTTGTGGTGCAGAACACAGATCCTCATACACAGGAGGTACCAGAGCTGGGCCAGGTAGGAAAGAGCACAGATGTGAGAGGTGTTTTTTTTTTTGGGGGAGGGGGGTTGAGAGCTGTGGAAGCAGAGGTGGGAGGATGGAAGGAGAGTGGAGGGTGCAGAGGTCAGATGTTGCACACTGCATAGTATACTCCTGTACCCCGAACTCCGTACGCAGCATACTCCTGTACCCTGCACTCCGTACGCAGCATACTCCTGTACCCTGCACTCCGTACGCAGCATACTCCTGTACCTCGCACTCCGTATGCAGCATACTCCTGTATCCTGCACTCCATACGCAGCATACTCCTGTACCCCGCACTCCGCATACTCCTGTACCCTGCATTCCGTAAAACCAGTAACGGCCCCTGATGAATTTGAGTTCGACACCCCTGACCTAGATCATCTGCTAGTGGCACTGTGGTTCCCTGGGTGGACATTTGTAATCACAGTGTCCACCAGCGGGTGTTTCCTAGGAGCCAGCAGACACCAGTAATCAGTTTCCACCTGATGCTGGCTGCTGAGAGGGCATTTGGGTCCTCCCCTACTAAGTGCCTCTTGCTCCATTGCTTTCCTTGCTGCCAGATACTGCTAGCTCTGATCCTGCTGATGTTCCTGCCCTGTCCTCTGTCCCCTGCTGCCTTGTATCGGCTCTCACTTGTTCCTGATTTCAGTTTCTTTCCTCCTTCCCATCTTCTCCCTGCTCCTCCAGTTTTCCCTGTTTTTCTTTGTTCCCCATTTTGTATACAGTATATAGTTATTTGTAGTTAGGCTTCCTGTTTGTTAGGTATTCTGTCACTGGGTTTTTGGTTCACATATATTTTTATGTTTTCTGTGTGCTGGTGTTTGGATGGATTTTGTTTGACTGTAAATAAATCTCACATAAAGCATACACAGTCTGGCCCCAGTTTCCTGAGCGTAGCTACGCAGATTTGGCCATCCCTGTTGCTAATTCCAGACATAACACTGGAGCTACACTAAAGACCATATTTGCTGCACTTGGGAACTGGGAGATATTGCATTTAGTATTTGCTGTCTTTTATGTTAAGATGCATCCAGGGAAGGTTATTAGCCGTGTGAACTTGGTGTTAGAACATAAATATGTTTGCCGCTTGATTGGGAAGGATTGCACTAGTGAAAGATTGCTGGAGTACATTAAGGTAGCACATACCTTGGTTGATTAAGGTAGATTTTCATTTATTAAAATACAACTCTTGATTCAGGTTTGTTCTGAATTAGCTTTGCCTGCTACATCTGATGGCCATGATGTTTTAATTCCTCCCTTTAATATGCTTCAGGTTGAGTCTTTGGTATGTTGCTGGAAAATGTCACAGCTTACTCAGCTTGTTCACAAAGCCTCCTGTTGGATTGTGCTACAGATGTGTTTTCCCTAATAGGGTTGCCACCTCATCCCTTTAAACCCGAACATATATGAATTACACAGGTTCTGAGGCTAATTGAATGCAGATAAGGGACAAAGTGAGTTTAATTACCACCTTAATAAGCCACAGTTTAATGAATATGTGTTCACTTTTGAAGGGATGAGGTGGCAACTCTATTCCCTAATCAGACATGGGAACTGTAACTTTGTTCAGCTATTGTTCCAAGCCTGGTCAAAGATTCTATCCCCAGTTTCAGTTGATTCACATCAATTCAGATCTGCCTTCGAACATCAAGAATCTCTTCCTTTGTCACCCTTAGCAATTACAGCTGCTAAGTGTTCCTTACCTGCTGTATACCAGTACTCTGCCTTTATACTTCCCCTGCATTCAACCTATTGAGGGCTCCCCTACAGTTTGGTCAACCATGGCAACCTCTCAGATACTTTTCTCTGCTTCTGCTAACTTTTCCTCTATGCTCCCCAGTTTTGTTACTAGTTTCTCATCAGCAGCACAATCTGATCAGCACCTTGCAACAACCTGCAGGACTCCAGCATTTAAACTAAAAAAGAAACACAAGTTATTTTCTACTCATACAACTTTGCCACTATCCACTGCTGCCTCAACCATTATTCAGCCAGTTCCTGATTCCATGCGGCCTGCCAGTATGGTCCAGTCTGCCCCCATGCTGCCTGCTGAAGGGGTCCAGTACTTCTCCATACTGCCTACCGATGGATCCAGTCTGCCTCCATGCTGCCTGCCTATGGGGTTCAGTTTGCCTCAATGCCTGCTGATGGGGTCAGTCTGCCTCAATGCTTGCCAATGGGGTTCAATATCCACTGCCAAGCCTGCCTTTGGTGGTCCACTGTCTGCTGCCAAGCCTGCCTCTGGTGGTCCACTGTTTTCTGCTAAGCCTGCCATTGGTGATCTGGTGTCTGCTGCCAAGCCTGCCACTGATGGTCCACTGTCTGCTGCCAAGTTGGCCTGTGAGGATCCACTACCAGCTGTCAAGTCAGCCAGCGCTGATTCCCTGGTCCTTGCCCAGCCGGACTTTGCTAATTCATGGGCTGTTGCCCAGATGGACTTTGCTGATTCCCTAGCTGCTGCCCAGCTGGACTCTGCTGATGGGATACCCAGTCAGCTTTCAGATCCCAGCAGGTGGGGGGTGGGGGGGCACAGTGGAGTGTCCAGGGGCCACTCCTTAAGGGGGGGGGGAATTGTCAGGACCTGGATCACTGCTGGTGGCACTGTAGTTCCCTGGGCAGAAGGTTGTAATTCCAGTGTCCACCAGCAGACATCTCCATGATGCCGGCTGTTAGCAAGGCATTTAGGTCCTCCCATACTAAGTGCCTTTTGCTCCAGTGTTTTCTTAGTGCCAGATACTGCTAACTGTGATCCTGCTCTTGCTCCTGCCCTTTACCCTGTTGCCTTATACGTGCTCTCTTTTTCCTGATCCCAGTTTTTGTTTCCCCTTTCCATCTGCTCCTTGCTCCTCCAGTGTTCACTGCTTTTCTGTGTTCCCCATTTTGTATATACTGTATATAGTAGTGGTTAGGCTTCTGTTGGTTAGTTATAAGTCAGGTATTCTGTCACAGGGGTTTGTGGTTCATTTATAGTTTCATGTTTACTGTGTGCTAGTGTTTGGAAGGATTTCGTTCCAATGTAAATAAATCTCACATAAAGCATACTCAGTTCCAGTCCCCTGAGTGTAGCTGTCCAGATGTGGTCATCCCTGACACTTGGATTATGAAGGTGTCTCTGGTTTCTTACTTGTAACCTGCTCCTTAAAGGGTAAAAGAATGTGTTTCCCTATAGTCACCTTCTGGATGAGGGTTTTCTAAGGGTAGTCCAAACAAGCGTTCACCCTGAAAGGGCAGTCCTTCGCATACTGCTTGCAGAGAAGTTCTGCCAAACAACACTTTATCACTTGTCATGTGGACAGACATAGGGCCACTTGTGATAGCTGCCTTATGAAGCCTTCCAAGGCATCCACTGAGAAACTGTAAGCTCTCAGAAAGTCTTCCAGGAGTTGCCAAATGTCAGGATCTTCTGGTTCTTATTCTCTGAAAAAGAGCACACACTTTGCCCAAACTTGAAAGGCTTGACAAAGTCCCACTACAGGCTGCAGAGCTGTTCCTACTAGAGAGAAGCTGCCCAACAGACATTACAGACTATCCTCGCCCTTACATATGGGTTCCCAGTATAGTCCTCCTTTGCCTGCTGGCCATTGTGACTGAACTGGATAGAGCCCTCCTGTGCTTCACCAGGAGTGTAAGGAACAGGCCCGAATATATGGAAACAAAGTCTATGACAGAGATCTTTATAGAGACACAGAGAGGAACATCCATCACCTAAGGATACTAGCACAAAATGGAGGGTTAGCTGAGCTGGGAAGAGTAATGCCTGACCAGGCATTCCTGACTTTTTGTTATGAGTCTCCATTCACCTAAAGGTGGCAACATAAGCCAAGTAGTCTTGATTTTGAACTCCTCTGTGTCCTGTGATGTACAAATAAGAATTGTACTTGTACACTAAAGATTTAATATCCTGCCGCCTTAACCTCCGCAACATCTCCAGAATTCGACCCTTCCTAATGACACCACAAAGCAACTTATTCACTCCTTGATTATTTCCCGCCTAGACTACTGCAACTCTCTCCTTAATGGCCTACCCTTAAGCAGGCTATCCCCCTTCAGTCTACTATGAATGCTGCTGCTAGACTAATACACCTCACTAATCGATCCGTGACTGCTGCTCCTCTCTGCCAATCCCTTCACTGGCTTCCCCTACCCCACCGTGTAAAATTCAAAATGCTAACCATAACATACAAGGCCATTCACAACATCGCCCCATCTACATCACCAACCTCATCTGCAGATATCGCCCAAATCGCCCCCTCCGCTCCTCCCAGGACCTCCTGCTCTCTAGCTCCCTTGTTACCTCCTCCCATGCTCGCCTTCAGGACTTCTCCAGAGCCTCTCCCATCCTCTGGAATTCCCTGCCCCAGTATGTCCGATCAGCCCCTACCCTGTCCACCTGTAGGAGATCCCTGAAAACTCATTTATTCAGGGAAGCCTATCCCACACCCACATAACTGTCCCTGAGCCACCCCCATCAAATCATTCTTTGCAGCTATTACCTTTTGTACCACCACCCCCTCCCTTTAGAATGTAAGCTCTACGAGCAGGGCCCTCCTGTACCTTTTGTATTGAACTGTACTGTGATTGTGTTGTCCCCCTTATACATTGTAAAGCGCTGAGTAAACTGTTGGCGCTATATAAATCTCGTATAATAATAATAATTATAATAATTTAATATAAACAAAAAATATTACAAAACAATTTGAAAAAAAATAAACATAACTCAACACTATTATAATTTCCCTTTAAAAATGACTAAAAGAATCTGAGGATTTTGATACATTCATTCATTATCAATACATATGATCATTAAATTAAATATTCTCTATTCCTTTAATGGTACAAATAAAACAAGACTTCATCTCAAAAGTTTTTCTCCATTAGTGCAGCTGGGATTTTTAGATCTGTACCAAATAGTTATTCACATGAGAAACGAAAGACTCATTCATTTTATCTATTTTTTCTTTCAGGCTAATGAGGATTATTCCAGAAGATTAATTCCGTAGAGTCCCAAGCAAACTGTAATTTGAAAAACTGAAGAACCATTATACAACTGAAACTGCATGTTCCTAGTCCACTTGCTGTGCTGATAAACGTAAGTGTCCTTAGAGTTTTCTAATGACAAATTGGCAGCATGTGTACTTGGGAGGGGGGGGAGAAACAGACAACTAGCTAACTTATTAACTGTTAGGTTTACGCAGTTTACCACTTAAGGACCAGGCCTATTTTTCAAACTTGTTGTTTACATGTTAAAATCCGTTTTTCTGCTAGAAAATTACTTAGAACCCCCCAAACATTATATATATTTTTTCTCACACCCCCTAGAAAATAAAATGGTGGTTGTTGCAATACTTTATGTCACACCGTATTTGCACAGCGGTCTTACAAACACAATTTTTTTGGAAAAAATACACTTTTTTTAATTAAAAAATAAGAAAACATTAAAATTAGCCCATATTATATACTGTGAAAGATATTGTTACACCGAGTAAATTGATACCCAACATGTCATGCTTCAAAATTGCACCCGCTCGTGGAATGGCGACAAACTTTGACACTTCAAAATCTCCATGGGCGATGTTTACAAATTTCTACAGGTTACCAGTTTTGAGTTAAAGAGGAGGTCTTTTGCTAGAATTATTGCTCTCACTCTAATGATCATGGTGATACCTCACATGTGTGGTTTGAACACCGTTCACATATATGGGCACGACTTGCGTGGGAGCACAGTTGGACGGCGTGCCTTAAATGTTTTTTTTCTTATTTTACTTTTTATTTTTACACTGTCCCTTTAAAAAAAAATGTTTTGGATCACTTTTATTCCTATTACAAGGAATGTAAACATCCCTTGTAATAGAAAAAAAAGCATGACAGGACCTATTTACACTTAAATGCAATAGAAAAAAAATGCAATAAATGGAATAAAAAATAGAAAAAAAAAGTCTTCTTTTTTTTTTTCAACAAAAATAAAAAATGTCCCTTTAAGGCCGTTGGGCGCTTCCGTCATCCAACGCCATTGAGTCGAGTGAGGAACATCATTCCCTCACTCGACTTAGTGCCTCTGATGGGAAGGATCGGATCGTCTCTGCCACTATCAACGACTCCGGTAAGTTGACCAGAATGTGGCAGGAAGGGGATGGTCTCCCACCGCTGATAAAAGTGATCTTGCAGCAAATCCGCCGCAGAGACCACTTTTATCTTAAAGCGTTACCCCTATCAAACATACTGTTTGATAAAAGCTTACATAGTAGGTATAAAATGTAACAAATGTATATATAGAATAAAAAGTATATTACAAGTCATCTCAATTTTTCATTGTCTTTACAGGCATGAAACTGCATTCCCTGATTGACTTGGATCTTTACTATTTGCATGAACAATACTTAGTAAAATTTCTACAAACGCTCTAGCTTCTACTCACGGTCCAACAACATTCTTGTAGGTTAAAGTGTTACTAAACCTAGTATTATGAAAATAGTTCATCTGCCCCACCCCCACCCCCACCCCCACAGCTTATACAGTTGTGCTCATAAGTTTACATACCCTGGCAGAATTTAGATTTCTTGGCCATTTTTCAGAGAATATGAATGATAACACAAAAACTTTTCTTTCACTCATGGTTAGTGTTTGGCTGTAGACATGTATTATCAATCAACTGTGTTTACTCTTTTTAAATCATAATGACAACAGAAACTCGCCAAATGACCCTGATCAAAAGTTTACATAACCCAGTTCTTAATACCATGTATTGCCCCCTTTAATATTAATGACAGCTTGAAGTTTTTTGTGGTATTTGTGGATGAGGCTCTTTATCTTCTCAGATGGTAAAGCTGCCCATTCCTCTTGGCAAAAAGCCTCCAGTTCCTATAAATTCTTGCTTGCATTAACTGCACCTTTGAGATCTCCCCAGAGTGGCTCAATGATATTGAGGCCAGGAGACTGAGATGGTCACTCCAGAACCTTCAAATCCTTTTTTCAATTACTATATTAATTTAATATTTTTTATGTGGTTTATAGCACATTTTTCTGATTTTTCACATTGTGTTATATTTTGATCACTTTATATTTTTGAATCATTCATTAATGGTCTGTATTTAGCGCGGTTCTTTTATATATTGTCACTCCAGAACCTTCACTTTATTCTGCTGTAGCCAATGACAGGTCGACTTGGCCTTGTGTTTTGGATCATTGTCATATTAGAATGTCCAAGTACGTCCCATGCGTAGCTTCCTGGCTGATGAATGCAAATGTTGCTCCAGTATTTTTTGATAACATACTGCATTCATCTTGCCATCAATTTTGACCAACTTTCCTGTGCCTTTGTAGCTCACACATCCCCAAAACATCAGTGATCCACCTCCGTGTTCCACAGTAGGAATGGTGTACCTTTCATCATAGGCCTTGTTGACTCCTCTCCAAATGTAGCATTTATGGTTGTGGCCAAAAAGCTCAATTTTGGTCTCATCACTCCAAATGACTTTGTGCCAGAAGGTTTGAGGCTTGTCCCTGTGCTGTTTGGCGTATTGTAAACAGGATACTTTGTGGCATTTGCATAGTAATGGCTTTCTTCTGGCGACTTGACCATGCAGCCCATCTTTCTTCAAGTGCCTCCTTATTGTGCATCTTGAAACAGCCACACTACATGTTTTCAGAGAGTCCTGTATTTCATCTGAAGTTGTTTGTGGGTTTTCTTTGTATCCCAAATAATTGTCCTGGCAGTTGTGGCTGAAATTTTAGTTGGTCTACCTGACCGTGGTTTGGTTTCAACAGAACCCCTCATTTTCCACGTCTTGATTAGAGTTTGAACACTGATGATTGACATTCTCAATTCCTTGGATATCTTTTTATATTGCTTTCCTGTTTTATACAGTTCAACTACCCTTTCCCGCAGATCCTTTGACAACTCTTTTGCTTTCCCTATTACTCAGAATCCAGAAACAACAGTGCAGAACTGGATGAGAGATGCAAGGGTCTGTCAGGAGTCCAGAAACTCATCATTGACCTTTTATACACACACACACACATTAATTACAAGCAAACAGATCACAGGTGAGGATGATTACCTTTAATAGCCATTCAAACCCCTTTGTGTCAACATGTATACATGTTATCAAGCCAAAATCACCAGTGTGTAAACATTTGATCAGGGTCATTTGGGTAGTTTCTGTTGCCATTATAATTTTAAAAGAGTAAACACAGTTGATTGATAATAAATGACTTCAAGCAAACACTAACCATGAGTGAAAGAAATGTTTTTGTGTTATCATTCATATTCTCTGAAAAATGGCCAAGAAATCATAAATTATGCCAGGGTATGTAAACGTATGCACACAACTGTAAATCTTCTTTTTACATTAAAATACTGCCACTATATACCCTTTTCACTGATCTGTATACCACGATTACATGATAAACTGCAGTTTCTCCAGTGCTGAGAGCTCAGGTGGAAGGAGATTTCCTCTTCAGCCTGTATACACGCCCACATGTGTGATGCCAATATCATGTGACCCGGCTATCTCTGATAACAAGTATATGTTCTCTCCAGCATAAAAGACACAACTGAGGATGTGCAGGTTGGCTATGGCCTGTGCGTTAGCTAGCCTTCCCAAGCTAGACATTGCAGGAGGGGAGGATCTGTGCATACAGGATAAAACAGCCTTTTTATACAATGCAGAGGATTAACCCCTTAAGTTCCAGTGAGTATAACAAGCATGCTATGATGCATGTACAGACAGATTTCACTGTTGTGGGTTTAGTATTCTATATTTAGTATTCCATGTTTTAAGGGCCATCAACCCCTTTAGGTGCCAAATTCTTTCTGGTAAGGCCCATGCATGCACTCTACAGTGCCTTGAAAAGTATTCATACCCCTTGAAATGTTCCACATTTTGTCATGTTACAACCAAAAATGTAAGTATATTTTATTGGGATTTTATGTGATAGACCAACACAAAGTGGCACATAATTGTGAAGTGGAAGGAAAATGATAAATGGTTTTCAAAATATTTTACAAATAAATATCTGAAAAGTGTTTCGTGCATTTGTATTTATCCCCCTTTACTCTGATATCCCTAACTAAAATCTAGTGGAACCAATTGCCTTCAGAAGTCATCCAATTCGTAAATAGAGTCCACCAGTGTGTAATTTTATCTCAGTATAAATACAGCTGTTCTGTGAAGCCCTCAGAGGTTTGTAAGAGAACCTTAGTGAACAAACAGCATCACAAAGGCAAAGGAACACACCAGACAGGTCAGGAATAACGTTGTGAAGAAGTTTAAAGCAAGGTTAGGTTAAAAAAAAATATCCCAAATTTTGAACATCTCACGGAGCACTGCTAAATCCATCATCCGAAAATGGAAAGAGCATGAGCCAACTGCAAACCTACCAAGACATGACTGTCCACCTAAACTGACAGACTGGGCAAGAAGAGTTTTAATCAGAGAAGCAGCCCATGGTATCTCTGGAGGAGATGCAGAGATCCACAGCTCAGGTGGGAGAATCTGTTCATAGGACAACTATTAGTCGTACACTCCACAAATCTGGCTTTTATGGAAGAGTGGCAGAAAGAAAGCCATTGTTGAAAGAAAGCCATAAGAAGTCCAGTTTGCAGTTTACAAGGGGAAACACAGCAAACGTGGAAGAAAGTGCTCTGGTCAGATGAGACCAAAATTGAACTTTTTGGCCTAAAAGCAAAACACTATGTGTGGCGGAAAACTAACACTGCACATCAGCCTGAAAACACTATCCCCACCATAAAACATGGTGATGGCAGCATCATGTTGTGGGGATGCTTTTCTTCAGCAGGGACAGGGAAGCTGGTCAGAGTCGATGTGAAGATGGATGGAGCCAAATACAAGGCAAACTTAGAAGAAAACCTGTTAGAGTCTGCAAAAGACATGAGACTGGGGCGGAGGTTCACCTTCCAGCAGGACAACAGTGACCCCACGATATTGCTAATGTTTTTCAGTGAAAGGGAATTTAATAAGACACGCGGGCATTCACTAAAATTAGAAGAAAAGTGGTTTAACCTTAAGCTGTGTAGAGGGTTCTTTACTGTAAGAGTGTTAAGGATGTGAAATTCTCTTCCACAAGCAGTGGTTTCAGCGGGGAGCATCGATAATTTAAAAAAACTATTAGATAAGCACCTGAACGACCGCAACATACAGGGATACACAATGTAATACTAACACACACATAGGTTGGACCTTGATGGACTTGTGTCTTTTTTCAATCCCAGGAATTCAGCTCTTTTGTAAATAACGAAGGCACACTATGAGTTAAGTCTAGCGAGGTGCATGACATCTCCTGGGCTTAGCTCTATTATATACAGTATATCTGAGAGATTTATAATACTCCTGGAAGACGGCTATTGCTGTAGTTACAGGAGAGTGACGCTCATCCTTCTGAGCTCTGCATCTTGAAAAGGAGAGTCGCTGCAGCAGCTATGCCAGCCCCTCCCTTTCTCCTGCCCATTCACAGAAACCTTTGTATCATGTGAACACAGTTGCAAAATACAAAGGATTCTGTGAATGGGCAGCAGAGGGGAGGGGCGGGCATAGCTGCTGCAGCGACTCTCCTGTTCAAGATGCAGAGCTCAAAAGAATGAGTGTCACTCTCCCATAACTACAGCAATAGCCATCTTCTGGGAGTACTATAAAGCTCTCAGATATACTGTAAATAATAGAGCTAAGCCCAGGAGGTGTCATGCACCTCACTAGACTTAACCCATAGTGTGCCTTCATTATTTAAAAACGAGCTAAATTCCTGGAATTCAGCTTTAAGCAAAATGTATCAATTTTCATTGATTACACTAAATCCTAAAAAAAAATAATTCTTTATACCCCAATATATATTATACTTTTCTTCATTTTTTTTTTCTGTGAATGTGTTAAAAACCATATATGCAAATATAGGGGTCTATTTGTAATTTAAAAAATTGCTGGACTAACATCACAAGTATCCACCCAGCTGAAATAACTGTTCCCTGTATGTTGTCCAATAGGTTTATTTCCCATAATTGGCAGCTTCATCCATTCACCATAATGTGGCATTTCCATGAATTATCTCATTTAGGAAAATATTGCATTATGGCCTCAAGGTAGAGCCAATGATCACAGCAAATAAACGAAAAAGACATTAGACAAATAATAGGGAAAATTGGTTATGCCTGGGCAAATGTTTGCTACATTCATCCAGTTTTCTTTCTTTTTTTTTTTTTTACAAACAGATCCTTTAAAGCAGTGGTTCTCAACCCCTATAATGCCATGACCCCTTGATAAAATTTCCCAAGATGTGGGGACCCCTAACAGTAAAATTATTTTCATAGCGTGGGTTGTCAGCTCCCAAGGCAAGACAGGTAATTTGCGCCCCTAACCCACGGACATTTAGCGCTCCCTGAGTCCCTTCCACTCGTACAGTATTAAAACCCCTTATGGTACATATTAGGATGTACCACTCTTTCTCTTTGTTCTCCTTTCTTTCCCTTTGATCTCTAGCTGTCCTAATTTCTTGCCCCCCCCCCCCCCTCTCTTTCTAGCCGTCTTTCTTGTTCTCTTATTCTTTCTCTCCCTTTTTCTTTGTTCCTCCCCCTCTTTTCATCTCTCTTCCATGTATTCTCTATTTTTATTCCTTCTCTTACTCCTTGGTGGGGGGAATGGGATGAGTGGCAGTGCTGGTGGGCGTTCTGATCAGCCAACTTAGGTGCTCTTGATCAAGGTCATCTGCTGATCTGAGAACTGCAGTGGGAACTTTTAATGGCAACTATAATCACAGGTAGTGTTACTCACTGTGTCTACGGCTTCACTGTGTCTCCGACTTTGTGGTGTCTCGCAGCAGTGACACCTATGCCGAAATCAGGAGATAGGGTCTCCTCCAGCCCCACCCACTTCATTCCTCACCAGTCAGCTGACCTCTAGTCTTTGCCCCCCAGCCATGCTATGAACTGAATGGGTGGCTGCGAAGAGGCTGAGTGGGCGGCCTCGGGCTCCAGGAACAGCCCTTCTGGGCGGCCTCGAAAAGGCTGGGAGAGTGGCGTGGGCTTCAGGAACAGCCCAGGATTTGGTGACCCCTGGCAAATTGTCATTTGACCTCCGAGGGGGTCCCAACCCCCAGGTTGAGAACCACTGCTTTAAAGGTTAAGTCCACCTTTTGCAATAAAATATGCATTTGTTATTTTTTTTGCTAATCAGCCTGCAAAACATTACAACCATGATCACTGGTGCAATGCCAGGCTCCTGCAGACTCTTCCTTCTGCTCTTTTTTCTGTACCACACTTTCAGTTCGAGAGCTAGAGGACGTATTAATGGCCTTCAAGTACCAGGACCACTGTACTGGTTTTCCATTGAGAACAACAAGTTCATCTGCTGCTGTGGACGACAGGACTTGTAGTTTATTTGTGCACAGATCTCAGTGAAAAAAATGACATGGCTGTGTGGGCGTAGCCCCGCACAGCATTGTAGATTTCAAATCTGACAGCTTCTTAGGGGTAGAAGGGTCCATGGTGTCAGAGGGGGACTGTTTGGGGATGGGGGGGGGGATCCACTTGGCACTATATTACACCCTAAATATGGGTGTAACATGTAGGGAGTTAATTCTTAAATTAATTTATTAATACATTTTCCATGTTCTTTGATAGAAACTACTTTTTTTTATTTTTTATAAAAATTGAACAAATAAAATAAAACTAACAACTAAAATCTGTACAACACTTATTTTAAGATTATTTCTCAGACGGAAAAGAAAGCTTTTTTCCTACATTTTTAACTTCCTTTTTTGTCTTAAAAAAAGGGTCCCCAGCACACATTCAAGCTAAACAGGGAAACGTGAGGTGAAAAACTAAACTATTTCAACTACTCAGGTTAAAAACAATACAAAATAGAAAGTTTTGGGACTTTGAATGAGGCAGGCAATAACACAAATATAAAAGGTAATGACACATTTATTGACATGGCTATGAAACCCCATAGTAATATGGAAGTACATAAAGGGTAATAATCCTTTAGCACGGAAAACACAACATAAATAGCAAAAAACAAAATTGCACATAAATGGGACCATAGTAGAAAAACAAATATCAAGTCATGAAAAAAAAAATGTACAATATCTCACAAAAGTGAGTACACCCTTCACATTTTTGAAAATAATTTAATATATATTTTCATGTGACAACACTGAAGAAATGACACTTTGCTACAATGTAAAGTATTGCGTGTACAGCTTGTATAACAGTGTAAATTTGCTGTCCCCTCAAAATAACTCAACACACAGCCATTAATGTCTAAACCGCTGGCAACAAAAGTTAGTACACCCCTAAGTGAAAACGTCCAAATTGGGCCCAAAGTGTCAATATTTTGTGTGGCCACCATTATTTTCCAGCACTGCCTTAACCCTCTTGGGTTTGGAGTTCACCAGTTTCACAAGTTGTCACTAGAGTCCTCTTCCACTTCTCCATAACAATGGTGGATGTTAGACATTAATGGCTGTGTGTTGAGTTATTTTGAGGGGACAGCAAATGTACACTGTTATACAAGCTGTACACTCACTACTTTAAATTGTAGCAAAGTGTAATTTCTTCAGTGTTGTCACATGAAAAAATCTAATAAAATATTTACAAAAATGTGAGGGGTGTACTCACCCTTGAGAGATACTGTTCATAGATGTAATAGAGTAAAACCATATTGGTTGGAAATGAGATGTTGATAGAGCCATGTGTGGAATAGAGACTGATTCCTGTTAAGCTCGACAAGTTTTGATGATAAATATGATTTTATCAGGAGCGGATGCTACAAATATCACTGGCTGGTAAAAGTGATCCCCTGAGACCCCCAGATCCATCACTCTATCTGCGCTGCGGAATTCCAGTTCAGGACGAGGGGGGGGGGGAGAGATCTTGGTGGGGAATCTCTGCATGTCCGGCCTGTCTTCCCCAGGCCTCCTCCAGTCAGGAGCACCCTTCCTTCTCCTCCTCTGGTCTTCGATAATCAGACCTGCCGCACAATGCCAGTGCTGTGATACGCAGGGCCGGCAGTGTGATTACCGGAGACACCGGGGGGAGCAGAGCAAGCGGAGGAGGAGGAAGGGCGCTCCTGGCCAGAGGAGGCCCAGGGAAGACAGGCCGTACATGCCGAGATTCCCCACCAAGATCTCCCCCCTTGTACTTAACTGGAATTCAGCAGCACAGATAGGATGATGGATCTGGAGGTCTCAGGGGATCATTTTTCCAGGCCAGTGCTGTGATGGGCAGAGCCGGCGGTGTGATTACCAGAGACTCCGGGGGGAGCAGGGTGAGCTGGAGGAGGAAGGGCGCTCCTGGCCAGAGAAGGCCCGAGGAAGGCCGTACATGCCGAGATTCCCCCCCTCGTTCTTGACTGGAATTCAGCAGCGCAGACAGAATGATGGATCTGGGGGTCTCAGGGGTTCATTTTTCCCGGCCAGTGATATTTGTAGCATCCGCTCCTGATGAGTCGTATTTATCGATGAAATGCATCGAGCTTCACAGGATGCAGCCTCTATTCCACAAAGGGCTCCATCAACATCTAATTTCCATCCAATATGGTTTTACTCTATTACACCTATGTACATTGTTTTCATGACATGATACAATTTGTTTTTAGGTCCCATTGATGTGCAATTTTGTTTTTTGCTATTCATGTTGTGTTCTGCATGCTAAAGGATTATTACCCTTTATGTGCTTACCTATTGCTATGGGGTTTCATACCCATGTAAATAAATGTGTCATTACCTTTAAACTTGTGTTATTGCCTGCGTCATTCAAAGTCCCTAAACGTTCTATTTTTGTATTCAGAATAGGGATGGAGGTGCACCTCCCCTTGTGCACCTCATTTAAAGAGGAAGTAAACTTCCTCTGCAAACTTTTACCCATAGGTAACTGTAATAAGGCGTACCCATAGGTATTGAAAATATCTCCTAAACCTGTACAATTTAGGAGATATTTCCAGTGCATGCAGCCAGTGGCATCACGATCCCATGAGTGCCGTTCCTTCCGAGCCCGTGCCGTGAACAACGGCTCTTGTGCGCATGCATGGGAGTGACGTCATCACGGCTCCAGCCAATTCGCAGCGCCGGAGCCTGTGAACCCAGAAGAAGCTCCAGGAAAGATGTCGGCCGTGACAACGGTATACAGGGACTGCTGCAACAGCTTTGTTTTAAGGTAAGTATTTCATAATGAGCTAGTATGCAATGCATACTAGCTCATTATGCCTTTGTCTTGCAGGTTTTTTTGGGGGGGAATTTTTTTTCAGAGGTTTAAAACCTCTTTAAAGTCCCCCTATATGTAGATATACATTCCCCCTCTCTTTGTATTCAGGTTAAAAACAAGGGTTTTTGTTGGATTCATTTGCTAATCCACATTAAAGCCACACGGCCTCTGAAAACCGTAATCCAACTCTAAACTATCAGACTTACCATATGTAATTTTCCCCATTTTTTTAATATAAAAAATACACTTTGCACACACTATATCATGTATATATACCTTAAATTAATAACAATATTATCAAATAATAGACCCACAGCTGAAGCTGGTTATGATTACTGTATGTAAATATATGTACAGTATATATTATGTAATAGACTTATGTAATTTACTGTACACTAGAAAAACCACAAGATCTTTGAGGAAGTAAAAGAAAAATGCAACATTTATATAATACCAGATAAATATCTGTACAGGTATCTTCTGAATAACACACATATAAATATTTAAAAACACATTTGCAGCACGGTTTTCTGAAATTCTCCATAGACTCGATTACTTATGGCAGTGTCAAAAAAAAGAGAATCACATTTTTGTACAAAAATAATACAGTTAAAAAGGTACCACACACATCCAGACATTTTTGGTCAATGCAAACATCCAACTTTTTTAAAATGCACCTGCAATAACATCACCACTTAAAACAAATACATTACATATATACTGTAAAAGCAGAAGTGACCATTTGAAACACAGCCATAGGCAGTTAAGGATAGTTGTCTGGTTTAAGAAATGAAGATAAATGATTCTTCACACTCTGAGCAGTTCACCCGTCAGGATTCTCTCCAGTCACTGGTTCATTATAAGGGGCAGCAGGAAATGGTCAGATAAAACAGGACCATTCAGAAACAATAGGTTTCATTTAAGATCATCAAACCCAAGTGCCCGTTCACACCGGAATCGCACAGAAAAAAAGCGCTCTGCATTCCTGTGGAATTCGATTTTCAGAAATTGCACCAAAAGTAGTGCATGCACTACTTTTAAAAACGCACTGCAACCAAATTACATGGAACTGCGGTACTATGCGAACTGGTGCAGGCAAACGCACTGCATTTGCGAATCTATTGACACCTGCAACCGATTGCACATCCGGTGCATTCAGACTCAGTGCAGGAAATGTGCACGGAACATGGGTTTCCTGCACCGCGTCCTGGTATGAATGGGCCCTTAAACTTATCTAAGTTTTTCAGTTGTGCAGTTTTTCAGGCGTACCCGATCAGACCATCCACAGCTCTCTATGGAGCGGAAGATGTCAGCGGACATGTGTCAGCTGATACCTGCCGGCATCCGATCCACTAAAAACAGACAGATGGGAATCCAGTCCCCATCCAACCAGCAGATCAGATGACAGTCATATGGAAATGGACAGGCAGTCCATTACCATCCGACCATCCCATAGAGAACAGCAGGCTGTGCCCGCTCTACATAGTAGAACAAGCACGGACCTGTCATCCGCCTACTCAGCGGAGAGATCTCCTGTTGAGCAGGCGGATACACTTGATGGAGTCCACACGTCTGAAAGGGGCCTTAATGAACAAAAAATGGAAAACCATTTCACCTGCATGTTAGGCTTTTTGGAAGCAGCCAAGGAGCTGAGGATACTGCCATATGCAGAGAGAGGTGAGAAACCAACTTGGAACAACTAAAAGTGGAAGAGCTCTTTTTAATTCTGTTTGAGGGGAACCTATACATTTCAATTCAAGGCAAAGTAACTGGCTTGTATGATAGCCATGCCCATCTATCGATAAAACACACCTTCCCTGCATACCCACACTCCTTTGCTCACCCACAAAGCCCTGTGAAAAATCCATATAAGCCTGCTTGGAGTTTATACAGATCTAAGGAAACGCCCTTATCTGACAACAATCAAGCTTGGTAATTGGCCGCTCAGGTACTTAGCACTGCATTGTAGAAGGAAACGAAGAGACTCACAATTCTTCCGTACCTGGAAGTATTCAACAGGGTTCCACCCAGTGAACAAAATCTTAAGGGAGTGCAAGGACTATAAGTATCAGAAACAGATGAGCGCTATTAAATGAACCTGCTACTTTCTCTTACATAGCCTACTCTACACCTACTTGTGGAGCCATTCTGAGTCAGTAAAGCTCTGGGCTTTACTACATCTTTCCATTGGCCAGTGAGGCAGCCCATCTTGGTGATGGGCCAATAAAAATGTATGGGGCCTGCAGGGAAAAAGAAAGCTCTGACATTACCAGGAAGTGTCAGAGCTTTGTCTATTCAGATAAGACATTTGGGTGTGGACCAGGCAATAAAAAGCTGCTGCGGGCACTTTAAATATCTGCAACAAATCTAACAAATATAGATATTTACGGATATACAGAATATGTATAAGAATTCAGTTTACAGCAGTGTGGGTTGACTAAACCTGGCCATACACTAGTAGATTTTCAAATGAACATTCATACAAACGTTTGAACAAAAATTCTCTGTACATTTTGATGACTTGACGAATGTTTTTTGAAAGATCTTCAATATTTTATTTGATTTTAAAAATCAAACATGCTCCTTCAAATTTTCTCGTCACTGTGGTTTAAAAATGAAAGTCAATTTGGCCCCACTAGCAATTAGAAAATGTAATTAATTTTCTTAACACAAAAAAATTCTAATTAAACTCCCCTAGTGTATGGCCAGCTTAAAGTGGTTCTAAAGGCAGAAAAAAACCTTCTGGGTGAGGCTCCCCCCCCCCCCCCCAAGCCCCCCTTTACCCGAGCCCCATCTCAATCCAGCAATGTGCATGAGAGCAGTGGCTCTCCCGGGTCTTTCTCTCCTCATTGGCTCCTGCTGCTGTCAAAAAACACTAAGTGAAACAACGAGGAGAGAGCAGGGGATGGGGTCGAGCCACGCTGTGTGTGTGAATGGACAATGTCCATTCACAGGAGTGTGGCTCAGGAGCGAGTCTGCTCGAGTGCCCCCCACCACAGCAGGAGGCTTGCTATAGGGTGCACTTTGCAGGGGGAAGGAGCCAGGGCCGCTGCCACAATCACCAATACCATGGATACATGTGATATCATTTTCCTTTTTTTTTTTTTTTTTTTTAAACAAACCCTGGTATACACTGGGACGTGGCAGACTGATTTGATTGGCACATTATGTGGTGCTAAGATGCCAGATGTGCTATAAGACCGACTATCAAAGTACGAGAGGTTGGTAGGACACAGTTGTGCTTCATATCTCAGTTCCTGTATATTGAAGACATGCTCATCACTGAGGCAGAAGGGTGGTGGAATCATGTCTTGTAGGACAGCTCAGTACAGACTGGTCTTCTTCATTATCCTCAGGAACTCCTGTTCATTCACTTCCCCATCTCCATCTCGGTCAGCTTCCTCAATCATTTCCTACAGAAAAAAAAAAAAAGAGGACTACTTAAAATGATACATCTGGCAATATAGTGCTGAGAATACTGTTGGACAGGTCATTCTAAAACAGTTCCAACAGTCACAAAACAGTAAAAGGGGATGATTTCTATAACCTACATCACAGTTATCACGGGCTTCACCCCTTTTTGAGAGAAAACAAGCTGGGCCAATGTAACTATTCAATAAAATTCATACCCAAACTTCTGATTTAAACATCACCTTTTCAAAATGTGCTAAACCTATTAGTAAGGTACATTAGATTTCAGTGGTGAGAACTTGTGATTTTCAGCACAGAGCGATGCCCTACTGGAAGGCCATCGTCACATTAACCTGTAACCCCTTGTTTGCACACTTGTCTCTCTTTTGCTGGGATTCTCTGTGCCAGTGAGAAACCCTTCCTGCACAGAACACCACATGTACTGGCATTTACAATTTCTCCACAGCATTTGTTTGATACTAAAAAACAGGTATGCTTAAAAGATAAGTATTGGATTTATTTATTTATTTTTTAGAGAATCATACTTACAATACCTAGGTGAATGCAGCATCAATCTGATGCTGCATCTGTCCCCCGTCGGCTCAAAGGCTGAGAACCGAGCGATCAAACACTGCTGATCGCTCGGTTCTCAGCGTTCCCTGAGCAGAGAGCTGGTGATTGTCAGTCACCAGCTTTCTGTTCTGCCCCTCCTCGCTCACTGGAGCGCTGGGCTGTGGAGGGGAGCAGTCAGCTCAGCCTCTCAGCGGTCCGCTGAGAGGCTGAGCAGGATGCTGGTCCAGGGATCTAGGCGGATCCCAACCATATGGTCGCAATCCTTCCCGAGCCTGGACCAGCTCTGTGATGTCAGCTTCAGCCAGCTGTCTGCTGATCCACAGCAGAAGTACAGCCAAATGAGCTTTGAAAAAAATTAAAGAAATGCCAATTAATGTATTGAGTAAATGTTTCTATAAATTCAAATAGCTTAAAGTGCACCTGTACCCAGACTATAGACATTAAAGTTTTTACATGTTCTGTATTCAATATAAAATTCTTACCATGCACTAAAAAGGCTTTAAAATAAGCCATCACTGACCCCTCTAGCTGCATGTACTGTGATGTCATTCATCCTCAAAGATCACAACAGAGACTCTGAAGTTGGTTTTCAGACTTTTTTTTTTTTTTTAAACAGCTTGGCAGCCAGTGTTTTGTTTTGTTTTTTACATCAGAGGGCTGACAGGCAGCAAAGTTTCTGTGGTAATAGAAAAAAAGGGAAGGAACTATGATTTCAGTGTCTGTTGTGGACTTTGAAGGTGAAGTTCTCCACAATCCCTACAGCTAGAGATAAATGAGGGTTTGTTTCAAAGTGATGTTACTGTTTGTTTTGAATAGCTGAATACTTTAATGAGCACAGTCTGGGAAGAGGTTCACTTAAAAGTACCTGAAACAGCTTTGAAATCAGCATTCTGTAAACCCCATGCACAGCAGGACAAAGGCTGGGTGAGGGAGGGCCAGCAAAAGGAGACACCGACACTTTGCTGCAATACATGTGTAGTTAGAGGGAACATGCTGAATGGAGGAGACCAGAGTGAGCGGAAGGGTGACCCCATCACTTTGCTGTTAATCCTTCATTATCCAATGAGCAGGCTAGATATGCAGGACTGGTTGCATATATCTCCAATGTGTACAGTGCCTTGAAAAAGTATTCATACCCCTTGAAAAGTTCCACATTTTGTCATGTTACAACCAAAAACATAAATGTATTTTATTGGGATTTTATGTGATAGTCCAACACAAAGTGGCAGATAATTGTGAAGTGGAAGGGAAATGATAAATGTTTTTCAACATTTTTTACAAATAAATATCTTGAAAAGTGCGGTGTGCATTTGTATTCAGCCCCCCACCCCACCCCCCCCCCCCCCCACCCCGAGTCAATACTTTGTAGAACCACCTTTCGCTACAATTACAGCTGCAAGTGTTTTTGGGGATGTCTCTACAAACTTTGCACATCTAGAGAGTGAAATTTTTGCCCATTCTTCTTTGCAAAATAGCTCAAGCTCTGTCAGAATGGATGGAGAGCATCTGTAAACAGCAATTTTCAAGTATTGTCACAGATTTTCAATTAGATTTAGGTCTAGACTTTGATTGGGCCATTCTAACACATGAATATGCTTTGATCTAAACCATTCCATTGTAGCTCTGGCTGTATGTTTAGGGTCATTGTCCTGCTGGAAGTTGAACCTCTGCCGCAGTCTCAAGTCTTTTGCAGACTCTAACACCTTTTTTTCTAAAATTGTCCTGTATTTGGCTCCATCCATCTTCCCATCAACTCTGACCAGCTTCCATGTCCCTGCTGAAGAAAAGCATCCCCACAGCATGATGCTGGCACCACCATGTTTCACAGTGGGGATGGTGTGTTCAGGGTGATGTGCAGTGTTAGTTTTCCGCCACACACAGCGTTTTGCTTTTAGGCAAAAAAGTGCAATTTTGGCATCATCTGACCAGAGCACCTTCTTCCAGGTTTGCTGTGTCCCCACATAGCTTCTCGCAAACTGCAAATGGGATTTCTTATGGCTTTCTTCTTGCCGCTCCTCTATAAAGGCCAGATTTGTGGAGTGCATGACTAATAGTTGTCCTGTGGAAAGATTCTCCCACCTGAGCTGTGGATCTCTGCAGCTCCTCCAGAATTACCATGGGCCACTTGGCTGCTTCTCTGATTAATGCTCTCCTTGCCCGGCCTGTCAGTTTAGGTGGACGGCCATGTCTTGGTAGGTTTGCAGTTGTTCCATACTCTTTCCTTTTTCGGATGATGGATTGAACAGTGCTCAGTGAGATGTTCAAAGCTTGGGATTTTTTTAATAACCTAACCCCGCTTTAAACTTCTCCACAACTTTATCCCTGACCTGTCCGGTGTGTTCCTTGGCCTTCATGATTCTGTTTGTTCATTAAGGTTCTCTAACAAACCTCTGAGGGCTTCACAGAACAGCTGTATTTATACTGATATTAAAAATTACACACAGGTGGACTATTTACAAATTAGGTGACTTCTGAAGGCAATGGGTTCCACTAGATTTTAGTTAGGGGTATCAGAGTAAAGGGGGCTAAATGCCACACTTTTCAGATATTTATTTGTAAAACATTTTGAAAACCATTTATCATTTTCCCTCCATTTCACAATTATGTGCCACTATGTGTTGGTCTATCACATACAATCCCAATAAAATACATTTACGTTTTTGGTTATAACATGACAAAATGTAGAAAATTTCAAGGCACATGAATACTTTTTCAAGGCACTGTATTTAGCTGTTTGGATATCAGCTTTAAAAACCAGAATGTAATCCATACTTCATTGTTACAAATATAATGCATTACATGCTATCTTTATTCTACTAACTTATGACTGCTTAAAACAGCAAAATAATAAGATGTTAGACTTCAGTGTTCCTGCAGCTACCAATCTTCAAATTCTGAAAACTGCTGCCCTCTGCTGTGTGAACTCAGTTACTACCATCCTTATCAAAATGTTCACTAAGGCTGCTTTCAAACTGAAAGCGCCGGCTGTTAGCACTAAAGCTTTAGCGCTGTTTAAGCGGGAAAAAAAATCCAGTTTTGTGACGCTTTCAAATCGCTTTTCAGGGGCTTTGAAAGCGCTGCCCATTCATTCCAATTAGCAGGGTGTTTTGGCAGCGCTTCCAAGCTGCCCCAGAAATGCTGCTTGCAGGACTTTTCGAGAACGTCCTGTAAGCGCACTGCCCGAGTGTGAAAAGACACACTGGAATAAATGGGAGACGGTTTTCAGGCGCTTAGCAGAGGCTACTTCCAGTGTGAAGCTGATCTCAGTCAAAAGCAAAAAAAAAGAGAGATGGAATCAGGCTATTAAAAGAAAAAATATAGTTCCGAATAATAATCAATCAATAACAAACCTGCAGCTCTTCATCGGTCAGATTTTCCCCAAGCTCCTTTGCAACTCTTTTAAGATTTTTAAAAGAGATCTTTCCAGTTTCATCGTCATCAAACAACCGAAAAGCTTTCAGGATCTCTTCTTTTGAATCTTTTTCGGCCTGGAAAAAAAAAAAGGGGGATTTTAAAATTGATGGCAATTAATGATTCATAAGTGTACTTGTGAGCGGCTATGTGTGCCCTATTCTAAAATGAATATATAAAAAATATATTTTATATATGTAAAATTATATAAATGAACAGCTGCAACCACTAATAGCGCACTCATAAAACACTAGTAAAGAAAGATAAAAAACAAGAAAATGGTGCGCTTATTCTGTGACTACATAAATAAATCCCAAGTGAAGTGATGAATAACAAAGGAAGTGGAAAAAAATATAAAATATACAAAAAATATAAATACACAATATAAAGATTAAAAAAAAAAAAAAAAACACAAAATCAATAAAAAAAAAAAAAAAAAAAAAAAAAACACATAGCCACCACCGATACAATGTTTAAAATGGCCACTCACCTCTAGGTATGACCAGTGGCGTACCAAGAGGGTGGCAGGGGGCGGTGGTCCGCCCCGGGTGCCACACATTAGGGGGATGTCAGTCCGGGGGTGTGCCGTTTGAGAGGAGATCGCAGCAGGGCCGTCATAATAAGGGGCGCCCCTGCACTTTTCCAGCTTTGTAAGCATCAGAAGTACATCGGGTCAGCAGGGGGCCCATCGGTGCGGGGGAGGGGGGCTGCCTGTCTCCCCAGTCATTTAATCAGGCAGGCTGTCCCTCGGCGATCTTCAATGTCTCCCGAGTCCCAAGGTAGCTGGAGTTTGTGGGCAGAGCCGGGGTGCGGCTGCCTCCTCCACTCCTCCCAAAGACTCGTTCACTAGCTTATCCTGGAGGAGAAAGAGGAGAGCACACAGGAGTTACGGGTGTCTGCATCTGCAGCTATGCTGTAAGTGAGCACATTGTCACTGTATACAGCCCTAACCTGCCCCTATAATACCATATACAGCCCCTATAATACCCTATACTGCCCTAACCTGCCCCTATAATACCCTATACAGCCCTAACCTGCCCCTATAATACCCTATACAGCCCTAGCCTGCCACCATAATACCCTATACCAGAGCCGGTACAAGGGGTGGGCGGGAGGGACGAGTGCCCTGGGCGGAGTGTGAGAAAGGGAGGGTTCAGGGCCGTCTTAAACGCAGGGCAAAAGCAGCTGCCCCTGAAGCCCGCGCTGCCTTAGAATAGTTCTCCCGGTGTAGCGGTCACGAACACAGCTGTGCCGTCCTCCCCCGTTTGCTCTCCCGGCCGGGTTAACACAGGCGGCTACACTGACAGGGGAAGAGAACAGCTGCGGGCTGTGTGTTTAAGTGCCGACTCGTCCTGCTTCTCCCTCTGTCAGGAGCTGTAGGAACGGAGTGGCTGGCCTGTGAGAGGGAGTGGGGCAGAGCGGTCGTCCATGCTCCCCCATCCCGTCACCCCCCTTCAGACTTCTATAGCACAGCACAGAACAGAGTGAAGTGTTCTGGCTGTATGCTACAGATCTTAGACTGTGTGTTGGAAAAAGAGCGCACACACATACCAGAAAGGTGCAGTGTCGCGGAGTGTGGATGAGAACTGTGAGAAAGAGGGGGAGGAATTTGTGAAAAGAGGTGAGAACTCTTTAAAGGGAGGATTACAATGATGGCTGTGGACGGACGTGGGGGGGGGGTTGTTTACAGAGGGGGTTGTGGACAGGGGGGTATACAGTGGTGGCTGTGGAAGGGGGGTGTACAGAGGTGGCTGTGGAAGGGGGGTATACAGAGGTGGCTGTGGAAGGGGGTATACAGAGGTGGCTGTGGAAGGGGGGTATACAGAGGTGGCTGTAGAAGAGGGGTATACAGAGGTGGCTGTAGAAGAGGGGTATACAGAGGTGGCTGTGGAAGGGGGGTATACAGAGGTGGCTGTAGAAGAGGGGTATACAGAGGTGGCTGTGGAAGGGGGGTATACAGAGGTGGCTGTGGAAGGGGGGTATACAGAGGTGGCTGTGGAAGGGGGGTATACAGAGGTGGCTGTGGAAGAGGGGTATACAGAGGTGGCTGTGAAAGGGGGGTATACAGAGGTGGCTGTGGAAGAGGGGTATACAGAGGTGGCTGTGGAAGAGGGGTATACAGAGGTGGCTGTGGAAGGGGGGTATACAGAGGTGGCTGTGGAAGGGGGGTATACAGAGGTGACTGTGGAAGGGAAGGGGGGTATACAGAGGTGGCTGTGGAAGGGGGGTATACAGAGGTGGCTGTGGAAGGGGGGTATACAGAGGTGGCTGTGGAAGGGGGGTATACAGAGGTGGCTGTGGAAGGGGGGTATACAGAGGTGGCTGTGGAAGGGGGGTATACAGAGGTGGCTGTACAGAGGTGGCTATGGAAGGGGGGGTATACAGAGGTGGCTATGGAAGGGGGGTATACAGAGGTGGCTATAGAAGGGGGGTATTGTAATGCTTCAGGCAGTGAACTATGTTGGATTGTGTGGATCACAGCTTCGGAAGTCTATGAATACTATATTCTTAAAGTGGTTTTCCGGCCGAAATTATACTTTTTAAATAAAAATACCCCTATAATACACAAGCTTAATGTATTCTAGTAAAGTTAGTCTGTAAACTAAGGTCTGTTTTGTTAGTTTATAGCAGTAGTTTGTTATTTTATAAACTTCCAGCAGGCCGTGGCCATCCTAAGTGTGGGCATTTGAAGCCAGACTGTATTTCTTCCTGGATCTCATCCTTGCAGATCTCGCACATGCTCAGTGCAGCACAAGCAGTGTAATAGGTTTCAGGTCAGGTTTCCATACCAACGCCCCTTCCCAGAAGGCATTGCAAACAGGAAATGATGCGATGGGCCGCGGCCAGGGGGGAGGAAGTGAAAAATGAATACAGCAGATATACAGTAGATGCTGAGAAAAAAAATTTAAAAACATCCAATTTGTTTACAGTGCACAGTTTAGTGAGAGATGCTGAAGAGTTGTAAAAGTGGGTGGAACTCCACTTTAACAGTTAACTTTAACCTTAACAGCTATCAGGTAGGAAGACTCAGATAAGTTTGGATATACAATCGGTTTTATTTAGAGTGGTAATACACAGCCACGACGGGGAGCTTCAGAGGTAACTTAAGCTTAGTAGGACTACACAGGGATAAAGTTTATAGGAAACATAAAGATACTTGCAGTGAGTGGGTTCCTGGAGATGGGGTCACCCAGTGGCTTCTTGAGAGATGTACTGGTCTCCAGTGGAAAGGAACAGGTAAGGTTTTCTTCGGGAAAAGTAAGTAGGCTGTGGGTAGGGCAGAGGAGAGTCTCTGACTACTAGAGAGGAAGGGGCTCTGTCCGGCCCAACAAGTGGAAGTTGGAGGGGCTCTGTCCGGCCCAAAAGTTAGGTGGAAGACGGGGCTCTATCCGGCCCAAAAGTGAGATGATAGTTGGGGCTCTGACTGGCCCAAAAGAGAGATGGAAGTCGGGGCTCTGACCAGCCCAATAGAGAGAGGATAGTCGGGGCTCTGACCGGCCCAATAGAGAGAGATGACAGCCGTCTTCTATTGGAGATCTTTACCTGGCATCAGGTTCTTAGCACGAACGTCAAGCAAATGGCGTCAGCTGTTTAAGTAGGGACAAGAGGAGGAACCGGGTGATGTTGTTGTGACATCATCAATCTGCGACGGATTTTGTGGAGATATCAGAGCCCCCAGTGGAAAGATAAGAATATTGCAGGAGAAATCCTCCAGTGGAGGGATAAAAACATTACAGGAGAAATGTCGGAGCCTCCAGTGGTGGGATAAAGACATTACAGGAGAAATGTCAGAGCCTCCAGTGGAGGGATAAAGACATTACAGGAGAGATGTTGGAGCCTCCAGTGGAGGGATAAGGACATTACAGGACCCCTCCTGAGGGACCCCTCCTGGGGGCCAAGGGAGCAGGCCTGTCAGGATTGTGAGAATGGAAGAGGCAGACAAGGGGGGCATGAAACCGGAGGCGGGTTCCCAGGAGTCATCCTGTGGACCGTAGTTGTTCCAATGGATCAAATACTGTAAGGGGTTTCAGGATCTGAGCGATTTCATATTCCACCTGGCCGTTAACCTCAACCGGCGGTAGAGGCATTGGAACTCGGCCGGGGAAGGTGTTGGGTTGGTAGGGTTTTATCAGGGAGACATGGAAGGTCGGATGAATACGTAGGGACGACGGTAAATTTAGCCTCACTGCTGCCTGGTTAATCACTGAGTGGATGGGAAAAGGACCAATGAATGATCCACTAAATTTGCGTGAAGGCATCTGCAGGTTAAGGTGTTTGGTGGATAGCCATACTAATTCTCCGATCTTGTATGAGGGTGGAGTTCTCCTGTGAAGATTGTAGTAGGCCTTTTGTCTGCTTTGGGCTCTAGTGATGTTATCGCGTAGGTGAGGAATGAGGTTCTTTAAGGTGTTGATAAAATCTTCAGCCACAGGGTTGTTGGTAGGTATCTGCTGAGGGATGGAAACCATAGTTAGCATAAAAAAGGTGAACAACCTGTGGTAGTACTGGTATTGTTGTATGCAAACTGTGCTAGGGAAAGTAACTCATGCCAATAATTTTGTAGGCAAGTGCAGTAGCAATGGATAAATTGTTCTAGACAGCGATTTACCCTTTCAGTTTGTCCATTTGTTTGAGGATGGTGGGCAGTTGATAATCAATGGTCAATCTGGAGTTTTAGACAGAGAGCTTTCCAGAATCTGGAGATGAACTCAGATCCTCGATCTGACACAATTCTGGAAGGGATTCCGTGGAATTTGAAAACATGTTGTGTCAAGATCTCAGCCGTCTCTTTGGAGTTTGGTAGTTTCGTAAGGGGCATGAAGTGAGCCATTTTGGTAAGGTAGTCGACTGCGACTAGGATTGTGTTTTAACCGCCTGAGCAGGGTAACTCAACGATAAAGTCAAGTGAAATGGCCTGCCATGGTTTTTCGGGTACAGGGAGACTTGTGAGGAGACCAAAAGGGGGGGGTCGAGATTCGCGTTTACAGCGGGCACAAGTCTCGCAGGAGGACACATACTCCCTTACAGACTCCTGCATTTTCGGCCACCAGAAGTGGCGGTGAAGGAGATCAAGGGTCCTGGTGATGCTAGGATGCCCAGCTAGGGGTACGTCGTGGGTAAGTCGAAAAATTTGATGGTGTAGAGGAGTCGGTATGTACAGCCTGTTATTTTTGTAGAGGAACCCTTCTTCATCTGTCTCTAACTGCATTGGGGGGGTTTTCTGAGGTTTGGGCCTGCTGCAATTCCTCTTTGAGGGTCAAAATGGTGCATAAAATGTTCTGCTGTGGGATGATTTTCTGCTAGTTGTACTTGGTGTTCTTCTAGGCGAGATAGTGAATCAGCCTTTCCATTTTTGGATCCAGGTCGGTAGGTGATGACAAAGTGGAATCTTTCGAAGAAAAGAGCCCAGCGTTATCTGTCTGGAGGAGAGTGTTTTGTTGCTTTGAATGTATTGGAGGTTTTGATGGTCAGAGTACACTATGAAGGGTAGTGAGGTAGCCTCGAGTAGGTGTCTCCAAGTCTCCAGGGCGGATTTCACTGCTAGCAACTCCTTTTCTCCTACTGGGTAATTGATCTCAGCGGGAGCAAGGGATCAGGAATGGTAGGCCACAGGGTGAAGCGGTCCATCAATGGACGATCTTTGGGATAGGATAGCCCCTAGGGCCAGATGGGAGGCATCTACCTCCAGGATGTATTGTAGGTTAGCATCTGGTAAGCGTAGGATGGGTGCAGTGGTGAACCGACATTTCAGGGTATCGAAGGCCTCCTGAATTAGTGTATTCCATGCATAGTTGGTGTGAATACTGGTTAGTTGGGTTAATGGTTTTACAACTAAGGAAAACATTTTTATGAATTTACGATAAAAATTTGCGAATCCTAGGAATCTTTGAAGTGCCTTCCTATTCAGGGGTCTGAGCAATTTTTGGATACATTTGATTTTACCAGGATCCATCTGTATGCCTTTCTCGGAAATGATGTAACCCAAGAATGTGACAATTTGACTCGAAAATGCACTTCTCTAACTTGACATATAAATTATGTGTGCGCAGCCTAGAGAGAACCCATCTGACATGCTTGCGATGGTCTGCGATGTTGTCAGAGTATATAAGTATGTCGTCTAGATATACTACTAGACAAACATCGAGAAGGTCCCTGAAAATGTCTTTCACGAGGAACTGGAAAGTGTCAGGTACGTTGCACAGGTCAAAGGGCATAACCAGGTACTCATAAAGACTGTAACAAGTGCGGAAAGCGGTCTTCCATTCATCACCCTGACAGATTCTGACCAGATTATACGCACCCTTCAAATCAAGTTTGGTAAACAACTTTGCAGTTTGCAGACGTTCCAATAAATGTGGGATGAGAGGAAGGGGGTATCTATTGTTCAGTTCTCTATAATCAATGATGGGACGTAGGCTTTGATCCTTGTTCCGGATAAAAAACATGCCTGCTGCTGCGGGTGAGGTGGACGGTTTTATGAAAACTTTCTTCAAATTTTCTTCTATATATTCTTTTAGATGGGCCAATCCAGGCTGTGATAATTAATATATATGTCCAAAAGGAATTTTGCTGCCTGGGAGTAACGTGATAGGACAATCATATGGTCTATGTGGAGGTAGAAGCTCTGCATTCTTTTTGCTGAAGACATCAGCGAAATATTGGTATGCCCTAGGTACCAGGTTGACTTCCGCTGGGGGCAGTGATTCCACCTGAGGTAAAGAAGTCTCTTTGTAGCATGTCTACTGGCAATATTGAGAGGCAAGGAGCACACTGCTATCTTCCCAATGTAGAGTGGGTTTGTGTGTATGCAGCCAGGGAAGACCTAGGATGAGAGGAAATGGGGAGACGATATCACATCTAGGCAGATGTATTCTATATGTGTATTTTCTGTCACCATAAGCAGAGGTTGTGATTATGTAGTGATGGGACCTGAGGTTAAAGTAGTTCCGTCAATAAGTCTAAGAGAGACAGGTTTGCATTTAGTGGATATAGGAATTTTATTGGTTTTAACAATATGTGAATCTATGAAGTTTCCACACGCTCCAGTGTCAATCATAGACTCGAGAGAAATTCGGGTTTGGTCCCACTGCAGAGAGACAAGAATTTTGAAATAGTTAGTGTCTGGTAAGTGGGAGTTTATTAGCTTGCATAGGTAAGCTGACTTACTCGGTCTTTTCTTCCTGAGTAGGGGGCAGTCTTCAGAGATGTGATGTGGTGCGCAACAATACATACAGAGCTAAAGGGACCTTCTCCTAGACGTCTCGGCTGGGGAAAGTGGTCCCCTAATTGCACCAATCTCAATGGGATCCACAGACTCCGTGGTATGGCCAGAGGGAACTGAATAGGAGACCCCTGAGATTCTCTCAGCTTTCCGTTCGTACATTCTTCTATCAATGGATATGCTGAGGAGAATAAGAGCATCCAATGTAGGGGATATTGTAGTGCGGGCTAACTCATCCTTCAGGGTTTCTGATAAGCCTAGCCGGAACTGATTTTTTAGGGTGATCTGGTTCCACTCGGACTGAGTGGCCCACTGTTTAAATTTGGCGATGTAATCTTCGACAGGGTTTCTTCCCTGTCGCAGAGCACGTAAGGCAGACTCAGCGGAGATCTGCTTGCTGGGGTCATCATATAAAAGATCCATGGCAGCCCTGAAGTCGCTAAATGAGTTTAGGATTGGATCTTCTTTCTCTATGAAAGTGTTTGCCCAGGCTCGGGGTTCCTCTCTAAGGTAGGAAATGGCTGTGCAGACTTTTGTTCTGTCGGTGGCATAAGTTTGTGGTTTCAAGTCAAACAACAGTTTACAAGCGTTAATGTATTCTCTGTAGTTTCTCCTATCCCCGGAGAAGATGTCTGGTGGGATTATTTTTGGTTCTGGGGTGTGTAACCCGAATAGGGAAGTTATCAGTCACATAGGATTTCAGAGTCTGGTTCTCAGTTGAGAGGTTTGAGACCATCTGTGAAAGAGCGTCAAGTCTCTGATTGAACGCCCCCAGGTGTGCAACTACCTCCGATGGATCCATTTTATTCCTATTGGTAGGAGGTTTGTGCTATCTGTAATGCTTCAGGCAGTGAACTATGTTGGATTGTGTGGATCGCAGCTTCGGAAGTCTATGAATACTATATTCTTAACAGTTAACTTTAACCTTAACAGCTATCAGGTAGGAAGACTCAGATAAGTTTGGAAATACAATCAGTTTTATTTAGAGTGGTAATACACAGCCACGACGCGGAGCTTCAGAGGCAACTTAAGCTTAGTAGCACTACACAGGGATAAAGTTTATAGGAAACATAAAGATACTTGCAGTGAGTGGATTCCTGGAGATAGGGTCACCCAGTGGCTTATTGAGAGATGTACTGGTCTCCAGTGGAAAGGAACAGGTAAGGTTTTCTTCGGGCAAAGTAAGTAGGCTGTGGGTAGGGCAGAGGAGAGTCTCTGACTACTAGAGAGGAAGCGGCTCTGTCCGGCCCAACAAGTGGAAGTTGGAGGGGCTCTGTCTGGCCCAAAAGTGAGGTGGAAGACGGGGCTCTATCCGGCCCAAAAGTGAGGTGGAAGACGGGGCTCTGTCCGGCCCAAAAGTGAGGTGGAAGACGGGGCTCTGTCCGGCCCAAAAGTGAGGTGGAAGACGGGGCTCTGTCCGGCCCAAAAGTGAGGTGGAAGACGGGGCTCTGTCCGGCCCAAAAGTGAGATGATAGTTGGGGCTCTGACCGGCCCAAAAGAGAGATGGTAGTCGGGGCTCTGTCCGGCCCAAAAGAGAGATGGTAGTCGGGGCTCTGTCCGGCCCAAAAGAGAGATGGTAGTCGGGGCTCTATCCGGCCCAAAAGTGAGATGATAGTTGGGGCTCTGACCGGCCCAGAAGAGAGATGGTAGTCGGGGCTCTGTCCGGCCCAAAAGAGAGATGGTAGTCGGGGCTCTGACCGGCCCAATAGAGAGAGATGACGGCAGTCTTCTGTCAAAGATCTTTACCTGGCATCAGGTTCTTAGCACGAACGTCAAGCAAATGGCGTCGGCTGTTTAACCACTTCAATACCAGGCACTTGAACACCTTCCCGCCCAGACCAATTTTTAGCTTTCAGCGCTGTCGCAATTTGAATGACAATTGCGCAGTCATGCTACACTGTACCCAAACAAATTTTTTATCATTTTGTTCCCACAAATAGAGCTTTATTTTGGTGGTATTTGATCACCTCTGCGGTTTTTATTTTTTGCGCAACAAATAAAAAAAGACTGAAAATTTTGAGAAAAAACAAGTTTTTCTTTGTTTCTGTTAAAACTTTTTGTAAATAAGTACGTTTTCTTCTTCAATGACGGGCACTGATATGGCTGCACTGACGGACACTGATGGGCACCAATGAGGTGGCACTGATGAGGTGGCACTGATGGGCACTGATAGGTGGCACTGGTATGCGGCACTGATGGGCACTCATAGGTGGCACGGATGGGCACTCATAGGCGGCACTGATGGGCACTCATAGGCGGCACTGATGGGCACTCGTAGGTGGCATTGATGGTTACTTATGGGTGGCACTGATAGTTGGCACAGATGGGCACTGATAGATGGGCACTGGGCACGGATGGGCACTGACAGGTGGCATGAATGGACACCGATGGGTGGCACCGATTGCACTGCTTGTTTGCAGTGATGCCCCTAAGGGTGGCATTGCTGGGCATCACTGCAACATAATGGTGCCAATCAGTGCCCATTTGTGGGCACTGATTGGCACAGATTTGGCACACTGGGCACATGTGGATGGCCATGGGGTATATACCTGGCCATCCACATGTTGCCCCTTCCCTGGTGGTCCTAGTGGCGATCCCTGGTGGTCCAGTGTGGTGATCTGCGGGGGGGCTGCGCTGATAAACAATCAGCGCAGACCCCCCCTGCCAGGAGAGCCGCCAATCGGCTCTCCTCTACTTGCGTCTGTCAGACGCGAGTGAGGAAGAGCCGATCAACGGCTCTTCCTATTGACAGCGTGATCAGCCGTGATTGGACATGGCTGATCACGTGGTAAAGAGCCTCCGCCGGAGGCTTTTTACCAAGATCGGTGTAGAGGTGTGTCAGACTGACACACCACTCCACCGATCGCCGCGATGCGCGCCCCCGGGGGCGCGCTGCGGCATGTTATCCTGCTGGATGTCATATGACGTCCAGTCAGGATAACAGAACCACTTCCCGGACGTCAATCTGCTATAGGGCGAGCAGGAAGTGGTTAAGTAGGGACAAGAGGAGGAGCTGGGTGATGTCGTTGTGACGTCATCAATCTGCGTCGGATTTTGTGGAGATATCAGAGCTCCCAGTGGAAAGATAAGAATATTGCAGGAGAAATGTCGGAGCCTCCAGTGGAGGGATAAAGACATTACAGGATAAATGTCAGAGCCTCCAGTGGAGGGATAAAGACATTACAGGAGATATGTCGGAGCCTCCAGTGGAGGGATAAAGACATTACAGGATAAATGTCGGAGCCTCCAGTGGAGGGATAAGGACATTACAGGTACACAGAGGTGGCTATAGAAGGGGGGTATACAGAGGTGGCTATAGAAGGGGGTATACAGGTGGCTACAGGGGGGGGGGTACAGAGGTGGCTATAGAAGGGGGGGTACAGAGGTGGCTGTGGAAGGGGGGGGGGATACAGAGGTGGCTATCTGAATAAGTTTTTTATCTGCGGTGTCTATATGTGTATAAGCCACATTTCTTTGTTTTATGCATTTCTCCAGTATTGCCTTGTAACTTGCAGAATTATGTTCAAAATGTAAATTGTTCAATAAAAACTTTTTTTTAAAAAATCTGTCCAGCCGTGCCATTGTGTCGACATATATCATTGTGCGCTGGTCGGCAAGTGGTTAAAGATGGCCCTGGGCAGGTTGATAGCAGGCATAAGAGTAACAATACTGTGTGTGTGTGGGGGGGGGGGAGGTCATGTAAAGGGTGAAATACTGTGTGTGGGGCGTTAATTGAATTTGTATTGTTTTAAGTATATTCTTGTTTTGAAACGACATTGATTCTTTCTTAAAAATGGGGGGGGGGGGGGCGCAGTTTGTCATTTTCGCCCTGGGCACCAAATGGCCCTGTCCCAGCACTGCCCTATACTGTACACAAGTGAAGGCGCAAAATCTGGAGAGATAATAACATCATAGTTTGCAAACAGTGTAAGTAAAAACCAGTGTGTATATAACAAACTGTGTTAAGGGAGGGGGGTCCATAAAGGTCCATATTAGAGGCCAAAGGAGAGGAGGTAATGGTGTAAAGTCCACATACAGGGCTGCCTTCCAGGAAAACTGAAATCAAGCTCCAAAGAATCTGACGAAAAACACTAGGGGAAAGGCGCCTCTGGGTGTAGCTATAAAAACAGTTTATTAAAATCTAATGTGCAAACAACTCGCATTTAAGTAGTCAACAAAAAGCATGTAGCAGGGTAAAGAAGTAAATCCATCATGGGAACAGTCATCAGATCGGTCAAGATGTCTCTTCTAGCTTGCCGGGCGTATGGCTGTGCTGTACACCGCTAGATAGTGGAGCCGGCTGCGGTGCAGATGAGACTCAAAGAGAGGCCTGGAACGCAGATGGAGGGCTGGCGAGGAGAGGTGGCATCACTGGTACGCGACACGTTTCTTGAGCGTACGGGCTGCGATGACACGGCAGCCGCGCTCCTTTATCAAGCTACAGATGGATAGTGGTGCTAACATAAAAAGGCCAGGGAAGGGGAGTGGCCAAGAGGAAGGCGCTGTAATAGGTCAGACTCCGTGTGAACTACTAAGGAACTCTAAAAACCAGTGGTGTCATACCAGGGATCATGATAAAATTATATATATATATATATCAGCAAAGGAATTAAACAATGTACAACAATGGGAAAAAAACGATAATGAAAATATTGCTGAGTTAGTTGTGTGTTTTTTCATTATCGTTTTTTTCCCATTGTTGCACATTGTTTAATTCCTTTGCTGAGATTATATATATATATATATATATATATATATATATATATATATATATATATATATATATATATATATATATATATATAAAAAATCATGATCCCTAGTATGACACCACTGGTTTTTAGAGTTCCTTAGTATATGATCATTTTACTAATACCTTCCACATGCGTTCACACAGAGTCTGACCTATTACAGCGCCTTCCTCTTGGCCACTCCCCTTCCCTGGCCTTCTTCAAGTCAAGTCAAGTCAAGCTCTATTGTCATTCTACTACACGTAAGAACATACAGTAGAACGAAATGTCGTATCTCTTTTTATGTTAGCACCACTATCCATCTGTAGCTTAATGAAGGAGCGCGGCTGCTGTGTCATCGCAGCCCGTACGCTCAAGAAACGCGTCGCTTACCAGTGACGTCACCTCTCCTCGCCTGCCCTCCATCTGCGTTCCAGGCCTCGCTTTGAGTCTCATCTCCACCGCGGCCGGCTCCACCATCTAGCGGTGTACAGCGCAGCCATACGCCCGGCAAGCTAGAAGAGGCATCTTGACCGATCTGATGACTGTTCCCATGATGGATTTACTTCTTTACCCTGCTACATGCTTTTTGTTGACTCCTTAAATGCGAGTTGTTTGCACATTAGATTTTAATAAACTGTTTGTATTTCTACACCCAGAGGCGCCTTTCCCCTTGTGTACTGCCCTATACTGCCACCATAATACCTTATACTGCCCTAGCCTGCCACCATAATACCCTATACTGCCCTAAACTGCCATTATAATACTCTAACCTTCTTAAATTGAGCTGCAGTCACGGCAAATCACATACTGTCACTTGAAAGAAACTCCTGCTCCTCTTTAAGCGACACGCTCCGTGCTCTGCGATTTTGTTGGGGGGTGCCAGAAATAGGATCCGCCCCGGGTGCCAAATGCCCTAGGTATGCCCCTGGGTATGACCCAAGGGTCAAACAACGCTCAAATGACTGACTGATACATCTCCAAGACCATTGTTCTCAACGTGACTCCAACGATGTATGCGCGGTCAAAAGGATGCCAGATTACCGCTGTAGATCCCAAACAATCTGCACAGACCCACTCCAGAGAGAGCATATATCTCTTGCCCAGCAGTCACTCTCCAAGAGGTTTCCAGAAATTACAGTAAAATTATTGGACTCCCTAGAAGTGGATATACCAGTCACGTTAAGAACCATGGTCTTGGAGATATATCAGTCATTCATTTGAGCGTTATTTGACCCATGGGTCATACCTAGAGGTGAACTGCCATTTTAAACATTGTATCGGCAGTGGCTATCTCTGTTTGATACCCTTTTTATTGGAGAGCATTATCCTAACTAGATATATTATTTCTTCTATCAAGATCCGGATCCATTTTATGTTATTTTGATTTTCTTGATTTTCTTTGATTTTTTTATTGATTTTGTGTTTGGACTTTTTTATCTTTCTATTGTGTATTTATACTTTTTGGATATTTTATTATTTTTCCCACTTCCTTTGTTATTCACCACTTCACTTGGGATTTATGTATTCACAGATTAAGCGCATAATTTTCTTGTTTTGCATTCTATGCATTAAGGTGAAAAACCTTTTATGGTGCAGCTACCTCCCCAGAGCCCCCCTTTTACTTACCTGAAACCAATCTTTCCAGCGAGGAGAACGAGCCCAGCAGCTTAAGCCATTGTCTCGAGGCCAATGGCTCCTGCTGCTGTCAATCAAATCCAGTGACACAGGAGCCTGGGGGCGGGGCCGAGTCCTGCTGTCTGTGTCAATGGACATAGACATGTATAGACATGTTTGTTATTTAAAAAAAAAAAAAAAAAAACATAAAAAACAAAAAAAACAAAAAAACAAAAAAAACAAAAAAACAAAAAAATCTTTACAATTACTTTAATGCAGCTGAAAAGGGAATGTGATCACTTATAAAAATGGGAAAAAAGGTATATATATCATTTTTTTTTTTAAATCTATACCAAAATGTTTTGCCTTTCATTTCAATTTGAAACTGAATGGATTGTTTTACAAGGAGATTGTAAACAATCACTTTAGGGCCGGGTTCACACATATGCGGCCGTGGTTTCAGTGCGGCAGTCTGATACGTTTCTGTTCACCAGTTCAGGTGTGATTCGGGTGCAAAATTTTTACCTGAAATTGCACCTTAACCAGATTCAAAAACACACAGGACCCTTTTTGAAACCGCACCGCGGACGCCCCACACGTGTGAACTGGCTGCATTGAAAGCCGTTCACATTTACATGTTATGCAAATTGGATGCAGTTAAAAATGCATCCAATTCACATATATGTGAACCCTGCCTTACTAAAGCTGGCTCACTCAGAATCTGGTGCAGCTGTGCATAGTAACCAATCAGCTTCTAACTTAGGTTCTAATTAGGTTTTGGCAATAAGGCTGGGTTCACACAGGTGCGACAAACGCTCCAACATTGTGAAAATCAATGTTTCCCTATGGGAGCCGTCTTAACTGGTCCGACACAAGTCAATCCGACTTTGAAAATGCTCCCTGCACTACTTTGGTCCGACTTTGATCCTACTTCAGCCCATTGACTATCATTGAAGTCGGATCAAAGTCGGATCGCCGTCTTGCATGATCCGACTTTGGCATGCGACTTGTGCTCTGATGATCTTGAGGGGGAACTCCATGCCAAATTTTAAATAAAAAATCCGTCATGGGTTCCTCCTCCAAGAGCATACCAGGCCCTTGGGTCTGGTATGGATTTTAAGGGGAACCCCCTATGCCGAAAAAACGGCATGGGGGTCCCCCCAAATTCTATACCAGACCCTTTTCAGAGCACGCAGCCTGGCCGGTCAGGAAAAGGGGTGGGAACGAGCAAGCGCCCCCCCCCCCGAACCGTACCAGGCCGCATGCCCTCAACATGGGGGTGGGTGCTTTAGGGAGGGGGGGGCGCCCTGCGGCCCCCCCACCCAAAAGCACCCTGTCCCCATGTTGATGAGGACAAGGGGCTCTGCTCGACAACCCTGGCCGGTGGTTGTCGGGGTATGCGGGCGGAGGGATTATTGGAATCCGGGAGCCCCTTTTAATAAGGGAGCCCTCAGATCCCGGCCCCTAGGGTTGTCGGGAAGAGGCCTTTGTCCTCATCAACATGGGGACAAGGTGCTTTGGGGTGGGGGGGCTGCAGGGCGCCCCCCTGCCCCAAAGCACCCACCCCCTCATGTTGAGGGCATATGGCCTAGTACGGTTAAGGAGGGGGGGGGGCGCTCGCTCGTCCCCACCTCTTTTCCTGACCGGCCAGGCTGCTTGCTCGGATAAGGTCTGGTATGTATTTTGGGGGGACCCCCACTTTTTTTAGCGTAGGGGTGTTCCCCTTAAAATCCATACCAGACCCAAGGGCCTGGTATGCTCTTGGAGGGGGGACCCATGCCGTTTTTTTTCATTTAAAATTTGATGTGGAGTTCCCCCTCAAGATTCATTCCAAATACAGTGCCTGGTATTGGCGGGGATCCAAGTTGGATCCCTGTTCATTGAAAGTCGGACGTATGTTGGCTTCAAAGTCGGGCAAAGTCGGATCCAAAGTAGGATGGCTGTCGTGTCACACCAGTGTGAACCCCGCCTAAACCTAGAAGCCGATTGGTTACTATGCATAACTGTAACTGATTCTGTGTGCACCAGCTGTAGTAAATCCACCCCTTTGTGTTCTGGAAATGTTGTTTTCTTTCTACCTTGAAGTCAGTATGTAGAACTCACCATCTTCTGGGTCATTGAAGACAGGAAATCACTGAAGCTGATTTTGCCAGTCCCCGCCTTATCAATATCTGAAATCATCTTCTTTATTTCCTCTTTCTTTGGCTCAAATCCAAGGGCTCGCATGGCAACCTGCAATGGTTCTAAAATGTTAGCATTCCAGGGAAAAACTGATCTCCTATGCTTACAATCATTCATGCAAATACTCACATTTTAAAGCCTCAATTACAACAGTGAAATGCATCCACAGCTTCAATAGAGAGCAGGCAAACTACTGTATAATAATTTATCACTGACAATTTATCACTAATAATGCCCCACTATGATGTATTGTTCTTCTGTTCACAACTTACAGCTGTGCAATGGAGCTTAGCGCCTCTTAAAGGCATGCTGATAGTCGGGGCTGTATGTACAGTATCATGGATGCATTCACGGACCAGTGCCTGAGACAGCAGGGTAAAGGAGGAAGCACCAAAATGTACAAAATAGGATACTTTTTTCTGTTACACTGATCACCTCTGGGTATTTATAAATGAATGCAGCAATAGAACTTAGGTGCAGGAGATGTGGAGAAGAGTCAGAATCTTCATGGTTCAGAAAACAGAAACCATCTCTCCCTTTCTCTTGTTAGTTCAGACAAGAGGCAAAAGTTAAGAAAACCATTATCATGCAACGTACATACAGTGCATCCGGAAAGTATTCACAACACTTCACTTTTTCCACAATTTGTTATGTTACCGCCTTATTCCAAAATGGATTCAATTCATTAATTTTCCTCAAAATTCTACAAATACCCCATAATGACATTGTGAAAGAAGTTTGTTTGAAATCTTTGCAATTTTTTTAAAAATAAAAAAAACGGAAAAAAAAAATATCATATGTACATAACTCAAAATTGAGCTCAGGTGCATCCTGACTTCACTGATCATCCTTGAGATGTTTCCTCAACTTGATTGGAGTCCACCTGTGGTAAAGTCAGTTGATTGGACATGGTTTGGAAAGGCACACACCTGTCTATATAAGGTCCCACAGTTAATAGTGCATGTCAGAGCACAAACCAAGCCATGAAGTCCAAGGAATTGTCTGTAGACCTCCGAGACAGGATTGTATAAAGGCACAGATCTGGGGAAGGGTACAGAAAAATGTCTGGAGCATTGAAGGTCCCAATGAGCACAGTAGCCTCCACCATCCGTAAATGGAAGAAGTTTGGAACCACCAGGAGTCTTCCTAGAGCAGGCCGCCTGGCCAAACTGAGCGATCTGGAGAGAAGAGCCTTAGTCAGGGAGGTGACCACGAACCCGATGGTCACTCTGACAGAGCTCCAGCGTTTCTCTGTGAAGAGAGGAGAACCTTCCAGAAGAACAACCATCTCTGCAGCATTCCACCAATCAGGCCTGTAGGGTAGAAAGGCCAGACCTGAAGTCACTACTCAGTAAAAGGAACATGACAGCTCGTCTCAAGTTTGCCAAAAGGCACTTGAAAGACTCTCAGACCATGAGAAACAAAATTCTCTGGTCTGATGAAACAAAGATTGAACTCTTTGGCCTGAATGGCAAGCGTCATATCTGGTGGAAACCAGGCACCGCTCATCACCTGGCCAATACATCCCTTCAGTTACCATCCCTACAGTGATGCATGAGGGTGGCAGCATCATGCTGTGGGGATATTTTTCAACGGAAGGAACTGGGAGACTAGTCAGGATCGAGGGAAAGATGAATGCAGCAATGTACAGAGACATCCTTGATGAAAACCTGCTCCAGAGCGCTCTGGATCTCAGACTGGGGCAAAGACTCATCTTCCAACAGGACAACGACCCTAAACACACAGCCAAGATAACAAAGGAGTGGCTACAGGACAACTCTGTGAATGTCCTTGAGTGGCCCAGCCAGAGCCCAGACTTGAACCCGATTGAACATCTCTGGAGAGATCTGAAAATGGCTGTGCACCACGCTCCCCATCCAACCTGATGGAGCTTGAGAGGTTCTGCAAAGAATGGGAGAAACTGCCCAAAATAGGTGTGCCAAGTTTGTAGCATCATACTCAAAAAAAGACTAGAGGCTGTAATTGGTGCCAAAGGGGCTTCAACAAAGTATTCAGGAAAGGCTGTAAATACTTATGTACATGTATTTTTTTCATTTTTTATTTTTAATACATTTGCAAAGATTTCAAACAAACTTCTTTCACGTTGTCATTATGGGGTATTGTCTGTAGAATTTTGAAGAAAATAAACAATTTAATCCATTTTAGAATAAAGCTGTAACATAACAATTGTGGAAAAAGTGAAGCGCTGTGAATACTTTCCGGATGCACTGTATCCCATGAGGCACCAGGATCCCTCCATTTACTAACGGAGGAGCATTAAGGTAAAAAATGTTTAGGTGTCAGCATCGCCCCCTAAACCCCCCTTTACTTACCTGAGACCCCTTTAGATCCAGCGCCGTGCACATCCGCAGATCGTTTATCCCCTCAATTCTGGGTCTCGCTGGGTTTGCTGGGGCACGGGGAGCCATTGGCTCCCAGTGTTGTCAATCAAAAACAGTGACGAGGGGGCGGGGCCGAGCCCCACTGTCTGTGTCAGTGGACATAGAGGAGGGGCCAGACCAACACAAAGTGGCACATAATTGTGAAGTGGAAGGAAAATGATAAATGGTTTTCAACATTTTTTACAAATAAATATCTGAAAAGTGTGGCGTGCATTTGTATTCAGCCCCCCTGAGTCAGTACTTTGTATAACCACCTTAAGCTGCAATTACAGCTGCAGGTCTTTTTGGGGATGTCTCTACCAGCTTTGCACATCTAGAGAGTGACATTTTTGCCCATTCTTCTTGCAAAATAGCTCAAGCTCTGTCAGATTGGATGGAGAGCGTCTGTGAACAGCAATTTTTGCCACAAATTCTCAATTGGATTTAGGTCTGGACTTTGACTGGGCCATTCTAACACATGAATATGCTTTGATCTAAACCATTCCACTGTAGCTCTGGCTGTATGTTTAGGGTCGTTGTCCTGCTGGAAGGTGAACCTCCACCCCAGTCTCAAGTCTTTTGCAGACTCTAACAGGTTTTCCTCTAAGATTGCCCTGTATTTGACTCTATCCATCTTCCTATCAACTCTGACCAGCTTCCTTGTCCCTGCTGAAAAAAAATATCCCCACAACATGATGCTGCCACCACCATGTTTCACAGAGGGGATGGTGTGTTCAGCGTGATGTGCAGTATTAGTATGTGCAGTATTAGTTTTCCGACACACATAACGTTTTGCTTTTAGGCTAAAAAGTTAAATTTTGGTCTCATCTGACCAGAGCACCTTCTTCCTCCTGTTTGCTGTGTCCCCCACATGGCTTCTTGCAAACTGCAAATAGGACTTTTTATGGCTTTCTTTCAACTATAGCTTTCTTATTGCCACTCTTCCATAAAGGCCAGATTTGTGGAGTGCACGACTAATAGTTGTCCTGTGGACAGATTCTCCCACCTGAGCTGTGGATCTCTCCAGCTCCTCCAGAGTTACCATGGGCCACTTGGCTGCTCCACCACTTAATGCTGTCCTTGCCCGGCCTATCAGCTTAGGTGGACGGCCATGTCTTGGTAGGTTTGCAGTTGTGTCATACTCTTTCCTTTTTCAGATGATGGATTGAAAAGTGCTCTGTGAGATGTTCAAAGCTTGGGATTTTTTTTAGAACCTAACCCTGCTTTAAACTTCTCCACTACTTTATCCCTGACCTGTCTGGTGTGTTCATTGGCCTTCATGATGTGATTTGTTCACTAATGTTCTCTAACAAACCTCTGAGGGCTTCAAAGAACAGCTGTATTTATACTGAGAATAAATGACACACAGGTGGACTCGATTTACTAAATTAGGGGACTTCTGAAGGCAATTGGTTCCACTGGATTTTAGTTAAGCGTATCAGAGTAAAGGGGGCTGAATACAAATGCATGCCACACTTTTCAGATATTTATTTGTAAAAAAAAATTTGAAAACCATTGATCATGTTCCTTCCACTTCACAATTATGTACACTTTGTGTTGGTCTATCACATAAAATGTGGAAAATGTCAAGGGGTATGAATACTTTTTCAAGGCACTGTATGTATGATGCATGCATATTCTTAGCCCCCAAGTGCATACCTACATTTATCAACATTAAACCTCATTTGCCACATAGTTGCCCAATTAAACTGCATTGAGGTCTGCTTGTAAATTGAAGACATCCTGTAAGGACGTTATTCCACTGCAAAGCTTGGTGTCATCTGCAAACACTGAAATGGTACTTTTAATCTATCATTTATAAAGATATTAAAAAGTAAGGGTCCCGAAAGTGAACCTTGGGGTACACCACTGATAACCTTAGATCATTCAGAGTATGAATTATTAACCACTACTCTCTGAATCCGGTCTTTCAGACAGTTTTCTATCCATTTACAAACTGATCTTACCAAGCCATAGATTTTACCTTACACATGAGCCGTGTGTGGGGAACTGCGTTAGACACTTTTGCAAAATCCAAGTATACCACGTCCACAGCCACCCCTCTGTCCAAGGTTTTACTTACCTCAAATCAAATCAGAAATCAGGTTTGTTTGACAACTTCTGTCTTTCGTGAATCCATGCTGTCTGTTGCCTAAAATATTTTTTCCCCAACAAGAACTCATCTATTTGGTCTATTATTAAACTCTCCAGTATCTTCCCGACTATAGAAGTTAAACTAACGGGTCTATAGTTGCTTGGTGAAGACTTTGATCCCTTTTTAAACATGGGCACCACATTGGCCCTACGTCAATCCAGTGGTACTATTCCAGTTATTACGAGTCCCTAAAAATGAGAAACAATGGCTTTGAAATCACAAAGCTCAATTCTTTTAGGATCCGTAGGTGTATGCTATCTGGTCCAGGTGCTTTATCCACCCTTATTTTTTCTAAATATTTCTGGACCATATCACTTTTGAGCCATTGTGGATCATTTGGGGGAGTGTCAATACCCTTTATGGACTTGAGCTCCTCTATGCTCCTTTGTATACACAGAGCTGAAGAAAGTATGTAATAAATGTGCCTTTTCTTTGTCCCCAGTCACCCACTCTAGATTATTTTGTAAAGAGCCTACATGCTGAGACCTGACCTTTTTACTATTAATATATTTGAAGAATTTTTGGGGGTTTGTCCTACTATCTTTTCTAATCTGTCATTCGTTTGGAATTTTTGCGTCCTTGATTTCCTTTTTACATATTCTGTTATATTCTTTGTAACGTTTAAATGATGATAGTGTTCCTTCATTTTTATATTTTTTAAAAGTTCTTTTCTTAATATTTATAGCTTTTTTAACTTTGGCTGTGAGCCACATTATCTTTTATCTTTAGTCTTTTAAACTTACTGCCCATGGATATATATAAATTTTGCAGTGAGTTCACAGTCTTTTTGAAAAATTTCCATTTCTGTTCTCTTTTCATCAATGCCAATATTACCTCCCAGTCTATGTCTTGGAGAGCAGCCCTCATCCTTGAAAAATTTGCTCTCTTAAAGTTAAGTGTTTTTATATTTACAGGAGGTCCCCGAGTTACGAACCTCCGACTTGCGAACGGCTCCTACTTACGAACGGAAGGCGGCGTGACGTTCTGTGCATGCATGGCCACTTTTCGACGACGGGCACATCGGAAAACATCAGATAACGACGTCTGCGCATGAGCGGCTACTTGACAGAACTTTGGGAAACTGTTTCTGCCATTCTGCGCATGCACTTCCGACTTACGAACAAATCCGACTTAAGAACAAACAGGCAGTCCCTAACCCGTTCGTAACTCAGGGATTGCCTGTATATATGATTTTATATATTGTTTTAAATCCCACACTTCTCTTTTAACCACTTGCGTATTGCAAAAAAATGGCCTGGTCATTAAGGGGCTAAATCCTTCTGGGGCTGAAGTGGTTAACTTGATGTACTCCAGTGTTTGCATACATTGTAAGCTCTAACGAGCAGGGCCTTCCGATTCTTCCTGTATTGAATTGTGTTGTAATTGTACTGTCTGGCCTACTGTTGTAAACCGCTGCGCAAACTGTCAGCACTTTATAAATCCTGTAGTATAAAAATAATAATAATACATGATCTTCAACAGAAAGTTAGTATCCTGGTGACTAAACCTCTATCGGTCTTGGAATATCATGTAGACAGAAAACGAGAAAACGAGGTAAGGATCTCACTACCACCAAAACTCATTTTTGTAATTGATGTTTTGCTAGGCTTCTTGACATACTTGTCACTCAAATGTTTCTCTATATATACCCTTGTTTATAATGTGGACAATTCTGTTACAGAAATGAACAATAAATAAAATTAATAATGGTGATGAAAAAAATGTGAGAAACAAAAACGGCTAAGCAACCCAACTAAGAGAGAGAGAGTTCCTACTGACAATCCATTTGATATTTGCATTGAACGTGTATATTTGTGTAACTGATTTGTATTTGAACCTTCACCTTTAGTTCCTTAACATCGATTGTTCCTGTGCCATCAGTATCGAACAGATCAAAAGCCTCTCGAATCTCCTGCTTCTGCTCCTCAGTAAGTTCCGGCTTCGGGCCAGTCTTTTTCCTCTGAGTTGCCACTCCCAGCGTTGGTTTCATGTAATTGGATGCCTGCATGTCAGTAAAATAAGTACACATTTTAAAAAATCTAGGAAAACTAAGTTTTTACACTTTTATGTTACCATAGAGGTTCTGCTAACTCCGGCACGTGGCACAAGGCTTGTAAGTATGACCACCCAACAATCACTTCTTAACCTCTTGCTGCCCAAGTAACATATATGTGTGGTGGCAAAGGCTTTATATGATATATATTGAAGATCCGCGCTTAGGAGAAAAAGAGTTGCAGCCTCCCCTAATTAGTTCCCAAAGGGACCTATACAGATATATAAAAGGAGAAAAAGGAGCCTTACGCGTTTCGTCATAGGACGTCATAGGACGTCGACCGTCTGAAACTGTCCTGTGACGAAACGCGTAAGGCGGAGTCACGCTCTTACGTCATACCCGGGAGGCTCGGCTTGGAACGCAGTTGGCACGCACGCTACGGACTAGCTTTCTGGTCATACCACTGCATGTGTCCTTGCCTTACTGGAATTTACTGCTAGTGCTTTTATATGTAAACCTTTTTTAAATAAACCGAGTATACTACACTATGGGATTCCCTTGTGTTTCCCTGGGAGGAGAGGACCGATTGGTGCGGTAAAGGAATCGGAGGTGCCCTGATTCGGAACATATGCTGGAAGCCTCTGGATTATAGATACGGGCTGACGGAGGTGCAGAGGACCAATAAGGCTACCTAAGGGGAAGATTCACCTACAGCTACCCACTCTATGCTTACTACCCCTGCAGGGGTGACTACTTATGGTGAGTGGGGACACATTGGGGGAGCACCCGAGTCACCAGATCTATTGTGCACAGAAGTCACTGGATTTTTCTTTTCTCTTACACATCCGCTGGGTGCAGAAGCTTCTTGAAGTCCCGGGCTGGAATATGAAATTACACTTCTTATATACAAATACTTTTTATTTTTTGCTTTAGACAAGCACTTTTTCACAAAAAGCCCAATTCGCCTGTCAGGGACTTGGACTATAAAACTGAACACTCACACACTAATTTATTATTGTGGTTTTGCATATATGGTTCGATAGTTATCTCTTATGCTCACATGCTTTAGACGTGAAGATAATTGCATTTATATGGTCTGTCACTATGGGAAGGCCAGACTTTTGATATTTAGACTGGTTCACATTTTCGTGGGAGTTTATGATTAGGGTGGATGTACTTTTTAGCTTCTAATATAGCCATATTGCACCCTTGAACAAATCTCACATACCCACAATATATTTCTATAACCTATAATAGACCTGTACATTTTGTATAGATCTACACACATTTTTATCTATATGCACACTGGGGTTTATATACTTATTATATACATTGTGTCATATTAGGGTAGCGCCATTCCCCTTTATATATCTGCAAAGGCTTTATAGCCCACACGTGTCCGTGGGCAGCAGAGCTTTCAGTGCTAAGAACGCATGCACAGCACAGGAACTGAGCTCTCTGGAGATAGTGGGACCGACTCTCGATCATGCGACTACTGTGACAGCCATACAAGATGTTTTTTGAATGGACAAGGTGGAGAGTGAGCGACCCACAGTCATCACTGTACTATAGCTGCAACTGTAAGCTTCAGTGCTGAATGTTCGGCACTTAGAGTACTGTACAGGCCGAATTAAAGGAGAAGTTCACTTTAAAAAATAAAAAAAAATAAATGCACATTATTTTTGCAGGTAAAAAAATGTGCATTTATTATTTTTTATAATAAGACCCTGTAAAGAATTGCATCAGCAAATCGCTGATGCCATGCAGATCTACACGCCATCAGTGTATCTGCTTGCTCGTAACATCCCATACGGATAAGCCAATACTCCATAACAGGAAGATTCAATGAACTACCTCAGTGCTCCACAGTGCCATGGTAGTTTATTGAGAACTACAAGCCGACAGCTGCAAAGGATGTTGGGGATTTTAGTTCATTCAGACAAACAGAGCTGTGTCTGAATGACGCGGCTGTATGGGCAGAGGCCCGCACGGCTGCGCTGTTTTTAAACAGTGATAACTGGCACAGGGAACTTCTCTCCGTACTGCTGCCACAGGGAGGGGGGACAGCAGGCGGCGGCTGCAGCACTCGGAACATGTTACATGTTCCACCCTAAAATTGGTTGGAACATATAACATGTTCCCAAAAGGTGGACTTATTTTTAAAGTCAGGCCTCATTCACATGGCACTCTTGAGTTTAACCACTTCCATACCGCGCAAATTCCAGCACACCTCTCCTACATGTAAAAATCATCATTTTTTTGCTAGAAAATTACTCAGAACCCCCAAACATTATATACATTTTTTTAGCAGAGAACCTTGGGAATAAAATGGCGGTCATTGCAACTTTTTATGACACACAGTATTTGCGTAGCAATTTTGCAAACGCATTTTTTGGGGAAAAAAAAAACACTTTCAGGATAAAAAAAAAAACAAAAAAAACAGTAAAGCTAGCCCAATTTTTTTATATAATGTGACAGATGATATTACACTGAGTAAATAAATACCTAACATGGCATGCTTTGAAATTGCGCACAGTTGTGTAATGGCGCCAAACTTCGGTACTTAAAAATCTCCATAGGCGACGCTTTAAATTTTGTTACAGGTTACCTGTTTAGAGTTACAGAGGAGGTCTAGGGCTAGAATTATTGCTCTCGCTCTAACGCTCGCGGTGATACCTCACATGTGTGGTTTGAACGCCGTTTACATATGCGGACGTGACCTATGAATGCGTTTGCTTTTTATTTTTACCTTTCCTTTTTTTCTGATTACTTTTATTCCTATTACAAGGAATGTACACATCCCTTGTATTAGGAATAGGGCATGACAGGTCCTCTTTATGGAGAGATGTGGGGTCTATAAGACCCCACATCTCTCCTCCAGGCTGGAAAGCCTGAGATCAAAATAACAAAATAAACAAACATACAATCTTAGGCTTTCCAGCCGAGTCCCCGGCATTGTTTACTTACGCCGGCCCGGACATGACATCATAATGCCACGCCCAGGCCTCCAAGAGTCATAGGCCCTCAGTTTTCTCTATGGCTAACTTCCGGCGGTGGATTCCTTCTCCGGCTCGCCGATCGCATCAGCGAGCCGGTAGAAGCACTGGAGGGGGAATGTCCCCTTCTGCCGCCTGTAAGAACGATCAAGTGGCTGAACAGCCGCTAAGGATTGTTCTTATGGTGAAGGGAATCGCTGGCTGAAAAAAATGATATCTGAATGATGCCTGTAACTGCAGTATCATTCAGATATCACCGCTGAAAACCCAGGACGTCATATGACATTCTGTGGTATGGAAGTGGTTAACCACTTGCCGCCTTCCATATAGCAAAATGACGGCGGTAAAGTGGTTTCAATATCCTGACCTGACGTCATATGACGTCCGGCAGGAAATCAAGCCGATACGCGCCCCCAGCGATCGTTGTTGCAGGCTGTCATTCTGACACCCCGCAACACTGATCTAGGTAAAGAGTCTCCGATGGCTAATCACAGTGTAAACAGGAAGAGCCGGTGATTGGCTTTTCCTCACTCGTGTCTGTCAGACACGATTAGAGGAGAGCCGATCGGTTGCTCCTCTGACGGGGGGGGGGCTGTGCTGATCGAATATCAGCGCAGCCCCCCCGAGGATGCCCACACTGGACCACCAATGACGGCACTAGGACCACTAGGGATGCCACCACTAGTCACCACCAGGGATGCCAATTAGTGCCCACAATGGATGCCAATCAGTGCCCACAATGGGCATCACTGATTGGCAGGCATTGTTTGGCACTGATTGGTATCCATCAGTAACATTTATTAGTGTACAGTGCCACCTATCAGTGCCCATCCATGCCCATCTGCGCCATCTATCAGTGCCCATCTGTGCCGCCTATCAGTGCCCATCTGTGCCACCTATCAGTGACCCATCAGTGCCGCATATTAGTGCCCATCAGTGCCACCTTATCAGTGCCCATCAGTGAAGGAGAAAAATTACTTATTTACAAAGTTTTGTAACAGAAACAAAAAAAAAAAAAAAAAACACAATTTTCGTTCTTTTTTTTATTTGTTTAGCAGAAAATAAAAATCCCAGAGGGATCAAATACCACCAAAAGAAAGCTCTATTTGTGGGAACAAAATGATAAAAATTTAGTTTGGGTACAGTGTTGTATGACCGCGCAATTGTCATTCAAAGTGTGACAGTGCTGAAAGCTGAAAATTGGTCTGGGCAAGAAGGTTATAAGTGCCCGGTATTGAAGTGGTTAACAAGTGATCTGGGAATATAAACAACTGTTATGCCCACCAGATGACTTGTTCCTACATTTAGATTTAAAGCAGGTTTAGGTGCATTAAGTCACACAGAGAGACCACACCTAAAACGCAACACTCAGTGTGAATGGCACCATTGTAAAATTATACAAAACACAAAAATTGGTGCACCATCCCTTTAGATACACTATATTGCCAAAAGTATTGGGACGTCTGCCTTTACACATACATAAACTTTAAAGGCATCCCAGTCTTAGTCAGTTTGACCATTAAGCAAGGTCCATAAAGACATGGATGAGCGAGTTTGGGGTAGAGGAACTTGACTTGATGTTCCCGGGGGCACGCGGGAGCAACATTCTGGAATGACGTCCCACGGACGTCCACCCAGAATAAGCCGACCGCGCTGTAGCCTTCTTTGGCTATGGCCCGGTTGGCAAGTGGTTAATAGAGGTTGTTGATTTTTATTTTTCTCCAGAGTCTCCAGAGGAACTGCAGTCTGCTCACATAATTTGTAATAAAAACATCCTTGCCATTCTAAAGCTTCCCTCCAACCACTGCATATTATTTTATATAAACTGTGATTCTGTACTTGCCAAATATGCTGCAGAAATCTCCCTCCACTGAATCTGGCTGCAACCATTTTTACTGTGGGCAGCTGAAGCTGCTGCCTGTTCACTTCCTGGATTTACACAGACACACAGAGGAACACCTTCAGCTCTGCAGCTTTCATTGGCCCTCTCATGGCAAACTCTCACGAGAGAGAGAGAGAGAGAGACAGAGAGAGAGAGAGAGCTGTGCATGATGTCATAAGCCTAGGCTAATGACCAGACAAGAAACAGGAAGTGGGCTGTATAAGGTATTTACCGGCAGAAAAAAATGTTTTACTATCCAAAGTTAAAACAACAAGGGCAGAAGATTTAATAGATGGAAAGTTAAAAAAAATTACCGAAGGTCCGCTTTAATCATACTGTAAAATGTTAATCATTCCGACCCCAAAATGCGATATACTGGTGTGACCGACTTCACATTAGAGCAGAAAAAAAAAGGACTGACACTGCTCAGGCTCTCTCTACCACCTACCCCATGGGACAAGACGGTGATGAGAAGATGATGAGGGCCAGGATCTCCTAAACTGTCTACTTCATATTTCAGTAGGTAAGCAGGCCTTATACACCTATTTTGGAGGACTAAAATTCAAATAAAGGACATGACTATTGGGAGCTCCCTCTGTCCTCTTGTACATAACAGACTGGTGTGGTCTGGTAGTCCTCAGAACAATATAACAATGCAGCACAGAGAGAGCACAGCACGTTATCAGCGTTTGCATTCATCAAACAGAAGTTCCATGTAAGGCCCCATTCACACCTGAGTGTATCGTTTTTCCGGCGTTTTGTTGCGCGTTTTTTCGGGCATATTTGCGCGTTTCATGCAGCATTGTCTGGCGTTTTTGAGCTTTGGCGTTTTTTTTATTAGCCAATAGGAAAAATGATCATCTGTTTCATCATTTGTTGCTATGTTGTTAGATTTTGTTTTTGGAAACCGCGCTGGTCCTGAGGCGCTGCGGGCATGAGCTTTTAGGCAAGGCCGCGGCTTCGGCCTAGCGGACTAGGCCGAAGCCGCGGCCTCGCCTAAAAACTCCTTGCCCACAGCTCTTCAGGCCCGGCGCGGTGTCAGCGCCGGTCCGGAGGCGCTGCGGGCATAAGTTTTTAGGCGAGGCCGCAGCTTCGGCCTAGTCCGCGGCATCCGGCCGTAGCCGCGGACTAGGCCGAAGCCGCGGCCTCGCCTAAAAACTCATGCCCGCAGCGCCTCGGGACCGGCGCGGTGAAAAAAAAAAATTTAAAAAAATCGATTTGCTTAAATTTTGCATCGATTTGACCTCTCAACTCGATTCAAGATTTTAATCAATTTTTTTCCCAGCCCTAGTGTGAGGGTCTTTCTTCAGGTGTCCATAGCAATGTTTGGGTTATGTGGACACTCCCTATTGGCTGTCCAACTGCAAGGTCCTATTAGGCCCCCCAATTACAGTGATGACACCCCAGGGAAAACAGTCTATAGAGGCACATTGCAGCTCGGAATCACCGGTCCTGGAAAAGGTGTCGGTGAGGGACATGGATGGGGGACTCAGGTAAGGCTACAAAGGGGTTTGAGGAGGTATTAGGAAAATAAGTGAATAGGAGGAAGGGGGTGAGGGGCCAGATTTGCCCGCTCCTGGAACTGTCCAAAACACAGAGCATACCTTTCACATGTGTTTTAGGGGAAGGTGTCATGGCTGACTGCAAGCGTTTCTCAACAAGTTTATTGTGACCTGTCCCAATAGAAACTTCCTGGACTGGCTGATTCCAGTTCTCATTAACATGCAACGGAGAAGCCCAGCTTATAATTTATTAAAGTGTTTGTAAAGGGGCAAGGTTTTTTACCTTCATGCATTCTATGCCCCCCCCCAGTACTTACCTGAGCCCTCTATCGATCGATGTCCACAAGAGCCTTGCCCCTCGCACTCTGTTTGGCTTTTGGCAGCAGTAGGAGACACTGAACATGTTTGGAGAGGCTGATCAGCTGACAGCATTAAAGCAGAATTAAACCCTCCTATCTTTAACAGCCAAGGAAGCTGCTTCTGTTTGATCTGCAACTGCCATGGTGCTGCACGTGTGATCAGTTATGACACCAGCCATTTGATGGTTTGACAGTTTGGTTGAGGACGCAAGCAAATGTGACAGTTAGCAATCCCGGCATTCCAGGAATGTAACTGTTTTTTGAAACTGTTAAATTGATGGGTTTAGTTCCACTTTATGATTTACTGCTGCTCAGGGGCTCTGGGCTTCAGCAAAATGGCAGCCTCCGGCAAGAAGAACCAGGAGCAATGCTGGAGGCAATTTACAGCACACACATTTTGGTAGCATCATTATTAATGTGGAATGTTCCTTCCTCAAGAACATCATTTTATCAAGCTGTTATGGGCAAAGCTTCGCTTTAACTCTAAATAACATACATTTGGCGGTAGTTGATGTCGAGGACACACAGGGATCCCATGACAAATCATTTTCCATGTATACTGTGCAGCCCCCTCATTCTTTTCACCAGTGACACCGATCCCCCAACGATCAATGTGGAATATACAGTAATGTGTGATCACAGTCATTTATGTAAATATATCTTGCTGCACCTGGATCTTGAAATTAGTGCTTTTGGCTTGCCAACCAATCAGAATCCTTATTTCATTCTCTATCTACAGTTTGGGTGAATTAGGGAAAGACATAATTGGTCTACATAGGAACAGCCCAATTTTCTGCCTCCAGTCTAAGTAGACCCACATTACTGGTTGAACCATCCCTGATCTGTCCATCACTGTACCATGCCATGGAGCACAAACCTCTATACAGGTACAAGCTGCACACACATCCCCATTACACATCACTCACCATATCGCACAGGCCTGATATTACTCTCCCGCGACCCACCCACCTCCTCCCGCACGCTGACCAAGCCGTCCATAAACAACCAATCACCGTTCAGGAAAATTATGATATCATTTGCTATTGGTGTTTTGTCAGATTCTCAGCCAATAAGCACACAACTATTATTATACGTCTGAACGAGGCTTGAAACGCATATGCGCTTCCTGTATACAACGGGCGCAACAAAATGACGTTTGGGTGGGTTGCCAAGGACACAGCCGTCGTGTTTGGCTATTGGTTGGGGATGTGAAAGCTCCACCAATAGGGGGTGAGCACCTGCTGTCGGCTGATTCTCAGCCCATGGTTGAGGATGTTATCAAAAGGAATGTGAGTTATTATTCGCTGTGTGCCGGGGAACAGTGTGGGACAGGTGAGGAGCTGCTACATCTACACACGGCTCATCGGGACATGGTCTCATTATACCAGGGATCACCTAAAAGCCAATCAGAATGAAGCTCCCATTTCTCAGCTGTCATTTTTCAGGTGGAGGGTTGCATCTGATTGGTTGCTAGGGGCAATACAGACAGTTTTTATTTAAATTTCAATTAGTTCTGTAGGGCTGGCATTTTTTTTTCTGCGTTGCTTTAATAAGAACATATTGGTGTTCACGGCTGAGAGCGTTATTGTCTTGCCTCGCCAACTTTTCATTCAAATTATTATACAGGATTTATATGGCGCCAACTGTTGCACTTTACTTCTCTCCTTCTTTGGCACTGTTTTTATTTCTTCTTTGGAAACAGTAAGATCCTCCGCTCTTCCTGGGTAAGAATGATGTGCCCCCGCTAGGAATGCCACCTCATCCCCTTTAAACCTGAACATATATTAATTACACAGGTTCTGTGGCTGATGAGGGGGATGAGGTGGCAATCCTAGCCCCCAGGCCTTCCTTCCCATTTGGCATCCCAGGAGACTTGGGAGCAATCATACACATATGTCATGGTGTGTTATCAGGGGCCGGCTGCAAGAATCTGAAGATAACAGCCGTCCCCTGATGACATAGAAGAGGAAACATGGAGCCGGTTCACACATCTCCGCTGCGGCTCCGGTGAAAATTTGCACAGGAGCCCTGTGTGTCTTTTGGTCCAAATTCAGCCTAAAATTTGGTCTGAAATCGGACCTGAAACGGTGAGCGGGGACGCACCGGACTCCTGCTGTGAGACACATGCGAAGATAATGTGAACCCAGCCTTAAAGTTTTATGTTATAGGAAGCGGGTCCCTTTTTGACAGGTACTCGTTTCCACTTAATAAATTCACACCAAGGCGAGAATGACGTCACTTCACTCGCAGCCTCCTGGGACACAAGGCTGCAGGACCAGTCTCAATGCACCACATGATTTTGGGCATGCGTGTGCAGAGAAGCAGCTGGGATTCCTCAAGAAGCTTCTGAATCCAAGATGGTGGCGCCATGGACCCACAGCAGTGAGAAGAATTGGCTGCAGGAAGGCGACGCTGCACTCCATGGACTGATTGCACCTGATTTTTAACCACTTCCCTGCTGCGCCATAGCCAAAAGATGGCTACAGCATGGCTCTCAAGTTCTGGGAGGGCGACCATGGACGTCCTCCCAGAACTGTGAGCCCCCTGAGGCGTGCATCGGGTGTGCTACTTTGGACACGGTAAAGGGCCAATCGCAGAGGCCCATTTTTATGTGATCAGCTGTGTCCAATTACAGCTGATCACATGTAAGCAGACTTGCCGGGTATCGGCATTCCTTTTCCCATATGCTGTCTCTGTGTGAGGAAGGGAGAGTCCATAACCAATGAAGCTGACAGGGCACAGTGAGTACATTGGTGTTTGTACTGATAATCAGGGCACTGATTATTAATGCAGGTTATCTGTGCCCATCAGTACAGCCTATCAGTGCCACCTCATTAGCGCACATCAGTGAAGAAGAAAAATTACTTGTTTGCTAAATTTTATAACAGAAACTAAGAATTTATTTATTTTTTTCAAAATGTTCAGTCCTTTTTCTATTTGTTAAGCAAAATATAAACTCAGTGATTAAATATCACCAAAAGAAAGCTCTGTCTCCAAAAGATTCAAAAAATAATGTAGTTTGGGTACAGCGTAAATGTCATTCAAAGTGTGACAGCTCTTAAAGCTGAAAAATGGCCTGGGCAGGAAGGGGTAAAATAGACCGGTATTAAAGTGGTTAAAAGTCAACATCTACAGTATTTTTTTTGAGCTGCTGACTTTAATTTTTACAAACAATGGCTGAAGTTCCTCTATAAGGAGAACCCAGTGAAATAGGTAAGTTGGGATTTAAAAAAGAAAAGAAAAAGGGGTGAAGATTGTCTTTAAAATGGACACATCCTTATACAATCTACTTTACTTGTAGTAGTCAGGCAGGTCCTTTCTCTATCTAGTTTTTGGTTGATCTGAAGAAGATTGTACAATCAGATTATAATGTGTATGGACAGCCTAAAGCTGAACTCCAGAAAGCTTGAAGATTATCCCTTGCGATGGGACTGCCCCTGTCTGTAAGGGTTAATTGCTTGTTTAGGTCGAGGGGACATAGAAAAGAAGATTTACTTACCTGGTCCTCCATGCCGTTAGACTGGTCCCCACAGCATCTTTTCTAGCGGTCTAAGGACCTGATGTCACCAAGACTGATGCAGGGTCCATAGCCCCTAGGTCAGGGGTAAGCAACCTCAGCCCTCCAGCTGTGGTGAAACTACAAATCCCATCATGCCTCTGCCTCTAGGAATCACGCCTGTGATTGTCAGGGTCTTGCAATGTCTCATGGGACTTGTAGTTTCAAAACTGCTGGAGGTGCCGAGGTTGCCTACTCCTGTCCTGAGTGATGACCCAGAGCAGGGATCTCCAAACTATGGCCCTCCAGCTGTTGCTGAACTACACGTCCCATGAGGCATTGTAAAACTCTGACATTCACAGACATGACTAGACATGATGGGAATTGTAGTTCCTGAACAACTGGAGGGCCATAGTTTGGAATCCCCTGACCCAGAGGAACAGTCTACTTCCAGAGCATCATAAAAGTGCTTCTCCTCTTCCATAGACAAAACAAGCAGTTAACCCCTTGCAGTGCAGGCACAGTCCCTCTGCAAAGGAGAGATTTCAGATTTCCTAGAGTTAGGCTTTAAAGTGGATCACCAGGCAAAACTTTCATTTTTTTAATTTTGGGTAGAGTGGTGACAGGTTAGATCCTCTGTCGGGTTTTTTGTTGCCCTCTGTGTCCCCATTGGGAAAATGTTTTCCTGTTTTGTACTGGTGGACATTGTCACCCAGAGAAAGTGAGAGGAAATCCTACATTTTAGAGCTGGCCTCAGAACAGGATGTAAAGGGAAATCTTCCAATGGGGACACTAGTTCTGGGAACAACTCTCTAAGATGGGAATTATTTTCATTTGGGGAGATTTCTTCCAACTTCCTGCCAGGGAAGTGAAGGAAAATTTTCTCAATGGGACACAGACAGAAAAAAAAAGAGGTCCAAGGCCACAAAAGCCCTTTGTTATCCTTATGGACATGACTGTTTTAGAACTTCAGTTATTGTGTATTTCTCTCTGGTGTATGGTGTGTTTACGTAACATTTAGATTTGACATATAATGCTTGATAGATCCGAGCCATTCTATTATTGAATGATATTAGGGATCAAATAAACACAGAAAATGTACTCACTCTCATGTTTCCGCAATTCTTTACAAGGATGAATGGAGTCACAGCCAGTACTGCACAGATCCCTATTCATTGCTCTTACAGCCTGCATTGTACCCAGTGTTTTGTGTCTTACCTGAATTCAAGGAGATGTCATTGACTTCTGTGGCAGAGCTGAAAGTAGGTCATGTGACATTCTCCATAGATTACAATGGTACCAGTATAACTAGTGTGGTCAAAGGTGATACCGTGTCAGATTACAGGCTCTGTGAGCTCAAATGGATTCTCTTCTACAGATAATTACAATATATACCGGTATATATTATTTTATTTTTTTTCGTACAGTTAAAAAATGATTTTCAATGATTCTTATAATTTACATTTTTTTTTTCCTAGGTTGAAGTTGTATAAATTGTTTCAGAAATGGCAACGCGTTTACGGCCTGTAAGTATTTTCAAGTCTTGCTGGCTTTTCACATGCAAAATCAGCATTTTTTTTTTGGCTAGACAATTGCTTAGAACCCCCAATCCTTATATATTTTTATGAAAGCAGAGGTCCTGGAGAATGAAATTATGGTTGTTGTCATTTTTATGTCACATGATATTTACACAGATGTGTAGCAAATGTTTAGAAAAAATACATTAAAAGTCCATTTACGCTTGTGCGACTTAAAAATTGTGCAATCGCCACTGTGACTTTACCCTGCGACTTGATGCGACTTTGGATGAGTGTGACTTTGTTACAACTTTGGCTTTGACCAATATGATTGATTTGTTTGTGCTCCACAAATCTGCTAGACATGTGCACAACTGAAAAATTTGTTTAGTTTTGTTTTTTTTTTTTGTTTTTCTTCTAACAAATTCCAAGTTTTCAGATTGAATCGGTCGAAAAATGATTGTCCGAATCAAATTCTGTGTGGGGAAAAATAGCTGGTTGTGAAGGAGCGGGCCTGGAAGCCGGCCGCCATGTCTTTAACAACCGGTGACTCCTCAGCTGTCGGCTCGTTTCCCCACTGACAGCTGAATGTTAAAGTGGAGGTCCGCACACTGCTGCAAAAATTAAAAACCAGAAGCTACACATACTGCAGCTGCTGATTTTTAAGAATCGGACACTTACCTGTCCTGGAGTCCAGCGATGTCGGCACCACAGCTGATGTTTCCATCAGCTGGCGGGTGCTGCCGCTTCCATTGCGAGTAAGGGAACCTGGCAGTGTAGCCTTACAGCTTCATGCCGGGAACCCTACTGCGCATGCGCAAAGCTCCGTTCCTCTCTCCTACTGGCCTGGCGGTGGGGGAAGGAAGAGAGCCCGAGCTGTGAGGCAAATATCCGCGGCTGAGGCTCCCAGAAGTGGGGACAGGATACCTGTGAAAGAAGTATTCTGTGTGCCCCCCCCCAAAAGGTGCCAAATGTGGCCCTGGAGAGAGGAAGGAGTACAATGAGTGGAAGTTCCACTTTTGGGTGGAACTCCGGTTTAAAAAAAAAAGAATGCTGGCAATGAAAAATAAATGAAAACAATGGAGTGGGGTCCCCCCATCTATATCATGCAGGTGCGACTTTTGAAGGTTTACATTGAGGTCTATGGACCTCAAATCACATGACAATTGAACCAAAGTAGTGCAGGAACTACTTTGGCATCGCTGCGACTTGAAGTCGCACAGATATGAACTGTTTTCATTGGCAAACATGGGATGCGATTTTGGGGTCCAAAGTCACACACGTGTGAATGGACTCTAAAATGCATTTTTTAGTGCAGTGTTTCTCAACTCCAGTCCTCAAGGCGCCCCAACAGGTCATGTTTTCAGGCTTACCATTATTTTGCACAGGTGATTTGATCAGTTTCACTGCCTTAGTAATTACCACAGCTGTTTCATCTGAGGGAAATCCTGAAAACATGACCTGTTGGTGCGCCTTGAGGACTGGAGTTGAGAAACACTGTTTTAGTGCACACAAACACAATACATAATCTTTGGTAAAATATAAAAGATGTTACGCTGAGTAAATTGATATTAAATATGCCAAGATTTAAAGCGGTATTAAGACCCCTTTCACACTGGGGCGATTTTAAGGTGCTTTAGCGCTGGAAATAGTCTCTGCTAAGCACCTGAAAACCGCCTCCCATTCATTCCAGTGTGTCTTTTCACCATCGGGGGGTGCACTTTGCGCACATTTCGAAAAGTCCTGCAAGCGGCATCTTTGGGGCGGGTTGGGAGCGCTGTATTTAGCACTTCCAAAACACCCCTGCCCATTGGAATGTATAAGCAGCGCTTTCAAATCACCTGAAAAGTGTTTTGAAAGTGCTGCAAAAAGGGAGTTTCTTTATCCTGTTTTTAGGCTTAAAAGCTCTCCGCTAGCGGCCGAAAGGCGGCGCAACAGCGCCACTAAAACGAGCGGCGTTTAGCGCTAACTGCCAGCTTTCAGTGTGAAAGCAGTCTAAGTGCCCGGCCAAGTGCAACGGTCACATTTCACTTTTTTTTTTTTTTTTTTTTCTTTTTTACTTTTAGTTTCTTACTTTTCCACTTTCTTTCTCCTCTCCTCCCTCTGTCTTCTCCCTTGGCTGGTACTGGCCAGGTAAAGAAAGATCTAAAACCAGAAGTGACAAAATCCTTGTCACTTCCTGCTTCAGTCCTCAGAGGAGAGGGAGAAACAGATGTTTCTCCTTTCTCTGTTCTTAGCTGAACCGACAACTTACAATGGTCCTGGGCTTTCTCAGTGGGACAGGAGAGCCTAGGAACGGTGGGTGGGGGGCATGTAAAAGTGATCAGGCAGCTGTACAGCCACTTGGATCACTTTTACACGAAAGCCAATTGCCGGCTGAAAATTTTTATACCGGGATCATGGCTACAGCCATGATCCTGGTATAACCCCTTCTTGTTCAGGAGGATGTGTGTATGTATGTATATGTATATGTATGTATGTGTGTGTGTGTATATGTGTGTGTGTGTGTATATATATATATATATATATATTGGACAGGAAGTGTTATAGAGCCACTTTGTCCAAACTAAAAGATGTTCACATCCTATGTATCAAGTGAAATATCTGATGTTACTATTCACAATATGGGGAGGTAAATGAAGCAATATACTGACTGAATCTGATACGTGTCTAGTAGAAGCTACCATTCACTTTTTAAAAAATATTTGTGAGCCCTTGACCGCAGCCCTGGACAGCAGACACATCATTGTTTGAAACCTTGTCTGAGTAGAAGAAAGGTGAATTAGAAAATAAGTGTGGGTTTTTTTTCTTTCCTCAATTGTACTTACCTAGGTGGATGCAGCATTGGTCCGATGCTGCATTTGTCCCCCGCCGGCTCCAAGACTGAGAACCGAGCGATCAAAGACTGCTGATCGCTCAGTGCTCCGTGAGCAGAGAGCTGGTGACTGTCAGTCAATTTTTTTTTTCTTTGCAGATTTACTTTCACTTAGGTCTTCCTCAATATACCTTCAATGTTTACCAGTTCATTTCCATAATGTGCTTTTAGTTTGTCCCGCATATAATCACTTACATGAGCATAAAAGACCATACACCACGTTCTGTTCTGAGAAGCCTAACCTGAGCCATTGAGCCCTTGAAATATTTTTGCCCTCTCACTACTTTTTATGAACTCGCATCAAAATCCCAGCGCCTCTTGGATGCTTTTTTCATTGTTTTTTTTTCTGTATCTGTCTGATACATGCATACAGTAAAAGCAAAAAAAAAAAAAGTGTATATACCCCTAGTCTCCTATAATTTGTGGCTGTGATGCTGTGCAGTGATATTTAAAAAAAATCACTAGCCAGGAGAAGGGATATCTTTGCATCTTGTATATCACAGTCATTTGATTCATAAATGAATAACGATAATGGCACTAAATTGATAAAGACCTTGTTGCCAACCAACAAAGGCACAGTTGAGGTCTTTTGATGCCCAGAATTTCCAATTGTCCACATTTTGATGAACAGTGACACTGGAAATGACAAATCACCACCATTTGGGAGGGTTTTCTCAGGAGGCTACAGACATTGCAGTCACCAAAAAAATATACACAAGTGTTTTTCTAAAACCTCCCTATTATTATCTACTCTTCTCCTCCTTCTTTTTTTTTTTTTTTTTTTTTTTCAATGTGATAAGTTTCCAGAAGACCTCCTCAATTCATATCACAGATTTTTGTCAATTTAATATTTGTTCTCTTTTTGTCCTTTTCCAGGCCAGCAAAAAATGTGCAGTCATCGGGGGCTCAGGTTTTCTTGGTCAACACATGGTGGAGCGCTTGCTAGAGAGAGGATACTCTGTTAATGTGTTTGATATGCGACAGGGCTTTGAGAATGATCGTGTCCAGTTTTTTATCGGTGATCTCTGCAACAAACAGGTACAAAATTCATCCCGCCCAGACCCTCAGTTTTTGTCTTTATAACCTGGCAGTGTTTCCATGTATACCATGGGCAGACAAATTAGTTTAAAAGTCCTAAAAACATTTGGCCTTTTTTGGGCACACTGACTATGAGGACATGCTCTTGGCTAAGAACTGTATTGACTTGTAAGCTTAGTTCAGCCAAGTTGTTGCTGGTTCTGTATTATCAGAGGGTACAATGGTAATCAGGACTGGTTTTCTAACCTATAATACATCAAATCATACAGCACTGAGCCCATGCAACCCTTTTTGAGGCTGGGTTCACACTTATGCCAATTGGATGCGGGTTTCCCCACATGACAGGAGACTGACCAGCTCTCAATGGAGCTGGTTCACACACCTACGGGGCCTCTGCGGTCCACACTAGAAAGGTCCTGTGCGTCTTTGGCTCCGTGTCAGGTTCGAATTCAGGCAAAGATTTGGACCTGATTCGCCCCTGAAATGGAGAGCAGGGATGCACCGGACCCCTTGCGAGCCGCGGCCGCAGCTAGTGTGAACCCAGTCTGAGGGGTGAGTGCTTGGTAAGTGGTAATACCACAGCAAATCCAAATTTTGAGAAAAGCCAGCCCTCCAACAATGCAAAAAAAAAAAAAAAAACGTTTTGTATGGGTATGCAGACTCTCTTTGTCAAGGTGTCTGCATACTCTATCTATCACCTTGAGAAAGAGGGTCTGCATCATCTTAAAACCATTGAGACTTTAGTAAATGGCCATTCTGGAACATTGTTGGAGTGCTGGCTTTTCTCTGTTTAGTTTTCTAACTTGTTTGGGCAGCTGTTTCAACAGTGGTGAATGGCTAACAAGCCTGAGATCTATTGGTACACATACATGTTCAGATTATCTACAGTAGAAGAATAATAATGTACAGGGATATCATTTGGGCGGAATAAAGTAGGCCATACACAATTCTTTCTTTTTTTTTTTTTTTTTTCATTCAATTAGTCCACACATTAGATGTGGTCGGGGGAATTGCTCCTGCTGAGCTATTCATTCTGCTGGTGGAGGCCTTCCCAGCCAGAAGAAAACAATAATCACTGATGCCGGCTGTAGCCGGCGGCACTGACCATTCAGGAAAAATCCAATAGGCTGGTTGTACGCAAGTCGAGAGATCAACTAATTTAACTATTTAACATAACTAATTTTATATACGCCCCTCTGTTTCCTAATAACAAGTCTCCTATCTGTGTGTTTTACTTAAAAAAAAATAATAAAAGGCTACTTTACCAGATTTCACAGCAGTTCCTTGTAATCACTGGCCGGCTCTCTCCTCTGCCCGGGTGACAGATACAGTGGGCAGGGCCGAGATTCCTCCATTGACACCAGCCAGGACGCGAGGAGGAGAGAGCCGTTTGGTCATGTGATCGCAGAGAACCGCTGTGAAATACGGTAAAGGAGGCATTTTTTAAAATAAAGCACACAGACAGGTGCACTTGTTATTAGGACACAGAGGGGCTTATATAAAGTTTTAACAGTTATCAGAGCAGCAGGAGTGGAGTGGGCTGGCACTGACACAGGTGCAGACAGGCAGGGATGGGAGGGGGGAGTAGGACACAGGAGCACAGAGGAAGACAGGAGGGTTGCGGGTGACGGAGGCACATAAACTGACCATGGTGTCAGGGCTCAGCAGCCATGATGAACCGAGGTCAGTTTACATAGGGGAGGGCAGAAACTGGTAGGTTCGACCAGGTACTACAGGGGGTCAAATGACACAGCACAAGCAATGTGCTGTATAAAATGCTTTAAAGGGACAGGATCCATTTTTTTTGGGGGGGGGGGGGGGGTTAACTAACACTTTAACTAGATCTGGTCAGCTTTTATCTAGGATACCACCAATTTGACAGCATGATGTGTATACGGTTTCTCTACCTCTCACAACCCTGGCTAGTGGAATCTGAACAAGCAGTGAAAAAAGTTCATAGACAAAAATTAGCAAAAGTGACAGCCAATACAAATTTAGCTGCCTATATCTCAGGATCTAAGGAGTGTTTTGGACATTTTATTAGGAAATGCCTATGTGTCATTTTATTATATGCTCAGTTTGATTTGCTCATGCTTGTGACATGTCTACATTAATGGATCTCCAAGTTGTCAGGACGGGTCTTAGGATACCCATGACCTATTATTCGTCCTGCTCATGCTATTGGCCCAATGCTATCATAACACGTTTTAAGCTGGCAGTGGATTACTTATTTAGAGTAACAATCTTCATGGTACTGCATGCCATGTCCTTATAGAAAATAAATTGAATTATTTACTTGTCTTGGGCATCACAGTGCTTTTATTTATATATATCTATCTAATGTGTTTTAATTTTGCCTTGTGTTTTTTCTAATCCTGCTTTTTCCTCAATAACACTAGGATTTACTGCCAGCACTTCAGGGTGTGAATACTGTCTTTCACTGTGCATCCCCGGCCCCCTCCAGCGATAACAAAGAACTATTCTACAGAGTTAACTACACTGGAACAAGGACAGTCATTGAGGCCTGCAAGGATGCTGGTGTCCAAGTGAGTAGACTAATAAAGCTTTTAATTGCTGTACCCACATAGTCTAATATTTGAGTCTATAGCAAAGAGAGATTCCCCTGGCGGACTTTTAAGGCACAGTTTTATAAGGAAAGTATTTAAAAGGTATATAGAGTAAATAACAGTTTATTCGTTACAAAAAAATAATAATATCAAGTAAATTACATAATTACATAGTTAAAAACAAGGAATGCAGTTCCATACATATAAAGGTTTTAGTGATACCAATACATATGCACCCGACGCGTTTCGGAGTTTCTTATGCCTCCTTCTTCAGGGGTGATTGTAGGGTTTGCAACAAAGATTTTCTAAATGGGAAATAGTATGTATAGCATATGCATAGTAAGTACACAGTAAAAGATCATAGATATAAAACCTATAGTTGTATGAGTCTATATATGCACACATATATTTTTATGTTTACACTTACATTGGTATCTATGGATATAAGTTATGCATTCCAAGATGGATTAAAAAGAACATAGATATGTTGATGCACTGCCCATCGGACACGCTCCCTGGTTGTGATGCGTAGAGCTTTAGTAAAGTATAACGGAAATATTCATAGAGCCACTGTCGAGGTGGAGGTAAGGAGGTGTGAGTACATAGGGTGATTTTATTCTTCCCTCCAATAGGAAGAAAGGCCCATAGTTGACGGGCGTACAACAGTTTTGGATCTGAGATCGCACTGAGGCCAAATGTGTGTCCTGTAAATCATGAAGATATAGATATATGTAAGAATGTGTATACATATGTATGGCCAAAATAGTACATGGAAAATCCAAAGGCTATATCCTACCTGGTCCGTCTACAATGATAGAGGACAGTGGCTGGTGGTAAGTATGGATCGGATGTGGTCCAAAGAGCTGGAGAGTTAACATGAAAATGAGGGGTATGTTAGAATCCTGGTTGGTGAGAAGAAGTGGGGGGGGGGGAAGAAAGGGGAGGAAAAAGGGGGGGGGGGGGGGGAGGGGGGGGGGGCGGGAGTGAGAGGGGGAGGGAGAGGGGGGGGGGGGGGGGAAGGGAAAAAGGGGCAGTGCGGAAAGGAGAGGAAGGAAAGGGAAAAAGAGGGAAGGGAAGGGGAGGGACAGGGGAGGAAGGGGAAGGGAGGAAAGACATAGTAGTGGGTAAGAGGGCATGAAGAAAAGATGTGGGGCGTCCGGGTAGCGTAAGTAGCTAGTAGTTTCAGTGAGGGAAGATGGATCATTAAAGATGTAATAGAAGAAAGGGACGTCCCAAAATATGATAGGTGATAGATAGGGCAAGTATAACATGTTAAACAGCAAGTAAGGTTCACAGCCAGTGATTCCAACATAGAGATCCATTACTAACCGTGTATCACAGCATCTCACACCAAGAGCGTCCTGTCTGCAGCAGATGACGCAGCAGATGACGCCTGGTGTGAGCTGGAGCCGGGTATATAAAGCCCTCCCCACCTAGGGGGGGGGGGGTTTGGGGGGGGGGGAAGGGGGGGGAGGGGGAAAAATGGATGTGATTAGCTGGTTTGTAGTATCGCCCCAAACAAATAGTTGTCTATGGGGTGGTCCTTACTATTGCTCTCTACCGCCAGAGGAGAAGCCTTCGAGGAAGGGTTTGAACCAAATGGTTTCATTTAGGCCTGGGGGTTCAGTAGCCCTTAAGTAATATATCCATCGTGACTCTAATTGCAGTAGTGTCTTGTTCCAGTCCCCTCCCCTTAGCTCTGGATGTACCCGATCCAGGATAAGGAATTTAATTTTTGGGCATATGCCACTGTGTACTGTTAGGGTGTGTCTCCCCAATGGGAGGTCCGGATCACCAGTTTCCATACTCACTAGATGTCTATATGCCCTTTTCCAGAATTCTGTCTTGGTTTTTCCTACATAAAAGCAGGTACATTCGCACAGGAGTAGGTAGACAACCCCAAAAGTCCTGCAATTGGCAAAATGTTTGGGGTAAAAGGGCTGGCCATTTGGAAGGGTTGGGTTTCTGGTTGTGAGCATGTATTTACAGTATCTACATTTGCCACACATAAATGTCCCCTTGTATTTGCAGTGTATCTTACTATTCCCTGCCTTGAATTCGCTGGCTGTGATTTTGTCCCCCAAGGAGGTGGTTCTTTTAAATGTAAAAAGGGGTCTCTGTGGGACCAAAGGTCCTAGGGTTGGATCGCATTGTAACATGTGCCAATATTTCGTCACAATGTTCCTTACCTGTCTGTGTTGATTATTGAATTTGGTAATAATTCTAAGAGTACCCATGTCATTTTTATCAGATTTGTTGGCTTTTTGGGAATATAGTAATTCCTCTCTTGGCTGCAAGAGGGCTTTTTTAAAGGAGCGTTTCAAAGACGCATGGGAGTATCCCCTTAGTAGTAGCCTGTCACGTAGCTTATTTGCCTCTAATTTAAAGGTGTCACTGTCTGAGCAGTTTCGTTTCGCTCTCAGGTACTGGCTGTATGGAATCGAGTTAAGAAGGGGTTTAGGGTGGAAGCTACTTGCATGCAATATAGCATTGCTTGCGGTTGATTTCCTGTACAGTTTACTAGTAATACTACCTTCCTCGCCTCTACAGACCTCTACATCGAGAAACGTAATACATTGTTTGTCAAATGACATAGTAAAGTTTAGGTTGAAATCATTGCGATTCATCCTCAGTAAACACTCCCTAAGGAGGTCGACCGGTCCGTCCCAGACGATGAAGAGGTCGTCGATGTACCGGTACCAACATAATATGTGGTCCGTGTACATCGACAAGCCCTCATCGCCCAGGAACATGGCCTCCCACTCCCCCAGGTACAGGTTGGCATACGATGGGGCACAGCATGTCCCCATCGCAACCCCCTGCACCTGGAGGTAGTGGGAGCCATTAAAGGTAAAGACGTTATGACTGAGGATGTGTTCCAAGAGTGAAGTAATAAATTCGCTGTATGTAGGGTCCAGATCTTGCGTTGTGCGTAAAACATGTTTTATGGCTGCTACGCCCTTCTCATGGGGGATAGAGCTGTAGAGAGATTCAACATCAATTGTAACGAGTATGGCATGTTCAGGAATTTTTAATTGGTCAATAATTTGTAAAAAGTGTACTGTATCCTTTACAAAAGAGGGGAGAGCATGGACAAATGGTTTGAGTACTTCATCTATCAGCCTACTCGCATTTTCACTGATAGCCCCTATACCGGAGATGATAGGTCTGCCGGGGGGATTTTTAATGTCTTTATGGACTTTGGGCAGCGCATAGAATACTGGTGTACGTGGGAAATCGTTTCTGATAAACTGCCATAGGGATTTATTAATGGTGGAGTTGGAATATGCCATATCTATCAGTGTGTAGAAATCCTTATTGTATTTCTTGACCAGGCTCGCTGGTATGGGACGGTACCACTCACGGTTGTCCAGTATTCTATTGCACATTTTAATGTAATCCTTATTGTCAAATACTACAATGTTCCCACCCTTATCCGCATTTTTGATCGTGATGTTGTCGTTTTTCGACAATGATTTAAGCGCTGCCTTCTCATTCTTGGTAAGGTTTTCAGGGAATTTGTTGTGAATTTTTATTTTATCTAATTCTTTACCAACTAGCCTTAAAAAGGCTGCTGCGTTTGGATGGGTACTTGGCGCCGGGCAGAAGTCAGACTTCTTTTTAAGCGTGGGGATATTTCCCCTCAGGGATTTATTTGGTCTTTCGATGGAGTCTAGTATTTGAGATAAATTAATTTCGTCTATAAGATCGATCGGGTTGTTATCATCTAAAAGGGATACTAGGTGTTCTATGGCTTGATGTTCTTGTAGCGTCAAATTAGGGGGTCCTTCTTGCTTGTGATATAATTTTTTCAAAATGAGTTTGCGTATAAATAGTTGAAGATCTTTATAGATTTCGAACTTGTCCAGATTTTGATTGGGACAAAAGTTTAGGCCTTTTTGTAGGACATTAGTTTCGTCCTGGGAGAGTATATGTGATGAAAGATTGATAACATTAAGACTATTGAGTTGCGGTTCTTGATCAATGTCAGGGATGGTTAGAGTGCTATTTGGGTGTACGTGTTGGGGTTTGATTGTGTGGGTTGTACGCCCATCAGGATTTTCTCTAAAAAAGATGGATCGTTTGAAATTGTATCCAATGTTGTGACTGTCGAGGGGTTTGATTGGGAGTTAATATCCCTTGTTGGGGTGTGTGTATTATTCTGTGCGTGTGGTGTTTTGGTTGTTGGTTCCTGTGTTGCTGTGGGGGGATGCGTTTTTTTGGGGATGTCAAGGGTTAGTTTCTTCGCTTGTTGTCCCTCATTAGGGTCACCCCGGAATGTGCGTTTGGTGCTGTGTCCCGTGTTGGGTTTCTGAAGTGTTTGAGTGTGAGTTTGGGGTGGATTGGGAGTGGTTTGTGAAGGATTTGTTTGGTATCCCTGATATTGATGGTTTCTATTCTGATTAGTCCTATTTTGAGTCCATCTATAGGCCCTTCCATCTTTAAACGCATTCCTGTCACGAATGAGTTTCTGTCTTTTCTTGATGAGTACATCTTTATTGAATGTTTCTAGGTGTGTTTTCAGTCTATCTTCTTTGTTAGTGAGTGGTCTCTGCGTTTTTAGTTGCTGTAGCTTGTTGCAGAGGATAACAATATCTGAGTCTAGGGTGTTGGATCTTTTTTTATATTCCTCGATCAGAATTTCCATAAGGCTTTGCGAGCATGCCCGTAGTGCATGTTCCCACTTGCTTTTGAATTCCGAGTCCAGGCCTTCCAGTGTCGGGAAGATCTGGACTCGCAATCCTGCAGGGTTGATATCCTCTTTAATGTAGTCCTGAAATGATTTCACATGCCAATAGAGAAGAGATTTTTTCTCCAGAGTTTTGGATAGTCTGGAGAAAAGGAAAGATATTTCAGAGTCAACAGATTCCTTGTCTCCAAAATCTTTTAAATAGCCCTCCATCAAAGTTTCCCATCCATCACCCGTAAAGCTAGTCATTTCTATTTCTTTGTAAATAACCCAATGTTTAAGAGAAGGTGTTTGATATTAGTTTTACTAAATTCAAAAACGGTAAGGAGTAAGAACAAAAAAAGTAATTTATTGGCGGTCCAGAATACTCAGCTGGAGTTCTGGACGGCCATATAGAGATAATTGTCGATCTAGTGCGGGGAGCGGTATCTACTACCAATAAGCTAAAAGCAAGAGATTTGATCGATCAATTATCTACTGGTTGTGCCACATCCTAAATTCAAGTTTAGAGCAAAGAGAGATTCCCCTGGCGGACTTTTAAGGCACAGTTTTATAAGGAAAGTATTTAAAAGGTATATAGAGTAAATAACAGTTTATTCGTTACAAAAAAATAATAATATCAAGTAAATTACATAATTACATAGTTAAAAACAAGGAATGCAGTTCCATACATATAAAGGTTTTAGTGATACCAATACATATGCACCCGACGCGTTTCGGAGTTTCTTATGCCTCCTTCTTCAGGGGTGATTGTAGGGTTTGCAACAAAGATTTTCTAAATGGGAAATAGTATGTATAGCATATGCATAGTAAGTACACAGTAAAAGATCATAGATATAAAACCTATAGTTGTATGAGTCTATATATGCACACATATATTTTTATGTTTACACTTACATTGGTATCTATGGATATAAGTTATGCAATTCCAAGATGGATTAAAAAGAACATAGATATGTTGATGCACTGCCCATCGGACACGCTCCCTGGTTGTGATGCGTAGAGCTTTAGTAAAGTATAACGGAAATATTCATAGAGCCACTGTCGAGGTGGAGGTAAGGAGGTGTGAGTACATAGGGTGATTTTATTCTTCCCTCCAATAGGAAGAAAGGCCCATAGTTGACGGGCGTACAACAGTTTTGGATCTGAGATCGCACTGAGGCCAAATGTGTGTCCTGTAAATCATGAAGATATAGATATATGTAAGAATGTGTATACATATGTATGGCCAAAATAGTACATGGAAAATCCAAAGGCTATATCCTACCTGGTCCGTCTACAATGATAGAGGACAGTGGCTGGTGGTAAGTATGGATCGGATGTGGTCCAAAGAGCTGGAGAGTTAACATGAAAATGAGGGGTATGTTAGAATCCTGGTTGGTGAGAAGAAGTGGGGGGGGGGGGGGGGGGGGGAGAAAGGGGAGGAAAAAGGGGGGGGGGAAGAAAGGGGAGGAAAAAGGGGGGGGGGGGGGCGGGAGTGAGAGGGGGAGGGAGAGGGGGGGGGGGGGGTGGGAGTCTATGGGGCTTGACAGAACAAAAATTTGTTCTTAGTTTATGTTACAATCTCTTTGTTTCACAGAGGTTATTATAAAGGCATCAAATATTGCTCGCATACTCCTGCTTTATTATCTGCTGGTGACCCCAGTAGGGTCTGTATCTATTCAGGAGTCTAGCAGGGATTAGAGTTGTCAGCAGCGTTAACATCTAATTGTGCCTAGCACTTAGTGGGAGTAGGGGTTGCATTTTTTTCCCCATTAATAGATTTGCTTTAAAACCCAGTTCAACTTTCTGATTCATTCAGCTAAATACATTCCAGTTGCATCAAAGCAAAAGGTGTTTGAAGACTTACACTTCATTTTCTTTAGAAAACAGGCACAACCTGAGCAGAAAGCTTGTCCCCTGTCTGCATGCTGCAGCTTTTGACCCTTGCTGTTTGTATGGAATCGGTGGTCTATCTGCTGAAGTCTGACACCCCCCCCCCCCCCACTTAGTCAAGGTTGGAGCTCTCTAATTCATTTTTGAGCATGAGTTTTGCTGATTGCATAGCTATAGGTCTGACTCAATAGGGGTGTGTCAGACCTCTTCAGAGAGAATGGGGGACAGGCTTTTTTACTCAGGCTGTGGTGGCTTTCTAAAGAAAATTAACTGTAATGCCGCGTACACACAAGTGGACCTGCCAACGGGCTAAACTCCGTTGGCATTTCCGACGGAAAGATTTAGAACATGTTCTATATCTGAGTCCGTCGGAAATGCCTATAGACAAAGTCCGATGGGGCATACACACGGTCAGAATGTCCGACCAAAAGCTCCCATCGGACTTTCTGTCGGGAAGTCCGACCAGGTTTACGCGGCATAAGACTTTGAACACAGTTTGTTTTGATACCTCTCAAATGTATTCAATTGTAAACTGAAAGTTCAGTTGGCCTTAAAACAACCATATCTGGTATATGGTGTTAGTTTAAATTGATGCAAATTAAACTGTAAGACAAGAAGTGATTTTACCCTACAGCCTCCACGCTACTATGAAAAAAACCTGTACGTACAATTATCATTTTTAAATGGCAGACATTTTCTGAATGCTGGAAGATTACCTTGACCATCACCACAGGATCAAACTGGAGTATAAATGAATATACCATGCTCAGGGTACAATCATGTTACACCAGACTTTGGTTGTTTAAAGAGCTTCAGATATTGACCAAATGGGATAATGGTGTTCTTGTAGATTAGTTTGGGAGGGTATGTTAGTGGACTTTAAGTTAAATGTACAGTTGTCCTTTTCAGTATATGGTATTTGGTTAAATTAATACAGGATGTTTATATCTTGAACCTAGTAATATGAAATAGCTATGTAGATGAGCAAACCTAGATTAGCTTTTCTGAATTGGGGCTTTAGGGGTCTCGGGGACAAAACTTGAACGCTCAGCAGGCTTACCTTCTTTTCTTTCATGAAATATATGTGAACTGTAGCCTGCAGAATGCTGTTAAATGTGCATACCATGCTTCTATATGGGCAGTATTCGTTTTTATTGTGTAGGTGCACATTGATCAAAAAAAAAAAAAAAAAAAAACTGGCAGGGAATTACCTCTCTCCATCTTATAAAAAATACCTGATCACACAGACCTCAAAGTCCCACTCTCCACTGCACTGATCCCTGCAGAGTGACAGTCACACTGTGCCTACAGCCTGTATTGAAGCATATATATATATAATTTTTTTTTTTTTTCTATTCAAGTAGATGTGAAATATTCCATAAGAATATATTTTCATTTACTGTTCCAGCCAACAGATGGCGATCTAGGCTTTTACTCACATCTTTGCAAGTTTTAGGCAGCTGTGAAAAATGCTGGAAATAAGGTATCCTATCAGAAATAGAAGTGTTAAAGTGGTGTTCCACCCTAAAAAAAAAATGCATGAATGTGCCTAAAAAAAAAAAAAATTAAAAAATACATTTGGAAATTTTTTTTATTTTTTTTTTACTTACCTCTAAATGCCTGTTGCTAGGGGGTCCCTCGTAGTCTGCCTCTTTCAGTGCCTGGGCTGGTGACATCACTTCCCCTCGGCACAGTAAGGACTCGGCTCTGCTCCCTCCCTCTTGTCAATCATCTGGGACCCATTACAGGTCCCAGATGACTGAGCGGCCAATCACGGTGCGTGGCGCCGCTCGCGCATGCGCAGTGAGTGCCCGGCTGTGAAGCCACAGCCCGGCGCCCACAGTTGCAATGCCGGCACCGCCGAATGGAGGGGGAGACGAGCGGGGCTTAGATCCCCCGCATCGCTGGACCCTGGACAGGTAAGTGTCCAATTAAAAGTCAGCAGCTGCAGTATTTGTAGCTGCTGACTTTTTTTTAATTTTTTTTTTTTTTTTTAATGGGAACTCCTCTTTAATAGTTTATTTTTATCAATTAACAAAATGTAAATTAAGTTAGATTTTGTCAGGATCAGTGGTGTGCTGAGAAATACAGGCAGATGCTTATCCATCATGCCATACCATCAGGGAGGTGTGTGATTGGCCCCAAATGTATTCTGCAGCTGGACAACGACCCCAAACATACACCCAATGTCATTAGGAACTATCTTCAGTGTAAAGAACACGGAGTCCCGGAAGTGATGGTTTAGCCCCCAGAGAGCCCCAATCTTAACATCATCAAGCCTGTCTGGGATTACATGAAGAGACAGAAGGATTTGAGGCAGCCTACATCCACAAAAGATCTGTGGTTAGTTCCCCAAGAGGTTTGGAAGAACCTACCTGCCGAGTTCCTTCAAAAACTGTGTGCAAGTGTAGCTAGAAGAATTAATGCTGGTTTGAAGGCAAAGGGTGGTCACACCAAATTATTGATTTGATCTGGATTTCTCTTCTGTTCATTTATTTTGATCAATTTGTTAATTGATAAAAATTAAACTTAACAATTCTATTTCTGAAAGCTTTCTTATCTGACAGCATTTCTTCACACCTGCCTAAACATTTAGCACAGAACTGTATATGATGATTTCGGGGTAATTTTTAGCAACTGTCACTTTTCTGCCTCAACATAAAATGTTTTTGAAATCTACCTTTGGGGATGCATACAAACTACATATATTGACTGTTGCAATTTTTATGCTTTGAACACCTAAAAGAAAAAAATAGTAATAGTTGAATATTGTATTGCTTTTTATTCACTTCATATATAGTTGTTGTTTAATATTGTATATATTATTCACCCAAATATTGGTTTTCCATCTGTTTCAATGAACTTATAGATAAATCAAGTGCTTTCTGATCAGTGGTTGTTAAGAGTTTCAGTCTATCCTTGGGGTGTCCCTGCCACCCCAGGGTGGAGGACGCTGGGAGTTGTCACTGAACTGACATGTACAGGTGTGGGAAATGAGTAACAGTGGAAGGCAGGGCGCAGTGTCGCAAGTCACTACTGAATACTAATTACCTGCCCAATGACATTGTGACATTGGAAATCTCTCACTGTGATCAACTTGGGGGAAGGGGGGGCACGATTGTACTAAAAAAATGAATGTGTAATATTTATACTGGCTTGGCGTAAGGTTCATTAGCAATGCTGGTTAGCTCTGTACATGACTCATCTCCATTGTGCAGTAAAGTGTCACACCTCACTCTCACATCTAAACACTTTTACACATGACAAGTTATATAGGCAATTTAGAGTAATCGCTTTAGATCTTTAGCTCTTAAGTGTGTTTGTTTTTTTTTTGTGTATTTTCAGAAGCTAGTGCTGACCAGCAGTGCCAGTGTTGTCTTTGAAGGTACGGACATAAAGAATGGGACAGAGGATCTGCCATATGCCAAGAAACCCATTGACTATTACACAGAGACCAAGATCCTTCAAGAGAAGGTGAGTGTTCATGCAAATGCATGGTAATTTCCTGCCTAAAATGAACAGTAACCAAGGTTAAGTCTCATGCAGTTTATTGTGTAATATTGGGGTAGATTTACTAAAAAAAAAAAAGTCCACCCTTATGCCCCGTAAGGGTCATAAGGGTGGACTTTGTTCGCACATTCCGACAACAAAATTCTAGGATTTTTTTCGACGGATGTTGGCTCAAACTTGTCTTGCATACACACGGTCACACAAAGTTGTCGGAAAATCCGATCGTTCTGAACGCGGTGACGTAAAACACGTACGTCGGGACTATAAACGGGGCAGTGGCCAATAGCTTTCATCTCTTTATTTATTCTGAGCATGCGTGGCACTTTGTCCGTCGGCTTTGTGTACACACGATCGGAATTTCCGACAACGGATTTTGTTGTCGGAAAATTTTATCTCCTGCTCTCCAACTTTGTGTGTCGGAAAATCCGATGGAAAATGTCCGATGGAGCCCACACACGGTCGGAATTTCCGACAACATGCTCCGATCAGACATTTTCCATCGGAAAATCCGACCGTGTGTACGGGGGATTACACTAAAATCCCTGCATCTGCAGACACCCACGATCCAACACTAACCTATCTATCCCTGTAAATAGAAATCAGTATACATACCTTTTCTGAAGCTGATCCGACCTGATCCCATGCTGAGCTGTCATCTGCAGCCTCCCTGTGGAGGCGGGTGCAGAGGACACAGCCGACAATGGAAGCTCCATAGTAAGTCAATGGTTGATGTCACTCCCCATTCATTACACAGCCATTGTCGGCTGTGTCCTCTGCAGAGCTTCCGCCGCTGAAGATCGGACCGGATCGGCTTCAAAAAAGGTATGTATAGTGATTTCTTCTTTACAGGGATGGATAGGTTAGTGTTAGATCGTGGATGTCTGTAGATGCAGGGATTTTAGTGTTAGGCTGGACTTACACTTTAAAGTGTTTGTTAACCCAAAATTTTAAATCACTGCCAGCCCCTCTATTATAGCCAGGCATAGCACACTGTATATGTGTTAGATAAAACGAGGCATGCAAATACCTTTTTTAGAGCTATCTTCAGGCTGGTCACTTGACTTGCAGCCGCTTTACATCTCCGATACATGGCTACTGCAGGAGGGGCCGACATCTCCCTCTGACGTCAGCCAGGGAGGTCACATGGCCGCTCAGACTCTCCCGCAGTAGCCATGTATCAGAGATGTAACTCGGCCGCAAGTCAAATGACCAGCCTGAAGATCGCTCTAAAAAGGTATTTACATGCCTTGTTTGTATATAACACATATACAGTGTGCTATGTCTGGCTATAATAGAGAGGCTGGAGAGTGGAGACAGAGACAAAAGACACAGAGCTGACAGGCAGGGAGGAAGGGATGAGGGGGAGAGAGGAAATCTGCGAATGACAGAGGGATGTACGCTGACCACAGTGGTTAGGGCTTAGCAGCCCTGATTATCGTGGTCAGCACAGAGGGGGACACAGGAAGTGACAGGATCAGCCAGGGTTTTACAGTTTAGAGAGGGGCAGGTTACACAGCACAAGCAATGTGCTGTATAACATGCTTTAAGGGACCATGATCCCTATAATATATACACATATACAGTATCTCACAAAAGTGAGTACACCTCTCACATTTTTGTAAATATTTTATTATATCTTTTCATGTGACAACACTGAAGAAATGACACTTTGCTACAAAGTAAAGTAGTGAGTGTACAGCTTGTATAACAGTGTAAATTTGCTGTCCCCTCAAAATAACTCAACACACAGCCATTAATGTCTAAACCGCTGGCAACAAAAGTGAGTACACCCCTAAGTGAAAATGTCCAAATTGAACCCAAAGTGTCAATATTTTGTGTGGCCACCATTATTTTCCAGCACTGCCTTAACCCTCTTGGGCATGGAGTTCACCAGAGCTTCACAGGTTGCCACTGGAGTCCTCTTCCACTCCTCCATGACGACATCACAGAGCTGGTGGATGTTAGAGACCTTGCACTCCTCCACCTTCTGTTTGAGGATGCCCCACAGATGCTCAATAGGGTTTAGGTCTGGAGACATGCTTGGTCAGTCCATCACCTTTACTCTCAGCTTCTTTAGCAAGGCAATGGTCGTCTTGGAGGTGTGTTTTGGGTCGTTATCATGTTTGAATACTGCTGGATCATGCTCTGCTTCAGTATGTCACAGTACATGTTGGCATTCATTGTTCCCTCAATGAACTGTAGCTCCCCAGTGCCGGCAGCACTCATGCAGCCCCAGACCACGACACGCCCACCACCATGCTTGACTGTAGGCAAGACACACTTGTCTTTGTACTCCTCACCTGGTTGCCGACACACACACTTGACACCATCTGAACCAAATAAGTTTATCTTGGTCTCATCAGACCACAGGACATGGTTCCAGTAATTCATGTTCTTATACCCTGTACACACGGTAGGATTTTCCGATGGAAAAGGTGCGATCGGATTGTGTTGTCGGAAATTCCGATCGTGTGTGGGCTCCATTTGACTTTTTCCGTCAGAATTTCTGACAAAGTTTGAGAGCAGGATATAAAATTTTCCGACAACAAAATCCGATCGTTTAAATTCCAAACTTGTGTACACAAATCTGATGCACAAAGTGCCACGCATGCTCAGAATAAATTAAGAGACGAAAGCTATTGGCTACTGCCCGGTTTATTGTTCCGACGTATGCAATTTACGTCACCGCATTCAGACCGATCGGATTTTCCAACAATTTTGTGCGACCGTGTGTATGCAAGACAAGTTTGGCCCAAAATCCATCTGAAAAAATCTGATGAATTTTGTTGTCGGAATGTCCGATCGTGTGTACGGGGCATTAGTCTGCTTGTCTTCATCAAACTGTTTGCGGGCTTTCTTATGCATCATCTTTAGAAGAGGCTTCCTTCTGTGATGACAGCCATGCAGACCAATTTGATGCAGTGTGTGGCGTTTGGTCTGAGCACTGACAGGCTCACCCCCCACCCCTTCAACTTCTGTAGCAAATCTGGCAGCAATCGTACATCTATTTCCCAGAGACAACCTCTGGATATGACGCTGAGAGTGTGCACGCAACTTCTTTGATCGACCATGGCGAGGTTTGTTCTGAGTGGAACCTGTCCTGTTAAACCGCTGTATGGTCTGGGCCACCATGCTGCAGCTCAGTTTCAGGGTCTTGGCAATCTTCTTATAGCCTAGGCCATCTTTATGTAGAGCAACAATTCTTTTTTCAGATCTTCAGAGAGTTCTTTGTCATGAGGTGTCATGATGTTGAACTTCCAGTGACCAGTATAAGAGCGTGAGAGCGATTAATACCAATTTTAACACACCTGCTCCCCATTCACACCTGAGACCTTGTAATACTAACGAGTCACATGACACTGGGGAGGAAAAATGGCTAATTGGGCCCAATTTGGACATTTTCACTTAGGGGTGTACTCACTTTTTTGTTGCCAGCGGTTTAGACATTAATGGCTGTGTGTTATTTTGAGGGGACAGCAAATTTACAAGCTGTATGCTCACTACTTTACATTGTAGCAAAGTGTCATTTCTTCAGTGTTGTCACATGAAAAAATATATTCTAATATTTACAAAAATGTGAGTGGTGTACTCACTTTTGTGAGTGCACTTTCTGTTTTTTTTTAAATAACCCCCCATTCATGTTTTTTAATGCTGAACTCCAGGCCAGTGCAACAGACACACAAACGCAGCTCTGTATTCACTAAATGTATTCCTTTTTAAATGCAGGCAGTGTAAGTACCTCAATTTGACTTGATGTCAGCTTCTTGTAGTCACTGTACAGCAGAGCTCAGACTAGGAGACAGAGAAGCAGTACCTGTCATCTGTGCTATATTGCTCATGGCTAACAAGGAACATGCTGATATGAGGAGAGAGTAGAATGGTAGAGAAATTAGATCATTAGTCTGTTTCTCCTTTCACTGTCCAGGAGAAAAGACCTGTAGAAGTAACCTAGCTGCAGCAGAGAAAAATCAGATTGCCTGCTTTGTAAATCTTAGCACTGGATGGACAGAGTTACAGATCCTTTTGGCAGGGGAAACCGCTCCCATAGATGTGTTTTTATTTGTGCATTAAGCTGTTTGGTGTTCAGCTTTATTTAAAAAAATGAAAACGTGTTGCCTCCTGTTGATATATCGGGCCCAAAAAATTTCTTGAATTTATCTGTATTGCGAGCCTGGGAAATGCTCATGCAGGGTAAAGCAACAGGTTCAATTAATTGCTTCGCAATCACACTATAGCCGAATTACGGCTACAGCGTGGCCACACTTTGCCAGGAGATCGTTATATGACGTCCTCATGTGCTTGTGCTGCCTGCACACCCCCGCGGCATGCATTGGCTCTGATCTGTGATCGCTGCATCCTTAGGACGCAGCTGATCACAGATTGGGGTAAAGAGACAATCACGGTGGCTCTTTACTACATGATCAGCTGTGCCGTATACAAAAAGGCAGTCTTGCAAAAATAATATAATTGTTCCTTGTAATGAATGCAAATTAATAATTGCTTGATTAACATAACTAACTTGCTTTTTTTCAGGAAGTTCTGTCTGCAAATGACCCATCAAAAAACTTCTTGACTGTGGCTATTCGACCTCATGGTATATTTGGCCCAAGAGACCCCCAGCTGGTTCCAATAATGGTGGAAACTGCCAAAAGTGGCAAAATGAAAATTATGATTGGGTAAGTCGAGATATGGGTTTGACCCTGGCTTCATACTAAGTATGAGCTCTGCACTATTTACATCTATGCTGCTCACCAAACTCTAATATAGTATTTAAAAAAAAACACCATCCCTTTCCATGAAGGGAAAACATTTACTAATCTGAAAGAGTTAATAAAAAAATTAGGAGCAGTGTTGACTCCTCCTCTATGCCATCGCTGCAGTGGTGCAATTTGAGTAGAGTAGAGGAAGGCTAGAACCCCTGTCGGCTTTTTATTTCTGTCTGTGTCCCTGTTGTAGATTTTCCTTTACTTTCCCTCTGTTGGAACCTTTGCAACTGTGACAGGAAATTATATGATATTTCTCTAACGGTGCCCCAGATAGCAGTAAAAAACCCACAAGGGTTCTAAACCTTTACTACTATTATCCACAAAAAAAATGTCTGTACATACACTTTATATGTATAGTACCCTTCTCATTAAAGATTTTCAGTGTTATAGCTACTAGAATATGCTACATATGTAGTGCCACGTCATACTGGATACAACTATTTAAAGCGTAACTCCAGGTTTTAGTAAACTTTAAATACTCTGTTTGGACTATCTGCTTCGCTAACATATGGAGTGCCTGTCAATGCTGTATGAACTGTATGTAGCCTCAGCTTTATACAGATTTACAGCGCTGTGTTCTGGCAGCAGGGTGGGAACTTTCCACCATGCTCCTGGAATAAAATCGAGTCGGGTTGAGCACTGGGCAGCCATTCGTGGAAACGTTATATTTTCTAAATGAATACAAGGCTTCCTTTGATTGGCTAATGCGAATGATGTCACCATCTGTGTCTTGGTGAATCCGAGGAAGCCTTGTATTTACAAAGCTTCCTTGTAAATGGCTGAGCAGTGCTCTGCCCATCTCAATTTTAATCCAGGAGAGGGACGTGTCCTGCTGCCAGAACTCAGCACTGTATACTGTATGTAGCGGGGGCCACATAGAGTTCATACAGCTCTGACAGCTGCTGCATGTGTTAGTAAAGGAAATAGTTTATTTAAAGCTTAAGTTTACCTTTTCGTATTATGTTACCCTCGTATTTAGGGCGCAACATGTTAAGAGCACCTGCCTGCACAGTTTAAAAAGAACAGCTATCTGTGAATGAATGAACTTCAACTACCGCTTGCCACTGCGACAGATGGCTTGTAGTTCTCAATGAACTGCAAGGAGGCTGCTCTCGTAGTTCATTGATCTTCCTGCTCTCCAGAAACACTAATGCCCTGTACACACGGTCGGACTTTGTTCGGACATTCCGACAACAAAATCCTAGGATTTTTTCCGACGGATGTTGGCTCAAGCTTTTCTTGCATACACACGGTCACACAAAGTTGTCTGAAAATCCGATCGTTCTGAACGCGGTGACGTAAAACACGTACGTCGGGACTATAAACGGGGCAGTAGCCAATAGCTTTCATCTCTTTATTTATTCTGAGCATGCGTGGCACTTTGTGCGTCGGATTTGTGTACACACGATCGGAATTTCCAACAACGGATTTTGTTGTCGGAAAATTTTATAGCAAGCTCTCAAACTTTGTGTGTCGGAAAATCCGATGGAAAATGTGTGATGGAGCCTACACACGGTCAGAATTTCCGACAACGAGGAGCAATAAATGACACGAGGAAAGGATTTATTTTGAAATGCTATGCTGCGACGCCCATCTTGGTACACTCTGCACTCGGCTGCAGTAAGCAGCAGCAGACATCTTGTTACACCCAGACCGAACTATATGGGCTGGGTCTAACAAGATGTCCGCTGCTGGCTTACTACGCCTAGTGCAGGGTGTACCAAGATGGGCGTCGGGATGTTCAGCCGCTGACGGCGACCGAATGTGACGGCTCCGGTCACCGATCCTGATGTGGCTGCGCCCTGCACACCTGCCAGCATACCCAGCTAGTTCCACTGCAGGTGAGGACTCGCTCTCCACTCCGCTGACCCCGCCCTCTCCGTCCACTGACTCCACCCGCCGACCAATATAAAAAAAAAATATATATATATATATATATATATATATATATATATATATATATATATATATATATATATATATATATATATATATATATATATATATATATATTTATATTATACAGTTTTATACAAGTTTCAGAGAATATGAATAACACAAAAGAGGTTTTTGGATGATGGACTTTATAGGCACAACACTAAATACATAGTTTTGTAAAAAGTATATACATTTATTTACAGAAACATATGAAACAATTTTAAAAACATTGACTATCCACAATTGTGCCTTGAAGCATACAACACATCCCAGCCAATCCTTACCATGCTTTGTGGCTGTTACACCGCAGAGCCCTGCAGGAAATGTTCATCACTGATGATTCCATATGAAAACAAAAACAGATGAATATTGGAGATGTGTGAATCGTGGGGGATCCCCTAAACTTCTCTAAAGAGTTATAATAAAAGTTTTCTAACATATCCTGAACGGTTTCTTTTCTTTTCTCTGCTGGCTATGCAATTAACCCTCAATCACCATAAGTTTCCTGTGTGATCGTTATTTCACAGACTAGCTGGGAATTCATCTGATGAGATATCCCTGCACCTCTGGCTGCGCTGTGGACTTAAGTACTTTGTCTACTTTTTTGACTACAATAATAATATGCCCTAAGCTCCTGAAGAAGCGCTTTTGAGTACGCGCAACATGTAGAGCTGAGCCGATCCACGACACACGGCCTCTCCTAGATTACATTACTACATCAAATGTGACCTTGGGTTTCTCACTACTAAGTATTTTAGTTTTCTATGATACATAGGTGGTGTGTTGTATGCTTCAAGGCACAATTGTGGATAGTCAATGTTTTTAAAATTGTTTCATATGTTTCTGTGAATAAATACATTTTATATACTTTTTTACAAAACTATGAATTTAGTGTTGTGCCTAAAATGTCCATCATCCAAAAACCTCTTTTCCAAATATAATATATCGGGACGTGGCATATGTTTGTTTACTCATTTCTCGTATCCCCAGTACCACTCTGTGATGATACGATTTCAATTTATCCATGAATAACACAAACTTTTCTTTCACTTATGGTTAGTGTTTGGCTGAAGCCATTTATTATCAATCAACTGTGTTTACTCTTTTTAAATCATGACAACAGAAACTACCCAAATGACCCTGATCAAAAGTTTACATACCCTAGTTCTTAATACCGTGTATTGCCCCCTTTAACATCAATGACAGCTTGAAGTCATTTGTGGATGAGGCTCTTTACCGTCTTTATCTTAGACGGTAAAGCTGCCCATTCCTCTTTGCAAAAAGCCTCCAGTTCCTGTAAATTCTTGGGCCGTCTTGCATGAACTGCACGTTTGGGATCTCCCCAGAGTAGCTCAATAATATTGAGGTCAGGAGACTGAGATGGCCACTCCAGAACCTTCACTTTATTCCGCTCTAGCCACTGACAGGTCAACTTGGCCTTGTGTTTTGGATCATATAGAAGGGAAAACACAATGTGGGAGCCCCCAAAGCTTCATAACCCAAATTTATACAAAAAATAGGAAGTTTCCCCAGGTTTTTTTTAGCAGCAGAGAATTTGTATAAATGTAGTTGATCATTTATTTAACAGACAATAATAATGTTCAAATGAACAATAATGAATCATCTATATAGGTAGTGCGACACAAAAACAAATATGGAACATCACTCATAGCAAGGAACACCCTATGTACAAGCATGGTTTGCCAATTGTATTTATGACATAAGTATCCACATGAAAAACCCGGATACAATTCGACCCTTGTGATTTTTCGGTCTCCTTCATTGGGATTTATATTCTAGGAAAATATCAAAGTATCTAATTAAAGTCATTGGACAATATAAAAAATGTAAGTATAGCATTTCGAATTGAGCAAAATTATATCTCCATACACATAGAGGTATAGTTACCAATGGGTGGATGAAGACATGAGGATGTATCACACAAACCAGCATTGCAGGATTGTAGTTGTCCAAAGATCCCATTGCTGCCATACGCCCCCCTCCGCCCCCCCCACGTCCTCCAGGTGGGCGCATAGTCCACCGAGCTTGCAGGGGGCCACGTTCTAAGACCCAGAGATGAGGAAGGGGGGAAAAACACCTGCAGATGGACATGCAAAGACTTTTTGTAAGTAGTCATTTAGATAATGTTGGAGGAGTGTATAGAAGTGCTTGCCAACTGTAGGCTACTTGTTATTTGGTCAATAGTGGATTCATGTTATAGAAAAATTAATTAAGTTATACATAACATGGCATAGTTTATTCGTTAGTTGGATTGGTTATAAAAAGGGTTGGCTAACAGTGAAGAAAGGTTGGATGGGGGATGGGGTGGAGTGATGTGATTAGTGAAGTGAAAGTGCATGATGTGGGATTGACTGATGATGGGGCAAAACAAGTGTAAAAGTAAAAAAAAAAAAAAAACACTAAAAACTGAAAAACAAGTGTTTAAAAGTGTAAACAGTTGTACATGTGAAGTGAGAAGAAAAGGGGGAATAGGTTGAATAAAATGAAATGATGAAAGTGAGATGGATTTAGCTGTCAAAAAACAAGTGATGTGACGCTGAATAGTATATACGGTACGTAAGGTAAGAGGATATGACTAAGGTTTATACTATGTAGGAATGATGGTGTAAGGTGAAAAAAATCACAATGTTGGAAAATGAAAATAAATTGGTATAGCACAAGTACATAGATTACCCAGTCAAACAGCATTCCAAAAAGTTGCACTTGCCAAGCACTCCATCAGTTTTGTATTAGTATATGACAGCATTACCAGGGAACACCTCAGGATCTCCTGGTAGCTGTGGGGTTTTAAAGTGTCTGCATGATTGTCCATTGTCTGCAGGTGTCAGGCCCCTCCCCATCCACCCTCCCAATGGGTCTGCGGTGCCAAAAAGGCGTCGTCCACGTGGTCCCCTCGGCGTTCCGGAAGGCATGGCCCCAGCATTAGCCGTCGCCTCCAACGCAAAAGCACGACGTCATTGACAGTCCATGCATTGCATTGGGGAGAATCGCATAATGCATCCACGTCTCCCCACCGTGCCGGGAAGCGGGACGGAAAAGAGGCACCCACCCAATGTCGCAGGGCTGAACACAGTGGCCCGCACCAGGAGGATGGACAAAGTAAAACACTGCAATGCATGCAAAGTGATGAACAAAATAAAATGATTTACAAATATTCGTATATAGGTATATAGTTGGTTGAAACTCAATGTCTTCATCCACCCATTGGTAACTATACCTCTATGTGTATGGAGAGATAATTTTGCTCAATTCGAAATGCTATACTTACATTTTTTATATTGTCCAATGACTTTAATTAGATACTTTGATATTTTCCTGGAATATAAATCCCCCTGAAGAGACTGAAAAATCGCAAGGGTCGAATTGCATTGGGGTTTTTCATGTGGATACATACGTCATAAATACAATTGGCAAACCATGCTTGTACATAGGGTGTTCCTTGCTATGAGTGATGTTCCATGTTTGTTTTTGTGTTGCACTACCTATATGGATGATTCATTATTGTTCATTTGAAATTATTATTGTCTGTTAAATGATTTTTTACATCAACTACCTTTTTATACAAATTCTCTGCTGCTAAAAACCCCTGGGGAAACTTCCTATTTTTGTGTTTTGGATCGTTGTCATGTTGGAATGTCCAAGTATGTCCTATGTGCAGCTTCCTGGCTGATGAATACAAATGTTCCTCCAGTATTTTTTGATAACATACTGCATTCATCTTAGCATCAATTTTGACCAAATTTCCTGTGCCTTTTTGTACACACATCCCCAAAACATCAGCGATCCACCTCGGTTTTTCACAGTAGGAATGGTGTACCTTTCATCATAAGCCTTGTTGACTCCTCTCCAAATGTAGTGTTTATGGTTGTGGCCAAAAAGCTCAGTTTTTTGGTCTCATCGCTCCAAATGACTTTGTGCCAGAAGGTTTAAAGCTTGTCTCTGTGCTGTTTGGCGTATTATAAGCAGGATACTTACAACTACCTTTTCCCGCAGATCCTTTTGACAATTCTTTTGCTTTCCCCATGACTTGGAATCCATAAACGTCAGTGCAGCACTGGATGAAAGATGTAAGGGTCTGTTAGGAGTCCAGAAACTCATTGACCTTTTTATACACACACACTAGTTACAAGCAAACTGATCACAGGTGAGGATGGTTAGCCATTCAAACCCCTTTGTGTCAACTTGTGTGCATGTTATCAGGCCAAAATCACCAGGGTATGTAAACTTTTGATCAGGGTCATTTGGGTAGTTTCTGTTGTCATTATGATTTAAAAAGAGTAAACACAGTTGATTGATAACAAATGGCTTCAGCCAAACGTTAACCATGAGTGAAAAATGTTTTTGTGTTATTCATATTCTCTGAAAAATGGCCAAGAAATCATACATTCTGCCAGGGTATGTAAACTTATGAGCACAACTGTGTATATATAATATAATACATGTGTTCAGAGTATCTAATCTGCCCCTGGGAGCACAGATTTCTGCGCAGGTAACCTGAATGCATTTAAACGCAGCGTACAGTGGGAATTATATCATTCAAAATCTTTACATGTGTTTAGAAAAATTCAATAAATCGCAGGTATGTCACTGCCCATGTGGATAAGGACTAAACCAGTGGTTCTGTATGTTCAGTTCGACCACGAACCATGAGAAATTTATTTTCATGTCCCCATTTTTTAATTCTTTCAACTTTTAGTAAGTTGGCAAGTTGGGCATATCCGCTCATGTATCCACAAAGGAAACCTTGCTTAATGTTATTTAACTCTTTTTCCAGGAATGGGCAGAATTTGGTGGATTTTACATACGTGGAGAATGTAGTACATGGTCACATTTTGGCAGCAGAATATCTACAAAAAGACTCTCCTTTATGTGGAAAGGTAAGTATTGCAGCATTTGCCTATTGTATTTAACTTTTGTATGTTTTACTTTTCAATGTAATATTAACATAGAATTCCAGTTACAAAGTCTGTAAAGCCAGCCATAGATGGTTCGTTTCTCGGTCGGTTCAGCAGAGGCCGAGATTCGACCCATCTATGGGCAAGTTGGTTGTACCCAAGTCAGCAGCCAGCCTGTCAGATTTTTTTTATATGCGATTACTGCTGGCGGCTATGGCTGCTAGCAGTAATATTGTGCTCTGCAGGCCAGGAAGACTTCTTGCAGACAGAACACAATAAAACTGCAGGAGCTTTTTTTTTTTTTCTCCCCCATCAACACCGACTGTCTGTCTGTGTTGCAAATCGAGCAATTTTCTTCCATGGTGGAAGGAAAGAAAAATCTCATAATGTATTGGTTGATTGAGAGCTTCATTGTTGTCTAAATCCCCAGGGGGGAATTTTTTCATTCAATTCCTGTAGTGTTAGTGGGACAGGAAGTTAAACAGTGGAAAGAAAAGCACTCCAATTAGTGAAGTAGGTAAGGGTTATAACCTCTTCCAATTGTTTTTGTCCCAGTGCCCATGCTATGGGCAATAAAGTAGGAAATCTAAACTCAGGTTTTAGTTCATTTCTAACAGCTTACAAATAGCAGGTATTTGTTACATTAGATGGCTGACAGGCTGCTAAGATTCTGCTTTTCATAGAAAATAAAGTTGTGATTTCCGTCCCTCTATTTTGAAGATGAATTTCTCAACAGTGCCTATAGCTACAGGGGTGAATGAGGGCTTATTTAAAGTTTAAAAGCTTTTACAGCTTTTTTGGATATGTAATAGGTGTATTTAGTGTTCATTGTCTGTCTGGGCACAGGCTCACTTTAACCTTAAAAAAAAAAAAAAAGAGTTGAGATTTATGTTCTGATGTTAATCTTGTTATAGCTTTGTTCCCACTCTTCATGTAGTAGGAGGCTAGACTAGAAGATAAAAAGGCATGACAGCGGGTTTCCCAGGATACAAATGCAGCTGTAAAAAGGAAATTAAAATCTACAACATGATATTGTAATGAAGATACTTACATTTCAGATATGCTTAGGAAAACAGAAATTGCATTCCCCAGCAGATATAGTACTATTTAATGTAAACAACGTGAGGGGAATTTATTAAGGCTATAACAGCTTTGCGTCTCAACCAAAGAGCTTCTAGCTTTTATTTTGAAAGCTTAACTGAACAAGCTGAAGCTAGAAGCTAATTGGTTAATATGATGGGTTACTATGTTTGTTTGTTTGTTTTGTTTTCTGGGTTCTTTTTTTAATTTTCTTTTTCTTTTATTAGGCCTACCATATAACAAACGATGAACCCCTCCCATTTTGGACATTTATTTCCCGCGTACTGACTGGCCTGAATTATGATGCCCCCAAGTACAAGATTCCTTATTGGCTAGCTTACTACCTTGCTTTGTTCTTGTCCTTTTTGGTGTTCATTCTTAGTCCAGTTATCAAAATCAAACCAACATTTACACCAATGAGAGTGGCTCTGGCTGGGACCTACCACTATTACAGCTGTGAGCGGGCCAAAAAAGACATGGCATACAAACCAGTGGTCAGCCTGGACCAAGCCATTGAGAGAACCGTTCAGAGTTATCCACATTTGAGAAGAGCTAGCTAGGTTTTAGTTACCTGCTGCCTTTTGAGATTTTCTAATTGAATTCATCATATGGGGCATTTAGTTATGCTTATCATTTTTTAACAAGTGTCTCAAAATACACTTGGTCACACACTGGCTGAATATTTGATGCAAAAAAAAGATTCCAAGTGCCGCTCACAGTCACCAAAATGAGGCTCTATCAATGAACAAAGCGCTAGATAAGAATAATCTGCACAATTTAGTGTAGAGTGGGTTGCCCTAATGGGTTGCTCTGGGGAACACCAGATGTCGCAGAAACCAGGGCATTTGGCATATCACAGATATTGGAGCTTGAAGAGACACTATGGGGGTTATTTGCCAAAGGCAAATCCACTTTGCACAGGAAGTGCACTTGAAAGTGCAGTTGCTGTTAATCTGAGGGGTAGATCTGAAATAAGGGAAAGCTCTGCTGATTTTATCATCCAATCATGTACAAGCTAAAATGCTGTTTTTTTATTTTCATTGCATGTCCCCCTCGGATCTACAGTGACTGCACTTCCAGGTGCACTTGCCTTTCGTAAATAACCCCCACTGTCACCTTGCCCCGACAGAAAAAAAACTTATACTCACCTTACCCAGAGTTTTCTTTTGTTGGAGCTCAGATGCAGTGGTGATGTCACCCCCTCCTCCTTGTGACAGTATGTGGGTCTAGTAATTGGCCTCTAGGCCCAAGGACTGCATCATGGAAGGAGGTCACATGATCCCTCCATAACCAGAAGCACCAGGTATTTTGCAATGTCAGCCACAGAAGAAGGAGCACTGGAGAGGAGTATTAAATGGTCCAGGGGGATAAGGGGCTTTACACAGACCCTTACTTTGCTCCATATTGGCAAGGTGATAGTGGGGGTTATTTACTAAAGGCAAATCCACTTTGCACTACAAGTGCAAAGTGCACTTGAAATTGCACTGAAAGTGCACTTGGAAGTGCAGTCGCTGTAGATCGGAGGGTGACATGCAAGGAAAATAAAAACCAGCATTTTAGCTTGCACATGATTGGATAATAAAATCAGCAGAGCTTCCACTCATTTCAGATCTACCCCTCATATTTACAGCGACTGCATTTCCAATGCACTTTCAGTGCAATTTCAAGTGCACTTTGCACTTGTAGTTTGCATGTGTAGTGCAAAGTGGATTTGCCTTTTGTAAATAACCCCCAGTATCTCTTTAAAGGATACCTGTGTCAAAAATATGGAGGCCAGCTGCTTACCTTCCCTCCAATAATGCTAGCTGCCTGGCTGTTATACTGATCTATCTGTTTCAATATTTACTAACCTTAAACAAGTGTACTGGAGCTCTGACTTTGATGGCTGCATTTATGTTTCCGATCAGGGACGCGGCAAGTACTGAAGTCAGAGAATCAGTATTGATTCCAGACAAGTAGCAATTTCAGAAAGGGGTCAACAAGGGCATCTCACATATTTCCTTCACTGTAAGTGAGCCTGACTGAAAGTTCCCTCAGTTTCAGTTGTAATATACATAAACAGTGTAGCGCTGCCTGTCATATGATACAAAACCAAAAAGCTTTGTTCAGTATAGTTGATAAATCAGAAATAAAAAATTGTTTTACTCCATGTAACCCAAATTTCACTCTGCTCTAAAACATTAAGGTACATTTTACTCTAGCCTTGCAACATCTTTTTGACTTAAGGCTGGCTTTACATTATAACATTTTTTTGTACAATTTTAATTTAGATTTACCAAAACCATATAATACGAGGTCAAGCCTAAACACTTTCAATTTGTATGCAATCAGGAAGGCCCTTGCACTACATCATTGAAGGAAATTGAATAAGAAAATTGTATAATGCCTGGCCAGCTTATATCAAGTATAGCACTACCTACAAGATTGCACTTCATCCCCAGCACAATGGTGGACATAAAGATCTATGCTCACAATAATAAAGCGTAACTAAAATCAGGAATATATTTGCCTCCACCTTCCAGTGATACAGTGGTTAAATCCTTTGCCATCCGCTGTAATTTTCTTCTTGGTGCCGGATGTACAGACTCTTGATTGGCTGGCAGAACTAACGTCATCCCACACATGCCCATATGGGAGTCAGTCATTCCGACTCAGCTGAAAAGTTCCAGGAATGCGTGCTGAGCTGCGCATGTGCAGTTCAGTGTACATTCAATAGAAAACTGTGAGCAGTCAGGTAAGTATGTATTATTGCAAAATAAAGCATGGCATGTCTCTTCTGCGATATAGAGCTGCCTGCTGGCAGTTTTCTAAGAGTTAGGTTTAGTTTTGCTTTATTTGGGTCTTATTAAAAAAAAAAAAACACAGAGCAATGACAGGCTATTTAATCCTCAGATGTCCACAATCTGTATATTAACGTTATCAGACACAATTCCACAAGCCGTGAGAACCTGAATTACCTTCCTTTTGAAAACTAGGAATGCACCTCTGATAGTTCCAGATCTCCAACTAGCAATGAGGATCCAATCCTCAAGCTTCATTATCATATAATCATCATGACAAACAACCATGGTGATCACAGTGGTTTGTTTATAAACAAACTTCCATCTAGAGCTGTCAGTGACTGTAGTCACAATACTATCGCTGAAAATGGCAAATCTCCGGAAAGGCCTGGTTCACTCCTTTTGCATTTTTTTTACTGCGTTTTCAGTTTTGCAGAAACACGCTACAGTCCATTTAACATGGTCTCCTATGAGTCACGTTCACATCTGTGCATTTTATGGAAAGGGCCAGGGACTTGCTTATGGTTCCTAAGACTTCAATGGATCAAAAAAGTATATTGAAAAATGCCCCTGGACTATGCAAACTGCAACCTGCATAGGTGTGAACCAGGCCCTACAGTTAACCAGTGCATACTGACACTGCTAAATTTGGCCTGGGACATTTAAGCTTTAGGCTAGGTTTCCACTAGTGCGACTTTTCATGCAATTTGGGACTGAAAAGTTGCATAACAAGTCGTACCTCATGATTTCCAATGAGTACCGTTCATATCTGTGCGACTTCAAAGTAGTCCCTGCACTACTTTGGTCCCACTTTGATGCGACTTGAAGTGCATAGACCTCAAGAATACACAGGCTTTGTTTCAAGTCACGGCAAAAAATTGCGGGACTTTGGGGACGCAATAATGGAAACATAGCCTTAGTGAGCTCTGGTTATGAAGGGCCTAAAAGCCACTGCAGCTTTATCAGACAGAAAATGAACTCCTATTTTGCACACCTTGATAAATTAGGGTGAATAAACAATGAAAAGCAAAGTTCTAGAAGTAACAAAATAGATGGCACCCCTTGCAGAAATTTCCTATCGATTTGGCATAGATCGGTCCTTTAATAAAGTTGTTTGAACAGTGAGGTTGCGTCTTTAAACATTCCTTTCACCACATGAGCATTCCACAGTACATATATAGACTTGCTTAATACAGTTTACCTGCCAGGAAAGCCATTTTAAGGTGTCATTCTATTAGAGCGTTCAATTACTTTTATCAATTTTGATATGAAGTTTCAAAAGGGAGAGATGATTCTATACTGGGCAAAGCGCCAGGTTTGCTTAAAGGAAACCAGTGCTAAGAGATCATGAAGGTTGCTATTGCTGTGTTATGAAAATTCCAGTTGCCTGGCTTTCATTCTGGTCTAATGTCTTCAAAACTTTCTCAGTTGTTGATGTTAAACAATGCAAATGAGATCTGTCTTCACTGGCTGCATGCTTGTACAAGGTCATTTACTCAGAAAGCACTTAATGTCCATCTATAGGTTCCCGTTTGTCATCTGTGTAATAATAGGGCATTGCCAAGACAAAACCAGGCAGGCTGAACCATACAAAATCAAACCGTTCCTCCAGCCATGCCAAACAGCGTGATGGTGGAATCTCAACTCTGAGCTGTAATATGCAAACAACCACAGCACCCACAACTGTCTGAATACCCTAACAGTGTTTGCATCTGATAGAATGCAGTCACTGGGGGCGATTTATTCAAACTGGTGCACACAGAATCTGTTCATAGTAACCAATCAGCTTCTAGCTTCAGCTTGTTCAGTTAAGCTTTGGCAATTAGGCCTGGTTTACACCTATGCATTTTTTACTGCGTTTTCAGTTTTGCAGAAACACACTACGGTACATTTTAACATGGTTTCTTATGGGTCACATTCACATCTATGCATCTTATGGAAAGGGCCAGGGGCCAGCAGGTTGTGTTTTTGGTTCTATAGATTCCAATGGATCAAAAATGTGTATTAAAACATTCAAAATGCACCTGGAATAGGCATTAACTGCAACCTGCAAAGGTGTGAACCAGGCCTAACACCTAGAAGCTGATTGGTTACTATGTACAACACCAGATTCAGTGTGCACCAGTTTTAGTAAATCACCTCCGCTGTTCAGACTATAATTTTCCAAGTGGAACCTTCAGTTTATCCTTGGAGCTTTGTATGGCCAACATAAACCTGTTACTTTGCCTAGTAAGGAAAAAGTTCACTTTGAGTGTAAATAACTGTTCATATCAATGTTGCTGCATCATCCATTGACTGTTCACGTTCAGTATTAGATTTCCTATTATACAGAAAGCGACTACTGCTGTGTTACTTTACTATTCCTCTGCTGTATATGTTCATACTGATTAATGTTCTTAATTATTGTAAAGAAAACAATTGTTATTAAACAGTTTATTGAAAAAAAAAAAAATTAATTGAAGTATTATTTAACCTCGCCCCGCCAACATATCGTATATCTGGGGCAGCAGGGTGGGTTGGCCTTAATGACCAGTAGTCATACAAATGGATCCACTAGAGCTACACGATTCTGGATAAAATGAGAATCACAATTCTGAAGAACTTTTTGATTTTAGAGATTTACAACCCCTGAACATTAGGTTACCAAACAAGATGGCAATAAAATAAGGCACAATACTCTTTGCTTCAATCAAATTTAAAGAAATGTAATGGAAAATAATGTATTGTGTAAAGAAATAAAAGAATTACTATTAGGCTCCATTCACACTAGCGCGTTTTTTGATGCATTTTGCATTTTGCAGAAATGCACGGGAATTTTTTAACATGGGTTCCTATGGAACATGTTCACATCAATGCCTTTTTGTTTCTCTGCATTTTTGAAAAGGGTCAGGGACTTTTTTTCATGCAAAATGCAGCATTTTGCATGTAACAGAATTCAATGGACAAGCATCAAAAACGCAAGTGCACCGTTTTTGCAGCGTTTTTGGTGCGTTTTTGATGCGTTTTTTTTTTTTTTTTTTTTTTTTAAGACTGTAAAAAAAAAAAAAAGAAACGCAAATCGCGGCAAAAACGCTGCTCAAAAATGTGGCAAGCATGAAAAAAAAACCTCCAAAAACGCTCAAAAGCAACATGCATAGGTGTGAATGGAGCCTTAAAGCGGAGCTCCACCCTGAAATTTTTTTTTTTTTTAAAAGTCAGCAGCTACAAACACTGTAGCTGCTGACTTTTAGTAAGGACACTTACCTGTCCAGGGAGCCTGCGATGTCAGCCCCCCCGAGACCGACCAATTTATCGGATCGCCGCCATGGCTGCTAAGGGAAACCGGCAGTGGAGCCTTCCTACTGCACATGTGTGAGTTGCGTGGCGCTTTCTGAATGATCCCGTCATCTTCTGGGACACGCACAGGTCCCAGAAGGCAGCGGGTGGAAGGAGGAGGGGCAGAACCAGAAGAGGACGCAGCAGCAGGGCTGAGACGGAAGTTTACCACTAAGGTAATTGGGAAAAAAATATCAAAAAACGAGCGGTGGAGGGGTGGTCTTTCCTTTAAGAAAAAGTTCAAAAGTTGGGTGGAACTCCGCTTTACGTTATGTTAGGGTCTTTTTTTCTCGCTGCAACTTTTTTGTTTACACTTCAGCTGTCAACAATGGTACAAAGCATTGAAAATTTATTTTACAAATGAAATAAATTTAAATGTTTTAATTTGTGCACTTTTTCAATGTGAAACGTAAAAATATTAATGAACAAAGCAAACAAAAAAAAAGATTTGAATTAATAGTTTGTAAAATAGAAGTAAATAAAAAAAAAAACAGCAGGGAAATGAATAATTAAATGGAGATGGAGAATAAGGAATTAATAAGGCTGATTAGAGTAAATTAAGGGCTAATAAGGAGTTATAGAGGAAAAATTTTAATAAAAAGCAAAAAAAAAATTATTTTGCTTGATAAGGTTGTTTTAAACTGACTTCATTTGCAGACCGAAGTTCATCCCTTTTGATCTGTAAATGAACAAAAGATACAATGATTCTTTTTATCTCTCTTTCAGCGCTGAGCAATGTTGTTGATAAACATTGCTGGCTGCTTTTTTTTGACAGCTGTGGACAGGGGAACTGCTCTGCACTTGTTACATGAATCGTGGAAATGCTGGATTAAGATCGTGAGGGGGGTTGAATCGAGATCACAATCTTTTAACGATTACTCATGCAACTCTAGCATCCATTAGGCTCCAGTCACTGTTTGCAATCAGGAGACAGCTGGACTGATCATGTGAACACTGTGACTGCAAATCAGCTTCCTATTCCCAGTGTTAACAAACACTACGTTTCAAGGCTGCCAGGGGTGGTACGTTTTAGGAAATATTCCAACGTAATTGCACAGGCCATGCTGTGAAAACACTTTTTTTTTCTATGTTGATATAGAGGGAAATTGCATCTTCTGATCCTGGCTAAAGGGCTTTTTCAGCAACTGATACATCCTTTGACTATTCAGATACAAGTGTTGCGTGAGTTCTTGCCTTTGATGAAAAGTAAGGCCTCATGCACACTGAGCATTTCAATTTCTCCAATAAATGCAGTTCATGGTAGGAAAAAGCAGCTTAACCGCTTCAGCCCCGGAAGTTTTTACCCCCTTCCTGACTAGCACTTTTTGCGATTCGGCACTGCGTCGCTTTACTTGACCATTGCGTAGTCATGTGACGTTGCACCCAAACAAAATTGACAGCCTTTTTTCCCCACAAATAGAGCTTTCTTTTGGTGGTATTTGATCACCTCTGCGGTTTTTATTGTTTGCGCTATAAACAAAAAAGAGCGACACTTTTGAAAAAAAAACGCATTTATTACTTTTTGCTAAATTGAATATCCCCCAGAAATATATAAAAAAAACTATTTTTTTCCTTAGTTTAGGCCGATATGTATTCTTCTACATATTTTTGGTAAAAAAATCGCAATAAGCGTATATTGATTGGTTTGCGCAAAAGTTATAGTATCTACAAAATAGGGGATAGATTTATGGCATTTTTATTATTAATTTTTTTTTTTATTAGTAATGGTGGCGATCTGCGATTTTTTTTTTTTTTTTTTTTTTTTTTTTTTTTTTACTGGGACTGCGACATTATGGCAGACACATCGGACAATTTTGACACTATTTTGTGACCATTGTCTTTTATACAGCGATCAGTGCGATTAAAAATGCATTGATTACTGTGTAAATGTGACTGGCAGTGAAAGGGGTTAAGCACTAGGTGGCACTGTAGGGGTTAAGTGTGTCCTAGGGAGTGATTCTAACTGGGAGGGATGGGCTACTTGTCACATGACAGCAATCGCTGGTCTCTGTCATGACACAACGGGGAAATGCCTTGTTTACATAGGCACCTCCCCCTTTCTCAGGCTCCGTGACATGATCGACGGGAGTCTGCTGGTCCCACGGGCATGGTCACAATGTACGCGGCGGCCTCGGGTGGCGCGCACGGGCGCCTGCTATCCCCGACTCTTAAAGGGGACGTACAGGTACGCCCATTTGCCCACCGCTGCCATTGTGCTGACGTATAGCGGCGTGCGGCAGTTGGCAACTGGTTAAAGAAAACTTGCCTAAAGTGACCTATTGCACACGCATTTAGGCACAGCAATTATTTGAGCTTTTATGGAATCCACTGGACAGAATATTAATTTTATTGTGGCCATTGGCAATGCTGAGTTCTCATACGCTAAACACATCTAGCGTTTAAGCACATTTAGACGCGTTTATGTGCATCAAGCTGCCCAAAAGCTTTACGCCTGAATGTGCTGGTGATGTTTTTGTTTTTTTTTTATCTGCCTGCATATGCTCCTGTATATGTATATGTATATATATTGTGTGTGTGTGTGTGTATAGACACATAGGGGGTTGTTTACTAAAGTTGGACAGTGCAAAATCAGTCTCACTTCTGCATAGAAACCAATCAGCTTCAAGGTTTTATTGCCAAAGCTTAAAGTGGAGGGCCACCCTGAAAAAAAAAATTGCACCAAAAATCTTAATTAAAAAAAAAACATTTGAAAAAAAAAATTTAAACTTACCTGAAGCCTTGTTGCTAGGCAGTCTTCCTAATCTGCCTCTTCCTATTCCACGGCGCGAGGGGCCCCGTTGCCTTCTGGGAACTGTGTGTGTTCCCAGAAAACCACGGGGCCATTCACAGAGCGCGGCGCCGCTCGCGCATGTGCAGTAGGAAACTGGCAGTGAAGCCAAAAGGCTCCACTGCCTGTTTCCCTAAGTTAGGATGGCGGTGCCGGGACCCGAGAGCCGAGGGACGCGCCGGCCTCGGGCAGCCTACATCGCGGGCACCCAGGACAGGTAAGTGTACTTATTTAAAGTCAGCAGCTACAGTGTAGCTGCTGACTTTAAAAAAAAAATTTCGCTGGCCAGAATCACGCTTTAATTGAACAAGCTGGGGTTAGAAGCTGATTGGTTTCTATGCAGAAGAGAGACTGATTTTGCACTCTCCAGCTTTAGCAAATAAACCCCATAGACTAACAGAGGTGCTTTTACAGGCATAAAGAAAAAAATCCGAACGCCTGTAAAAGTGGTGTTTTTTTAACCCTATGTGCATGAGCCCCAAAGTATATCTAAAAACGAAGAACAAAAATGTAATTTATTGCAGTTTAGCAGTCCTTATTTGTGGTGGCTGAATTCCTTTCAGGCTTCTTTTCATCTTTCTTTTCTCTCCTGATCCTGCCAGCAGTTCTTTTCCTGTCCACACACTGAATTGTATCTGTAGAGAAGCAGCATTGTCACCCTAGGACAGGAACACAGGACACCTCCCCCTCTTTTCCATAACATACAGGAAAGGGTTTCTGTAGTCCTCAAAAGGATGTGCTAACTGATAACATTCAGCACAGGCAGAGAGCACAGGATTTCTGGCAGGATCGACTGGTATTTTTTTTTTGCTAAACTGTCCTGAAAGTTCTTGTTGCCTGGTTCTTATGTTGTTCAAAAGGCTTCAATATTTCGTTAGTCAGAATCAGAACATGCTTGGCGTTCTGCCTTTCCTCTGACTATCATAGATGTATGCTTGTTCCAGGTCAGTGATCCAAAGTATTGAGGCCAGAGATTGCCAGGCAGGTACTGTATAATTTTTAGAAGAAAGTCAGCAGTGTCAACCTATGTATAGGTTTTCTTTAAAAGGAACCGGTTCTATAAGAAACATGGAATCTACAATTGCTGACCTTTTCTTCTGAAAATGCTAGTTACCTGGCCATTGGCCTTCTTGTTTCAACACATGGAGTTAGTGATCTGAGACAAATATGCAGAGCATAATACTTTTCTTGTGGTCTGCTTCAGATGTAATTACTAGTTTTCACCTGAGGAGCACTAGGCTGAGAGACCCAGGGATTGTGGGATACGTAGTTTCTTCACAATTAAGTATCAGTTCTCAGACCAGACTGTATTACCCTGTACAGTGCCATGCATCATGCTTCACCACAAACAGAGATGTGAAGATTTATTCTACTATATTGTGTGTGTACAGAGCGACAAATGGTACCATGAAACAACATGATCAATGCACATCTCATGCAGGTAAAAAACACAAAGGTGCAGGTAGAAATGTTAATTCCTTTAAAGGCAGTGTATTGCTTGTTACATTTCAGCAACAATTCACAGTGTCCAAGTAGAAACCCCAGACACGATCAACTCTTTAAATTTTACCCACAAGTTTCTTTTTTTTTTATCCAACACATTTTCAAAAGTATATGTAGCAAGGCCCCAGGCCTCTTTTAGTCTACTGAGAACCTCCAAAGCCAAGAGATGCTGACATCCTTCCATATAGAGTGGCATGTAAGGCATAGTGTGTGTTATGTAAGGTATATTCATGGGCGCCAGACACTTCTTGAATGCAAGAGATTTTATTTCTCTTGAACAGAACTTTGGTTGAGAGGGTTTAGGGCCACGACACCCTTAAGGTAGTTGCAATGTTAATTGGCAGACTCTGAGACTTCTACAGGTAGACAGCCATGCAGGGAAATGCATCCAGCAAGACACCACATCTGCATGTGTAGGAATGTTGTCTTCTATGGCAACAGTCTTAGAACAGTTCCTAACACGAGTTGTAAAGAACTCCTTTACTTTCTTTATAATCACTTCTTGTAGGTTCTCAACCCACTGAGCTACTAGTCTTTCTCATTAGACTTGCTGATTCACTGCCACGGAATCCCTTGAGCTCTTCCAATCTGCACTTTAGTATCTTCCTCAAGCGTCGCCCCCGCCTCTCTGCTGGGTCCCTAGCTTGGCTCTCCAGATACTTCTCAAGCTTCACCCCACTAGCCTGCTCAGTCCCTGGCTTGACACACAAGGCTGCTCTGCAAGCGTTACCTCTGCTGGTTGGATCCCTGGCTTGACGCCTGCTGAAGTTTCCTAATTCTTCACCATCCCGGTTGGTTAGAATACTGCTCCAGTACTTGCTTAAGCTACTCACTGTAGTCCCTGGCAGTAAGGTGGTTGGTCCCTTAGTGGCGACAGCTTCCCCTCTACCTCCGACCATGACAGGTTCTCTAGCCAGCAGAACCATCACTTCTGGTTGGGCTGCAAGCTGCAAACCCAACCCCATGCTGCTTTCTTGCTTCTGGATAGGCCCTCAGACAGCCTAGCAGCCAGATGTGCCTGGATAAGCCCAAACTCCGGCCTAGCAAACTGGACAATACAACACACGTCCACCCAGACAGCCGTCCAGGTGGCACAGAACACTGATCACCTCACTCCACTCAAATATATAGGTTCTCCCAGCAGGCCAAGAGATTTAAGAAAACCCCTGCCCATTGGCTGAGATGCCCCATATACTCCTTATCTGTCCTTTCTTTGCCCTTATCTTATCTAATGTAGCACTAACTCTCGGTGGAGCTGCTGGTTTAAACGGGCTGTTACCTTCACTCTCGATACCTCTGTTTCACCGCCACTGGGTCTAGGGTTCCGTTGAGTTTACCTCTGGATGATATAAGCACCAAACACTTGAGTAGGTTTTCCAATGCTTTATTGAACCAAGTAACGAAGGAAGTAGCAGGAAAGAGGCAGGAGGAAAACTGCAGGGAAGTTCAAATACCTTTCTTTGGGTTTCTTTTGAACATCCTTTAAAAATGAATACTGTAACTGAATGCAATCCCCTTTTTGTGGGACACGATCTTTGCCCGCCTGGATAGGCCTCTCTCACTTGCCTAGTAGCCAGTACGCAGCATGAACAAAAGTCTCTGCCACAGACTTACTTGAAATAAACCCGTACGATCCTCTGCCACAGGATGTATTGGTTCTCGATGAATGTCAGACACAGTACTTGGACCTCTAAGCCAACCCAGCAGTACCATGCAAGAAGATTACTTCAGGATACGTCCTCCAACCGAGTCACCAGGCCCCTCTCCAGACCAGCACTCTGCATGATCCTTCCATGACGGGTCCTCCCCTGGGATCTTCTCGGTTGTCCAGCTTCTTCACTCTGGATAGACAGCTCAGGACCATTCCTCGGCTGCTGTGGTAGGCCCCAGACAGTCTTCTGGGCCCACCCACACACCACAGCGACACGGGCCTCAGGAGCGGAGGACCACGAGGTGATACTCTAACACATACCTATTGCCAGGAGGGCCAGCAGGTGGCTGAAATCGAACCCCTAAACATGGCGTCTGTCCCATAAATACCCTCTCCCAGAATGCAACTCGGAGGACCACCTCCACCGAGTTGTCTCCGGGACAGAGGAGCACTCATCCGCTCACACGTTGCTTTTCCAACACCCGCCGATGGTGACAGCGACACCCACCGGCACAATGTGGAACCACACGCAACGTCAGCCAAGCTGGAACAGAGGCAAATCTAACTTCCTATAACGAGCAATTCACTAAATTTACCTATCAGATGGTAGATCATAAATCTACCAGCGCTACACTAATGTTGCCAGGTACTCGGTCACCTAGCGGCAGAAGACAGAAGTGCAGCAATTCCAGACTTGGGGTGAACTCAATTGATTCTTAACAATGAGCCAAGGTAACTACACCTGGCAGGTAAGTTTAGGAGCAACCCTGTCTAAACATCAGGGTGCTACATATATACCCCAGACAAAAATATTTCTATAGATGAGTCACTGATGCTTTTAAAGGCCCACTCCATTTTAGTCAATTCACACCCTTAAAGTGTGCCTGGGGTTAAAATGTACATATTGTGTGAATTAGGGTTGCACGGATACTAGTATCAGTGCCGATACCGAGTATTTGCACAAGTATCGGTACTTGTGCAAATGCATCGATACCTGAGACCGATACTTTCAGGATCGGTTCTTTGAGCTGTCAGTGGGTCTCCCCTGTTGACAGCTGAAGTGTTAAAGAAGTCCGGTAATTGGAGCTGTCAAAAAAAAAAAACATTTACATCTATTTTATAAACGATAAACAATTAAAACTTTTTTTTGTTTGCTTTGTTAGTGAATATTTTTACACATATATACAGTTGTGCTCATAAGTTTACATACCCTGGCAGAATTTATGATTTTTTTGCCATTTTTCAAAGAATATGAATGATAACACAACAACTTCTCTTTCACTCATGGTTAGAGTTTGGCTGAAGCCATTTATTATCAATAAATTGTGTTTACTCTTTTTAAATCATAATGGCAACAGAAACTACCAAACTGACCCTGATCAAAAGTTTACATACCCCAGTTCTTAATACCTTGTATTGCCCCCTTTAACATCAATGACAGCTTGAGGTCTTTTGTGGTATTTGTGGATGAGGCTCTTTATCTTCTCAGATGGTAAAGCTGCCCATTCCTCTTGGCAAAAAGCCTCCAGTTCCTGTAAATTCTTGTGCTGTCTTGCATGAACTGCACGTTTGAGATCTCCCCAGAGTGGCTCAATGATATGGAGGTCAGGAAACTGAGATGGCCTCTCCAGAACCCTCACTTTATTCTGCTGTAGCCAATGACAGGTCGACTTGGCCTTGTGTTTTGGACCATTGTCATGTTGGAATGTCCAATTACGTCCCATACGCAGCTTCCTGGCTGATGAATGCAAATGTTCCTCCAGTATTTTTTGATAACATACTGCATTCATCTTGCCATCAATTTTTTTTTCCAAAAAATTTTTTTATTTTATTTTATTTCACAGTTCTCATTACAATGAGCAAGATAACACTGAACTGGATATTACAAATAGACAAATAGATACATATTATCAATGTTATATACACCATTAGTGTTCAGGCTTAAAGTCCAAACAGCTCAGCCCACAAAAATGTTGTGCATCTTGCCATCAATTTTGACCAAATTTCCTGTGCCTTTGTAGCTCACACATCCCCCAAAATATCAGCGATCCACCTCTGTGTTTCTCAGTAGGAATGGTGTACCTTTTATCATAGGCCGTGTTGATTCCTCTCCAAATGTAGTGTTTATGGTTGTGGCCAAAAAGCTCAATTTTGGTCTCATCACTCCAAATGACTTTGTGCCAGAAGGTTTGAGGCTTGTCTCTGTGCTGTTTGGTGTATTGTAAGTGGGATACATAGGTGTGCGCAGCCTATTGCATTAGGGTGTGCACCCCAAAGCTCCAACACATATGCGTTTGACATATTTATCGGCCTTTTCCCTACTCTCCATCCTGAAACAATGGGAGGAAGGGGGAGCAAGGGAGCACATGGGGGACCTGGGCAACAGAAGGAAGAGAAACAGGGAAAGGAGGGGTGGCATATATTAGTACCAATCCCCTATATTTTAATCCTGTGGCAGCTGAATGTTGACAAAAGGGAGAGGAGGAGAAGCCTACTTTCAGCTGCTGCAGGAGGAAAATACAGATCGGTTCCACAAAATTCCACCCCCGACGCCTCTCCTGTCCAGGTTCTGAGGATCGGCAAGAAAGGATTGCAGTTTACCTGTCACCTGCCCACCATTGACAGGTTGCCAACCCCAGGATTAGGGTGTGCCCAGGCACACCTGGTACACCCCTTGCACACGCCTATGGTGGGATACTTTGTGGCATTTGCGTAGTATTGGCTTTCTTCTGGCGACTCGACCATGCAGCCTCCTTATTGAACATATTGAAACAGCCACACCACATATTTTCACAGAGTCCTGTATTTCACCTGAAGTTATTTGTGGGATTTTCTTTGCATCCCGAACAATTGTCCTGGCAGTTGTGGCTGAAATTTTAGTTGGTCCACCTGACCGTGGTTTGGTTTCAACAGAACCCCATATTTTCCACTTCTTGATAGAGTTTAAACACTGCTGATTGACATTCTCAATTCCTTGGGTATCTTTTTATATCCCTTTCCTGGTTTATACAGTTCAACTACCTTTATCCGCAGATCCTTTGTCAATTCTTTTGCTTTCCCCATGACTCAGAATCCAGAAACATCAGTGCAGCACTGGATGAAAGATGCAACGGTCTGTCACGAGTCCAGAAACTCTTTGACCTTTCATACACACACACTAATTACAAGCAAACAGATCACAAGTGAGGATGGTTACCTTTAATAGCCATTCAAACCCCTTTGTGTAAACTTGTGTGCATGTTATCAGGCCAAAATCACCAGGGTATGTAAACTTTTCATCAGGGTCGTTTGGGTAGTTTCTGTTGTGATTATGATTTAAAAAGAGTAAACACAGTTGATTAATAATACAGTGGATGTCTTCAGCCAAACACTAACCATGAGTGAAAGAAAAGTTTTTGTGTTATCATTCATATTCTCTGAAAAATGGCCAAGAAATCATAAATTCTGCCAGGGTATGTAAACTTATGAGCACAACTGTATTAACATATATTTACACATTTCACATTGAAAAAGCGCTAAAAAAATCAATTTATTTAATTTGTAAATAACTTTTTAATGCTTTGTACCATTGCTGACAGCTGAAGTGAAAAAACAGTTGTGGTAGGTATCGGCAAGTACTAAAAAAAAAGTATCGGTACTTGTAAAAAAAAAATGGTATCGGTGCATCCCTAGTGTGAATGTACAACAGGGTACAAATTTGCCTTGCAAATAGAATAAGGAAGAAACTGCCAAGTCATTCCTGGGGGCTGCCTGGAAGATATAACAGTAAACTTGTGTGGCAGTTGATGCACCTTCTGCTCTCAATGGCTACTGCCTGTGTGTGGACAACTACTACACCAGTGTTCAGCTTTTTAGGTCTTTGTATGCTACAACCACAGGAGCATGTGGGACCAGAAATAAAACCTGAAAAGATCTCCCATAGCAGCTAGTGAGAGAAGCATCTACAGCGAAGGACATCAAGAAGTTATCAGGAACAGGAACTGCAGGCGGTCATGCTTACTGACCAGAAAGATGTATGTAAGTTGACGATCATCCACACAGAGGACAAAGTGGCTCTAATAGGACATGGGTCAGTTACATCAGAGCAAAAGCCACTTTGTGTCACTGAATCCAACCATTTACATAGGTGGGGTTCGACTATTTGACTGGGTCTTACAACCCTATCTGGCCAAGAGCAAAACAAGGACATGCATTGTCTCTTTTTATATGACTTATTTACCAGCAATTAAAATTATCTAGGAATCTTTCGTCCATCTATAAATTAGTGGTAAGAGGAAAACGAGGACCTGGTATAAAAAGGTTGCAATATACCAATATATCTGTCTCAGTTGTCCCCCCCACACACACACACACACAACTCACAGGCTGTATTTAAAGTAAGAAAAAAAAAAGGTTGTACATTTTCCTGCAGTATCAGGGAAAAAAATATAGAGCATCGTATGCTTCAGCAAGACAATTTGATTAGAAAGTCCTCACAAAGGTTCCTTTGAAGCCCCTTGATATTAATATGAAGCTCAATATTTCCACATCATGACCAACTACCCCCAATGAAAAACAATTGGAATAACTGACACAAAATGTCCACTATTGATTCTGGGCCCTACTATGGGTACAAACAACAAACAGTGCACATATATGGTGTATCGTCATTTTGGGCAGATTTTACTTTGATAATAAAAAAAGTATAATAGATGTCCATCAGTAATAACCACCAAACTCAGACATAATTTACCTGGATACCAGTGGTGGCTGGTGCTCATTATTGTCTTCCTGCTTCTCCTCCCGGCCAATCAGGAAGCGGGTCCTGAGACCAGGGAGTGGGATCCCTGTTATCAGCCCCCCAAGGTAAGGAGGCCTCGGTCTGTCCATTTCCCACAGGGGGGGGTTGATCGCCACCTTCACGTCTGACTCCCGCGGGGGTGGGTTGGTGGATCGCCGTCTTCCCGTCCGTCTCTCACGCGGGTGTGGGGATCGCCGCCTTCCCATCCGTCTCCCAGGGGGGGGTCAGGTTTTGTTGGTTTGCCCGCCCCCCGTGGGAGTCGGATGGGAAGGCGGCGATCCCCACACCCGCGTGAGAGACGGACGGGAAGACGGCGATCCACCAACCCACCCCCGCGGGAGACGGACGTGAAGGTGGCGATCAACCCCCCCCCCCCGTGGGAGATGGACGGACAGAGGCCTCCTTACCTTGGGGGGCTGATAACAGGGATCCCACTCCCTGGTCTCAGGACCCGCTTCCTGATTGGCCGGGAGGAGAAGCAGGAAGACAATAGCGAATTGTGGGCTCTGCACCCTGAGCCCACCCTTTTTATTAAGCCAATTAGAGCCTCAGGCTCTAATCACGTGCTTTTAAAAAAAAAAAAAAAACCCTTGAAATCCATATGTCCGGCGCCCTGCATTTAGATTAGGGGCCAGGCGCATGGATTAAGGGGGTGGTGTCCCTGCGCCCCGTATGGACGGGCCGCCACTGCTGGATAAACAAAAGAAGTTGCAAAGATATGTACAGTTTAACGAATACATGCTAAAGTTGCAAAACTGTGTCCAGGCATTAAAGGTTTGTTTTATCTTCAATTAGAGGTTAACATGCTTTTTAGAATAGCAAACCAAATAGAACTTGTAAACAAACTATTGGATCAATTGTTCTCTATAGAAGTGTGTCCAATGGCTGATTAGCCCTATCACTGTCTCTTGTAGTGAAAGATGTGTCATGTTATAGTATTGTTGGTCCTATTTAGCTGAGCAGTCTCAGAGTAGACAGATAGATCAAGTGTCTGGCCACTTCTCTCCATTATGGAACAGACAAGCTTAAGCCTAGTACATATGATGAGATTATCGGACGAATGATCGTCCATTTTTTTTCTTTTTTGGATGCTAGTCTCCCTTATGAAAACAAAGAGGTTACTGAAGTACGAAAATTTTCATACAACATAATAAAAATTTGGAAGTGATGTAATGTGTTGTAATGTATTTGTATTGTATTTTCAGATGAAAACTGTACTGATTAACCACTTCAGCCCTGGAAGATTTTCCCCTAAATGACCAGGCCATTTTTTGCGATACGGCACTGCATCGCTTTAATTGACAATTGCCCGGTCGTGAGACGCTGTACCCAAACAAAATTGACGTCCTTTTTTCCCCACAAATAGAGCTTTCTTTTGGTGGTATTTGATCACCACTGCGGTTTTTATTTTTTACGCTATAAATAAAAAAAAGAGACAATTTTGGAAAAAAAACTATATTTTTTACTTTTTGCTATAATAAATATCCAAAATCATTTTTTTTTAAAATAGATGTCTTGATCAGTTTAGGCCAATATGTATTCTTCTACATAATTTTGGTTAAAAAAAAAAATCGCAATAAGCGTATATTGATTGGTTTGCGCAAAAGTTATAGTGTCTATAAAATAGGGGCTAGATTTATGGCATTTTTAGTATTTTTTTTTCACTAGTAATAGCGGCGATCTGTGATTTTTAGCGCGACTGCGACATTGCGGCGGACAGATCGGACACTTTTGACACATTTTTGGGACCATTGACACTTATACAGCGAACAGTGCTATAAAAATGCACTGATTACTGTGTAAATGTCACTGGCAGGGAAGGGGTTAACACTAGGGGGTGATCAAGGGGTTAAATGTGTTCCCTCATGTGTGTTTCTAACTGTGGGGGATGGGACTGACTAGAGAAGGAGACAGATTGCTATTCCTAATTATTATGAACAGACGATCTGTTTACATACACAAATCCCCGTTGTGGTTCTCGTGCCCGCGATCGTGGGTGGCCGGAGGACATTGCGGCCGCTGGCCGACACGCATCGGGTACCCTGCCGTGCAGCGTGCGCCTGCTATGGCTCTTAAAGGAGCCAATGTACAGTTAGGAACGATCTGACCTGTATAATGATGGCGGCTGGTCGCCAACTGGTTAAACGAAAATCATACAATCTGGTATCGTTTGAGAAAAATTTTCATGTTTGTCCCTTCGGAAAATTTCAGACGAAAGCTCTGTACAAACAATTAGATTATAGTTCAATTGCTTTCTAAAGCGGTATTTTTTTGTATGATATTCAAAATTTTTTGTAAACGGGGCTTTAGAGTTGTCAGATCATGACTGGGCATCTAACCGCTCTCATAGGTCTATGACAAGCAATTTACTGAAAGACCCCTTTCACAGTGAGCCGCGGCCGCGTTAGCGCTAAAGAGCATAGTTATAGCAGTGCTTTAGCTTTTAACCTCCGCTATCATCTGAAGAAGGGGTTATACAGCGCTCCCAAACCGCACAAAGATGCTGCTTGCAGGACTGTTCCTAACGTCTCGCAAGCGCACCAGCCCAGTGTGAAAAGTTACACTGAAATTAATGGGAGGCGGTTTTCAGGCATTATTTAGAGGCCATCTCTAGCACTAAAACGCCTGAAAACCACCTCAGCGTGAAAAGGGTCTAAGGCTCGATTGACATCTATGCATGTTGCTTTTAAATGTTTCTGCAGTGCTTTTTGCTGTGCTTTCTATGTTTTTTTTACCGCGATTTTGCTGCGATTTTTTTATGCTTTTTTTGGGGGGGGGGGATTTGTTGTTGGGCAGATTAAAAAATGCAAATTGTGGCAAAATCGCAGTAAAAACGCACTACATGCTTTTCTGCAGCTTCTCCCTTGAAATCTATTGAACCAAAAAAAAGCACCGTTTTGTCCCTGACTCTTTCCAAAAATGCAGAGGCACAATAATGCATTGATGTGAACATGTTCCATAGGAACCCATGTTAAAAAAAATCCTGCATTTCGGCAAAAAGCAAAAAAGCATGAATAAAAACGCATTGGTGTGAATGAAGCCTAAAGATAAAATGATGTAAGTGTACAATCCAACATTAGTACTTACCCTAGAATAGTTAAAGGAGAAGTGCAGCCAAAGCTTGTTTGGCTGTACTTCTCCTGTGGATCACAGAAGTGGAGTTCATTGTGCACTCCTGTGACCCATTTTCAGCAGACAGCGTGCTGAAGTCTGTCTCTGCTGAGGTCACAGAGCCGGTCCAGGCTCGGGGAAGATCGTGACAATGGAGTCGGAGGATCTGCCCACATGCCTGGATCAGCACCCGGCTCAGCCTTTTAGCGAGCCGCTGAGAGCCTAAGCCAGCCACTCCCGCCCCCTCCACAGCCCTGAACACCAGTGAGCATGGGGGGGGGGCAAAGCAGAGAACTGGTGGCTGACAATTAGCAGCTCTCTGCTCAGGGAGCTGTGAGAACTGAGCGATCAACGGTGTTAGATCGCTCGTTTCTCAGTGTTAGAGGTGCCAGGGGACCGATGCTGCATCCCCCTAGGTAAATATAATCTGTAAAAAAAAACAAAAACAAAAAAATTTCTTTTACCCACTTAAAGACCAAGCATTTTCTGGCACTTTTTGTTTTTTAGTTTTTTTTTGCAAGAGAATTGGTTAAAACTCTCAAACATTATATATATATTTTTTAAAGCAGAGGCCCTAGAGAATACATTTTTTTATGTCACACGGTATTTGCTCAGTGTTTTTTCAGAAAAAAAAATACACTTTTTCAATTTTAATGCAAAAAAAAACATATAAAAAAATATAAAGGATGATGTGACACCAAGTAAATGGATACCAAACATGTCACACTTTAAAATTGTGCACGCCCGCACAACGGCAACAAACAACTTAAAGCGGAGTTCCGCCCAGAATTTTTTTTTTTTTTAAAAGGTAATCCGTTCTATTAAACAATTTTAAACACTATTAATCCATGTTATTAATGAAATCGCAACTCAATTCCCATTTTTTTAATAGTACTTTCATTTTATTTCTGCTCTGCAGAGCGTTTCCATCTCTAGTGTGGGCATGTGAAGCCCTCTAGCATTCTCTTCCTGGATATGGTGATGCTGTATACCCAGCATGCACCTACCATTCTCACGCGTGCGCCGTTTACACAGGGCGCAGGGAAAAAATGATTATGTTGTTGCCATAACAACGGTCGGTGAAGGAGGAAGTACCCACCCCGTTGTTGCCTTTGCTCGCGTCATTTCCGGTTTCTAAACAACAGGATTCTAGCCTTCGGTGCTGCCCACTGACTCCTGGGAAAGATGACACACATCTCCCAGGAACACAGGCGTCGAGGTATATGACATCAATCGCCGCAGACCGGAAGTGGCAGAATAGAAGGGACCCCATAGCAACAGTGGTTACTGAGTGAGTAAAAAAAAAATGTTTTTTCCAAATGTTGTTGCTCAAGGAGAATGCTATGGATTTATGTAAAGTTGATTTTATGGGTGGAACTCCGCTTTAAATTTTACTATATATATATATATATATATATATATATAGTACTACTACTATTAATACTATATAAACGACAATTTAAACGCCATTACAGGTTACCACTTTAGATGTACAGAGGAGTTCTAGTGCTAGAATTACTGCCCATGGTCTGACGTTTGCGGTCATACCTCACATGTGTGGGACGATTAGGACCGACGCGCGCGTTAGCACGGGGCACTTTAACCACTTGACAACTGGGCACTTCCTAACCAGACCAATTTTCAGCTTTCGGTGCTCTCACACAATGAATGACAAGTACTCAGTCACGCAACACTGTACCCATATGAAAATGTTTGTCCTTTTTTTGACACAAATAGAGCTTTCTTTTGGTGGTATTTAATCACCACTGGGTTTTTTTTTTTTTTTTTGCGCTATAAATCAAAAAAGATTGAAAATTCAATTAAAAAAAAAAAATTCTTTGTTTCTGTTAACATTTATTGCAGAGTATTGGCGAGTATTGGCAGAGTATTGGCTGAGTATTAGCGAAGTTTTGCAGAGTATTGCACAATGTTGCAGAGTACTGCACAGTGTTGCAGAGTATTGCACAGTGTTGCAGAGTATTGCACAGTGTTGCAGAGTACGGCACAGTGTTGCAGAGTATTAGCAGAGTATTGCACAGTGTTGCAGAGTACGGCACAGTGTTGCAGAGTATTAGCAGAGTATTGCACAGTGTTGCAGAGTACGGCACAGTGTTGCAGAGTATTGGCAGAGTATTGCACAGTGTTGCAGATTACTGCAGATTAATGGCACTGAGCAGCGCTGTGGGAATTAAACATTCAGCCCACAGCGCTGCTGCAATCTCTCCCCCTTTCCCATCGCACTGTACCGATCGGTACAGAGAGGGGAGGGAGGAACCGGCGTCATAACGTGACGCCAGTTTGTTTACAAGTGATCGTTCGATCGATCACGTGGTAAACGGCCGCTATCGCTACCGTCATTCGTGAAGTCACGGATGTTCCCGGTGTGCGCCCCAGGGGGCGAGCGGGAGCAACATTCTGGAATGACATCCCACGGACGTCCACCTAGAATAAGTGGACCGCGCTGTTGCCGTTTTTCGGCTATGGCCTGGTCGGCAAGTGGTTAAAATGTTTTTTTATTATTAATTCATGTTATTTTTTATTTTTACACTGTTTCTTTAAAATGTTCCCAAACACCCCCTTTTCACTTAAAAGCATTCCAAACGCCAAGATCAGCGTTTTTGAATACTTTTGCTTTTTTTAAAACTGGCGTCTTTAAGACTCTAGTAAACAGAGAGTGATGTCATGACCCCTCCTCTGTACTTGAAAGTATTCAAAACGTCAAGATCTGCATTTTTGTATACTTTAATTTTTTTTTTAAACTGGTGCCTTTAGGATGCCAGTAATCCGTAAGTAACTATATTGTTAGTAATTATCCCCATTTATTTCATGGATGCTTTGGGACTTGGGCATGCATTAAAAGTTTATGTATAGCCATCTTTTTATGTTTTGGATAGAGTAGGAAAAGGTTCAAACCAGGGTTGCACCGATACTAGTATCGGTAACGGTGCCGATACTAAGTATTTGCACAAGTATCTGTACTCGTGCAAATGCAAGGATATCTGAAACCGAAACTTTCAGGCTCGGCTCTTTGAGCTGTCAGTGGGGATAAACAAATGTTCCTCTGTTTATTAACCCTTAATTTACTCTAATCAGCCTTAATTAACTCCCTATTCTGCTCCATTTAATTATTATTTTCCTGCTTTTTTTTTTGTTCACGTCTATTTTATAAACGATAAACAATTAAAACTTTTTTTTTTATTTGCTTTTTAGTGAATATTTTCACACATATATATTAACATATATTTACACATTCCACATTAAAAAAAGCGCAAAATTTAAAAACAAAATCAATTTATTTCATTTGTAAATGACTTTTCAATGCTTTGTACAATTGCTGGCAGCTGAAGTGTAAACAAAACACTGGAAGATTTCCTTTTGCCTTTTATTCTGGCAACAACTGAAATATTTGGTGGTCACCAGGACAAACCAAGAGTATGAACCTCCCCAGCCAGGAACATAGACAGCTATAAAAACCTGACAGGGGTTCTAGCCCTCTACCCCAAACAAGCATAAAAGTTTTTGGCTATACTAATATTTTTGGAGTTTCTTAATAATAGTTTCTAGTTGTTTTTATGTAACCGGAAGCTTTATGCAGCAAACAATTAATTCCCGGTGAACGCACACTTAGTGTGAATAGCATCAATTACGACACATTCTTACAACCATTGCAAGAAGATTTGTCAAAACACTTCAATAGTGGCTGATCATAATGTCAAGTTTTGAAAAAAAATCAGGTCTGCTTTTCTCTTAAAAGCCGTAGAACAGGTTAATGGAAACACTAATAGATGATGGCAAATGAACAATTCAAGTGATAAATCAATTCAACCTAACCGTGGAAGAATATTGACAAAAAAAAAAAGTGATGGGTGTTTGTTTCCAGGATACCAGGCTTGCGATGACGCCTTTAGTGAGAATTTGAAGAATGTAGCAGTAATGCCCACTTAGAAACAGAGAAAGACAGAGGACATAGGAATTTGGAGGACAAACCTGTTTGGTGCCCTAAAGGGCACAGCACACTCTGCTCCGCCTAGTCTTCAAACCTGGGCTTGGCTTTTTTTCCAGCAACAATTTCAGTCAGTACTTGCACAGGTAGAACTGAGTCACATTTTGCTGACAGCTCTGCAGGCAGGTAATACAGACACACCTGTACTTAGGAAAACAAGGTCTGAATTTTAACACAGAGAGCTTCCAAGCCCACAAAGCACAGGTAGGAACTCCTTCATAAATTGCATATATATTTTTTTTTACCTTGCACAGAATTTTTGCTGGTATATTTCTCTATATATTGAGTGTTTCTTTCTATAGCTAATCCTTTAATTAAGTCTGAAGGTACCCATGCATTAGGGCAACAATAATTAAGTGCCCATCAGTTTGTTACATGACTTTTCTTCTGACTGATCCTTCGTATAAAAGGGAGTGACAGTCTGCTGCTTTTATTGTCACCGTCATTGAACAACATTGTAGCTTCTGTTCTTTCTACACTGCCCCGTGCATGTGTATTTCAGCAATCCATTAAAAATTGGAAGATCTCAATACACAGTGAGTTCTAGCCTGACAATTATTGAACATGTTTGAGTTATAAATGATCTGGTCTTTGCCCAAGTAGATACGGTTGTCTGAAAGAGATGGGATTGTCTTCTGTGTTAAGTTGGCCATAGATTATTGTTGTTGTTGTTGTTGTTGTTTTGTTTTTTAGCCAGCGATTGACTTCTGTTGAGTGGTAACGACCACACACTGATTGAAATTTAGCCAGTCCCTACTGAACCAGCTGAATTTCGATTAGTGTATGGCCAGCTTAGGAAAGCCTTTCTCAGCTAGGGTTCCTCCAGGGGTTTCCTAAACAGTGAGCAAAGTCTGCTTCTCAGATGAGTAACCACTGACAATAAAATCTGTAAGGGGGAATTCTTTCCAATGACCACAAATGAAAGGGGCATTATGCTCGGTGACCATCCAGAAGGAAGCCATACACTGGATCAAATTTGGCTGGCCCAACAGGGACAGAGACAGATTTCAATCAATGTTTGGTCAGCTGTATGCGCTATGCAGATATAGTACTTATTATGAGGGGTTCCCTGAGCCTGGAAATTGATTTCATATTTCAAGGGTTCCTCAAAGTTAAAAAGGTGGAGAAAGGCTGGTGTAAGACCTTGAGTAATTTTGGTTTAATGGCTTTGCAGCAAACCTGAGTAACACTGCTAAGCCAGTTTGACGTTATCACATCTAAATATTTTCTTTGCTAAGTTCCATTGGTTGCTAGGGCTCTCTGCATTTTGGACATTTTACAGTTTTAATCCATTTAGCCTTGCAGGTATTTGTGAATTAGTTCCTTCATATAAGATTCGCTCATCAATTTATTGTCATGCTAATGACATCTCCTGTATTATCTTGAGCTCTTTTTAAACACAGCCTATTTAGTTGGGTGGTGTTTTGCATATCTGGGGTTTTCTGTTCATTAGATGTCAGATTATCTACTGTATAGCTTAATGTGTCAGATTATCTATATCTCAGCTATTTTAGCTTAGGTATAGATAATCTGACACATATAGCTTAGGTATGGTAGAAGTTGGAGTAGTTTCTCTTGAGTGAATTATTATTAATATTTTTATGACTCGTATCTATTGTGATTTGTTAAAGTGCAGCTATTTTTTTCACTTGACATGAAGAGAAGTCAGAATTCCATTTTATTCTCTATTTTTCAGACAATGTATATTTAATTATCAATTGTACTAGTTTAATTACTGATGTCATATTTTCTCTTTTGTTGAAACGCTGTTTGTGTTGCTTAGTTTATTGCCCTGTAACTTTGACTTGTCAACACATCTCCATTGTCTTTTTTTTGGCATTGAAGAGAGATAGTATATACTTCAGAATGTCTGACACAATTGGCACATTTACATAGTGGCCTTCAATGACAGAAGTGTTTTTGTAGGCCTCCCACACATGGATGGAATTTTCCAAGTGATTCAACCAGCATGGAGTGTGGTTATTTTGCCATATATTTGGGTACAAAAGATGAAATGGCACTTTATCATTAACAGAGATTCTCCAGAATTCCAGAATAACAATTGTCCTCTTTTCTATCAGCGATAATTCTCATTTATCCAGATGTTTTATGCTATGATGATAATAATAAACACCACTAATAAAAATAATAGCCTGTTAGTGCCCCCCCCCCCCCTTGCATTATATGATCCAGCTGATTACAGTTGATTTGGGCACACCATGGGTGGCCAATCTGGGGGAATCAATCATTTGGTTCGACATTTTTATTTTCCTAATCGCTGTTATTACTCCTATGTATATGATGCATGAATATTTTCTTTGGGAGGCTATTGTGACTGTTTGCAAGACAGATTTTAGAGCTGATTACCAATTGGGCAAGCTGGAATTTTCCATGATCTTCCATTGTCCTTTACTACTTTATAGAAAATCATGGATGATAATATTGGATGTGAATGTAAAGTGAAAGGAAGGTCATTTTGTCAGATTTTATAATGTGTGGTCAGCCTTAGTCCAGCTATACACAACAAGAAGGTTGCTGCTGTTTATTAACTAGACTTGCTTATATCTGCTGCGTTTCTATCAAAAATTCTCAGCCTGGACTGGATGAAACTGTGAATGTGCATTATCAGTATATGTATCCCTTTTCAATTTTAGGGGTTAACTAAAAGTATAATCCTACTGAGTGTCTACAATGAACAAGGATAATAATCCCCTCTCCCTTCCCCAGTGGTCCTCAGCAATTCTCACTGGTTTGGACTGTTGACCTTCACCTCAAAGCAGGAGAGAGAGTAATAAAGTGGAGGTTAGCAGGAGGAACCAGTGAGAACTGTGCGGGACCACAGACTGACACCCCTGGAAGTGTCAGTGTCACAGCAGAATTTAAAAGACCAGTATTCCTCAATGGAGCTCAGGGCCGGATTTACCACAAGGCCACCGAGGCCAGGCCTCGGGGCGGCAGTGGTGTAGGGGCGGCGCCGCTCCTGCAGCGACTTCGCGGCCGCCCCCCCTTTCGTGCGGGCCATTAATGTCTATTATGGGCACCAGTGCCCATAGAAAAGATGGCCGCGAGCCGACCACGCAACTGCGCATGCGCCGTTCCGAAGCCGGCCGGGCTCGGGAAAACTCGTAAGCGCTCGGCCGGGCGGCGCATGCGCAGTAGCGTGATTGCGCCGCTCGGCGCCATTTTTAAAAAATTTGAGAGTAGCTTGTAGTCAGCGGTGCGGCGGCGTGGGAGAAAGATGACATCTCTCATTGCCCGCACCGCTGTTCCGCCCTCCTCCTTCTGATGGCAGGCAGCATGACAAGGGACATCCCAATCTGGTGGCAAGTGACACCCCCATCTGGTGGCAGGTGACATCCCCATCTGGTGGCAGGTGACGTCCCCATCTGGTGGCAGGTGACATCCCCATCTGGTGGCAAGGGACATCCCCATGTGGTGGCAAGTGACATCCCCATGTGGTGGCAAGTGACATCCCCATGTGGTGGCAAGTGACATCCCCATGTGGTGGCAAGTGACATCCCCATGTGGTGGCAAGTGACATCCCCATGTGGTGGCAAGGGACATCCCCATGTGGTGGCAAGGGACATCCCCATCTGGTGGCAAGGGACATCCCCATGTGGTGGCAGGCATGGTGGCAAGTGACATTCCCATCTGGTGGCAAGTGACATCCCCATGTGGTGGCAGGCAGCGTGGCAAGTGACATCCCCATCTGGTGGCAGGCAGCGTGGCAAGTGACATCCCCATCTGGTGGCAGGCAGCGTGGCAAGTGACATCCCCATCTGGTGGCAGGCATGGTGGCAAGTGACATCCCCATCTGGTGGCAGGCAGCGTGGCAAGTGACATCCCCATCTGGTGGCAGGCAGTGTGGCAAGTGACATTCCCATCTGGTGGCAAGTGACATCCCCATGTGGTGGCAGGCAGCGTGGCAAGTGACATCCCCATCTGGTGGCAGGCAGAGTGGCAAGTGACATCCCCATCTGGTGGCAGGCAGCGTGGCAAGTGACATCCCCATCTGGTGGCAGGCATGGTGGCAAGTGACATCCCCATCTGGTGGCAGGCATGGTGGCAAGTGACATCCCCATCTGGTGGCAGGCATGGTGGCAAGTGACATCCCCATCTGGTGGCAGGCATGGTGGCAAGTGACATCCCCATCTGGTGGCAGGCAGCGTGGCAAGTGACAAGAGATGGTGGCAAGTGACATCCCCATCTGGTGGCAGGCAGCGTGGCAAGTGACATCCCCATCTGGTGGCAGGCAGCGTGGCAAGTGACATCCCCATCTGGTGGCAGGCAGCGTGGCAAGTGACATCCCCATCTGGTGGCAGGCAGCGTGGCAAGTGACATCCCCATCTGGTGGCAGGCATGGTGGCAAGTGACATCCCCATCTGGTGGCAGGCAGCGTGGCAAGTGACATCCCCATCTGGTGGCAGGCATGGTGGCAAGTGACATCCCCATCTGGTGGCAGGCAGCGTGGCAAGTGACAAGAGATGGTGGCAAGTGACACGCTCAGGGCTCCCAATGATTCTGCATTATGGTGAGTTGAACTATTTCAGTTTATATTACAATGTAATGATAGAAGTAATGTGTTTCAATCATCCTGACACCATAACAACCATGGTGCTGGGGATGATTGAAGCAATAACACCAGCCATTGCCTTGAAAATTTGCCTGCGAAAAATCCTTACCCCTCGCGCGCTTACCCTGAAGTATTTTTAGTCTGTACAATTAAAGCCAGTTATTTTCAGTGTTCTCGTGTGTGGAGATATGTTTTTAATTGATCTATTGTAGAAGTCATCGATAAAGGACGAGAATGGTGGTGTGTGTGTGTGTGTGGGGGGGGGGGGGCGGCATTGAAGGACCCGGCCTTGGGGCGGCAAAGGGAGTAAATCCGGGCCTGATGGAGCTGCAAGTATTCAGTTTCTTCTTTCCAGATATGTCCTTGGCTTAAAGTAGAACTATAGACAAAACATTTTTTTTTTCATTTTGGATAGAGTAAGAGAGAGTTATAACCCTTGTAAGGTTTATTTTTGCCATCTTGGTCCCATTGGGAAGATTTACCTTCACTTCCTGTCCCATATCCAAAACAGAAAGTGAGAGGAAATCCCTGCAAATTAAGGGAATCTCTTGGGGACCCCCAGGTCACCAAAACTAGTGTCCCCATTTGAAGTTTGCCCCACTACTTCTTTTCTGGGGACACCCCAAAATTTGTGATTTTACTTTTACTTTCACTTTCAATGATAATGGTAAACAGGACAAATTGAGAGGATGGACCTCCCCTAACTGGGAAACAGCAACAAAAATCGGCGGGTTCTAATTCATCTCCCCTCTATGCAAAACTATAAAAAAAGGTTTGCTTTTTAGTTATACTTTTAAACATTTTTTATAATGTGAAACAACAGCTTTAAAAAAGCACACAAATGCTATAGTGGTGCAGTCACAGTGAGAATTTTGAAACATGATGGGAAAGCTATAACAGCGCCGTGTTTACATATGACTGTACAAACACGCACCAAGAGATAATGACATACACCATCACAGCTACACCTGGATTACCGGGATCGCTTCACTGAATCTATGATGATTACTTCCATTGTACACAAGAGTAAAGCTTTTATCTGCTGTGTCTACAGTTATATTTGCACATCTATCAAAGGAAAACAATGCGATAACCTTCAATATCGAAGAACTAGATTGGCGATTGTTTGAAGACCGTTCTCGAGTTTGCTGAGATCACAGTGTTTTGCACTCCAGCCCTGACAAGTCGGAGGCCTAAAATATTCTCCTGTGCTTCTACACTAAGTCTGTCATTAAGCGGCTTTACCTTTTATTAAGGTGTGGCAACCTACGAATTTCAAAGCCTTTTTATGGTATTTACGTTTGGGAACAACCTTGTGCATTTACATCACCCATGCTTATCTGTTGTTATCTTATTGATTTCTAGCTTGGAATGAATGGAGCCTTAGTATAAATGCAGGCTCTGACCAGCTGCATCAAGTTGGTTTTAGACAGGTTGTGAAACAAAAAACGCACAGCACAGTGGATTGTGCAGACTACTAAATTTATACTAGTAAAATGCAAGGCATGTGCACTTACAATATGGATGGGGTATATAAGTATATCAATAGCAACTGGTTTCAAGGAGTAAAAAAAAGAAAAGAGATAGTAAACTGCTATAGTCTATGTACGTTAGCATTAAGGATAACTGAATCAGAAGCCTTCAGGGATAATTGTTTTGCCCTATATCTTCAAAGGCATATCAGCCTCTCCAAAAGGGCCTTCATCACACATCAAAGAGAAAGTCAAGACACAGCCACTAACTCAATGCTGGCCCATACGGGATAGAGTGTGCCTAAAACTAGCAGTGAACCTTTTTTAAGACTATTTGTGAATATTTTTAACAGCACAACTATACTCATAGCAGATTACAGGCAGTCCCCGAGTTATGAAAACATCAGTGTTGCGAACTCCTACTTACGAACAGAGGTGGCGTGAAGTCACTGCCGGCTGCTTGCGCTCCATGCTGGTCTTGGATCACGCCAAGCAGCCATCTCCCAGTGCTGGACACATCCCACTCTGCAGTATTGCATGGCCACAAGAACCCCAAATAACACAACTTCATGCCCAGAAGCGCCAGGAACATCCCACACCATGTCACATGCTGAAGTTACACTCAAAAATTGTACTGTTCCGACTTACAAACAAATTCGATTTAAGATTAAGAACAAACCTACTGTCTTCTCCTTAACCCGGGGACCGCCTGTACATGACTATGGTGGGGCCCAGAAATACACAGTGCCCAGTGCTGTGTGGCTACTTAGAGGTTTATACAGGTAGCAGTAACATTTCAGAAATAAATGTGGATTTAATTAATTTTATATATCATTTAGGAACCCTAAACAATAGCTATAAATGCAATTTAAGTTCTGTGCCAATAGAAAAATGCCTTTGCAATGGAGGCTAGACACACCAGGGGGAAAGGGATTTAATGTTTTGATATGGGGCCCCATGACACACCGGGGTTGATTTACTAAAGGCAAATCCACTTTGCACTACAAGTGCACTTGGAAGTGCAGTCTCTGTAGATCTGAGGGGAAGATCTGTTGATTTTATCATTAAATCATGTACAAGCTAAAATGCTGTTTTTTTTTTGTTTTTTTTTCCTTGCATGTCCCCCCTCAGATCTACAGCAACTGCACTTTCAGTGCACTTTCAAGTGGATTCTCCTTTAGTAAATAACCCCCATAGTTATGATCCTATCCTATACATATTGCATGTGCCATTATTTGGTATTTTGCTATTAACCACTTACGGACCACCGCACGCTGATTTACGTCTTAGCTTTGATGAGGAATATCGTTGTTATGGCAGCAGCTAGCTGCCATAACCCCGGTATCCTCTTCTTCGGCCGGTGGTCCACTTTCAGATAAAAGTGGTCTCTGTGGCGGATTCGCTGCAAGATCACTTTAATCAGCGGCGGGAGAGGCCACCCCGAGGATCTTCTCCCTTGCTGGGTATGGAGATGAGTGAGGGGAAGATAGCCCCCACCCGTCTTCATAGCATTGCAGGGTGGAAGCGACGTTTTTTTTATTGCATTTTAGTGTAAATATGAGATCTGAGGTCCTCTTGACCCCAGATCTCATATTTAAGAGGTCCTGTCATGCTTTTTTTTTTCTATTACAAGGGATGTAATGCAAAACATGCAACCTGTAGAATTTTTTTTTTTTTTTTTTTTTTTTTTTTTAAACGTGGCCTATGGAGATTTTTAAGGGTAAAAAAAAATTCCACGAGTGCGTAACGTTATCATTCACATTATAAAAAAATTGGGTTAACTTTACTGTTGTCTTATTTTTATTTCAAAAAAGTGTATTTTTTCCAAAAAAAAAGTGCGCTTGTAAGACCGCTGCGCAAATACGGTGTGACAGAAAGTATTGCAAGGACCGCTATTTTATTCTCTAGGGTGTTGGTAAAAAAAATGTATAATGTTTGGGGGTTCTAAGTAATTTTATAGCAAAATAAAAACTGTTTTTAACTTGTAAACAACAAATCTCAAAAAGAGGCTCGGTCCTTAAATGGTTAAAATGTGTTAACCTAAACTATTCAGTGCTCTTTGTTTTCTGTTGCACAATCTACTGCTGATATCTCCAGTGAATGCAATATTTGAGCTACAAAAATTGGTATTGTCATTGAATCTTTTTTTATACTTATTCTCAGTAGCCATAACCATAGACATTCATGATCTAATTTGGTGTTTGAGATACAAAAAGTTGTTCAAAGAAAAATATACTGAAATTTAAGTGCATAAACATTTTAATCCAACGTGCTTATTTCTTTATCTTTGAATAGAATAGTAAGATATTGTTTCAGTTACACAGGTTCAAGGTTTTTGAAACATGATGGTGTTGATTAATTCTAAGTTTCCCTTCTGGCTTTTCTACTGTGACGTGTGGCCTCACTGACCAATAGGGTGTCTCAAGGGGAAAATTCAAGATTTGAATATACCTTCAGCCACATACAGTTTATCTCTAGATATAGCAATATTTAGGTTTAAGTTAAACAAAGGCAGTTCAATAGCTGTAGTATCCATATCAGCATTTTTACTTTATATTTTTATGGCAATATGACAACTGTTAAATCCTGCCAAGGTCTGGTGTTATAGCCATGCCAAATACTAGCAAGCCTGAGATGCAAGGATTGTCTCATTGTCTCTGGCAGGCCTAAAGTAGATCTATTAAACTATAGGAAAAACTTTTATTTTTATTTTGGGTCAAGCAAGGGAGGTTTATAACTCCTGTCAGATTGTTTTTTTTCTCCATCAGTGTTCCATTGCAGAGATTTTCCTTCACTTCCTGTCCCATAGACAAACAGGAAATGAGAGGATATTCCTGCAAATTAAGGGAATGCCTTGGGGCCCCCAGGTCACCAAAATTAGTGTCCCCATTGGAAGATTTCCCCTCCTATGACTTTTCTGGGGACAACCCAAAATTTGGGATTTTCTTTTACTTTCAATGATAATGTTAAACAGGACAAATAGAAAGGGTGAATCTCCTTTTAAAGGAGGCACATACAGCAATAAAAACTGACAAGCATTCTAATCCCTCTCCACTCTATCCAAAATTAAAAAACAAAAAAAAAAAATTTGCCTTTAGTTATACTTCAAGTAAGCCATTCACTGCCAGATCCTTTGGTGGGTTCAATGTCTAGGTACTGCCACTTGAGTTTCTTTCATCTCTCAGGGACTCCATTGGTGATGTCTCTGTTCCCAGGTCTACACACCTGCTATGATTATTATGAGAGGCCCCACTCTCCTTTGATGGATTTATAATGTATTGTATATTCTATGTAGAGGATACAACAGGAGGTCCAAGAACACTCCTAGGCATACAAGAACAGAATAAGAACTCATGGCAGGGGGAACTTGCTGTTCGAGAATCCAAACCATATAGGATGCTGGTGCCTGACTCAGCTCTCCATTTTCCCCTGTAGCACTAACTCTTGGTGGAGCTGCTGGTTTAAAGCGGGCTGTTACCTTCACTCTCGATACCTCTGTTTCACCGGCAGCGGGTCTAGGGTCCCATAGAGTTTACCTCTGGATGATGTAGACACCAACACTTGAGTATATTTTCCAATGCTTTAATGAACAAATAATAAAGAAAGTAGCAGGAAAGAGGCAGAAGGAAAGTTGCAGGGAAGCTCAAATACCTTTCCTTAGTATTCTTTAAAACATTCTTTGGAATTGAACACTTGTGGTTGAATGCACTCCCCTTGTGGGATTCAATCTTTGTTCGCCTGGATAGGCCTCTCTCACTTGCCTAGCAGCCAGTACGTAGCACGAACAAAAGTCTCTGCCACAGACTTGTTTGGAGTAAAAGCCGTACGATCCTGTGCCACAGGATGTATTGGTTTGCGATGAATGTCAGATACAGTACTTGAACCTTTAAGCCAACCCAGCAGTACTATGCAGTAAGATTACTTCAGGATACGTCCTCCAACCGAGTCACCAGGCCCCTCTCCAGACCAGCACTCTGCGTGATCTTTCCATGATGGGTCCTCCCCTGGGATCTCCTCGGTTGTCCAGCTTCTTCACTCAGGATAGACAGCTCAGGACCATTCCTCTGCTGCTGTGGTAGGCCCCAGACAGGCTTCTGGGACCACCCACACACCGCAGCGACGTGGGTCTCCAGAATGGAGGACAAGGAGGTGGTACTCTTAACGCATACCTGTCGACCAGGAGGGCCAGCAGGTGGCTGAAAACGACCCCTAAACATGGCGTCTGTCTCATAAATACCCTCTCCCAGAATGCAACTCGGAGGACCACCTCTACCGAGTTGTCTCTGGGACAGAGAAGCACTCATACGCTTCAACACGTTGCCTTTCCAACACCAGCCCATGGTAACAACGACACCCACCGGCGCAGTGTGGAACTACACACAACTCAGCCAAGCTGGAACAGAGGCAAATCTAACTTCCTCTAACAAGTAACCCACAAGATTTACCTATCAGCGGTAGATTGAAAATCTACCAGCGCTACACCCCTTATAAGTGAAATAGCACTTTTGAGTGGACTGACCCTTTAACAGTGAAATTTGAATACATTTGACAGAATCACACTACTGGTTAACAAAGCGCCCAAAGCCTTGATGCCTGTAACTTACATTTGCAAAAACCACAGGATTTATCTGCCTAGCCAAGCCTTCAATAATGGCAGTCTGGCTTCAAGTCATAGACTTCTGTTTCCCACCTCACTCCCACTCCCACTGGTTTACTTCATGTTAATTATTTTCCTTTGCTGGTCATAAAACCTAAAGCTCTCGTGTTCCAGGGCAGGATTGCACATGTCCTATGAAGGAATGCTTGGACAGAGCCCAGCAAGCAGCTGATGTAACAGAAACATCTTACAATTTATTAGATAACCAGTGCCAAAAACTACAATTTAGTGTGTCCCTAATTAAAGGTTAAATCGCAATGAAATAACATGCTATACAGTAACTATAAAATCTCTTTGCAACTGAATTGGTAGCATGGTGACTAGCACTCCAGTCTTGCCATACTAAGATTTGGGATTTGTTTGCCCTTTAAAACACTATGGCCCTGGAACTTGTATAGGTTTTGTGTCTTTGGGTGCTTTTCCTTCCACAATCCAAAAACATGCTCCTTGTTCTATATCTGCATGGTTTGGACTATTTTTGGCACTTGCACTTTTTGCAGTGTCGCCAACCTACAAATTTGACCCTTGTTTAACATCTGTACAGGGAACACGATAACTCGACGGCAACTCCACACTGCTTTTTATACTTTGCTTCTGAAATCTGACCTAAGCCTTTAATTTGTACTTTGCTTCTTCCTAAACCTCTTTCCTGCTTGACTGCACCTCTACTGTACCTCTTAACTTGGTACTGCACCAGTTTGTCTGTTGGTTGGCTATTACTACCAGACTGTAGGACACTCCCTAGCTGTTCAACATAGTCATTGGTTCACTATGGACTCACAGGAATTCAGATCTATCCAGGGGGCACCTTCTTTGCACCATGTCCACCCAAAACTGCATTGTCTGTCCACCAAGTGTACAGATGGCAGGTTCAAAACCTCTCAATGCCGTCCACTTCAACACTGAACCATCATCTGGTCAGGAGTTACTCCTTCACAAGGCCTTGTATTCTACTTGAGATACCCAGGCAGAGCTGCTATGATGTAGTGTCCTGCAGTGCTGATTAAAAGGGCCCTCTGCAGGCAAGGTGGTACAGAACATGGGAGGAATTTCTGTAGTCACCCGGTCTCCCCTGACATTCTTCTGCAAGTCCTGCACCAGGGTGCATAAAGCCTTGGAGGCCTGGACAGAGTCATCTGATCTAAATAGTGGTGAAGCCTGGGAATGGTTGTGCCATCTGGTAGCCAACTCTGTGGTGCTCCCAAGGAGAGGATTGGGGGTATAAAGTAAAAATGGCCTAAAGATGTATGCCTGCACTCTGTGCTGAAATGACTGCTACAGAATATCTAACTTTGCATGTGGCATTCCGCACCAAAGATTATGCTAGTGTGTCAATGTGTCACGAAAATGGTACAGTAAAGTGTGGAAAATACAGTTGTGTGGACATTCCTTTGTTCTAAAATATTAGGGCCTCAGGCCAGGGATGTTGTGAGCGGGCCTCAGGCCAGGAGAATGACACAAGATGGGAGAGGGTTTCTCATCAATAGTGGGTGGCTGTCCTATCTGCAAAGAAGCCGGATGGGGACTGTTTGGCACCAATACCTGCCCAATCGTAGTCCCCCTTAAATACTCATGGTTGTTGACTATGTCTCCCGCTAACTCATTGTGCACCTGGGGCCTGTTTGACACATAGGCCCATGTCACCACCTGTGTTCCATTTGAGGGGTCCTCTGCTCACCGTCGGGAGAATAGACATCTTCCACTAGCCACCAGCAACTCCCAACCCAACCAGGTTTACACTGTATTCATTAAACTCAGAATCCTGTCTACCTGCACCAGTGTAGCCTATTATAAGTTGCACCCATCCAGCCTCCTGTGGCCTGTGTACTAGCCCAATTTACACACTTCTGCTCAGGTATTATAGCATTCTCTTGAAATAACACCAATCTTGAGCCAAAAGGCAGAATTTTTAATTCTTTTAATCAGCAAAAAAAAAAAAAAACAGCTTCCAAACATTGGCAGAGAATAAAGGCACTTTTGATTTCAGTCCATAAAACACACATTTTCTGGTGTAATTTTAGGGTCTTCTTCACATAGGTCAGTGCTCAGTATAAGGGTACCAAATCAGGGGAAGCCCATGTGGAGGAACCAGGCACGGCTTCACTAGTCCTCTTCTACATCTTTCTTCTCTAAAATACGTTTTATTCCCTGCTCCTGGACTCCATCCATCCAATATACTGTATGTAAGGTAGGATTAACAGGTCAATTCCTGTAAGGAGGGGTCAAAACTAAAGGGGATAGGTTAACCCCTTCCTACAAGAACCCCCACTTGTTCCTGGATTGGACTCTGAAGGGAGTCTAGAAATGCTAACATTGATGGATCACAAACCATGACATATTTTCTATAGTTCTATGTATTCAGTGTTGACTTTATAAAAATACACGAAGAGTCACAGACTAAGAGGATACATTGAATGACGCTATCCTTATGCCGCGTACACAGGATCGTTTTACTCGTCGGAAAAAGATATGACCGCTCAAGTTTGCCCTGCATACACACGTTCACGCAAAATTTGGCTGAAATTACGACCGTCAAGAATGCGGTGATGTACAACACTATGACGAGCTGAGGAAATGAAGTTCAATGCTTCCGAGCATGCGTCGAATTGTTTCCGAGCATGCGTAGGGATTTTGCACGTCGGAATTACCACAGACTATCGCATTTTCGGATAGGAACTTTTCCCGACCGAAAAATTGAGAGCATGCTCTCAATCTTTTGCTGGCTGGAATTCCGCCAGCAAAAGACCGATGGAGCATACACACGGTCGCATTTTCCGACGAAAAACTCTCATCGGTCTTTTGCGGACCGAAATTCCGACCGTGTGTACACGGCATTAGTGTATTTTTCTGCTTTCAAAAGAGGAAATCCTTTAAAATTAAGGGAATTTCTTGGGGGCCCCCAGGTCTCCAGAACTAGTGTCCCCATTGAAAGATGTCTCCTTTTTTATATTTCTTTTCTGGGGACAACCCAAAATGTTTTCTTTTTTTTTTTTTTTTTTTTTTTTTTTTTTTTAAACTTTTTCACTTTCAATGATAATGGTAAACAGGACAAATAGAGAATGCCAATCTTCCTAATGGGGAGCACAGACAGCAATAAAAATGGACACGCATTCTAATCCCTCTCCACTATGATCAAAACAAAAAAAGTTTTTCGCTTTTTAGTTGTATTTTAATCTTTAGTTAAATAATAATGTCTGTAAAAAGGACATGTCAGAATATTTTCAATCAATCAGCTAACCGTGTATGGACCAGCCTTACTTTGTGGCAAATTCCAACAACTAGTTAGCAATAAGCATAAGCTCCGGCGTGTTCGCATGCTGCACGTGCCGAGCCCGCCAAGAACTCGGCACTGCACAGCGCTAATCACAAGCAGTAAGACATTTCCCGATGTGCAGTTGCAGAGATCGGGAAATGTCTCACTGCCTGTGATTAGCGCAGCAACATGCTGACTTCCTGGCGGGCTCGGGACGTCCAGCATGCGAACACACCGGAGCTCATCCTTAGCAACATCCCATCCCAACATACTGCTCTAATCTTAGTCTTCCATTTGATCTCTGGTTTTTGGTTCCTGGTTCAAAAAAACATGTCTTTGCTTATCATCAGATGAAAATAAAAGGATAGGAACTGCACTAGAACAATGCTCTTCTTGGTTACTTTATTGGATCTCCTGTAATAAATATGCAGCCTATATCTCATGTTTCCAGCTCTAGAAATTCTGTGCGTTCCAGCAGATCGTCAGTGAGTTCTGCAGCACTCAGAGAAAGAGCAAAGGCAAAAGCAGTGCGAGCAGAGGTCTCTTATGCTAAAAAAAATCTATCATCTGCCAAAAATTCTATCGTCCGCAAAAAAAAAACTCTTATCTGAATTCATGGTGGTCAATTTTTAGTGAATACTTTAACTTCAAATGTAGCTCTTCTGACTTTGCCTGTTACACAAATGCCTTTTACAGAACTGTTGATAGAAGTAAATTCAGTTTTGGAATAAAACACAACGCTATTTCTGTCTGTTTTGTTAACTGGCTGTCAGCTAAGGGATAGCAGGACAGCACAGTAAAAGGCATACGTATAACAGGCAAAGTCATAAGAGCTACATTTTGAAGTTAAAGCATCCACTAAAAATTGATCACCATGAATTCAGATAAGAGTATTAAAATAACTCCTCTAACTTTAGAGACATGGGGTATTATTTACAATCATGTGGAAGATAAAATGCTGTGTGGTTTTTTTTTTTTTTTTTTTCCTTGCATGTTCCCCTCAGATCTACAGCAACTGCACTTCCAAGTGCACCTGTAGTGCAAAGTGGATTTGCCTTTTCATAAATAACCCCCTTGGTGTCTCCACACAAAGAAACCAACTCCTCCTTAACGTGTTTCCCTACAATGTAGCTTGATCATAAAAATCAAGCCACACTGTGGTGAAACACGTCAAGGTGGAGTTGGTTTCTTAGTTGGAAACACCATGGCTGTATATCTATTATGGATGATCCAATAACATTACTCAGAAGAGCATAGTTTGGAGTGTGGTTCCTATCCTTAGCTCCTATCCTAAGTTCCAACATCCCTACACCAGGGGTGCCCAACCAGTGGCTCGCGGAGCCCTCTGATGTTGCCCGTTATCTCCTTCTCTGGGATGGCGGATCAGCAAGCCCAGTTTGCGGGTTGCTGACCCGCCATCCCAGAGCATCAGTGTTGTGAATGGAGCCAGCTGAGACGCATAAGCCAATGCTTCCTTCATAGCACCAGCTTTTTTTACAGGTGGAGTGATATCAAATATACTCTGCCTGGGACAGCAACAGCCAGCAATGCCCGAATGGAAGTCTGTATTAAAGGTTGGTTTTATTACTAATCCGCAGGTCCTGAGCAGTGTTACCTGCACTGAGCTATAGACTTCTGTTTATTACCTGTGGGTTTGGTAATTTTTTCAGAAAGTGCACCACACCTGTAGGATATAAAGGAAATCTATGGCACAGGAAAGCCACAGGTGCACTGTGCTGCACCCATGGTGTGTAGCGCATTAGTGTAAAAGCAGCCTTGGGTCCCTTTCACATTAACGGTCTGACCCAATTGAACCCTCTACATCTACTGCTCCATAGGAGTTGAATAAACAGACTTGTGACCATTAGCACCGGCCTACTTCCAATCCGCTAAAGAAAACCGAAGGGGGATCCATCCCCTTCCATCTTGGCAGATAGGATTGGAGTGCCCATAGAGTAAAGTGGGCTGTGTCCGTGTCCACTCTGCATATGCAGAGTAGACACGGAACCGTCATCCGCCCGCTCTGGTCATTGTGGCCCATGACCGATTTATTAAGTTGCTTAAGTGGCCCTCACTCTTCAAAAGGTTGGGCACCCCTGCCCTACACACAAGCTAACATCTTTTTTTTTTAATTCTTTATTTTATTTTAGAAAGGTAATCATATGAAAACACAGATACATTCCCGATGAAACGTACAGAAGAAACAATAGTCTCCCCAATTCAATAGTACAGTCCTTTTATACATACAGAAAACTTACGTCACCCGTGGGGTACCACCAGTTTGTATAAGTATAGGGAGGTTTTGCATGACACATGACCACTCTTTAAATGGCAAATACTGTATTTTATGTAAAAAGAAAGGTAACGGGGACCTTTTTGATCCTGGGGTCTGATGACCCAAAATTAGGGGGGGAAAAGAAAAAAAAAAAGAGAGAAGGGGGGGGGGTCGAGAGATGCATGTACCTCCGTCCAGCCTCATCATCCTGGTCCGGGGAGCATGCAAGGTCAACGTATCGTGGAAGGTTAGACCATCGGCTCATTATATTCCTCGAGTATACAAATTTGTGCCAATAAAACCATTTTTTTGAAAAGGCCTTTCTCTGTGGCCACCAAGTCTTCCATTGCCCTTGTCTCCGATACCTTTCTCAGCCACATGGCCACCGAAGGGGACTGCGTCTGCTTCCAAAGCAGGGGGATGCAACTCTTTGCCGCTGTAAGCAGGAGAGGGATAATTGATGTCTTATAGGCTTTGGTGGGAATGGTGAAGAAGGAAGAATTCAGGGGTCTCTGGTATCTCTTGGTCTGTGAATTTTTGCACTATGCGACGCACTTCCATCCAGAAAGGCCGGAGGGTTTGACAGGACCAGAAGACATGGAGCAGCGAGCCAGTCATCTCCCCACATTTCCAACAAAGGCTTGTGCTCTGGGGGAACATCTGATGTATTCTTTCCGGGGTGTAGTACCACCGGGTTAGTAGCTTTGTATCGTGCCTCCTGGTGTCTGGCGCAGATGGATGTCTTATGAGCGAAAAGAAAGAGCCTATCTATTTGTTTCTCTGTAAATTGCACCCCTAGGTCCCGTTCCCACTTGGTTATGTAAGGAGGTCCAGAGTCTGGGGGTTGAGCAAGTAGTAGTTGGTAGGCCTGGGAGATAGCATGTCTCAGCGGAATTTGTTCCAAGCACAACTGCTCAAAGGGGGTTAATTGCTTCCCAAAAGACTCAGGTGAGGGCAGGGAGCCAATGAAATGGGTTAGCTGTATCTTTTGCCAAAACGACAAACCCGCCAGGGCTGGATCCTCTGATTTGTTGCCTGTTCTTCCACCGGCCATTGATAAGAAAATGTCTTGCTTGAGATCGCTCGACCTCCAGCAGCTTCAAGAATCTGGGGTCTTTGAGACCCGGAGCAAAGGCTGGATTTCCGATAATGGGGGTGAGTGGAGACTGAAGCGGTGTGACCAAAAAAATCTCGGAAAACCATTTGCCACATTTCCCCCACCGTCGGGTGGTTAATTATTCGGTTAGGCATGGGTTTATGGCACCAAGGCAACAACTCCAGTCTGGTCTCTGCTAAAGCATATTCTATTTGCACCCACTGCTTCAGGGCACCATGCACAAGCTAACATCTTAATAAAATTGTCAAGCCTCTGTTTTTACAGTTCTGGTGACCACTGTCATTGGGACATGGTTGTAAGGACAATTTCCTATGAGTGACAGACAGCAGTAACAAAAAATCCTGTACAATGTTTTCACTATTCCTTGCTCTGCTAAAGTATTTGTACTATTGTCTGTGTTTTGCATTTTTGAGAGATTTTCTCTTTATTTCCTATGTTGAGCGACCATCGGTACTGGGACACAAAGTAATGGAGAACCTCTCAAGTGTGCACAAAAGTAATCTTAAAAAAGTGTGGTTGTAAACCTTCCCACTCCATCCAAAAATGATTTAAAAAAAATTTGTATGTAAGCTGGGAGGTAGTCAATAGGGTCACTCGCTCAGTGAATTTTGGCTGGTTCATAAGAAACTGGTCGAAATTCATGTGTATGGCCAGCTTTAGAAGATGGGGAAAATGTGTAGGGTCAAACAGGTAAGATACTGTCAGATTTCAGGTGCCCACTGACCCTTTGTCTTTGCCACTCAAAAAAATATCAAAATAAATATTTTTAAAGCTGCTTATTGTAAAATACACAACTTTTTTTTTTTTTTTTTTTTTTTTTTTTTTTTTTGAAAGCTTGAAAGATTATCATAAAATGTTTGTGTTGGCGAACAGATTTTTATACATTTTGATTGATTTAGTGACATATAAAAATTCATGTGTAACCCGCAGTGCTTACAGTTTTAGTCAAAGAATTCTGATGGTATCCAAGTTTATCTGTAAGTGATGCCCCATTTGAAGTGTTTCCTAAACAGTTCTGCATGTTTTGAGAATGTTCCACGTGCTTAATGACACTGCAGAGGTGATAGGAACTTTGGTCTCACATAGAGGACATTATATATATATATATATATATATATATATATATATATATATATATTAGTAAGGTTGAATAAAGACACCAGTCCATCCAGTTCAACCTGAGTGAGTGTGGGTGCGTGTCTAAAATTATCCCTATTCTTATATTAAGGTATCCATATAGCACCGTCAATTTACGCAGCGCTCCACACATACATCGCACACTCACATCGTCCCTACCCTCAAAGAGCCCACAATCCAAAGGTCCCCAACTCGCATTCATACATACTAGGGCCAATTTTTGGACAGAAGCCAAATAACCTACCAGCATGTCTTTGGAGTGTGGGAGGAAACCGGAGTACCCGAAGGAAACCCACGCAGGCACAGGGAGAACATGCAAACTCCAGGCAGGTAGTGCCGTGGTTGGGATCGCATCATCATTTCTGAGAGCTAATCCAAGATGTCAAAAAAAATTTACTTGCTGGGGAACCAGAAATCTCAGCACGTAAATGGAGAAACTATTATATCCAGGGCCACAATCCCTCTAGGGCCATTAACAGTTGTCTTACCCTCTTTCAGTTCTACATGGATGTTTCATGCATCTGATCTAAATTGTAATACTGAATGGTATCACAGGTATCCTGAGTTGGGGGTCTAATCTTGATTACGCATCCCGTTGCTGTGTCTTCACATTGTATTTAGTACAGAACAAAATAGCATAACACTTTCATTTACATAGTTATTTCCCTTCTTTTGCCAATTGCTTTAACATCTAGACAGTTTCTGTAAAGTGTATTTCCACTTTTGCAGCTAAATTGGGATAATACCTGCTTTATATTTGTTACATGTCCCCATTCACATAACATACCCTAAATAATCCCTTTTTTTAGATGATCCTTTCTGGAACGTCCAGCAAGGAGGAATTCTACTTAGAAAATTAAGTCAGCAGCAACAAATACTGTAGCTGCTGACTTTTAATATAGGGACACTTACCCATCCAGGGATCCAGCGATGTCCTCACAGGAGCCGATTCTTCAATCAGCTTTGGGTCCAGGCGCTGGCATCTTAGGTAAGGGAAACCGGCAGTGAAGCCTCTTGGCTTCACAGCTGATTTCCTACTGCACATGTGTGAACCACACTGTGCTTTGTGAATGGTCCCTCAGTCTTCTGGGACCTGTGATCTGTCCCAGAAGACTGCAAGGGGAAGGAGGGGGGTTACCTGCCCCCCCTCTCCCCAAAAAGTGGCAGTGAAGAGGTGGAGGATGCAAACAAGCAGAACTTCCCTTTTTGGGTGAAGTTATGCTTTAAACTGGTCATAGAACATAAAACTGGCCATTAAAATTCTGCCAGTTCAGCCGGGATTTACATCAGTCTATGGCCAGCTTTAGGCAGGCTATACAAAGAAATTTGCACGATTCCCCATCAACATAGACAGTGCTGACAGGGGAATCCCCCCTGCCAAACAACTGTCTGCTCTGGGTGGGGGAAGCCGCTAGCAATAATCATAAGAGAATCCAACAAGCTGGTTGTACCCAAGTTGATCGATCATTCAACTTGGTACATTCAGCCTGCCCATCAAGGGTTTGAATCTCGGCCGGTTCCTGCTGATTCGAACTGTGTATGGCCGGCCTTAGTCCTGTGTGTTATAAGGGGTGCTGGGAAACGGTGTTTACCATAATTAATCCTGTCTGTACTGGGCAGGCAAATATCATCTCATAAATTGTGCTAGATTTGAACACTGTCTTACGAAAAGCTCAAAGGTTTAGGAGCAGGTCTTCTCCATTGTATGTTAATAAGAACTGGACTGGGTAGTCCAAAGCCCAGCTATTGCGACAAATCATGCTGAGCTAGTTGAGAAATTCTTGTAGTCAGCCATGACACCTTTTCCTCAGAAACATCTAAAAACTGAGATTTTTTTTATTTTTAGGTATACTGTGAGTAGTTAAATTCTTTATACATCATATAAGTTTACTTTATGCTGCTCAGTCTGGCTCGGTCTTTCCATCCTTAGGCTCCATTCACACCTATGCAATTTGCTTTTTTGCATTTATTTTGTTTACCGTAATTTTGCAGCGATTTGCGTTTTCTTTTTTTTTTTTTTTGTTTACAAAAGTTTTATTTGGAAGTTTAAATGAACAGACATTAGGTATAATATGACATCAAAATTTAAAAATGAAGCAATATGTTGTATACAAAGAAGGAGGTTATTTAACATTGTGTAATAGATGTGGTTATAGACAATGAACGAAGGTTTATATATAAATAAAGTAGGGCATAACATAGTATCATCATAAGGTAGTGAGAGAAGATGGTAATAGTATGTTAACGACAGTTAGGTTGGGTTCCAATAGGACCATTTCTTTTTGTGAATGTGGATAGTATCACGATTTGCGTTTTTTATGCTTTTTTTTTTGGCAAATTTGTTGTAGGGCAGATTAAAAAATGCAAATCGTGGCAAAATCACTGCAAAAACGCACTGCATGCTTTTCTGCAGCTTCTCCACTGAAGTCTATTGAACCAAAACTGCAAAACAAAATGTTTTTTGTTTTTAAAAAAGCCCAAGACCCTTTCCAAAAATGCATAGGAACAAAAATGCATTGATGTGAACGTGTTCCATAGGAATCTGTTAAAAAAATGTCCTGCATTTCTGCAAAAAGAATGAAAAAATAAATTGGTGTGAATGGAGCCTTAGGACAGAGTACCCTTCAGAGCACTCCCATAGACTTGTAAGGTTGACTTAGTATACAAATTTATACCATGGAACGGGGAGAGGCAGAGAGCAGAAAGGAAGAGGCCTGAGCTTGGCGCATCAGGCAGGAGAGATCGTAACCAGGACAGGTGTTTTATTTTCTGACTGACCACTTATCCGCCCTCCATCCACAGTGTTGAGAACCAGCAAATGGCATAAGATCTTGACCCAATCTGTATAAAATATATATGAAATAGTTTGAAGTGACTACCATTGTATGTCTATAGATACCGTTAGGCATATGGATGGAGTAATCATACCCCATTAAAAATGTTATTGCAAAGGCCTTTCAATATCTAAACCCAAAAAACGAAAATGTAAAGGCTAAGTTCACCTTTTCAATAAAATGGACTAGGTAGTCAAGGGGCCCTAGTAGGGTAAAATGCACTGTACAGTTTTGAAAAATATTGTTTCGGCCATATGCAGCACCAATGGAGCCTGGCAGAAAAAATCACATTGGATAGTTGCTAGGATGTGGCATGTGTACTAAAAACACCAGCTGATCTTGCCAGAAATGCATTGTCTTTGTCACTTTATGTGAGCTTAAAAGATAGCAAAAACAATTTTATCTTATGTAAACTACTAATACCATCAATCCACCATGTAACATAATAACGTTGAACAAAGGCAAATACATTTGAAGTCCAGCATGGATGATAACCAAAAATCCCTTTGTCGATACAGTGGAGGAGTGAGTGTAGCCACCCAGGCGCAGAAAGTATGTTCTTTGCAGGATTACCAAGTAAAAATAAAGGGGGGGGAAAAAGCATAGAAAAAATATAAACTACTACAGCCTCCACATTTAAGGACTGGTGAGCGTCAAAATTCTGCATTTGTGTTTTTTTAGGTTAAAATCCATGTTGAAGTCTGATTCGATTTAGCACCAGCAGCTTTTTAGATGCAATTCAAATGTCAAGCCACATCCTGCACATATTTAAGGTTGCAAATATGCTACTCACTTTTCCGTTACTAACCTGAATGGCATTGTTACATTTTAACAAATGACGAAATAAGTAGCAGCCCAGGCCTCGAGTAGACTTGTAAGCCTGGTAAAAGTTATATTTGACTGCCCCCTAGATAATCCCAGACCTGCTCTGGGTGATTTACAATGCAATGTTATACAAAATCAGATGACCTAGCTGTCCCTTTTCCAGAGCGCTCTCTGTATTGGTGTATATGATGACACACAGTTGCATATGTTAGAGACTTCCAGCTATCCCAACATTCATTTTGGTTTAGTAGCTTATTGCTGCACAAAATACGCACCAACAGATGGACACCAATTACATATACCGACAATGATGTATGACAATTTGTAGAACAACACCAGTCACAAAACAGAAAAGCAGTCATATTGACTACAGTCTTTGGTATGTTGGTGTCCACCATGATGTATAGCTGGTTAGATTGAAGAGTATGATAATATTGGTCAGAAATGTTCTCGGTGTTGCCCATTCCCACCCTCCTGACACATGTCTAAGACTGGATTCACATCACTTTGGTTGTGTTTAGCAGATAGTGATGCACGCTATAAACACTTGAGTTGACGTGCATTTTTTGGCACGTTGCACTGATGTCCATTTTTAAAATATATTTTTCCTTCAATGGGCTAGTTTATTCCCTAAATTCAGGTTGCAATAAGGTGTTCTATTTTCAGAGCGCAAATCATTAGTGTGAACTGGGCCTATTGGAAACAATGGATTTGGGCTTGTTATTACCTTGGCTCAACACAGCCCAAGAAACGTGGTGTAAATGCCTCTGATTTCAGTTTTTTTTTTTTTTTTTTTTTTTGTGCAGGGCTTTACACCTCAGAAGTTATAGGTGCCCTGTATAATATGGTGTCATCTGCACTGTGTTCAGAGGTCCATAGCGCCTAACTGTCTCTGATTTTGAGGGACTGTCCCTCATTCCGAACAGAGTCCCTCTGTCCCTCTTTCCTCCTCCATTTGTCAGTCATTTTGGTCTGATCTCTATAGTTGTATATAAAATGCACTACTTAAACTCCAAATATTCCGCGCTTAGGACAATGTTTAAAAGAGAACTGCAGCCCCCCCAAAAAATGGAAAAAAACACGAGGTGAGATCCAAAAAATAAAAAACTCTAGTGGGGGATATGGCGCTGTTCAGAAGTGTATATAATTAAAATAATACCCTAAAAAATGTGGTTGCAATATGTGAGAAATATTGTGAACAAGTGTATGAATGGTAAACAGCATGTCATGTGTATATGCCACAAGTGTGAAACATCACATAATATAAAAAAACCAAGTGCAAATGAGGTGTAAATAATCCTAAAAGAAATACATGCACTCAGAAAAGAAAAACATAAGCAATATATAAATATGTGCGTGATATTGGTGCTGGTTTACAAAATCGCAAAAAATACCCAAAAAATGCACAAATATAATCAATGGTGTAATAAATAATTGATGTGATATTGCACCAGAATTTTCAAAAATCAGATCCAAATGATATAAGTGTCCAAGCAAAATTAAAGTTCTATATATGTAAAAAAGAAAAAATCTGTGAAAAGTGTCTTTGCTTCCAAAAGGATCCCGTGTAAATTATTGTGGTCGTTGTGGACTCTCCTTCTCTGGAACCCCCAATTGTGTCCCCACTCACCGAAAAGCCCAACCCCTGCAGGGGTAATGGGCAAATGAAAGTAAGGGCTTTCCGGTGAGTGGGGACACAATTGGGGGTTCCAGAGAAGGAGATTACACAACGACCACAATAATTTACACGGGATCCTTTTGGAAGCAAAGACACTTTTCACAGATTTTTTTCTTTTTTACATATATAGAACTTTAATTTTGCTTGGACACTTATATCATTTGGATCTGATTTTTGAAAATTCTGGTGCAATATCACATCAATTATTTATTACACCATTGATTATATTTGTGCATTTTTTGGGTATTTTTTGTGCGTTTTTCTTGCGATTTTGTAAACCAGCACCAATATCACGCACATATTTATATATTGCTTATGTTTTTCTTTTCTGAGTGCATGTATTTCTTTTAGGATTATTTACACCTCATTTGCACTTGGTTTTTTTTATATTATGTGATGTTTCACACTTGTGGCATATACACATGACATGCTGTTTGTTTACCATTCATACAATTGTTCACAATATTTCTCACATATTGCAACCACATTTTTTAGGGTATTATTTTAATTATATACACTTCTGAACAGCGCCATATCCCCCACTAGAGTTTTTTTAAAATGCACATTATCTTTCAAAAAGTGTTTTCCAGTGCTAAACCTTTCATCCAAGTTTTATAACAATATAATGCTGCGCTATCCAAATAAAACCATATGGTAATCGTACTAAATCCTAATAATAATGACTGCAGCTAAATGGTGGTGGTGAGATATTGCATTCCTATGTGAAAAATCTAGTGAACATAATAATACAATCTTATGCAATTAAAAGTTGCGATCATAAACAAAAAAATTGTAATCCTATGCGATCCTTCCAATGACAACCTGTGTAGCATACACACCTCTTAATGCACATGTTACATTCATATGCAATAGAGAAAATTGCAACCCTGTGAAATAATTGCGATTAAATGCGATAATTACAGTCACAATCTCCAATTTACATAAATTTTATATAAAAGTGCATCAATATACAATAATCAATATAGAAATAAAGTTAAGGTTTAAAGTGCTCTAGTGCCAAACTAATTCATGCATTAATCTGTGTCCACAGAATTTCTAAATCTAAATTCCAAAAGCCAATATAAAGGAATAATAGTGGTAAAAAAGCCAATTTTTCTTTAATGGGGGCATGGCAGGGGAGGTGTCCTATGCCTACATACTTTTGCTAATAGGTTTCCCTCGTTCCCATCTTGGAAAGTTGGGAGGTATAGAGGTCCATAATGAAAACAGCATGTATAGAGCATGATGTTTCATTTGTGAAGACACACAGGGAGGATCTGATGGGTACTGAGGGAGAAAAATAGGACAAGCTGCATTTGCTTTCTAACAAAACCCATCAGCTCCTCCCGAGGTACAGAATCTCTGATAGATTGATCTAACTAGGTAATGGGCCACAAGCTACCAGGCATCAGCAAAACAAATGGGCATTACCTCTAAATCAGGGATCTCCCAACTTTTCAAATAAAGGGCTAGTAAACTACCCTTCAAACTTTAGAGATGGGGCAGACTGCCCTGTGGGAGTAGAAAATGCTCTGGCATCAGTGGGAGTAAAGAATGCCATAGGCTTGGTGGTAAGTAGGAGTAAAAAAAAAATTGCATCATTGGTGTCAGTGGGAGGAATATTGCCCTATAACTGGTATCAATGTGAGAATTGGGTCCCCATCTCTGGTGTCATTGAGAGGAATAGCACCCCATTGTTTGTGTCAGTGGGAGGAATAGTGCCCCATCTTTGGTGTCAGTGGGAGGAATAGTGCCCCATCTTTGGTGTCAGTGGAAGGAAAAGCAAGCAAAGGGCCACATTTGGCCCATGGGCCGCAGTTTGGAGCCCCCTGTTTCAGGTTAATGACAGCTGATCTTCTCTCATTATTTCAGCAGCTGGTGTACCTACTAGTCCATTGTCCAAACTAGTAAGTTTTTTTTGTCTGTGGTCTGCCATTTTATGTCACAATTAATAATGGAATGTAAAGGCTGACATTTCTATTTTTTCACTCTGAAAATGTTAGTTATCTGGCTGTAATGCTGATCCCATGGCTTCAATACTTTCTGATGTACTTCTGACTTCAAAGCCTATTCACACTGTTGCATTGTGTTAACCAAAACATGTGTCGGGTGGCTGCTTTTCATCTTTAATGACCTGTTCACACTATAGCAGAGAGCTGCTCTTTCTGTAGAAGAAAAATGCAGCTCTCTGCAAGGGCACAGAGAAAGCAATGGTTTTCTATGTGCCCCGTTCACACTTCCCCATAGCTGTCACCTGCAGAGCAGACCGGTGGGGAAAACTACAACACTGCTGCGGTTTTCTGCACTGCTCCGCAGGTGAACTCAGCCTAAGGGCTAATTCACAGTGAGCAGTGATAGATGTTTTACTGCATTGTAAAACGTCTGTCATTGCAAGGACAATGAATTGTTTCTTCTGTGTACCGTTCACACTGCAGCGTAGCCTAGGGCTGTGCAGCAGCATACTGTGATTAAAACGCGGACATGCTGCATTTTATTGCATGGCGCTGTACTGCTGTGCAGCGCATCGTGCTGCTATACAGAACCATAAATAAAGAGTACGTTTTGTACAAAGCAAAACAAAAAAGGGAGCCATGTGATGCTCTGACTCGCACCCAATACTGCCCCAAACCGCAGCCGGTAAAGCACTCCGGCAGCTGTGCATTCCAGTGCACTTAGAAAATGCACATCTATTGAAACATACCTCTCTCAAGGTTAAGCTGTGAGAGTTTAACAAGACTCGTGGCCGCTCATTAAAATTAGAAGAAAAGAGGTTTAACCTTAGACTGTGTAGAGGGTTCTTTACTGTAAGAGCGGCAAGGATGTGGAATTCCCTTCCACAGGCGGTGGTCTCAGCGGGGAGCATCGATAGTTTCAAGAAACTATTAGATAAGCACCTGAATGACCGCAACATACAGGGATATATAATGTAATACTGACACATAATCACACATAGGTTGGACTTGATGGACTTGTGTCTTTTTTCAACCTCGCCTACTATGTAACTATGTAACTTACGGTTATATTATTGTTGGTGACAGATGGCATTACCTGCGATTCAAGATTAATAAGAGAGCCCATCTCTTTAGTTCGGTTATTCGCTACACATGTCGGATTCTCAAAAGTGTTGTTAGTGATTTCTGTCTCCGTCTTTGTCTTGGTCTCACTACTTCTTTAGGTCTCTTTTTCTTGGTTTTGGAACTTGCATGTAAATGCCACTGTCATGAAAATTTGTGCATAGTAAATAAAAATGTATGATATAAAGCAATTTAAACTAAAGGTGGTCAGTATTGTCTCCCCCCCGCTCACAGTTTGCTCCCAAATAGGGTAGCTGGGGATGTGGAGTAACACCCTTTACTTTATGCCTAGCACTAGATGGTGCTAATATTGTTCTTTTATGACTGTTACTTGTATGTGGCATAAGATTTCATGCACACAATTGGATGACAATTTTTGTTTATTTTTCTATTGTTCTCTGTGATAAAATTCAATAAAATATTGAATAAACTAAATAGGTTGCCTTGATGCCACGTGTAAAAAGTGTGATAATGTAATGCACCAGGCTGTCAAGGTATTAATGGGCCCCTACTCTGGCCTTCTCATCTATTTCCAAGTCACTGACTAAAGAAGTACTGAAGCCAAAGACAGACTAGCAGCTGGTATCCTTAGGAGGTCAGCCCCCATATTCCTAGTGTAAGCTGGGGGGAAATGTTGGTTTATTTGAGGTAGGAATTAAACCCACCTAGTATACAAATAAACTATATTACCAAAAGTATTGGGACAACCTACCTTTACACACACATGAACTTTAATGGTATCCCAGTCTTAAGCCTCATACTCGCAATCGGATTTTCGACAGGGAATTGTGTGACGACAGACTGTTTGCCAACAATCCAACCATTAGTACGCTCCTTCAACAAATGTTGGATGGCAGGCTAGTAAATTTTCGGCGGACAACGGTCTGTTGTCAGATTTTCCTCTCGTGTGCACACAAGTCCATCACACAAGTCCAAAGCACAAACACGCATGCTCGGAATCAATGCTCACCAAACACCACAATAGCAGAAGATGCCCAAAGGGTGGCGCTCAAGAGCTGAAATTCCTTGTAGTACATCACTACGTTCGTGTTTGTTGGCCGACAATTGTGTACCGTTTGTATGCAAGACAAGTTCATGGCACACACCCTTCGGACAAAAGTCTGGCGCTTTGTCTGCGGAAAATCTGATCGTGTGTATGAGGCTTAAGACTGGGATGCCATTAAAGTTCATGTGCGTGTAAAGGCAGGTGTCACAATACTTTTGGTAATATAGCGTATTTTAATACTGTTTACTGTATAAAACCTGTAACAAACTTTATCTAAGGCCACAGCTTTATTTAAGTTTTAGATTATGGAAGTTATAGAACCCCTGTCAGTTTTATTTATTTATTTTTGTTGTCTTGTTCCCACTGGGGAGATTTACTTTATAGACATATTTGCCTGGGTAAAAGGGATAGGAAATCCCAAATTATACAGTTGTCACCAGAACAGGAGGTGACAATGGCTAAACCTGTTCTACTGACAGCTGTCTAAGAAGGGAATTCCTTTCCCATGGAAGCCATTTCCTTTAAATTCCTGTGTTCTCTCTGAGATAGGAATCTTTCTAACTCACAGGAGTTTTAACCCTTCAAATCTAAATGTAGCAAGGTCCCAGGCCTCCTTCGGTCTAATGAGAACCTCAAGGGCTAGAGATGGCCAACATCCTTCTGTATATGGTGGGTTTCATGGCATAGTGGGTGTAATGCAAGGTAGATTGATTGGGTGCCAGACACTTCTTGAGCCGAAAAGAGATTTTATTTCTCTTAACAGAACTTTGGGAGAGAGGGTTAGGGCCAGGACACCCTTAGGTAGTTGCAAGATTAATTGGCAGACTCCGAGACTTCAACAGGAGGGCAGCCATGCAGGGAAAGGCATCCAGCAAGACGTCACATCTGCATGTGTAGGAATGCTGTCTCCTATGGCAACAGTCTTTAACAGTTTCTAACACAAAGTGTAATGCCCTGTACACACGGTCGGACTTTGTTCGGACATTCCGACAACAAAATCCATGGATTTTTTTCCGACTGATGTTGACTCAAACTTGTCTTGCATACACACGGTCACAGCAAGTTGTCGGAAAATCCGATCGTTCTGAACGCAGTGACGTAAAACACGGGACTATAAACGGGGCAGTAGTCAATGGCTTTCGTCTCTTAATTTATTCTGAGCATGCGTGGCACTTTGTGTGTCGGATTTGTGTACACACGATCGGAATTTCCGACAACGGATTTTGTTGTCGGGAAATTTTATAGCCTGCTCTCAAACTTTGTGTGTCGGAAATTCCGATGGAAAATGTGTGATGGAGCCCACACACGGTCGGAATTTCCGACAACAAGGTCCTATCACACATTTTCCGTCAGAAAATCCGACCGTGTGTACGGGGCATTACAGTTCCTTTCACTTCCACTACAATCACTCCTTGTAGTTCTTCAGCCCACTGAGCTCCCAGTCTCTCACTAGACTAGTTGATTCATTGCAACTGAATCCCTTGAGCTCCTCCAATCGTCACGGTGGTATCTTCCTCAAGCTTCACCCCCGCCTCTCTGCTGGGTCCCTAGCTTGGCACTCCAGATACTTTTCAAGCTTCACCCCACTGGCCTGCTCAGTCCCTGGCTTGACACACAAAGCTGCTCTGCAAACGTCACTTCCGCTGGCTGGGTCCCTGGCTAGATGCCCGCTGAAGTTTCCAGATTTTTCACCGTCCCGGTTGGTGAGAATACTGATCCAGTACTTGCTTCAGCTACTCATTATGGTCCCTGGTAATAAGGTGCATGGTCCCTTAGTGGCAACAGCTTTCCCTTCTGCCTCCGACCACGACAGGTTCTACGGCCGGCAGAGCCATCACTTCTGGTTGGACTGCAAGCCACAATCCCAACCCTGCGCTGCTCTCATGCTTCTGGATAGGCCCTCGGACAGCCTAGCAGCCAGATGTGCCCAGGATAGACCCAAACTCTGTCCCATCAGCCTGGGCAATACAACGTATGTCCACCCAGATAGCCGTCCAGGTAGCACAGAACCCCGATCACCTGACTCCACCCAAATATATAGGCTCTCCCAGCAGGCCAAGGGATTTAGGAAAACCCCTGCCCATTGGCTGAGATACCCCATATACCGATAATCTGACCTTGCATTGCCCCTCTCATATCTAATGCCACCATGTACCTGGCCACCCAGCGGCAAAAGAGAGAAGTGCAGCAATTACAGACTTAGAGTGAAATCAATTGATCCTCAACAATTAGCCAAGGCAGCTATATCTGGCAGGTACATTTAGAAGAAACCCTGCCTACCATGGTGCTACATTAAAAAATAGGAAAAAATATCTATGATCTTCTGTTTTTCACCTTTGCTTCATTGTTCACCTATAACAGTGGTCTCCAAACTGTGCGCTTTGCTTGAATTTATTTAGTCCTTGGAACACCATTTGACACCAACAATGGGGTACTTTTCCTCCCGCTGACACCAACGATGAGGCACTATTCCTCCCACTGACACCAACAATAGGTCACTATTCCTCTCATGGACACCAGCAGTGAGGAACTCTTCCTTCCACTAACACCAATGATGGAGCACTATTCCTCCCACTGACAACAATGATAGGAGACTATTCCTTCCACTAACACCAATAATGGGGCACTACTCATCTCACTAGTACCAATCATGGGGCAGTTATTTTCCCACTGACACCAACAATGGGGCACTATTCCTTCCACTGACTCCAATGATGGGGTACTATTCCCTTCACTGACTCCAATGATGGGGCACTATTCCTTCCACTGACTCCAATGATGGGGCACTATTCCTTCCACTGACCACCAAGCCAGAAACATTGCTTACTCCCACACTGACACTAGGATATATTTTTTTTCTCCCACTGTCCACATTCCGGACCCCTAAAATCCAAAGAACAGCAAAGCGTCTTTGTTTAGAAAGTTTGGACACCCTTGACCTCGATATCAATTCATCTGAATTGGAACGCTTTGTTCAGCAGCCATCATTTCACTGAGAAGGGGTGTGCGATAAGATCTAGAGGTAAATCTTTTCTTGTGCAGTGCTGACATTTCACCATAATAAGACGTGAGTCTACAACTGTCAGTTACCTATATATTCCATTACCTTCTCTCATTATATTCATCCCCCCCAGCAAAACACTAAAAGTTATTATAAGCAGAGTTTTACAGCAACTGTCCGCTTTCAGAAAAATTCTTGTGTCCTATTTCTTTTGGCACTAATGAAGGTATATCAAGACAGTAAACTAAAGCCAAAATATTTTTTTCTTGTTACTTTAATAATGGACTACAGCAGTAGAAGACTTTTAGTTAGAAGATTGTTTGCAAATGTTCGGCCACCACTAAATGTTTTTGGTTTTAAAGCAACCCTGTCATTTGCCCATGTGTAAACAATCTGAAGGGTTGGCTGTAATGTGCTGTGCAGGAATAAAGGCATAGTTGCCAACAGTCCCGATTATTTTATTTATTTTTTTTTTTTTCTGGGACAATCCTGATCTGCACCCACCTCTCACCCCCTGCACTCTGCACCCACCTCTCACCCCCTGCACTCTGCACCCACCTCTCACCCCCTGCACTCTGCACCCACCTCTCACCCCCTGCACTCTGCACCCACCTCTCACCCCCTGCACTCTGCACCCACCTCTCACCCCCTGCACTCTGCACCCACCTCTCACCCCCTGCACTCTGCACCCACCTCACCCCTTGCACTCTGCTCCCACCTCACCACCTGCACTCTGCTCCCACCTCACCACTGCACCCCTTAACCCTGCACTCTGTACATAGCTCACCCATGAACCCTGCACTCTGCACATAGTGTTCCCCTCAACCCTGCACTCTGCATGTAGCGTACCCCTCAATGCAGAATTCTGCACATAGCACACCCCTCAACCTTGCACTCTGCACCTAGCACCCCCCCAACTCTGCACTCTGTAAATAGTGCATCCCTGCACTCTGTACCTAGCGTACCCCTGAACGCTGCATTCTGTACATAGTGCACCCTTCAACCCTGTATGTAGCACACCTTTTAACCATGCACTCTTTATGTAGTGCACCCCTCAACCCTGCGCTCTGTACATAGTGCACCCCTCAAAGCTAGTGCAGTTTGGCCACACCTGCAATTTGATGCAGAGGTTTTGATGTGCAGTAACCTCTAGCAACCAATCGGTGAGCAATAATGATTTGCAGTAACCTCTAGAAACCAATTAATGAACAGTAATGATGTTTTGTAACCTCTAGCAGCCAATCAGCAAGCGGAAATGATGTGCTGTTACCTCTAGCAGCCAATAACAATCGCTACCTGATCTGCTGCAGTAAACTCATTTTGAGTCTAGCTGGGGGGGGGGGGGGGTGCTTAATAAAATGTTTGCCCAGGGTCCAATCAATATTAAAGATGGCCCTGTGTGCATGGGCCATTAAAAGAGAACAACCGGGCCGATGAGCTCACCTATCTGTCACTCTGCTCACTTATCATATCAGTATGCTTCTTTCAAGGCAACATAACTGATTGTTTCCTTGTGCTGCTTCTCCCTCCTCAAGTTACCTGCAACAAAAATAAATAAATGTAAAGATATATTATTAAAAACATAGGGGGAATTAACAAAGCTTTCTGTGCCGTTATAATGGAGCAGTAAACTGGCAGGAGTGGCATGCGTAATATGAACAAAACAAATCGATCTGTTTCAGGTCTATTTGCACCACCCGAGCCTGTTTTGTATTTCAGAACAAAGCACAAACTGGTGTGGGTTCAGCACCTAATTTGCAAAGGTATCACAGCAGTTTCCAGTATAGAAGACTGCCACAGATGCTCAGCAAATGTAAACTGGCAGATAGCTCAAATGCCTTGCTCTGACCATGCAGTGAATGCTCTACACGGACAGAACCTGCCTATATCACGTGCAGGTTTAGCAGAATTTTTTTTCTTTCTCTTGTTTTTATCTGAGCAGGAGGCAGCGCAAACTGCTCCAGCTTTCCTTTTCTCTATGCTGTGTCTGGGGCAGACCGGGTATAGAAAACTGAGTCGATTGCTCCTAATTAACAAGGGCCTACTTTTGTTAGTTAGGAACAGGATCTGCTCTGATTTCTCAGTTCAATAGAGTGGGGCAGGCAATATATCCCCTATTTGGTTACAATCATTTGTTTTATATATCTGATTTATTACCACAATAATGTCAATACGGCCTATACATTTTCCCCCATTACCCTAAGGTGCATCAGTTATGTTTTGTTGGGTAATTTTATAGAGATGTGCAGGACAAAAAAAAATTATTTTGTTTCATTTTGGATTCATTTGTTAAGTTAATAATTTTGTTTGGTAATATTCGTTATGTTAGAATCATTTGTTTTCGGAATTAATGTCATATATTTGGATTCGTTACCTTTATCTGTTATTTTCAAATTAGAATTTCAAAACTCGAATTTTGAATCAAATTCGAATTTTGGAAGACGGCTATATTCGTTTTATTCTATTCTAATTGATGCTATTTTTTTCTATTATGTTATTTTATTTTCTCATCTACTCTATTCTCTTCTTCTTTTATTTTCTATTCTATTTTATTCTATTCTTTTCGATTGTATTCTGTTCTCTTTCATTCTCATTTATTCTTTTTCCATTCTATTCTATCCTTTTATTTTCTATTCTATTTTTTTCTACTCTATAAAGCAGCCTAAGAAGGAATCGTCACCTTATTTCACTTTTATGCCTCACTGTATTTATTGCAATATGTTTCCATTTTGAATTTGAATAATTTGTTTCTTTATAATGTAGTTTGGATTCATTGAAGTTCATTACTATTGTAATTTGGAAATTCTGATATGATACATCCGGATGGCGAAGATTTCATCCAAATTTCGATTGGTAACTAAACGAATCGCACGTGTCTAGTAGTTTTCTAGATTTGTACTTCCGCCTGTGAAATATCCTTCGGTTTGTTCTAAATCTTGCCGTTATTTCCATAAAAACATGGGCCCTTCTAGTATGGTTATCAGCAACTCTGCAGTGCCAGATTGTGAAACTATGCCCACTGAGGTGACATAGACTAGCACTGAGCGCTCATACCATGGGTGTTTAGCATCGCCTGTGGGCAGACAATGGAGTCCTGGAAGTTGGAGGTCCAGACATGATAGCTGCATGCAATAGGAGTGGAGTAGGTTGCAGTTCCACATTACTATTGTAGGTTTTGATGTGTTAGCATGCTGTTTATGCAGACATAGATGGAACAACCAGTCATACATTATACTGTAATTAGTAGTCCTGCCACTAAGTGGTGGGAATATGTTTGACGCATGTATGATGTCATTTTCTTCCTAGTGGAACTGTGTGGTTTGGATGCTATTTCCTGCCTTTGAGTTCCAGTTGTTATCCAATAAAACATTAAAGGCCAGGTGTCCGGCTCCATTTTCACTGGAAAGAGTCCCATCTACAGCAGCTTCCCAACAAGATGCATTTGTCAGGGCTCTTTTAGGCCTGATTCACACCTTTTGCATTTTTAGTGCTTTTTGCATTTTGCAGATTCGCACTACACAACGTGTTCTATAGGAAACCATGTTTAATGGACTGTAGTGCAAATCTGCAAAATGCAAAAAGCACTAAAAATGCATAGGTGTGAATCAGGCCTTAGACAGTAAGCGTATCGCCTTCTGAAAAGTGATCTGGATTGGAATACAATATAGCAGCGGTTGACAGGCATTCAGGAGGTGCTCTTGACGTCTGTTTCTTTTTGTTTGTTTTACTTTTTTTTATTGCTGAATGGCAATTTTACATTGCGGCATCACGCTGCGACTGTGAGCCTAGCGTTTGGCTTGCAGTTGCAATGCAGCCCCATTGATCTAAATGATCAAGTCTGACAAGCTGTCCTACCTGTCAAACTCTGCAGCCCAAGTTAAAATGGCTGTGAAGTATTGTGAAAGCATTGTGTACATGTGTTCAGCCCTGTCAGACTGTGATTTTCCGGAATCCAATGTGTGTGTGTGTGTGTGTGTGTGTGTGTGTGTGTGTGTGTGTGTGTGTGACTCGATCAGTGTATGGTCTAGTATTAATGGAGGGGATCTGGGCCGTGTAGACTTGAAACTGATGAAGGTGTGGTGTAGGTGAGCCCTATTTGGTTCTCAGGCTGCTTCTTCTCAGAATTTGACAGAAAGGCGCTCCACAAAGTACTCGGATGAGTGTAGAGGCGTGCTTACTATAAAAGTTCATCGCACTTGAGATTATATTTAAGACGTTTATTGAAGATCACAGGTGATAAGTAAAGCCAACACATTTTGGGGGGAATCGGGGCTTCATCAGGGCTGTGGTGGTAGATGTGCTGGTACAATGCAAGCTGACGGCACCAAACAGGCCATACTCTTATCCAAGAGTAGAGAGAAGAGAAGCCCCACAATAATGGGATTATGTGGGTTCAACAAAGATCAATGTATGACTATATTAAACATCCAAAATGGTGTAAAAGCATAATTGCAATTTTTATTCAAACCAAGTATTAAAAAAACATAGATGGCTGGTGTAACAACTTATCACCTCAGAACGACCTTTAGTGATGCATGATATTCAGGACATATGTTGTCATCTGTATTGAGAAGTCATGGCTCCATGATGACAACATGTATGTCCTGAATATCATGTATCACTAAATGTCGCACTGAGGTGATAAGTTGTTACACCAGCCATCTATGTTTTTTTAATACTTGATTTGAATAAAGATTGCAATTATGCTTTTACACTATTTTGGATTTTTACTATTGTCATACGTTGAACTTTATTGGGCCCAAATAATCCCACTATTGGGGGGCTTCTCTTCTTTCTACGCATGAATATTTAGGGATAATGGCCCACCTTTTCCAGACCATAACTTCTTCCCCTCATTATACTCTTGTCCATATCCTGGTTCCAGATTTGTCCGAACACATCTACTGCCACAGCCCTAATAAAGGGGGAAGCATTTTTCCCAAAATATATTGGCTTTACATATCACCTGTGAAGTGTCGACTTCAATAAATATAACAAGTGGATGTAAACCCAGAAATTTTCTTTTTGATGTCATAATATAGAGTATAAGATTTCCTATCATTTGAGCCCAGTCTTGCCACAAAGAGTTAATCCATCTCTGAGCAATCCTCTTTTATTGTTCAGTGTGATAAATCTTGACAAACAGAGAAAAACTTTGTCAAATCCTCCCCCTTGCTGTGAGTGACAGGTGATTTACATATCTCATGCACTAGCCTAAGACATGCATTATTTTTAATTCCCTCCCACTACTTTCTTCTGCTGCTCTGCCAGGATTGGATGTTCCACACCTCAGCATGATTTGGCATGCTGAAGTCATGTGGTTACTTTCCTGTCTTTTCACTGGATGTTAGAGATCATAGCAGAAGTTCAGTGTAAGAAATACACAGGAGAAAATGCATATTGACAAGGGGAGTGTAGAGGTGAGCGGGGAGTCTACTGACATCACGACTCCACCCACCGAGCTCCAGACAACAGACCCACCCACAGAATCTGCAGTTTTTCGGCTCTCATAACAGACAGAGGGGAGACATTTGACAGGTAAAGATACATGCAGGAGGCATGTATATCCTTATAGATAACCCCTATGGCAGTAGTTTAGAAAGGATGACATTGGGTTTATATCCACTTTAAGTGTGACAAGCATTTTTTTTTACTGAGTGCGCTTCTTCGCCCGCTCAAGAGACTGTAATGTTTGGATCCCAGTGTACATTTCTGATCTCTCCACAGCTGTGATCATTACCATGTTTTACTAGTTGGTACATGTTCACTGCTTAATTCAATAATGCCTCTCAATTTATACAGTATCAGTCAGAACATATTAAGAGTAACAACCCAGCCCAAAAACAGGTTCTCAATGTGACTCCTCAGTCTGCTTTAGATAAAACAAACAAACTTCTGTTTTATTCCTTCTTCATGTGAAAAACATTGAGTTATAAGTGGTGGATTAATATTAGAATACAAACCTGTTAGGCTATCCAAAGACCTAAGACGGTGGTTGGGCTATCCAACTACTGAAAGATCTTGCTTATGAAAGAACATCCATGGATTTACACAATTGTTTCAGCTCGCCAAACCTGTCTGTGTACTGAGAGGATATCTCTTTCCCTGGTGCAATGTAGAAGAAGCAATAGTGATCTTGGAAAATCCATTTTTTTTTTGGGGGGGGGGGGGGGTTGCCAAAATCGGCCAACTGATGGGTATGTGTAAAGGCCATAATGTCTCCATAGTAATTCAACTGTTCCCAGGTCATCATTGATCAGAATAGGCTATAATCATAGCATGCCATGAGTATTCTGAAATAGAAAGAAAATATTCAATGCTACTAATGTGCCATGTATACAAATCTATTATTAAAGATGAGCTGTCAGCAGGAATATTCAGTTTTAGGGAAAACGGATTATGCCAAAACCTCATGTACACTAAACCTAACTTGAGGCTATTAAATACCGGTAAATACACAGCTGAAATATGTACATGTGAGTGATTTGCCAAAGAAATTGTATTTCTCAAGGGCTAGTGCTGTGATGCAGGTGCCCCTGTCAGACAACACAACCAGATCCCCATCTCTGTACAGCTTACTTTGCAGCTTGGGGTAGTACCAGCCCTAGCTTGTGATGTAGATCCTGATTGGCTCTTAGTGTTATTTCTACAAAGATTCAGTAATGTTTGCTGTTTCTAGGTAAAAAAAAAATTCAATATATATTAAATGCATTAAATGCTGCATTTTTCTATATGCATTGAGTTCAGATTTAACTCCATGTGTTCTCTTTTAAAGTGTGTATGTATGCTCAAAATAATATATCTCGCTGTATACAGTTTGCTTTAAAGAGTCTCTGTAACCAACCTAAAATATTTTAGGTTGGAAAACAATGAGTATTTCAAATACTTACTTAGTGTTTTTTGAAGGGGAATAACATAGATCGTCCCCTGAGTGACAACTTTGAATCTGCTGGGCCTGTTGACATTACATCTAAGATGGCAGCGCCCAAGCAGCAGTCTCAGACTTTTTGTATGACTACATAAAAGAGGCTTTTACAGGTAAATAACATGCCTTACATACAGTGCCTTGAAAAAGTATTCACACCCCTTGAAATTTTCCACATTTTAACACGTTACAACCACAAACAGAAATTTATTTTATTGGGATTTTATGTGATAGACCAACACAAAGTGGCACATAATTGTGAAGTGGAAGGAAAATGATAAATGGTTTTCAAATTTTTTTACATATAAATATGTGAAAAGTGTGGCGTGCATTTGTATTCAGCCCCCCCTGAGTCAATACTTTGTAGAACCACCTTTAGCTGCAATTACAGCTGCGAGTCTTTTTGGGTATGTTTCTACCAGCTTTGCACATCTAGAGAGGGACATTTTTTGCCCATTCTTCTTTGCAAAATAGCTCAAGCTCTGTCAGATTGCATGTAGAGCATCTGTGAACTGCAATTTTCAAGTCTTGCCACAGATTCTCAATTGGATTTAGGTCTGGACTTTGACTAGGCCATTCTAACACATGAATATGCTTTGATCTAAACCATTCCATTGTAGCTCTGGCTGTATGTTTAGGGTCATTGTCCTTCTGGAAGGTGAACCTTCGCCCCAGTCTCAAGTCTTTTGCAAACTCTAATGCCCCGTATGCACAAGCGGATTTTCCGTCAGAAAAAACTTGTATGGTTTTTCTGATGGAATTCCACTCAAGCTTGCCTTACATACACACTGTCAAAGTTCAGAGAACTTGTGTGACCGTCAAGAACGCGGTGACGTTCAACACTACGATGAGCCGAGAAAATGAAGTTCAATGCTTCCGAGCATGCGTCGAATTGTTTCCGAGCATGCGTAGGAATTTTGCGCGTCAGAATTTGTACAGACGATCGCATTTTCAGATAGGAACTTTTCCCAACCGAAAAATAGAGAACATGCTCAATATTTTGCTGGCTGGAATTCTGCCAGCAAAAGACAGATGGAGCATACACACGGTCGCATTTTCTGACAAAAAGCTCTCATCGGAGTCTTGCTGGTGGAATTCCCGATCGCGTGTACCCGGCATAACAGGTTTTCTTCTAAGATTGCCCTGTATTTCTCTCCATCCATCTTCACATCAACTCCAGCTTCCCTGTTCCCTGCTAAAGATAAGCATCCCCACAGCATGATACTGTTACCACCATGTTTCATGGTATGTTCAGGGTGATGTGCAGTGTTAGTTTTCCGCCACACGTGGGGGTTATTTACGAAAGGCAAATCCACTTTGCACTGAAAGTGCACTTGGAAGTGCAGTCACTCTCAATCTAAGGGGGTAGATATGAAATGAGTGGAAGCTCTGCTGATTTTATCATCCAGTCATGTGCAAGCTAAAAATGCTGTTTTTTATCTTCCTTGCATGTCTCCCTCGGATCTACAGCGACTTTACTTCCAAGTGCATTTGTAGTGCAAAGTGGATTTTCCTTTAGTAAATAACCCCCATATTTACATTTTGGTCTCATCTGACCAGAGCACCTTCTTCCACATGTTTGCTGTGTCCCCCACATGGCATCTTACAAACTGCATACAGGACTTCTTATGGCTTTCTTTCAACAATGGCTTTCTTCTTGCCACTCTTCCATAAAGGTCAGATTTGTGGAGTGCACGACTAATAGTTGTCCTGTGGACAGATTCTCCCACCTGAGCTGTGGATCTCTGAGGCTCCCCCAGAGTTACCATGGGCCTCTTGGTTTGCAGTTGTGCCATACTCTTTCCATTTTCAGGTGATAGGTTGAACAATGCTCCGTGAGATGTTCAAAGCTTGGGATTTTTTTTATATCCTAACCCTGCTTTAAACTTCTCCACAACTTCATCCCTGACCTGTTTGGTGTGTTCCTTGGCCTTCATGGTTCTGTTTGTTCATTAAGGTTCTTTAACAAACCTCTGAGGGCTTCACAGAACAGCTGTATTTATACTGGGATTTAATTACACACAGGTGGACTCTATTTACTAATTAGGTGACTTCTGAAGGCAATTGGTTCCACTAGAGTTTGGTTAGGGGTATTAGAGTAAAGGGGGCTGAATACAAATGCATGCCATGCTTTTCAGATATTTATTTGTAAAAATGTTTGAAAATCATTTACCATTTTACTTTCACTTCACAATTATGTGCCACTTTGTGTTGGTCTATCACATAAAATCCCAATAAAATAAATTTACGTATTTTGGTTGTAACATGACAAAATGTGGAAGATTTCAAGGGATATGAATACTTTTTCAAGGCACTGTACATTCAATGCACATATAATCATAAAAGCAGATTCTTGTTTAAATGAATGGTCTGGTGACGGGGTCACCTAAAGAAATTTTTTTTATTGCAAACCAACAGTACTTTTTTTTTTTTTTTTCACAGTGCTAATGCACTACCCTGCAATTGTCAGCCCATTGTGCAAGCTCCCTCAGTTGGCTGTTGGGCTACCTATCAAGTCTGTAGGACCTGATCATTTATTATAAACTGCAAGGTCAGATTAGAAAATTGCTTTCTTACTAAAATTTAGGCCAATATGGAAAGAGGGCAAAAGTTAAAGTATAGTCAAAACTTTTGTTGTAGTTTTGGACAGTGTGGCGATAGGTTAGAGCACCTTTTAAGTTTTATTTCTGTCCATGCCCCCCATAAGGGAGATTCACCCTTTCTATTTGTCTTGTTTACCATTATCATTGAAAGTATGAGTGAAAGAAAATCCCAACTTTTGGGCTGTCCCCAAAAAAGTAATAGAGGTGAAATCCTCCATCGGGGACACTAGTTCAAGCATGACCTGTACCAATATATCTTCTGCCAGGCCTGTACTGGCCATCGGGACTACAGGGAGTTTCCCGGTGGGCCGATGGCCCAGTGGGCTGGTTTCAGTGACAGCCTGTCAAAGTAATGGCTTTCTTGGTACGCGCTCAACTTCACACAGTGATGTGAGAAAGATGAGAAAAATACAGAGGAGAATAAGTGAAATAGTAAAAGAGGTTAGTGAGGACTCCTTATGTTATGCTACTTATGTTTTTTTGCACAATTGCGTATAGTTTATATACAGTTTTTGTGCTTGTTTGCACAAATAAAGTGGGCCGGTCTGGATGAAGTCCAGGGCCAAATTTTTATCCCAGTCCAGCCCTGTCTTCTGCTGACACATTCCATCAAACAGGGAACCTAAGGTGCCTAAAAAGGAGCAGCACCAAAATACACAAATAAGTTGCCCACTCCATTGGTAGATCGGTGTCTTCCAATTGTAATACCCAATCGATCTCCTGTTACCCATCACATAAACTTACTCCCACATTTCATAGCAATCATCCTCACATGAAGACATAATATAGAATGGAACAGAAAAAAATATATAAACTGCGCTAAACAAAAGTTATATGTGTTGAGGTGGATAAATAATGTGATCTATCACCAACAAAAAAGGTTTTCAAAATACACAAATCAAATGAATAAAGTCCAAATATCCCACGTGGTAGGTATTCAGTATAAATGTGAATGCTGATCCAGATGAGCTATGATTGCTCTTACCAGAACTCCAAAGAGATAAGCGGATGGCAAAAAAACCCTTGCCGGGGCCTCTGGGGTATTGGACCAAACAGCACCGTCCGTGGTCAGATCAAAGTCCCCTCAATGGATACAGGATAGAAGCAAACACAAGAAAAAAAGACTGGCCATAGTGTAGTATGTTAAATGCTGGACATAGACATACGAACATACCAATCACCCAGGTGTGCACATAAAAACAACCAAAAACAGGGGGGGAGGGAAGTGAAAAACCCCACCACCGTGGCTGTAGATTGTGCTTACCGACTCACGGTGACACACAGGCTTTTAATAGGTTAGGAGCTGACATATAGCTGGCAAGAAGCACCTTGATACGTCCTCATTACACGAAGTCCACATCGTCAGTATACCACCCAGAATAGAATAATAAACTCTCCATGGTGAAGTACGTTTAAAAGCAGATTTACTTCACCATGGAGAGTTTATTATTCTATTCTGAGTGGTATACTGACGATGTGGACTTCGTGTAATGAGGACGTATCAAGGTGCTTCTTGCCAGCTATATGTCAGCTCCTAACCTATTAAAAGCCTGTGTGTCACCGTGAGTCGGTAAGCACAATCTACAGCCACGGTGGTGGGGTTTTTCACTTCCCTCCCCCCCTGTTTTTGGTTGTTTTTATGTGCACACTTGGGTGATTGGTATGTTCGTATGTCTATGTCCAGCATTTAACATACTACACTATGGCCAGTCTTTTTTTCTTGTGTTTGCTTCTATCCTGTATCCATTGAGGGGACTTTGATCTGACCACGGACGGTGCTGTTTGGTCCAATACCCCAGAAGCCCCGGCAAGGGTTTTTTTGCCATCCGCTTATCTCTTTGGAGTTCTGGTAAGAGCAATCATAGCTCATCTGGATCAGCATTCACATTTATGCTGAATACCTACCACGTGGGATATTTGGACTTTATTCATTTGATTTGTGTATTTTGAAAACCTTTTTTGTTGGTGATAGATCACATTATTTATCCACCTCAACACATATAACTTTTGTTTAGCGCAGTTTATATATTTTTTTCTGTTTCATTTGGTGTTGTCGCACTGTTTACTGCTGCTTAACCTTTGTGCTTCTAGCGCAGAACTTTTTGCTTTACATAATATAGAATGGGTAAACGCAACCAAACTACTATAGGATGTATGTGTTTTTTATAATGTATAAGGGCTCACGTACATGGGTGCATTCCTTCTTATAACACACTAGCATACACTATATTGTCAAAAGTATTGAGAGAACTGCCTTTACACGCAAATGAACTTTAATGGCATACCAGTCTTAGTCTGTAGGGTTCAATATTGAGTTGGCCCACCCTTTGCAGTGCTAACAGATTTAACTCTTCTGGGAAGGCTGTCCACAAGTTTTAGGAGTGTGTCTATAGGAATGTTTGACCATTTTTCCAGAAGCCCATTTGTGAGGTCAGGCACTGATTTTGGACAAGAAGGTCTGGCTCGTAGTCTCCACTCTAATTCATCCCAAAGGTGTTCTATCGGGTTGAGGTCAGGACTCGTGCAGGCCAGTCAAGTTCCTTCACTCCAAACTCGCTCATCCATGTCTTTATGGACCTGCTTTGTGCACTGGTGTGCAGTCATGTTGGAACAAAACTGTTCCTACAGTCGAGAGCATGAAATTGTCCAAAATGTCTTGGTAAGCTGACGCTTTAAGAGATTCCTTCACTGGAACTAAGGGGCCAAGCTCAACCCCTAAAAAGCAACCCCAAATCATAACCCCCCCCCCCTCCATCAAATAATTTGGACCAGTGCACAAATCAAGGTCCATAAAGATATGGATGAACGAGTTGAGCGATCATTGTATTCTGATGGCAGGGAAGGCTCCCCGCTGTCAGAATACAATAGTACGTGGATGGGGGAATCGGATCCATTTTTTAAATTTTTTTTCGTTTACTTGCTGACTCATATAGTTTTGGTAGATCTAATGTTTACTTGTTTAGTCAGATTGTAACATGTATGGTGAGCCTAAGAGGCCAAGAATTGCAAAATTCACCTGTGTATTTCCTTTCACTCTGACATTTCTGCAAGAGTGCATTGGATGAATGTGGCCTCATGAGACTGATTGATAGAAACCAGAGAAAAGTTGCACCATTTTTTTAAACTGTGTCATTTGGCTAAATGTCTCTCATTATGTGTCATTATTATATCATAACTCTCGGTAGAGATGAACTGTTCATGAAGACTGAGTGACGCTCCTAATTGGAATCATTTCAATCAGGAAAGTGCGTGGAGCTCCGAGTGCCTGTGCAAGGTGCAGGTCCCATTTTATTTGGTACCTCCTCAGACAAGGAGAATGTTGCAGGGCAGGTTGAGCAAGGGGTGGCAGCTCAACTGACAACAAACTATGTTGTCGTACCACACCCCCAGAGAGGAATTAACTAGAAGCCGTCACACCCTTTTTAAAAAGGCTGGAATAGGTTCTAGTTCATCCAAAGTGAAACTTGTCGAACTTAAAGGAACCTGATATTTTTTTTCAACCCCTTAAGAAAAGTGAGGTCATTGAGATGCTGATAATCAGACTAAGTAGCCAGGTGCTGGTATGACTGACAGCCATGCAGCACATTCTGTTCTGGGACATAGGAGATAACTGACTGCAAGGCAATGTGTTGTCTTTTCAGGCAGACACTTTAAATGCCATTTTTCTTTATTTTAACCACTTCAGCACTGGAAGGATTTACCCCCTTAATGACCAGGCCATTTTTTGCGAAACAGCACTGCGACGCTTTAACTGACAATCGCATGATCATGTGACGTTGAACACAAAAAACCCCCAAAATTTCCCCACAAATAGAGCTTTCTTTTAGTGGTATTTGATCACCTCTGCAGTTTTTATTTTTTGCGCTATAAACAAAAAAAGACCGACCATTTTGGAAAAAAAAAAAACAATATTTTTTACTTTTTGCTATAATAAATATCCCCCCAAAGAATTAAAAAAAATAAATAAAAAATTTCTTCATCAGTTTAGGCCAATATGTATTCTTCTACATATTTTTGGTAAAAGAAAAATCGCAATAGGCGTATATTGATTAGTTTGCGCAAAAGTTATAGCATCTACAAAATAGGGGATATATTTATAGCATTTTTATTATAATTTTTTTACTAGTAATGCCGATTTTTAGCAGGACTGTGACATTGCGGCGGACAGATCGGACACTTTTGACACTTTTTTGGGACCAGTGACATTTATACAGCGATCAGATCTAAAAATAGCCACTGATTACTATATAAATGACACTGGCAGGAAAGGGGTTAACAGTTGGGGGCGATCAGGAGGTTAAGTGTTCCCTAGGGAGGTGTGTCTAACTGTGGGGGGGAGTGGACTGACTGGGAGTAGAGAGTGATTGCTGTTCCTGATGACTAGGAACAAACAATCTCTCTCTACTCCCCTGTCAGAACAGGGATCTGTATGTTTACATTGACAGATTCCCGTTCTGGCTCTCTGCAAAACCATTGTGGCTGGCCATCGATTATCACAGCCACGTGCATCAGCTCTGATGACACGGGCGCACACCTGCTATTGCTTTTAAAGCGGCCAACATACACCTACGGCAATTCATGCAGCCGTGCAAACCTGCTGCAGTATAATGACGGCAGCCAGTCGGCAAGCAGTTAAAGCGGTAGTAAACCGCTGGGTGTTATTTTTTTTTTTTAACTTAAACTTGGAGTTTAGTTACGAGAGTCATCCTAATTGTAATAACTTTTTGGATCTTGCTCTCAGCAACAACATCTCAACAAATACTGTTCATTCCCGCACATATCGGAAAGGTTGTGCTGGAAACTCCTTGCTGTTGGCTACCAGATGTCACCCGTCCCACACCATCAAGGCAATACCTGTGGGGGAGTTCATTGGAGCAAATCGCAATTGCTCTGATGAAAAGTCTTTCCTGCATGAGTGAGATTATTACTGCTAAACTCAAAGAACGAGGCTACAAACAGTGGCACATAGACAGAGCCATCTGTTTGGCTACAACCAAAGAAAGATCCCATCTCCTAGAAAGGAATAGGAATAGAAGTAATAACTAAATTAAAGGAGGAGTCCACCTAAACCGCCTAAAAAAAAAAAAAATATTAAAAGCCAGCAGCTACAAATACTACAGCTGCTGACTTTTAATAAATGGCCACTTACCTGTCCCAGAGTCCAGCGATGTCGGCAGCCGACACCAAGAACCCGCTCGGTTCTCGGCAGCTGCCGCCGCCATCCTAGGTGAGGGAATCAGTAAGTGAAGCGTTGCGGCTTCACTTCCCGGTTCCCTGCTGCGCATGCGCGAGTCGCGCTGCGCATCGTAACTGGTCCCCGCTATCTCCTGGAAGCTGTGTGTTTCCCAGGAGACAGCGCGGAGGGACAGGAAGAGGCATAGACTCCCATGGGAGTCTATGCCGGAAGTGGGTGCAAATACCTGTCTTAGACAGGTATCTGCACCCCCCTCCCCCCTGAAAGGTGCCAAATGTGACACCGGAGGGGGGGAGGGTTCCGAAAAGCGGAAGTTCCATTTTTGTGTAGAACTCCGCTTTAAACCCACGTGTAATAGTGGCATTAATGTAAAGGTAGAGGTGATCTACAACCTTTGCCACTACTTTTTCACAAGATTTTAACTCTGTGAAAGGGATTATTTCGAAATATCTGCCGGTCCTACATGCAGATCCAGATCTGGCACCTATATTGTCTGCAGGTTGCATGTTTTCTAGCCGTCGTTCACAAACTCTGGGCAATATCTTGTTCCCGAGCCTATTTTCATCCTCTGGTCATATGGGGACCTGGTTAAAGGGTCCAAGGCTTTCTTTATATATACAGCAGGGATATGCAATTAGCGGACCTCCAGCTGTTGCAAAACTACAAGTCCCATCATGCCTCTGCCTCTGCGTGTCATGCTTGTGGCTGTCAGAGTCTTGCTATGCCTCATGGGACTTGTAGTTCTGCAACAGCTGGAGGTCCGCTAATTGCATATCCCTGATATACAGTATCTCACAAAAGTGAGTACACCCCTCAGTTTTGTAAATATTTTATTATATCTTTTCATGTGACAACACTGAAGAAATGACACTTTGCTACAATGTAAAGTAGTGAGTGTACAGCTTGTATAACAGTGTAAATTTTCTATCCCCTCAAAATAACTCAACACACAGCCATTAATGTCTAAACCGCTGGCAACAAAAGTGAGTACACCCCTAAGTGAAAATGTCCAAATTGGGCCTAAAGTGTCAATATTTTGTGTGGCCACCATTATTTTCCAGCACTGCCCTAACCCTCTTGGGCATGGAATTCACCAGAGCTTCACAGGTTGCCACTGGGGTCCTCTTCCACTCCTCCATGACAACATCACGGAGCTGGTGGATGTTAGAGACCTCGTGCTCCTCCACCTTCCGTTTGAGGATGCCCCACAGATGCTCACTAGGGTTTAGGTCTGGAGACATGCTAGGCCAGTCCATCACCTTTATACCCTCAGCTTCTTTAGCAAGGCAGTGGTCGCCTTGGAGGTGTGTTTGAGGCCGTTATGCTGGAATATTGCCCTGCAACCCAGTCTCTGAAGGGAGGGGATCATGCTCTGTTTCAGTATGTCACAGTACATGTTGGCATTCATGGTTCCCTCAATGAACTGTAGCTCCCCAGTGCCGACAGCACTCATGCAGCTCTAGACCATGACACTCCCACCACCATGCTTGACTGTAGGCAAGACACACTTGTCTTTGTACTCCTCACCTCGTTGCCGCCACACACGCTTGACACCATCTGAACCAAATAAGTTTATCTTTGTCTCATCAGACCACAGGACATGGTTCCAGTAATCCATGTCCTTAGTCTGCTTGTCTTAAGCAAACTGTTTGTGAGCTTTCTTGTGCATCATCTTTAGAAAAGGCTTCCTTCTGGGACAACAGCCATGCAGTCCAATTTGATGCAGTGTGCGGCGTATGGTCTGGTGACTGACAGGCTGACCCCCCACCTCTTCAACCTCTGCGGCAATGCTGGCAGCACTCAAATGTCTACTTCCCAAAGACAACCTTTACACAAGGTACACAAATCCGAAGCACAAAGTGCCACGCATGCTCAGAATAAATAGATGAAAGCTATTGGCTACTGCCCCGTTTATAGTGCCGACGTACGTGTTTTACGTCACCGCGTTCAGAATGATCGGATTTTCCGACAACTTTGTGTGACCGTGTGTATGCAAGACAAGTTTGAGCCAACATCCGTCAGAAAAAATCCTAGGATTTTGTTGTCGGAATGTCCGATCAATGTCCGACCGTGTGTATGGGGCATTATAGTTGCATTATTCATACTTATATGGTGTTATGGATTTCTTTTATTGAGTGTTATTTGTTTTATGCACATTTTATGAATTTGCATCACTGAGTCTTTGCACTCATTACTCAGCAGGATATTAATTTATGTTTTATTATTTTATAATTTTACTATTTTATATATAATATCCTTCGTTGTTATATCTCAGTGATGGAGTATATTGGGATTTTTAAGGTAGCACCACATGTTATTTAACTTTTTCCTATACATCAGCTTGACATACTTGTGAGATCATTCAGCATTCAATGACCGGTGCATCTGACCTGCATTTGTCCTGCTTCAAGCTGGATTTGAATTCCCATAAAATTGTATGTAAGACCCATCAACACAGACCCTTACATTTCTGGGGAAAAAATGTCACAATAATTGTTAACCCCCTGCAGCACCAGGCACACGTTTATAACTTATTTAGACACCTGCCCACACTCCCTCACACCAAATGCTTGTTATGTCTCTGTACCAGCAAGAAAATTTTAATGACAGGTCCCCAACTAAGCCATAACTCTTACAACAGCAAACATAAGAAACCAAATATGCTGATATGACAGTAACCCTTGTCAACGAGCATAATATATACAAGTAATGTACTTTTATCACTACAACATCAGTATGTGGGCAACAAAAATGTACAAGACCTTCCAGTTATTGTTTAAACACAATAAGCACGGTCTGCGGGTTCCCCTATAACAGAAGGCTAGTTAATTACCCCCTTTTTGTATCAATTTTGTATCTGGAAAGATACAACTTTTGATTTTGGTGAGTTCAGGAACCTCCTTCTGCTATACTGTTACTATTTACTCTCTATATACATTTAAAAGGTAGCATCTCCTGGAGGTTGCATGATATTGGTAGGTTGAACTGTGAGTTAGAGGCTGTCCTAGACTGGGGGAACGGGTTAAATTGTGAAGCCCAGTTCTCTGGCTTTTTGGTCCTAGCCAGGGCACCTGTGATATAAAAAGGGGGAAGGTTAAGGTCCAGGAGTCCCTTTCTCTCTCAGCCGAATTGGTTGGTTCTTCTCGTAGTATAAGGATTACTGCACCTTGCAGTCTGCTAAAGACATCGGGACTTTTGGAGACATTCAAGTCATGGACAATACCATAATGGACTCTCACCTCACAAAAGTATGCCTGGGCAGTAACATTACTATAGTTAGGGTTAGGGGAAAGAAGTTGTTCATATTGAGCTGTTATGCCACATTCCTTCAGTAAAGTTGCATTAACCGTGGTGAGCTTGGTCTTCAGTTATTCAAGGGGGTGCATGATGGTTCTGCTGTATATCTAAAGAAGCAGGGTCTGTAGAGCACTATGGGGTATGTAGTAACATCACTACGAAGGGCTGACTCTGTAAGACAAGGGAGAGGAGTGTAGTTGCTAAGAGTAACAAAGTTCAAGGCATTAAGCAGCTAGTCATTAGGCGTGGTACCTGGTAAGGTGACAAGTCCTCCGGTAGCGAGGGGGTCGATGTTAAACTTCTGACCTCCCTTCCTAGTAGTTGTTATCCAATAGCAACTGGGTCCAAACCTGCGTTATGGAGATCTATGGCCTGGTCACGAGTTTGGGGAGTGAAGAGTTAAAAGGATAAGTTCACCTTTTGTAACATGATGCATGTTACACCCATACTTGGGGTGTAACATGGTATGAACAGACTGGCCCCCGGTCCCCCTGATCCTCTGCTCTGACAGCTAGCAGGGGTTCTTCACCCCCCCACACACTATCTGTCACAATTTTAAAGAACGTGGCCGATTGGGGCTCTGTCCCGGTGGACGTGTAACTCATTTAGAGTCCCTTGCAGCTGTTGGCTTGTAGTTTTCAATTACCGTAACTACCATGGTACTGTGGAGTTCTGTGGTAGTTCATTGAGTCTTCCTGTCAGATTTTATCTGATTGCCCGTACGATGTATGAGCACACAGATACAGTGACAGGTCTGCAGGAGACCTGCATGGCACCGTTGATCTGCTGGTCACTGGTGCAATGCTTTAGAGGCTCCAGAAACAAAAAATAATAAATGCGCTTAATAAATCATGAGTGAAAAAAAAATCAGTGAAAGACCCAAAAAATAAATAACAAACAAACATAAACAACAGTAAAGGTAGCAAAATGTAAACGGTGAATCTTCAAAGATAAAAAAAGTGTCTTCCAAAGATTTAAAAAAAGTCCGTACGTACAAATCCAGTGATTAATCAATGAAGGTGAAAGGAACTTCTTAGTCACACAAAAAATACCTTGTGATGTGATCCACCACCGCCTAAAATGCACGCTTACCAGAGGGCAAGCTTGCAAAAGTTTGTATGGCAAATCAATGTCCGGTCAGTATTGCAGTCACTGCTCTTCTCCGGAGTATCGAACCAGAGGCAAACGGGATAGCTCAATCCAGTGGGCATACGGAGCAATCAGCAGGTAGGACCCAGGTGGATGGAAAAGAGGCTCTCCATAGTGTAAATCAGTATAACGAAATTAATTTAAGAATAAATTAATACATCGGAATGTAGAATAAAAGCATCAAGGATAAAAACAATAGCCGCCTGGCTTGCAGACACCCGTTCGGCTACGAGGTAGACCGCGATGACGTCAGTGCGTCAACTACCCGATGTACGTTTCGTCTCAGAAAGATGTCGTCACCTGCAATAAAATGTGCATTTATTATTTTTTGTTAAAAGGTGAACTTATCCTTTAAATGAGCATGCATGAGGTCTGCGCTATGTGCACGGTGGGCTCCCATTCTGTTGCTGGGAGTGAGGTAACAGGGGTATGCTGGACTGGTGCAGGCTCAGCATGTCCCTCCGAATGCAACACACATCAAATACAGTGTGTAGTAGGGACATGCGATGAGGTCAGTGACTGGTGAGGCACTGGCTAGTATCAAAGCCAGATACACACAGGTTACATACGCCATGATCGTTAGAGAGAAAGCAATAATTCTAGCACTAGACCACCTCTAACTCTAAACATGTAACCTGTAAAAAAAATTTTAAGCATCATCTATGGTGTTTTTTTAGTACTGAAGTTTGACGCCATTGCACAAGTGTGCGCTTTTTTTTAAGCGTGACATGTTGGGTATCTATTTACTCGATGTAACATCATCTTTCACATTATACAAAAAAATCGGGCTAACTTTAGTGTTTGTTTTTTTTTAATTCTTAAAATAATTGCTGCGCAAATACCGTGTGACACAAAAAGTTGCATCGACCACCATTTTATTCCCTAGGGTGTCTGCTAAAACAATATATATAATGTTTGTTCTGAGTAATTTTCTAGCAAAAAAATTTATGATTTTTACATGTAGGAGAGAAGTGTCAGAATTGGCCTGGGTGGCAAGGGGTTGATTACCATAAGTAATATACAAATAATTATTATATATTGTTTATAAGGTAATTCACTATATTTTCAAAAACTGTGGTCAAGCAGGTTATGACTTCAAACCAGTCATTTCACAGTAAATGGATAACTTTGTGAGAAAAACATGGGATTATGGGTAAATCTTATACCCATAAACACATGTTTTTTCCTTGTAGTTAGGAGGGCTGGGCTGGAAGGGAGAATTTGTCTTTTAGGCACATGCCCCCTTCTATGACACTGCAGTGAGTGGAGAGCCTCCACTGCAGCATTTTTATTAGACAGCTTGTTCCAATGGTGCTTTACCATTGGTCCAAGACTCCAAGCTGTCCATTGAGCTCAGCGCCTCTGACAAGAAGTGAGAGGCACTGTGAGCTCATCCTCTGTCTGCTGCAAACCGAGTGCGACAGCTTGTATTTAAACTGGCTGCTCTGTATGTAGCTTCTGACAGGCTGCGCAAGAAGCCCGTATCTTCGGAACCATAGATTATCGGAGCTCCACATTTGGGGTCTCGACTACGACCCTCGAAGATGATGATCATGGCAGGTGAGGCTCTGTCTTACCTGACTCCCCTGACCTGGTAGCTAGTGACATGGGAAAACAAACTTTTCAGAGGAACTCTCTATTTTATTGCTGCACACAGGGGGAAGGCTCAACTCTGAGTCAGGGAACTGCCTTAATGTTAGATTTTTCACATGGACGTAGTCTCTACATGGTCCTGGGCATTGAGGAGCACCCACATGCATTGTGTATAAAGTGATTTGTTTCCTATGAGGTTTTATACTCTGAGCTCTGTTTTTTTTTTTTGCACATATATAAAATATATAATGTATATTGAAATAAATATTAGTCTCACTTGACATTTTAGAACATGCTGGTTCTTGTTTAGTTAGTTGTATGGAAGGATTTATTGTCAGTGTTAAAATTACATCTGCTGTATCTGATTGCTGGAGGGACCTCCAGTGTGTTATGTGTACAGGAGGAGACCTTGCTACTGGGTGATGAGTATGCTTGAGAACTGTAGAGCCACAGGCTGTGGATACACTCTGCACATACTTTAAATTCCCTTCAACTTAAAGTGAACCTTGCCTCTGATATATTTTTATATGTTATATGCATGCATGTTAAGCAATGTTTATGTGTAATGCTTCCAGACAGGGTTGCCAACCGCCAGTAAATTTACTGACAGTTTGTAAAAATCTGATTTTTTTTTTTTAATTTTTATTTTTTACAATTGCCAGTAAATATCAGGGGCTGATAATTTCATGCTGTGTTGACTTTTTAAGTGTAAATCAAGCAAATTACTTTGTTATAGGTATTGTCAGTGTTTCCATATCATGTTTATACTGTTTAAATATTCACTGTGTTAGTTTTCAATAGGAGTTCTGTAATTTCTCAGGTTGCCAGTAAAAAATGTGCTCCGCCAGTACATTTTCCATGTTTTGTCAGTAAAAAATGCTGCAGGAGGTTGGCAACCCTGCTTCCAGATACTTATTGCCGATTACAGTACTCCCCCTTCATCTGCTATTCTCTTCAGTGGGACAGCATTATCTTTGTTCAGACAGCATTCTGGGTCAGTGTCTATTACCTGGACTGAGATAATGGCTCAGAGATGACATAGTCATGTAAATCCCAGCTGTGCTGAAGCTTCTCACCATTGTGACTAGCTACAAAGTTAAAGTAGAAGTCCACCCTAACACTAAAATCTCTACATCTACAGACATCCACGATCTAAGACTAACCTATAGAGCCCTGTAAAGAAGAAATTGCTATACATACCTTTTCTATAACAGATCCGGTCCGGTCCTACGCTGAGCTGTCAGCAGCTGCTTCAAGCGTGTAGGCGGGTGCAGAGGAGGCAGTCGACAACGGAAGCCCAGTAGTAACTCTATGGGTGACGTCACTTCCCATTAATTTCCCAGCCGTTGTCAGAGCTTCTGCCCCTGGAGACTGGACAGGATCAGCTTAAAAAAAAGGTATGTATAGCGATTTCTTCTTTACAGGGTTATATAGGTTAGTCTTAGATCGTGGATGCCTGTAGATGTAACAATTTTTGTGTCGGGGTAGACTTCCCTTTTAAGGCCTAGTTTACACTTGTAATCGATGGCAGTAAAAACAAATGGTTGAGCTGGTGCAACAAACATTATCCTCCTATTCCGACCCCATCCCGCCCCCCCTCCCCAAACATGACAATTTATGTTAATATGACTGCGCTGCAACTGTCCTGCAACCACATGCAATGTACATGGTAGCGGAGTGGTGCAGGCTTTTGGGTTTAAAAAAAATGCAAGAGGTAACATAGTGCCTCCCCACCGACTGTCAAATGTCCTCAGAAAAGGGCTCCAACATTGATAGGGCTTGCGTTAGCCTTCTGAAGCGCTAACAGCATTGCTGTATCCTCAATGGGGAAGAGGAGACTGATGGTACTGCCTGTTTTTTTTTAAATAAGCCTCATTTACATGGGGTGCCAATCAACGCTCCTATGCGAAGGGCTATCTTCTTCTGTGCAATCTATCTGCATTCTGATCTGTGCATTGGATATACAGTCCAGGAGGAACTTGGAGGTCCGTCCAGGTCAATGCAAATGTCTGCTTGTCATTGATTTGAACATGTTGTTTGCATGTGGCTACATGAACATCTAGGCATCCTGTGCAATTGAAGATAGCCCTTTGCACTGGTTCGTGGATCAGTTTGCTAGTGTGAATAAAATAATACTGTCAATGGGGTTAACTGCTTGTTTTGTCTAGGGGTAAATACCAAGCCTATACTCGCCTAATTCTTTGGAAAACGGCACTCCCCCGTGTCCAATGGTGAACTATTCCTGACGTCTTCATGTCCAGAGCCAGTCTATGTGCGTGATGATGTCGGGAACAGACCGCTACACAAGACCGCTGGACCACATGAGGGGGGGCAAGAGCCAAAGGGACCAGTTTTGTGCTGGGAGGATTAGATGAGTAGATCTTGACTCTCTGAACCTCTAAACAAAAACGAGCACTTAACCCATGCAGTGCGGGTACAGCCCTACTGGGGAATTTTTTTTTTTTTTACCCGGAGTTCAGCTTTAAGGTGCAGCTCCCAGCCTTCCTTATCCTTACCTGACCCGAATCTTGATCCAGCACTGTGCACAAGAGCAGCGGCTCTCCCCTCTCTCTTGGCTCTTTCTCCTCATAGGCTCAGGGAAAGCAGCTTGCTATTGGGGCACCTGGCAGGTGGGAGGAGCCAAGAGTGCCAACAGGAACAGGAGGATCAGGTCTGCTCTGTACAAGACCGTTGCACAGAGCAGATATGTATGACAGGTTTGTTATTTTAAAAAAATATAGGTTTACAATCACTTTCAAAGACAAGCAGATCCCATAGGCACGATGGGTTGCACTGCTAATAAAAACTTACCTGTGTATAGGTAAAAGACAACCGCTAACCAGGCTTATGTTTTTATTATTTCACAATGATATGAGCTAATGACATATTTCTGTTTTTCGTCATGCTAATTGGGTGTACAGTGCTTCATTGACCTCTCATACAGTACTGCGTAGAGCAAATCCAGTTACACCATAGTAATGAATTGTCCCAGAAAATATTTTCAAATGTTGTAAATGCAGCTCTGAATGAAGTCATTGCTTGCCTTGAAGTAATATGAGCTTCATTTTAGTATATTTATTGCATTATAGCTTTATGTTGGTGACTCTAGTAAATGCAGTGTGGAAATCCTTATATAATCAAGTTCAAAAGTAAATGCAGCTGGTCTAGACTTCCTAATCCAGAGCAATAAACATCTGATTGGCAGAACCCGACAGAGCTATATCATTCTCCTCATTGATCACTATAAATACTGACATCAGTCTGTGTCATTTTCCTCCCAGGGGTGGTTTCGATAAATGCATATAGCTTTGATATATTGTGGGAAAACCTGCTTGTTTGTAGTGATTTACATGTCTAATTTAAAGCATGCCTTTTGTCTAATAAAAAAAGATAAACTCTGCCTGACTGGCTGAGCTACGATGATGTTACTCCTGCACATGCACACAGAAGTCACGGACACGGCTCTGAAGAAACAGCAAGAGTATGCCATTACTTCAGAGCGCATGCACCGGTGGCGTCGCCGGATGCATACCATGTGAATATCTTCTAAACACCGCAAGTTTAGGAGATATTTACTGTACCTGTAGGTACAAGTCCAGAAAAAAGTTTACTATAACTTTAACATTTCCTTGCTGCTTATGTACAGGAGGCCTAAATGTCCTCAGAAATATGCTATGCAATGCTGGCTACACATTAATGGTTTTTATTTTAGATTTGATTAGTAAGATCAATAATTACCAGCGACTGGATAATAAAAGTGGCTAAATGTATGTATAATTTGAAAACTTCATTGCATTGGTGGTTAAGATCTGAAACAAGATCTAACTGTGTATATTCAGTGTTATCATTTCTCAAGTGCCGTTATATGGTTGCAGAGTGTTGGATCAAAGTTTTGGATCTAGTATGCAACAGAGAAATCTGTAGCCATAACACGACAACTAATAACGACATAACTAAACTTTCCTTTTTTGTTTAACTGCAAACACTGAAATTGCAAGTTGAAAATCAGTCATGCATGTCTGTAATAGATTTCCCAGCTGCTGTGTAAGCACAATTCAGGACTTCTCAATGACCTCCTGGCTTGATCTCTGCTGGCTGCACAGCTCGAAGGCCATAGACTTTGCACACCTCCTCTAAGTATGTCATTATGTTCCTATTTGCCTAAGGGGCAGAGTATACCACTACACAAAACAGTGTGTCTCCTCCATGTCCTGTCCCTTGTTCTAACTTCTCCACTGATAGCAACATGTAGTAAATCAAAAAGCAAGTGGCTGATAAAAGCACAAAAGCGAACGAGGACTAGGGTGCATTCAAGCCTGCAAATGCACTCAACGCTGATTACATGTGTGAACCCCAGCGGGGATTTCCGGCAAATAGCTGCAAGGGAGTCAGACCCATTGAAAGCAATGGGAGGCTGCTGGCTCCCACAGCTAATCGCAGCAATCAGGTGGTCAGGAATCGGGCCTCCCAGTTCTTGATAATTAGTATAGAACCCAAGGTTCTCAATGACAGCCCTCGGCGAGAGCCACAAGTACACATATCAGTGGCCCCACAGGGTTAAGGCCACATATATAAATACACTTCATGGAAAGGGGTTAAAAAAAATAATTTAAGCAGGAAGCATTTTTATTGCAGACGAAACCTAATGGGGTTAATTTACTAAAAGCTAATCGGCTTTTCCCTTTGCAAGGGAATTTGCCTGAGAGCTTAGTGAATGTTGTGAGATTACACTTTTTAAAGAATACCCAATCATGTGTAAGGAAAATGTACGTATGCTTAAGAAACAAGCAGCTCAAAAATCTCAAGTTGCATTCACTTTTATTCTATGAATTTTGAAACCACTACTACAAATATCCTGCCTGTTCAATCTGTAGCGCACCCCCTTAGGAGCCACCGATGAACTGGGATCCCCCACCCTGCACAGCCAGGCACACCAATATTTCACAGGTACTCCAGAGACAGAGAACAGTCTGTGAATTTGTTTTTTTGTGGTTTATTGAGGGTTAATAACTTAGATGGTGATGGGAGGTTTTGAGATGCCCACTTGACTTCAGCAGCAAAACTTTGACAACAACCTCAGGAACATCTTCCTATATACATTCTAAATACAGTCTCCTTGCCACTCTGCCTGCACTTCACTTGCTTGCAGTCTCCAGCTAGATCCCTGTTAGTGGATCTGACAGGCACAGTCAGATGTAGTAATGGCCCTTTGCAGGCAGGAACTCCAAGCCCCTTGTTGTGTAGCAGAATACAATGATCAGCTTGTACTTTCCCTCCTGTGGCTACTTCTCCTAGCACCACCTCTTCAGGCACTGCCAACCCACCTGGCTGCAGCTGTCCCTTTCACTAGTCCTCCAGGCTAAATTTCCTCTACAGTCCTCCAGACTGACACTCACCAGCTCACCTGGCTGGCTCCCTGGAGATCTCCCAGGGAAGGGATGAAGACTTGGCACACCGCTGTCTTCAAGGAGAACTGGCTACATGTGGCAGTCTCACCCCTTGTAAGTCCTCAGTAGTGTTGCTCTACTTGCGCTGTCATCTCTCTTGCTCCCGTGCCTCCAGGTGTGTTGTGGCAAGATCCTTCCAGCACCGGAAGCCCCGGCTCAAGGTCACCCCCCCAGACTAGGGGCTACCCTAGAGAGCCACCGACAGCCTACTCAATACTAAATCTCCATCTTCCACCCAATGGCATGGCTCATGCCTATTTAAGGGGTACACCTTGCCCCCTGCCAGCCGTTTACTTGGGATTGGGTGAGGCCAAATATTTCAGGCAGCCCCTCCTAACCTCCACCCACTAGCTCTAGAAGTTTCTACAACCTTCTAGACCAGGAGAAGGCACTAGAGGAGCTGTCAGGATGAGTCATCCAGTCCTGACTCACTGAACCTTGACCCAGACTCGCAGCTCAGGCTTAGCCCTGAGCTACTTAAATTTACCTATACTACAAAAAAGATCCTACATCTAGCACACACTAGAGGGTGCTACACATCCATGCACAGAGCATGCCATCTGGGCAAAACAGTAGGGTTGACTTACTAAAAACAAATAGGCTCTTCACTTTGCAAGGGAAGTTGTACTTTGCAGAATAATTGAAGGTGGTGAATGTTCATTTTGCAAAGATTAATCACGTGCAAGAAAAAAGAGAAAGCCAACAATGATGCTTGCATATGATTAGATGATGGAAGTCACGAGAGCTTCACCTCGTTCACTAAGCTCTGGGGGGAGGGAATTCCCTTAAAATAGGCTGTTCACTTTGCAAAAGAAGTTGCACATTTGACTTTAGTAAATCAATCCTAATATGTGTGTCTCCCACAATAAAGGTTTGTTACCTTCCTCCTCGCAAGATGTTTTAGAATGTATGTTCTCCCCAGTGCATGAACTCCCAGCACTGGGATATGACACCTAGAAAAAGCCAGGGAGAAGATAGCGGTGATGGAGAATCACTAGAGGGGGGTTTAAGAGCTGATATAAGAACACTGGCAACTGTGATAGTTCTAACCAGAGGTATGCCTTAAAGGTAACTGTTTTAGGAAATTAATAAACCAAGGGGTTTAGTTGTGCTTTGGGTTCTCACTGGAGGTCACTACATAAAATAAAGATTGTACCGACAAATAATAATCATTAAAGCAATGACCTGAGCTTAACAGATCATTTTTCGGACTGCCAACCGTTTGGAAACAAATAGTCAGTAAAAAACCCTGCAGATTTTGGTTGTCCATAAAGAGCTGCTTATAAACGTAAACGACAGTAAACTAAATTATTGATTTACTAAATTGCCAGTCTTTGGTTTCCAGTTGTGTTGCACGTTTCACTAGCTTGGTGAGAATGAACGCAGATTTGTAAATCCTCATCACCACAGAACAGGATGGCATGCATCAGTCAGGGCATGTCATATCTGTTAATGGAACACAAGTCCGTCTGAGTACGTGGCTCATTCAGACTGGGATTGCAGATCACTGTGTTCAACTTCTAACACTATTACATTTTGTATGTTGAGAAATGAATTTCATTTATGCCTTATTGGTGACCCAATTAGTCCTCCTAATGATTCAGTTGTTTTTATGGCTACATTAGTGACCATGAATTATGCAATATTATTCCCAGCTCACACAACTGGGAAATGCAAAAAATGCCAAACAAAGTTCAGCAACATTCAGAGACCAGTCCACTATGATCACATAGGTTAGGACATTATTTCTGATTGATTACTACAGAGTGAGGAATTTCATATTTCATAATTGCTCTCTAGCAGTGATCTCCAACCCTATTGAATGATGCAGACGTTTATAAAAGCCAGTGCTGGCAAAATACTCCTGGGTTGATATTACCTTTTTTTCCAAGTATCTCACCTAACTCCATCCAATCTATTTTTAGAACTAAAATTTCTCTCTGATTTTTTTTTCTCTGTAAATTATTCTGGGAGGTTTTACCAACCTCCCTGTCCCTGTGACACCAGGACAAGAAATTGGGGGATCAGATGACAATGGTGACAGGAAGACACAGACCTCAATAAAACATTTCTAAACTTCTAACTCTTCCCTATTATACTAAGAATGTGTTGAAAATGTGTGCGTCCCCCTAACAGGAAGCAAGTAGAAATCTGCCAGATGGGGACACGCACAGCTATAAAAAATTGCAAGAATCTCCAGCCCTTTGCCATTATATTGAAAACAAAATAAAACGTTTTGGCTGGAGTTTGGCTTTAACTACATTTTTTTAATGAGCCCTTATGTTTTTTAATATAAATAGTCATTGTTTTACATGTAGTTTACATTTTCCTTTTATATGTAGTTTATATTTTGCTAAAACTGTAAACTACTATGAGGAATTTGGTTTTATAAGCAGAAATTCTCTCTGGGCACGTTAAAAGTTCCCCCGGCTCCTATTAATTGTACCCCTGAGCCTGTTAGAAATACCCCCTGGGGCCATGATGTACCATGTCTTGAGAGCCTGGGTTCTATAAATTGGTCAGTGGAAAGAAATCATAGTTGCCCCAAATATAGTGAAACCAATATATTCTTTAGTCCAGTGGTGGTCAACTTACTTGCTATAGTGGGCCTAAAGTGTGGCCTTGACATCACATAATGTTCAGCTTAGCTGACCCCCCTCCCGAAGACTCCTAGGCATGTATGACATCAATTGCCTAGGCCTGAAAACCAGGAAGTAACTAAAATGTAAAATATAGTTTAAAACAAGTAAAAATTATATACTTTCCCATCTATTTACTAATGGTAGCAGCATAAGGGTTAAAAATAGTCAATGTTGATTAAGAGAGTGAAATTCTGCTTTAAATTATATGGTTGCTGTTTATGTAATATAATATAAATTTATTCTGTTTTTCAGGTTTATCAGAATTCAATAGACCTAGATAAAGACTTGTTGCAACAATGACATCTGTACAAACAAAAAAAGGTAATTTTTTTAATGCACATTTTGTAAGTGGGGGAAGCACAGTAGCTTGCAGTGCTAGAACTCTTGGTTCCCCATCAGAACACTGTCTTTGTAGAGTTTGCATGGTTCCCTGTACTCTGGTTTCCTTCCACACTCCAAACTCATGCTGGTAGGTTAATTGTCTCCTGTCTGAATTGGCCCATGTATGCATGTGAGATAGTAACCTGAGATTTTAGGTTCCTTAAAGGCAGGGACTGAAGTGAATGTACAGTATGTAAAGTGTTGTGTTGACGATATAAAAATGCCTGTAATAAACCATGTACGTTCTGCAGTACAAAAAGAAAGCACGCACAGACACAACTTTACATTATGGTCCATCATAACTTAATGCTGCATCCAGCCCACTAAGACACAAGATTTTATCTCAGACTCAAACAATGGATCTTTTTAGGCAACTTTTTTAGAAAAAATCTGTATGTGAATGGTCCAAAATATCCTGAATTTTGTAGCATTGTACAGTTATCCTGGATTCTTTATGCCTCATCCACTACTAACACAAACACTGTCCAGTTTCACAAGCAACTATGAAATGCAGTATCGCTTGTGATGACATCTATAGGCATTAGATCACAGTTGCCCAGTCTGGCCATTCTTGGCCCATGTGGAAAAAAAAACTAATGTATGTGGGTCAGAGATATGCCAACCAGGCTGAGATCAATAGCACAATCATTGGTTCATTCACATATGCCAGGGTGCTAGGTGTAATTGTAGACTCTAACCTCTCCTTTGAGCCCCATATCCAGTTACTGGCTAAATCTTGCTTAATCTCTGTAACATTTCCAGAACCAATGACACTACAAAACAACTTATTCACTCCCTGGTTATTTCCCGCATTGACTACTGAAACTCCCTTCTTGCTGGCATTCCTCTACACAGGCTATCCCCCTTCAGTCTATCATGAATACTGCTGCTAGACTTGTACACCTTACTAACCCATCTGTAGCTGTTGCCCCTCTCTGCCAATCCTTTCACTGGCTCCCACTAGCCCAGTGCATAAAATTCTAAATAATAACCACAACATACAAAGCCATCCATAACACTGTCCCCAGCTACATCACCAACCACATCCAAAGATATTGCCCAAATCGCCCCCTCTGCTCCTCCCAACACATCTTGCTCTCTAGCTCCCTCATCACCTCCTCCCATTCTCACCTCCAGGACTTCTCCAGAACCTCTTCCATCCTCTGGAACTTTAACCCTGTCTGCCTTTTGGCAATCCTTAAACTCATTTATTCTGGGAAGCCTACGTCACCTCCACCTAAAAACAGTACTTTGGCTACCTCCATCAGATCATCCTCTGCAGCTATGACCTTTTGTAACAACTGGCCCCCTTCCTTTAGATTGTAAGCTTTATAAGCAGGGCCCTCCTATTCCTTCTGTATTGAGCTGTATTGTAATTGTATTGTCTCCCTTTTATATTGTAACGCGTTGTGCAAACTGTTGGTACCATATAAATTCTGTATAATAATAAAATAATATAGAGTAATAATATAATACCAATTCTCCTACAGTCTAAAGATAAGTCCTTCTCTAGATTTAGCTCTGACCACTTAGCTTTCAGGTCTGAAAACTGGAGTGTTATTTATTAATTTTTTTTTGCATGGGCATTTCCACGTCATAAATTTTGGCACTGATGTGTTATACACCCAAAAAAAATTTTTATCACACGCAAACAAAAAGTTACTCACTAAAGGGAAATGATCTGAGCTTTAACTGAAGACCTTTGTAATGATTTCAGGAGGGAAGGAAGAAGACCGGCAAACTATTTTGAAACAGATGAAAGTGCGGACAAAACTGAAAATGGACAAGAGCTGGATTAATCAAGGCTCCGAGGATGAGAAAGACGATGTCACCAGCCCTATGTAAGACATACTCACTGGTTATTACAAAAAAGAGCTTATATAGTCATTGTTTCATAAAAGTATAGTTTTCTTCTCTTCAATCATTAACTAAAAGCTGTTTTTTTTTCTTGGCAGCACTTATGGGCTTATTCTACAAACATAATGACAGACTTTTACTTTTTTTTTTTTTTTTTTTTAATGAAAGTTAATTCCATAAGTAGCAATGATTGTCTTCGCTGAAATAAAACCATACATCTAGGAAACAAGCAGCTCAAAAATCTCGAGCTGCATTCACTATTATTCTACCAATTGTGAAACAGCTTCTACAAACATCCTGCCCTGTTTCATCCCTGCAGAGAACACTTCATCAGGAGAGGATAGTGCCTCGAATAAAGCTTTCTACATGCTGTTTTGCCCTGAACAAAATTGTGCGTACAAACGCAAAAACTGTGTAATAGCGTCCACATGATTAGGGTAATACGAGTGCTTTTACAGAACTAGTGCTGATGTGTTAATACTGGTGAATTTTCACCACTATGTTGGATGATAAACACAATAGGGCCTCAATTACAGAGGCGTACCTATGTGTACACCTGTGCGAAGGCCTGTCTTTGCCCGCAAGGGATGCACGGGTGTTCTGTCCATCTGCATGCAAGCAGTCCCATTCATGTTTATTGAGACCTAGCGGTTGCACAGCCACACCTGCTGGTCCTAATATGACAACCATGCACGTGTATGTCCCCGAATGTTGACAGTGTGCATTTGGGGATATGCACCCACACGGCTGTCAATTTTGGGCCAGCGGCTGTGTCCGTGCAGCCACTGCATCCTACCAGACAAGAATTGGGACCTCATAGATATGCCTGTGTGATTAGGGCCTACCATGATGCATTAGTGTAAACAAGCTCCAAATGCATGCTACTGCATTATGAAGAAATAAATGAGCCCTAAGGCAGAACTCCATCCAAAACAAATTCTTTTTTTGTTTTAGATTAGATTGTAGAAGGGTATAAATCTTAGTCAGGATTATATCACTTTGTGAGTCCCCAATGGAGAAACTTCCCTTTCACTTGCCATTCCAGAGACATGGAAGGAAGTTAGCATAAATCTTCCAAAAGGGAGGGTAAATGTCATCTTTGACAGTTACTTGCAACAGGTTTGCGTATTGGGAGATATTGCTTTTTTCATTGTGACAACTGTAAATTTTTGGAATTTCTCCCCATACAGTATTCTGTCAAGGTGACAAACGGTATGAGGAAATCTCTGCAATAGGAACACATACTGCGATAAAACAGACTGAGATTTTAACCACTCCCTCAATCTAAAACTAACAAAAAAAAGCTTGGCTGGTGTTCCACTTTAAGGGGTAGTATATACAGTCAGGTCCATAAATATTGGGACATCGACACAATTCTAATCTTCTTGGCTCTATACACCACCACAAAGGATTTGAAATGAAACGAACGAGATGTGCTTTAACTGCAGACTTTCAGCTTTAATTTGAGGGTATTTACATCCAAATCAGGTGAACATTGTAGGAATTACAACAGTTTGTATATGTGCCTTCCACTTTTTAAGGGACCAAAAGTAATGGGACAATTGGCTGCTCAGCTGTTCCATGGCCAGGTGTGTGTTATTCCCTCATTATCCCAGAGCAGGAGCAGATAAAAGGTCCAGAGTTCATTTCAAGTGTGCTATTGTATTTAGAATCTGTTGCTGTCAACTCTCAATATGAGATCCAAAGAGTTGTCACTATCAGTAAAGCAAGCCCTCATTAGGCTGAAAAAACAAAACAAACCCATCAGAGAGATAGCAAAAACATTAGGTGTGGCCAAATCAACTGTTTGGAACATCCTTAAAAAAGAACGCACCGGTGAGCTCAGCAACACAGAAAGACCCGGAAGACAGCGGAAAACAACTGTGGTGGATGACTGAAGAATTATTTCCCTGGCGAAGAAAACACCCTTCACAACAGTTGGCCAGATCAAGAACACTCTCCAGGAGGTAGGTGTATGTGTGTCAAAGTCAACAATCAAGAGAAGACTTCACCAGAGTGAATACAGAGGGTTCACCACAAGATGTAAACCATTGGTGAGCCTCAAAAACAGGAAGGCCAGATTAGAGTTTGCCAAACAACATCTAAAAAAGCCTTCACAGTTCTGGAACAACATCCTATGGACAGATGAGACCAAGATCAACTTGTACCAGAGTGATGGGAAGAGAAGAATATGGAGAAGGAAAGGAACTGCTCATTATCCAAAGCATACCACCTCATCAGTGAAGCATGGTGGTGGTAGTGTCATGGCGTGGGCATGTATGGCTGGCAATGGAACTGGTTCTCTTGTATTTACCCTGTTTCCCCGAAAATAAGACCTAGCGTGATTGTCAGTGATGGCTGCAATATAAGCCCTACCCCCCAAATAAGCCCTACCCTGTTTCCCCGAAAATAAGCCCTACCCTGAAAATAAGACCTACAAGGACTTTAACTAGGGCTTATTTGGGGGGTAGGGCTTATATTGCAGCCATCACCGACAATCACGCTAGGTCTTATTTTCGGGGAAACAGGGTATTGATGATGTGACTGCTGACAAAAGCAGCAGGATGAATTCTGAAGTGTTTTGGGCAATATTATCTGCTCATATTCAGCAAAATGCTTCAGAACTCATTGGACGGCGCTTCACAGTGCAGATGGACAATGACCCGAAGCATACTGCGAAAGCAACCAAAGAGTTTTTTAAGGGAAACAAGTGGGATGGTATGCAATGGCCAAGTCAATCACCTGACCTGAATCCGATTGAGCATGCATTTCACTTGCTGAAGACAAAACTGAAGGGAAAATTCCCCAAGAACAAGCAGGAACTGAAGACAGTTGCAGTAGAGGCCTGGCAGAGCATCACCAGGGAGGAAACCCAGCGTCTGGTGATGTTTATGCGTTCCAGACTTCAGGCTGTAATTGACTGCAAAGGATTTGCAGCCAAGTATTAAAAAGTGAAAGTTTGATGGATGATTGTTAATCTGTCCCATTACTTTTGGTCCCTTAAAAAGTGGGACGCACATATACAAACTGTTGTAATTCCTACACCGTTCACCTGATTTGGATGTAAATACCCTCAAATTAAAGCTGAAAGTCTGCAGTTAAAGCACATCTTGTTCGTTTCATTTCAAATCCATTGTGGTGGTGTATAGAGCCAAAAAGATTAGAATTGTGTCGATGTCCCAATATTTATGGACCTGACTGTATCTATAAAGCAATGCTTCTGACATTCACTTAACATTCACTGCAGTTGCATCTTCCGGGTGAATTTTGACAAAATGCAGTGATTGATTTTCTACCAGTGAAAGTGGCAGAATCTTTTTCCAAAACACACTGGATGGTATTTGGTTAAGCATTTACACACTTTGCTGGCCATATTTTAAATGTCCCGCTTTAAATTCAAAAAACTTTGCTGCCAGTTTTGCTAGCTTTACCAACCCGTATGGAAAATTCAGGTCATTTTTTATAAAGTGGTTCTAATACTGCACCAAATTAAAAAATAATTACCCCCAGTTTATAGATAAACTGAAAATAAGTAATACCAACTGTATTTGGCGTTCAGAGACAGGCAGAGTGCCTGTCTCTGTATGCTCTGTAGCAGATAGCATGTTTGCTGCCACTACCTCCTCCCCTCCCCCACTGGTTGTTAAGGACCAGCTCCTTCACAGTTGACAGCCTGGAAGGACAATGTAGACATGCTGTCAGCTTCACAGCTGATGGGCTCCAAGTAACCAGTGATGCTGACAGTAGGTGGACCCTAATATGAAAGGTGGGGGACTATTCCCTATTAGATCCACTATCTCCTTTGATAGCAGGCAGTGGGTCGTTTCTATAGCCAATAGCAGGCTGTCTATTGGTTATGGATCCACCTACTGCCTACTGTAAATCACCAGGGTGGCAGACCTAATGGAGAACTAGTGTCTCTAAACCCCCATCAGGTTCTGTCCACCCAGCTTCAATAATATCCAGCCACTGCGTTGTCTGTGTAATAGCTGCAACGACAGAGTGAGAGCTCAGCTGCATTGAAAGCAGTATATACAGAAATGGCAGTGCTCGACCTCACCGACTTCTTGGGACTGGAATATCAGTGTTCAGGCAAGAGTATCTCCTCTCTATTCAAAATCATCAATCCAACAAAAAGAAGCTGGCAACTCGGTATTTGCTACATGGTAAGATCCAGTTATAAGAAGGCTTAGGTATTTTGGCACACAGCCTTACTCATAGAACCTCACCTGCACTGAGAATGGACAATCTGGCCCTATTGCGCCTCCGTACATACGTACGTCTATGGCAAAGAAATGCAGATAAAACAAAATCCAGCACTTCTTAGTGCACTCCTAGAATAAATACAACATGTTCTGTCTTTTAGATCTCCACAGCTGAAGGCGCTTGAGGGCAGAAAACTCTTGTGGTCTCCAACCCCAGAATCTGGGCCTGACAGGTAGGTGTGACAGTAGCTAATGCAGTAATAAATAGTCTCGGAGTAATGCAAATAAAAAAATAAAAAAATGAATTTCAACTAAAGTGTTCAAAATGTTTTGAGTGAACAAGTTGAAAGGCATGTCTTTAGCAAATGTTACTTACCTTGGTGGGGCCAGTACTGATAGCTTTAGATCTTCTCCCCAGGGATTTGACATGTTAGAAAGTTGCTTATTTTGATTATACAGGAAAGCTAATTGTAATCATCAGCAGCCTTCCATACAACTTCTGTAGGTATTTATAAAGCGCTGGCAATTTACACAGTGCTTTATAATCTCATCAGTTCCTGTCCTAAGGAGCTCACAATCTAAGGTCCATAAAGCTGGCCATCCATTATGCAATTTTTCTTTAAGTTTACCAGAACCATACAACATGAGGTCAAACTTAAACACTTTCCATTTGTATGTAATCAAACAGGCCCTTGTACTACATAGTTGAAGTTAAATCGAAAGGAAATAAGAATTGTATAATGTATGGCATGCATACATACTCGCAGACACACATACAGTAGTATGCCCAATTTAGACAGGAGCAAAATGACCTACCAGCATGCCTTTGGAGTGTGGGAGGAAACTGCGGTACTCGGAGGAAACCCACACAAGCACAGGGAGAACATGCAAACAGATGGCACCCTGACTGGGATTTGAACTGGGGACCCTCAGTGCTGAAATTAATCATATTACAAAAAATAACATATTATAGTTCTGTTTTTACAAGTGACATCCTAAAGGACAAATAATTGACACCATATAACCTTTTTATTTCTTCAGAAACTCTGGAATATTTACAGCTAAAGAGATCATCACAAGCACCCCTTCTCCACCCGTTCAGTCAATCAACAAGTAAGTGATAGATCTATCCAGTTATACACTATATTACCAAAAGTATTGGGACACCTGCCTTTACACGCACGTGAACTTTGGTGGCATTCCAGTCTTAGTCTGTAGGGTTCATAATTGAGTTGGCCCACCCTTTGCAGCTATAACACCTTCAACTCTTCTGGGAAGGCTGTCCACAAGGTTTAGGAGTGTGTCTATGGGGATGTTTGACCATTTTTCCAGAAGCGCCTTTGTGAGCTGTTCTATCAGGTTGAGGTCAGAACTCTGTGCATGCCAGTCAAGTTCCTCCACCTCAAACTTGCTAATCCATGTCTTTATGGACCTTACTTTGTTCACTGGTGCACAGTCATGTTGGAACAGGAAAGGGGCCATCCCCAAACAGTTCCCACAGAGTTGAGAGCATGAAATTGTCCAAAATGTCTTGTATGCTGAATCCTTTACTGAAACTAAGGGGCCAAGCCCAACCCCTGAGAAACAACTCCACACCATAATCCCCCCTCCACTAAATGACTCGGACCAGTGCACAAAGCAAGGTCCATAAAGACATGGATGAGCGAGTTTGGGGTGGAGGAATTTGACTGGACTGCACAGAGTCCTGACCTCAACCCGATAAATCACCTTTGGGATACATTAGAGTGGAGAATGCGAACCAGGCATTCTTGTCCAACATCAGTGCCTGACCTCACAAATGCGCTTCTGAAAGAATGGTCAAACATTCCTATAGACACACTCCTAAACCTTGTGGATAGCCTTCCCAGAAGAGTTGAAGCTGTTATAGCTGCAAAGGGTGGGCCAACTCCATATTGAACCCTACAGACTAAGACTAGGATACCATTAAAGTTCATGTGCGTGTAAAGGCAGGTGTTCCAATACTTTTGGTAATATAGTGTATATACAGTATACACTATTAAGGGCAACTGAATTCATAAGCTATAAAGAAAGAAGATGAATATGATCATTGTATTTAAATATGTGTCTACCATATACTGTAATACAGTTAACTCTATAGAAAGTTGTCCTCTTTACAGAGATTGCAAAACTCAGGGGAGTACTCCATGCCTGCAGGCATGGTATCTTCTTCATACTGAAATGGTTCTTTTCAGTAAAAGCATGAAAAGGTCTCCCAGTGCATCTGGTTCTAGCCAACTCAGTGGACTGCTTGAAAAAAGTGTCTGGATTTGTTTCTAAATACACAAAATTATAAAAGGCTATTAGTATTTAGAGCCAATTGACATCTTTTTGTTGCTTTACCTTACACGCAATATGAAAAGTGCAATTTTTTTCAATATAGCTGAAGCTAACGAGAGGTGCGTTATCTTAGTGTTGGAGTGCCATTAAAAATTAATGGTACTGCATTGTGTTAATGTGAGTATGGTATGCTGGTGTGATGGTTGCTAACTGCCAGTAAATTTCCTGACAGTTTGTAAAAATCAGTGATTTTTTTTACAACTGCCAGTAAATATCAGGGGATGATAATTTCATGCTGTGTTGACTTTAAGTGTAAATCAAGCAAATTACTTTGTTATAGGTATTATCAGTGTTTCCATATCATGTTTATACTGTTCAAATATTCTCTGTGTTCGTTTTCAATAGAAGTTCTGCAATTTCTCAGGTTGCCAGTCAAAACTGTGCTCCGCCAGTAAATTTCCCATGTTTTGTCAGTAAAAAATTCTGCGGGAGGTGGGCAAAATGGCAACCCTGGTTGCTACATATTGAAACTAACAGGTGTAAATGAGACCTTATAAGAAATATCCCTATAGAATGTTGACCAAGAGAGTACCCTATTGCTTTTGTGGATCAGAAAGGTATTCTTTCATGGTTAGAGGAAATTAGACCGCACTTTTTGTGCTAGAAATAAGATGTCAGTTGCTCATGGTTTCTGCATAGATGCTCCAGTTTCAGTTTTCTTCAGTGGAATGTATTTAAGTTGATTTATCTGGAAAAGTTAAGGACTAACTGCCTACTAACACTGTGGAAGTAGAAAGGGGTATTTATAGGGACTCCTGATTTCAGCCCTACAAACAGCAAATTTGTGTTCACTGTTGATCAGTGATATGTAATGGACATGAAATAGGATTGAGGGTTGGTAAGCCCATCCTGTACCAAAAGATCGATGCGTAATTTATACTTGTATATTTCTGTCATTTCAACAGACGGTTCTCATACAGTTCCACTGAAAACAATACAACACCGTCCACAACATCTAAGCCATCGTCACCACCATCCACCACAGGCAGCAAGTGAGTGACCCTACTGTATAATGGTGGAACAGTAAATATGCTTTATAATTTGTACTATGCATTTATGCCTTAAATTTTTAATCATTTAATAAATGTTAAAAAAAACACTGTAAGGCAAAGGCATAATGAGCTAATATGCACCGCATACTAGCTCATTATGAAATACCGTACTTGCCTTAGAACAAGGTCCCCGTATCGCAGGTCGGTCCATTCCGAGGGCGCTGTGAGTTGCCGGAGCTGCGATGACCTCACTCCCGCGCATGCACATGGGAGTCTTCTATCCGGCAAGGTCGGGCAGCGTCTGCCAGACCTTCAGCCAGGCATTCACAGTGCATGCACTGCTGACGTCAGTGGCTGCATGCAAAGTGAATATCTCCTAAACCAGGGATATGCAATAAGCGGACCTCCAGTTGTTGCAAAACTACAAGTCCCATCATGCCTCTGCCCCTGGGTGTCATGCTTGTGGCTGTCAGTCTTGCTATGCCTCATGGGACTTGTAGATCTGCAACAGCTGGAGGTCCGCTAATTGCATATCCCTGTCCTAAACCGTATAGGTTTAGGAGATATTCATTTTACCTTCAGGTAAGCCTCATTATAGGCTTACCTGTAGGTAAAAATTTAAAAAGTGGGTATACAACTACTTTAACAAGAAACTCTTTTGTGGTTTTTAGTTTTTTTGTTTCAGACAGAGGTTTAGAAGGTTTGGAACTTCTACCAGGTCTTACATTTTGCATGTGTTGCTGTTGAGGATATTTCACCTCATATCATATCCTATCATGTCCTGTCTGATGCCTGGACAGGAAGTGCAGAAGAATTTCTTTATTGGGTACACAAACACCAATTAAACCTGAAAGACATTCCTACTTTACTAAAAAAAAAAAAAAAAAATGTTTTAAAGAGTTCCCCTAACTTCATGTTCTGTCTGATACATTCAAATCAACGGGAAGTGAGAAGACATTTTCCAAGTAGAGACAAAGATTGTAATAGAAAGTTAACTTTCTATTATAGATACTACTACTTTCCATCTTTAGAAATAGATACACATAGGGCGAACTGGCCTAGTGCATTATCCAATGCTATTTTTATTAAAAGTAAAGCATAATAAATATCTACTCGCAAACATATGTAGTTAAAACCCTCATCAGGCCACTGTTCATGGCTCCAATCTCCCAGGCTGGCCAAATACTAGGGTTGCCACCTCACCCCTTTAAACCTAAACACATATTATTTACACAGGTTCTGAGACTAATTAAATGCAGATAAGGCACTAAGTGAGTTTAATTACCACCTTAATCAGCCACAGAACCTATGTAATTATAATGTGTACGGGTTTAAAGGAATGAGGTGGCAACTCTACCAAGGACTCAAGCACAGGGGGGATCTCACACGTTTCGAAGGTATGTCCTTCTTCATCAGAGTCCAGGACTTTACTTTCAATGCCCTGTTGAATAATGCACTAGGCCAGTGCGCCCTCTGTGTTTATCTATTTTTCCAGTGTTTCTAAGTATAACCCCCCCTAAAGGGCAGCAAGGCTTGAAGGGGATTATCCATTTTTGCAACTGAGCGACTTTTCCAGTTGGGCTATCACACTTATGCACAGGAGATTATCATTTGTAGCTTTCTTACTTTATAAAAAAAATGTGCTGAGTTGGGATTTATCTTATTTTTCATCAGAGCTATATGGACTTGTTTCCTATATGTTGTCCATGAAAGCTAATTTCAGAAATCGGTAGGCCTGTACGAACATTATAAATACCACAAAACATGTTCTGTCTGTTATTCCTCCCTGCTCTAAATAAATGCTTCTGAAAATAATTTAAGATTAGTGTTGCTGGCAGTAAATGAGCCAAGGCTGAGGAGTAATGTACCAGTTCCAAAGAGCCACCTATTTATGTGAACTTATTTAAAGCGGCACAAAAGTGCTGAATGCAATCTCAAAGTTTATTCTGTGTGTTTAATTCTTCTTTTCTTTTAGCAGGCCACAAACCTCATACATCATAAGGTGAGTTCAGTGCTATAAGCAATGTGATAACACAACATCACAGAATACAATGTAGTATTAGTATGTAATAATGCAAAAAAAAAAAAAAAAGAAAATGAAAATCACATGAGAATTTTTGAATAATGAAAAATTACTGAAAATCGTTTTACATTTACTCAATATTCTTCATTTACAACAGTTTTATTAATTAGTTCACAATCATGACAGCAAATAAACAATAACTTATTTACAGGGGACAGCCAGTAAATGCGGTCTCTCAAGTAAAAAACCCAACTTTCTTCAATGGATACCAGAAAAGGTAATGATTTATTTTACAATACTAATAAAAGATATGGTGAAGTTACATTGATTGACCAATATAAGAATGAAGAGCGAAATATTAATTATGATTAAAGGAACTATATTAAGGATGCGGGTTCCAAAAATTTAAGTATTCACCACACCAAGGAACTTGAATTCCAGTCATGAAACATTTCTGAATTTTGTTAATGACAAATCATTGCCATTTCTCAAATTGCCCATAAACATTGCATGACAATTTTTTTTTTTGATAGACAATCCAGGGGCACCTACAGATGTCACAACCTGACTGCATGTCTCACTGCTCTTAGGTTGACCACTTAATCTGAAACCATTATGGTTTATTTCCATGTAAATACAATTTGCTTATGGCACTTTGGAACTACCGGTAAATTATTTTTTCACAAACATGTTAGATTGTAATATTCATGTAATATTCATATACATTGTAGTTCAGATATGATGTTAAGCAGATATTCCAGGGAGCCCCGAAACCCAGGACAATCTAATATGGCTGCTCTACCCCCTCTCATGCCTCACTCTTAGCCCTGAAACCCAATTGGCTAATTGGTGGCCACAGTGACCAATAATGAGGCAAGGGAGATGGTAGGGGGCAGACAAGACCTTGATGTTTCTTTCTGAAGTCTTTACACAGCAAGCGCTGTGTAAATTGTCGGCGCTATATAAATCCTGTATAATAATATTAATAATTATATATTTGCAAATCAGATTGTACTAGATTCTAGAATATGAAAGTTAAATGCAGGCACCTGAAACTGCTTCCCCTGACATACATTTTACTAATGCAGGCAACATGGTTGAATTCCGAACAAATTTTCTTTAGAAAAATCAAAAATTTTGTGTGTTTTGTGATCCAATGGTGCCACCATTGATTCAGAAAAAAATCTGACCAACCAAGCCTTCAATTTCACCACCATGTTGCTACAGAAAAGAATTTCCGTGGCCCGGAATCTTCTTTTCTTTCCGGGAATTTTCTTTTCTTGTGCTCTTGCGCATTTCTTTTTCGATTTTATATTCCTCACATGATTCACCTATCATTTATTAGAAAATCTGTGATTTCCCAAAAAATTTCCAACATGCCCGATCACTCAAATTCGATGGCCGCACGAAAATTGGCCGTTGCTGTGGCCCACTAATGGTGCGAAATCCCCACTCAGAACTCTTTTCGTTTTTAGGTATTTTAAACACAAGTGGGCAGAAACAACTGTCACTTTCTCTGCCCATGAATACTTATCAATAAGTAGTATAAAGGTAAATTTAGGTGTTTAGTGACCTTTTATAAATGTGCTGAGCCTGCAACCAACCCAACACATATGGCCATGATAAATGTATATGCTTCAGTATAAAATTAATAATTTCTTCCATTAAAAATACTTGTTTATTATATTGTCAGCCAAATCCAGGCTCGGACAACCAGCCTTCCACGAGTCCCAACAGCTACTGGCTACAAAATGTCTACAGAAGAATACAAGAAACTGTAAGCAAAAAATATTGACATTTAATTAATACTGTTTTGTGCTTTAGTGCCCCATTTTTTTGGATATTGGGGGTTAGGACTGCCACCTTTTTGGTTCTGGGAAACCAAATGGTGAAGCTGGTCTGACTTATTAACAGTGTGTGTAGTTTATTTAAAGCTGAACTCCGGAAATACTGTATATAAAAAAATAACTCTTTGCAATTGGGAAGTTAAATGCTCATTTTTGCCTAGGGTTCCAGTAAAATCTACTTTGACTTACTTTATCCCCAGTAGCCAGCCCTCGCCTCTTCTCTCTGACACTCTGGGTTGTGGGTGAGCTGGGCTCTCAGCGTCCTTGCTTACAATGCAGGACTAATGTTCCCGCATTGCATGAAGTGGCGGCACAACTGTGACTACTGGCTGGAGCACTGTAGAGAAGAGGCTTTGGGAACTGGTCACATGCAAAGAGAAGCCTGTGGGAGCAAGGTACAGTATATGGTAAGTAAAGGTGATTTTTACTGGTACCCTAGGCAAGAACAGGTATCTAACCCTTGTAGTGCAGGGGGTACCCTACTGTAAGGATTTTTTTTAATTTCCCAAAAGTTCAGCTTTAAAAGTGGGGATGGCTTAACCACTTCTGGACCGCCGCAGGCCGATATATGTCGTAACTTTGAAGAGGAATTTTGTTGTTATGGCAGCAGCTAGCTGCCCTAACCCCGGTATCCTCTTCTTCGTCCGGTTTCCGATAATAGTGGTCTCTGTGGCAGATTCGCCGCAAGATCACTTTTATCGGCGGCGGGAGAGGGGCGCGCTCCGGTGTACTCCGCCACTTACTGGAGCCGTCGGCAGTGCCGGAGGCGATCGGATGCTGTCCCTTGTGTCACATGGAGACGAGGGAGGGGAAGATGGCCCCCACCCGTCTCCATATCATTGCAGGGTGGAAGCAACGTCAAAACATCACTTCAGCCCATTTTTTTTTTTTTTCAATTGCATTTTAGTGTAAATATGAGATCTGAGGTCTTTTTTGATCCCAGATCTCATATTTAAGAGGTCCTGTCATGCTTTTTTTTCTATTACAAGGGATGTTTACATTGCTTGTAATAGGAATACAAGTGACACCATTTTTTTTTAAAAGAACAGTGTAAAAATCTAAAATAAAAGGTAAAATAAGAAAAATTAAAAATTTTAAATGCGCCCCTTCCCACCGAGCTTGCGTGCAGAAGCGCAAGCATATGAAAACTGTGTTCAAACCACACACGTGAGGTATCGCCGTGATCAGTAGAGCGAGAGCAATAATTCTAGCCCTAGACCTCCTCTGTAACTCAAAACATGCAACCTGTAGGATTTTTTTAAATGTCGCCTATGGAGATTTTTAAGGGTAAAAGTTTGTCGCCATTCCACGAGCGGGCGCAATTTTGAAGCGTGACATGTTGGATATCAATTTACTCGGAGTAACATTATCTTTCACAAAAAAAAAAAAAAAATTGGGCTAATTTTACTGTTGTCTTATTTTTTAATTTAAAAAAGTGTATTTTTTCCCAAAAGTACAGAAAGTATTGCAATAACCGCCATTTTATTCTCTAGGGTGTTAGAAAAAAAATGTATTTGGGGGTTCTAAATAATTTTCTAGCAAAAAAAAACCCTGTTTTTTACTTGTAAACAACAAATCTCAAAAGAGGCTCTGTCCTTAAGTGGTTAATATGTGTGTGTGGTTAGAGGAGCGTAGGTTAGCCAAAATGAGCTTGGTAAAACAGAGCCCGTTTTTTATTTAACATTATAATAACCAAATTTGTTTCTTCATTTTTGGATATTATTACTTTACCTCTCTTCTTTCCTTTTGTACTACATACAAGTTGGGTAGGTGCTGGCATTAATGTGCTGTGTGTGTGCACTGCTCTCCCTTTGGTGTCACACAATCACTACCACAGAACAGCCCACCTGTGAAGGTGGGAATGCAGGCAACCCTTGCTCAGCACTTTAGGAAGGTTGCTACGAAAGCTCTTGCACTCTGGATGAGTTTGTTAGAAAATTATATTTCCCTTTTGCAACCAAACTGAGATAACGCTTACTTTATTTTTCTTACATGTTTCCATTCACAGAACCTAAAAAAATCATTTTAAAAAAGTTTGCTTAAAAATCTTTAAAAGCTTTTTCTGTAATGTGGAAGAGGGGGCTATGGAATTTATGTTTAGCATGATTTACCCTAGCTATACTGTGCTGGCAGACCACATTATCAGTTGTAAACTAGATGTGCACACCGTTCTAACAACAGGGAGTGTAAAGAGCTCAAGGCTTGGGTGGTAATTTGTATATCAATGCACTTAAAAAAATTTAAAAAAAGAAATATTATTAATATAATATTAATTAATATTAAAAAATAAGAAATATTTTTTAAATGATTTTTTAAGTATGCTGCGCGAAAGGGAACACACTGCAAAAGTAAAAGTAAGGGGGTTTATAGTTCGAAGGGGGCAAGCCCACCACTATATAGCCCCTTGTTAGGCTATAATCCCACTTATAATGCTACCCTAATCAGCCCTAATAAACTTCAAATCTTCCCACTTCACTTTATTTTTTCTTAGTTTTTTTTTGTGATTTTTATTTCTTTTATTTTTAAATTATTTATATCCAATCTTTTTTTCTGCTTTTATTTGTTGTGTTTATAGTAGTTCTAAAGGTAGAAGGTTTTTTGTTTTTTTTTTTTACTGCATTCTATGCATTAAGGTAAAAAAAAACTGCAAGCAGCTCCCCCAGACCCCCTAAATACTTACCTGATCCAGCAATGTGCATGAGAGCAGTAGCTCTCTCGGCTCTCTCTCTCCCCTTATTGGATAGAGAGGCAGCAGCAAAGCGTTTGGCTTTTGCTAGTGTCAATTACAGCCTGTGAGGAGAGAGCGGGGGATGGGACTGAGCCATGCTATATGTGTTAATGGACACACAGAGCTGACATTAGTGCCCCCATAGCAAGCGGCTTGCTATGGGGAATATGTATTATTATGTTACCTTAGGTAATGACAAAGTTACTGCCAAAACACCCATAGCAGAAACGTAAACATTTCTCTGGTCAATAAGAGAATGTGAGAGCTGAAGTGGTTAAAGCCCACTTCCAGCCAAAATAATTTCGTAATTTTGGACAGATTGGAAAGAATTGGAAGCTCTGCAAGGGCTTTGTTGCTGTTTAATGAAGTCTGATGATGTGTTTTTTTTTTTGTCCATCACCAACAGATGACAATAAAAAAACTCACAAAGATTATAATCTTTTCAAACCCTATCTAGGAAATAAAAAAAACATATTTTGACAGCTGTAGGGAAAACCCTCACCATGCCAACATCCAAAATATATATTCAAGGACTGACCAAGTCAAAAAATGAGCGGACTTTGTGGGCACATAATGAGAGAGAGAGAATCAATAAAGTATAAATTGTATTAAAACATAGTTAAAAAAAACATATAAATAACATACAAACACCCTGTATGGACACAGTTACCAATTACCCAATAATTGCAGTTATAGAGGACTGGACCTGCGGTACAAAGATTACCGTAATTTAATACTGTATCAAGGTAAAAGAAAAATTTCTGCTCCAGTAATGCCTCCAAAAACTTGCTCGATGACGCATTTCACTAAAATATTAGCTTCCTCAGGACAGATACTGGGTAGGTGCTGGTATATTTAAAAACAAAAAAGTACATGTGTAAGTATTCAATGTAGTATATATATATATATAAGTATGAATTATGATTGTTACAACATTTATCCAGGAGGAGTACATATACACAGAGACTCATTTTGTGGCAGCCTGAAAATTGCGCCAAAAAACAGTCATGTGACCTAGAAAAGCTCCATATGATCATGGGTCACATGCTCAGTCAGGTGACCACCTGCATCACCATCTTTGATAGGGCATAAAGAAAGCAGAGGGATATCCGGTCACATGGCGTATAACATTGCCATGTGATTGTAAGCATGTGGGTGTAGTCATGTGACCACAAACCCATCTTTCAAATGATTAAACCGATATAAACAGGAAGTGAGCAGGGCCATGCGACCATAAAGAAGTATCTGAACACATGACATATACCATCAACTGTGTGATTGTGAACATGGTCATGTGGCAAAACAAAACACTTCTCAAATGGTTCAGCAAATATCAACAGGAAGTGAGCGTGGTCACAAGAATGTGTATCACACTACTTTAGACACACATATGCAATTTTGTTTTTTTTCGGCTGTTTGTCAGTTTGGTCAAGTTCTCCCACACCTTGGGCCACAAGTTTACCAGGCAAGCATGCACGTTGTTATGTTTATATGTAATTAGTCTCTGTGTATATGTACCCCTCCTGGAGAAATGTTGTGACAATCATAATTCATACTTGTATAGCTATCTACTACATTGAATACTTACACATGTACTTTCTTGCTTTTAAATATACCAGGACCTACCCAATATCTGTCCTGAGGAAGCTAATATTTTAGTGAAACACGTCGACAAGCAAGTTTTTAGAGGCATTACTGGATCAGAAATTTTTCTTTTACCTTGATACAGCATTAAATTAATCTTTGTACCGTAGGTCCAGTCTCTTTAACTGCATTACTGTGTCCATACAGGATGTTGTTTGTATGTTGTTTATATGTTTTTTAACTATGTTGTAATAAAAATGTATATTTATTGATCCTCTCCCTCTCCCTCTCCCTCTCCCTCTCCCTCTCTCATTATGTGCCCACAAAGTCCGCTAATTTTTTTACATAGTCAATCCTTGAATATATATTTTGATATATTCCAATGGCTCTAGTTCACAGAAAAAGACTGAAAACTGCCCAGAACTGACTATATTGGTGCAGAAAGAATGGAACTGCATCTGGTGTGAACTGGCCCATAAAGTAAAACTAAAGGCAAAACTTTTTTTTTTTTGTTTTGGATAGAGCAGAGAGGGATTGGAATGCATGTCAGGTTTTATTGCTGCCTGTGCCCTGTTAAGGAGAATCGCCCTCTCTATTTGTCCCGTTTACCATCATCATCAAAAGTAAATTAATGGGGACCCTAGTTCTGGTGACCTGGGGGGGCCCCAAGGAATTCTCTTAATTTGCAGGGATTTCTTCTCACTTCCTGTTTGGCTATGGGACAGGAAGTAAAGGGAAATCTCCGCAATGGGGCACAGATGGCAAAAAAACAAAAATCTGACAGGGGTTATAACCATTCCTTTCTCTATCCAAAATGAAAAAAAAAGTTTTGCCCATAGTTCTACTTTAATAATTCTTTTATAATAAAAAAGGGAACACAGATACTGCTTTTTCTCAACCATTTAGACTGGGTTCACACTTAGTGCATAGAATGAATGAAGGTAAAAAACCTTGTGCCTTTGCAACCACTTTAATGTCGGGATACATCCAGATGCCTGACTGGCAGCTAGCTCAGCCTCTTAAAGAGCCACCGAAAGCCTAAGCCAGACACTATTCCCCCCCCCCCCCCAACCCTCCACAGCCTAGCGCGGCGCTCCAGTGAACTGGAGCCGCATAGCAGAGAGCCGGTGACTGACAGTCACTGGTTTTCTGCTCACTGAAGACCGAGCACTGAGCAATCGGCAGTCTTTAATAGCTCAGTTCTCTGTCTTAAAGGCAGCAGGGGACAGATGTAGCATCAGATCAATGCTTCATTCACCCAGGTGAATATATATGTTTGTTCTTTTAAAAACCCACACTTCTCTTTTACTATTATAGCCTGTCATCTTTTGTATCATGTTTTTTTAGGGCACCATATAATATAAAAAGCAAGTCGGCAGACCTTTCAGATGACGAGACAACGTTCACACAGCAGGAGCAAGTTAAGAGGTGACAACTATTTCTATAAATGAAAAGAAGCAAATAAGAATGATTTTTGTATGCAGTAGTGGAAACGTGCCTTTTCTACACCTAGAGGATGATACTGTATGGTTGAGTTACTAAAAACTGGAGAGTGCAAAATCTGGTGCAGCTCTATACAGAAACCAATCAGCTTCCGGGTTTTATCATCAAAGATTAACTGAACCAGCTGAAGTTTGAAGCTGATTGGCTACTATGCACAGCTGCACCAGATTCTGAGTGATCCAGTTTTAGTAAATCTCGTCCTGTGTTTTAACTCTTAGAAGTCACCGACGTAAAGCCTCGGCAGCGGCGCTTTGTGAGCGCTTCTAACCCTTTTTTCGGCCGCTAGTGGGGGTTAAAAGCACCCAAAAAGCGCTGCAAAAATGTTTTACCGCCCCCGCACTCACAGTGTGAAAGGGCTCTAAGAGTGTAAAGCCAAAATCCAGGTTATCAAGCTAAAAAAATGTAAATGGAAGTATCTCGCGGCAGCTTTTTTAGGTAGAATGTTTGCTTAAAAAAACTTTGAGATGGCTGACTGGTTTGATTGAAAGCTCCAACAATAAGCTCATGGCTAATGATCCCCATAGAGCATTTTTTTGATAGCCATAGAACACTATAAGTAACCAAGGTCTTCTCTCAAAGTGTCTGGACGGTGAGTTACTCTGGACACACACCCAGAACCTAAGGACTAGTGAAAGGGATCGATAATTACAGTCATATAATTTTCCTGTTAATTTATTTATATATTCATGTTGAAATGCAGACTCTCTTCATATGCATATAAGAGTAGAAATTCAGTTTCAATCTATGAGTCTTATTACCATATAATGGTTTTGTAGGTTTGCAAAGTGTGAATGAGAATTATAGAAGCCTAATATGTCATTCAGAAATGTATAGATGACCCACAAACCAGTTCTGCCACGTTAGATACATAAATAAGATGCATGCATATCATTTTTAAGGCTGGGTTCACACTATGGCGAATTGCATACGTGTTTCCCTGCATCCAATTTGCATAGCAGGAGTTTGTGACTGGATCTTTATGGTGCAAATTGCACAGCAGTCCTGTTGTATTTGGTCAATTTCAGGTCTGAATTCAGCCAAAAATGTGGGCTGAAATCGGACCTGAACTGGTGAATGGAGACGCACCGGACTCCCTGTTGTGAGCCGCTCCGTGCTCTAGTGTTAACCCAGCCTTAAAGCCTGTATAGAAATGAATACGTAGGCTGCTATTTCTTACCTCCAACACTTTATGAATCACCAACCTGACATAAAAATGCAGCAAGCATCATCAGTTAGGTCAGAACTCCTGAACTGCATACAGCCAGGTAACTAGCATTTACAAAAGGAGATAGCTTGGTTCAAATCCCAAACACGACACTACCTGCCTGGACTTTGCATGTTCTCCTTGTGCCTGCGTTTGTTTCCTCCGGGTACTCGGGTTTCCTCTCACACTCTAAAGACATGCTGGTAGGTGAATTATTTCCTGTCTAAATTGGCCCTAGTATATGTATGTATGTATGTGAGTTGGGAACTTTAGATTGTAAGCTCCTTGAGGGCAGGGATTGTTGTAAATGTACAATATATACAGTATATATAAAGCACTGCGTAAATTGATGGCGCTATATAAGTACCTGTAATAAATAAACAAATAAAGTCTCCATTTGTAAATGTCAGTTCTTTTACAAAAAAGATCTGACACAGCCAAGCAACTCTCATTTTTCATGGGAAGCGTTCAGCAATGGTGTCCTATATTTCTTTGAATACAGGTCTCCTTTAAATGGGCAACACATATTTTGGGTTAGGGAAAAATTAGGAGCTCTTGGTTATTCTTTTGCTGGTGGCGCTGGTCCAGGACATTAAAGTAAATCACTCAAATAGGGTCACAGACAAAAGTGAAAACCTAACAAAGTATAACCCTGTTTGCTATATGGGTGGAATTGGGTGCCAACTTACCCAGCTGATCTGTCCTTATGCTTGGAGTCATGGAAGCAGACAAAAAAAGACAGATGAGAACAAGTATGTTCTGTGGTTTGCTTTTAGACCACATGAATGATGATGAGTTTTGTGGTTCACAGATAATTGGATGTACCTGTGGGAGCAACTGCAGTTCCGTCATTATGCAATGATTGCTATGCACAGTGACCGCACAAGCTTGGCGAAACCATAGGCACTTCACATTTTTAACATTTACTTAAAGTAAACCGATTACCTGCAGTGGATTAAATATACTTGGTACTTTTATGTTTCATGTGAAAGTCTATTAAAAGGCATGTCAATACTCCTTGAGAATATAGCTGATTGATAAATCCAGGTCACTGAGCCAGGGATGACTGTGTAGGGCTGCCTGTGCCCATAGAAATGTGTTAAGCAAAGATAAACTCTTTTCTGAGGACATAGTAAGCTGCTCTTAAAGAAAGTTTATTCAGCTGGGTTCAGTCCCATACCAACCTTACTTGTTCTGGATGGTTAACCCTCCAAGTCCCTCTAAAGCCTCGTACACACGATCAGATTTTTCGATGGAAAATGTGTGATGACAGGCTGTTGGCGGAAAATCCGACTGTGTGTATGCTCCATCAGACAACTGTTGTCAGACTTTCCGCCAACAAATGTTGGCTAGCAGGTTTTCAGATTTTCCGCAAACAAATGTCTGTTGTCGGATTTTCCAAGCGTGTGTACACAAGTTCATCAGACAAAAGTCCAAAGTACAAACATGCATGCTCGGAAGCAAGGACGAGCCAGAAGCGGTCAGTCTTGTAAACTAGCATTCGTAATGGAGAATTAACATTTGTGACGTGGCAAATTATGAAATCTTCAAATGCAGCGCACAATTCTCTTCTTCTTTAATGGGATAATAATGGAGCTGCTTTGCTGGTGATCCTGATGGAGTTATTGCAAACTAATTTTCAAAGGCTTTTTTTTTTTCTAGTGATATCAAGAATAATAATTGTTTTTTTTTTTTCTATTTGTGCAAGTTTCCACAACACCATTATCCCGTAGTTTTTAAGATCAAAGATACAACTATGTTGCTGTCCCATTTTACATTTTACATTGTATTTTTTAAAATGTAACTGCCTACTCCCAAAATGTCATTTGAAGTAAAACACATAGCCAAGTATTGTTCTACACAATTTTTTTTATTGTGCATTAATAAAAGAAGATATACCAAATCAAATCATTATTCGACCAAAAAAATAATGTCAAAGCAATAACTCCAAGGCCAATAATAAATAATGCGTTATCTCCTTCGATTCCGCATCATGGCTGGTTGACGAACAGCCGTTCAGAAACAAACTGAAAAGCACGAAATGAAAAAACGCGAACTGAAAAGCGCTAAATGAAAAACACGAAAAGAAAAGTGCGAATCAACACTCACCAAACTTCTACTAACACGAAATTAGCAGAAGGAACCCAAAGGGTGGCACTAAAGAGCTGAAAAACAACCTAGTACGTCACTACGTTCATATTTGTTGGCCAACAATTGTGTGGCCGTGTGTATGCAAGACAAGTTTGGGCAAACGCCCTTCGGACAAAATTCCACTGTTTTGTTGGCCAACAATTCGATTGTGTGTACGAGGCTTTAGGGTCTGGGGTGATGGCTTTGGGCTTGTGGTAATGGCATCAGTTTGGAGATGCTTCTGAGATCATTCAGAATTAATTGATAGGTACATTTGACTTGCAGTTGACCTCCTTTAAGTAGGTTTTAAATTCTTATAGGCCTCTGGCAATTTAAAGCCCATTTAAAATGAACAAAATCCTATTGACAAACGTCTTAATTCAATTACTAACATTGTTATTCTCTTTAATTAGGACTGAACAAGCGAGCAGTGTTCTGAGGAACACAACATCTAAAGATCGCTCATACGTTATATCTGCAGCAAAAAGGCATAGTGGGTAAGTGTTGGCAAGAATGGGTAAACATGGGTCACCTTTTGATGTGTTACGTATTTTATGAAAGGATAAAATAGCAAAACTTCTTCTTGTATCTAATAGATTTCTCCATTAATTTTTATTTCAGAGTTGTCACACAAGATTCAGGGACACCATTTTTAGCCAAAAGGTGGGATGTTTAATTGACGCAAATACAATTTTCTTTCATACACATACTAAAATCTTTTTGAAAGGGGAATTATACAGTAAGCAACACACATTTTACACCAACTTGTTGCGCCTGTGATCACTTGTAAACACCAATTAGACTAGAATCTAATTTTTTATTTTGCCTTAAATTAGGGCTCTTTCTCATCATAATGTGGGGTGCTGCAACATCTTTCGCATGTAGCTGTAGGCAGCCTTTTCATTTTGAATGGGCTGTCAGTGTTCTTCAAGACATGAAAAAATAAGTGTTGCATGATTTTTTCAATGTATATGCATTTGTGTATTGGGGTGTGCTAATAATATTTATAATAAGGTGTAGTACATCACACTGTAGATGTGCGTTGAGGGGCTTTGAAAGGCAGCTCAGTGCACATCTATAGTGCATTACCATGCGTTATACAGCATGTTACTGCAAGTTGCAATAACACACTGTATGAAGGGCATTGCCATCCAAGGTTATTGGACTTTAAAGCATACTTACAGTGTGCTGCAATGCACATTATGGTATTAATGAGACCTTAACTGGAAGAGACCATATACCTGGGCTTTCAGAATTGGCTATGGAGGGCACCAAGCACACAGGATTGCACCGTGAAGTATCTGCAGTGCTCCAAAAACGGGCCTGCAGCATGCAGTCCATTTCTTACCCAGCAGTCCTGAGGACTTAGGGCCCATTCACACTTCTCTGTTCCTTTGTATTGCATTAACATATGTGTATTAACACACATTGGGGTGTTTTAATAAAACTGGAGAGTGCAAAATCCAGTGCAGCTGTGCATTGTAGCCAATCAGTTTCTAGCTTCAGCTTGTTTAATTAAAGTGATTTGTAAGGGTTTATTTTTTTTTTTTTTTTGTATTTTAAATAACAAACATATCATACTTACCTTCACTGTGCAGCTCGTTTTGCACAGAGTGGCCTTGAACCTGCTCTTCTGGGGTCCCCCTGGGGCTCTCGCTGCTCCTCATCACATCAGATAACCCCCTGGGAGAAGCTCTCTCCCGGGGATTTACCTTGCGGGCACGCTCCCGAGTCCAGCATTGGGCGTCCATAGAGGCCGAATACAAGACTTGTCCCAGTGTCATTGGATTTGATTGACAGCAGCGGGAGCCAGTGGCTGCGCTGCTATCAATCTATTCAATCAAGAGCCGAGAACCTCGGGCAGAGAGACAGCGCATCCCCAAGGGTCAAGTTTCAGGGCTCAGGTACGTAAAACGGGGGGGCTGGGGGGGGCGGTCACTGCCAGGTGTCTTCTCACCTTAATGCATAGGATGCATAAGACCCCTTTCACACTGTGCCGCCACCAACGTCAGCGGTAAGGCGACGCTATTTTTAGAGCCGCTTTACCGACGTTTTAGCAGCACTATTTGGCCGCTAGCGGCCGTAAAGGGGTAAATCCGTCCGCAAAACGCCACCGGAGCGGAGTTTTGCCGGCGGTATCGCAGCGCTGCCCCATTGATTTCACCACTTCTTCACCGCTCCAAAGAAGCTGCTGGCAGGACTTTTTCTGACGCCCTGCAGCGCACCGCTCCAGTGTGAAAGCCCTTGGGCTTTCACACTGGAGCGAATGGAGCAGCTGTTTTAGGGTGGTTTGCCGTCGCTATTTTTAATGCTATAGCGCCTGCAAAACGCTCCAGTGTGAAAGGGGTCTTTAAGGTGAAAAAACACATAGGTTTGCAACCCCTTTAAGCTTTGACAATAAAACCTACAAGCTGATTGGTTTCTATGCAGAGCTGTACCAAATTTTGCACTCTCCAGTTTTAGTAAATCAACCCCAGAGTGTTATGTGTTAACATGTATTGCGTTAAGGAAGTCAATTAATTTTGAAGCGATCCACAAGAACGGACCAAAAAATAGACATTCAGCATTTTTCTGATGCAGCGCACCACACGAACAGATGATCCAGATTGACCTAGTCCAGGGCCATTTGGGCATGATGTGCACAATTGCATTTAACATCCACATTCTCTAAAGTAAAATTTTACTTTTTAGTAAACCAAGTATTTTTAAAGTTTTCCTCTTATATGAAGGTGTATAGTTCATGTTAAAACTATACCTAAAGCATGTATTTCTAGTTACAGTGGTCCTCAGAGTGAAATTCTAGCTGAGACTTTTTTTTAGCATAGACCAGGCAAAGGATAAAACCTTTTCCAGACTTGTTTGCCATGCGTATGGCATGTATGTTTTGATGCATGTCATAGGGGTAACATTGACAGTTCTTATGCTGTGTACTGTCTGTGATAATGATACAATTATTTAATTCATTATTTTCACCATTAATTCACACTTCTAAAAACAGGCGCTCTGACGTGCAGCAGCTCTCTAATTACATAAAAAAATGATGTTACTTCTGCGTCCTTTATTCTGTTAACATTATAACATACGTCTCCACCTGTGTGCTGGGGACACCATAGCAAATCCATTAAGGGACCCCCTGCCTCTTAAATCTCCATCTCAAAGGCAATTCCTCTAGTAATACAGAATACTAATTGCTTTCATAGCAATCTGTATTTTATAATGTAATGTTAAATTCACTTTGAGAATCATGGATTTCAACAACTATCTAAACCTTTAAATTCTTCCATCTCTGTGCTGAGCTGCCAGAAATATAAACAAAAAATTCCAGAATAAATTATTTTCCTGATTATTTTGCTGATAACTTGGCCAAAGCACCATGAATATGTAAAAATGTTTTGTACTATGTATTCCATTATTATTACTATGAATAATGTGTAGGTATGCCTTTTTAATTTGAAAATTGGGCAATTTGTGCAAGGGCCTGGTTCACACTTTCTCCCTTTACATAGTAAAGTGCTGTACAAAGCTATATAAATCCTAATAAGTGAAAAGCCACCACCCCAACACTCAATGTAACAGAACACGACAAAGGTTTTTGAAAACAAGAAGGCTTGTTAACCTGTCAAATTCATTCTTGGCTTTGCAGCCCTCTTAAGATTGGAGAAATCTATCATTATACACAAAAAAGAAGGGCACGCCAGCCTAGTACATTTATCTCAAGCACCATTTATTAATAAATTGTATAAGAATTTTCAAAAAATCTTTAAGCACAAGCATGTAGTAAACCTCCAAGAACTATATAACCAATATGGTATTGGTTATATAGTTCTTGGAGGTTTACTACATGCTTGTAGTAAACTTCCAAGGTTTACTATGGTATGGCATAACCAATATGGTAGTTTTGCAACACTGCACAACACAATGCAAGAAAGCTAGCACATTTCACAGGGGGTATACCCTCTTCCTCAGAGCGTATATCCCTTGAAATGCATTAGCATTTTTGAATTGTTTTGCAAAGGTCTACCATATTGGTAATCCAGGTCTTGGAGGGCCAAGAGGCCCTGCCATAGGATTTACTACGTACTTGTGTACTCACAGCTATATAAATCCTATTAAATAAGAATAATAGCTAAGAGAACAAAGCCTATACATTTTTATTTTTGGTACTGAACTGAATAAAATGGGCACTTTACTAGTTTCTGTTGGTGTATGCATTATGGTGCTTTGAGAGTCATCTGCATTGTTTGGTTTATATATGTACTTTGAGGTTCCATCAGAAATGAATATGTGCTATACCAAAATGCATGCACAACACAAGTGCAACATGTACGCCACAGGTGTGAAAGGGGTTTTATGGACAGCCCTAATCAAAATTTTTCTTTGCAATTAAATTGTATCTGTCTATGACAAGTCTGATTTCTGGTTTTGTCACTCGCCTATTCTCATCATACACATGTATTTTAAAGGGTTGATATACAAGATGAAGAGGTTGGCACCACCAGGAAGAGTCAGACTCTGCCCAAAAACCTGTCATCGTATCTTGCTGAGGATACCAGCAGGTACAGAAAATATTTATTTTTGTACTGTTTATATGTAAAATTAACATGTCTATTAAAAAAAATCTTGGTTTATTGAGAAGGAGCTGTTTTGGTTAAGTGTTGTGTTAAGTGTTTTGTGATTGGTTAAGTGTCCAGAGTGTCTCTGATATTCTACAGTTCTTTCTTTTTTTTTTTTTTTTTTTTCTTATTTGCAATTCTTATATTTATGTAACTTTTATTGGTTGTTATGCTTGGTCTGGGTGTGTTACTCCGAAAAACAAGCCAGACAAAGCCAGGCAACCTATATTATTACAAGAAGGCTAATATTAGCAGATCCCTTTTTACCTGTACGGCACAGCCTGGAAAGCAGCAAGTTACAGGTTATTGAAGTTTTAAAAGAATGGTTCACCCAAAATGAATATTTTACCTATAGATTGAGCCTGCTGGGTTGAGTCAGTTACTTCTTGTATGTTGAGGATACTCCATACAGTAGATCACCCTGCCATAATACTCAGCTCTGTTTCTATCCATTTGGGTGTTTCTGACCCCCTATGAGTGCTCTATCTTCTGAAATACCAGTTTTTACATGGATTCATCCAACAATAACATCACTGTCAAATGAAAAAGAAAACCCCCACAAATGGCTCTGTTATATGTGCATATGCATCATTGCTCTATTTTATTAATCTTTGTTCAATTTATTGTAGGTATGAAAATAACTGGGCAGAAACTCAGACTAAGCAGACTTCAACTCAGCCATCTCCAGCTAGGTTGGTAAAAAAAAAGATTGCATTTAAACCACTATGAATATTGGCTTCTGTGGGGAAAAATAATAAATGCACATTTTGTTTCCTGCAAAAAAATGCATTTATTATTTTTCCCTTAAAAGTGAACTTAGCCTTTAAAAGACACTGCCCCCCAAAAAACAGGGGTTGGATCAATAAGATATACTCCTGAAAACCTCACCTTGATTCATGGTAGGAATGCACACAGTAGGAACTCTGAATCTCTGCACACAGACATAATTGTCCCATTAGGATGAGCATTATATTTGATTTCATACAATATATTGTTTCCTTTTTTTTTATCTCAGGGTGACGGAGAGACCCAGCAGCCCCATGCTGACCTCATATTCTATGACCAGCAGTTCCCCTGTAAAACCTGAGGCTGGGAAGATCACCGTGGTCAAAGAGGAGAGGTACCCTATTTATTACTGGAGACATTTCTAAATCATAAATGACTGAGATAAATGTGCAAAATACAAAGATAGGAAAATCTAGGCCAAGGAAATCTATGATGGCAGAAATACAGAGCCATTTCTGATCTTCTTTTGAAAATGCTCATGGCCTGGCTATCTTGGGTCACAATATTTTCTGATTTACGGACGGTCTGACCAAACATGCATATTCCAGATTAGTCACAAAGAAAGTAACAAAGCCATTGATTAGCATTGCAACTAGTTTTTCCAGAGGAGAGTTCTCCAGTGATGGCCTTCAAGGAGAGAGAGGACGCTTGAGAGGAGATATGATAGCGAGGAAACTATTCAGTTTTAGGGGGTGTAAGAGGATACGGGGCCACACAATGAGATTGGATGAGAAGCGGTTTTACCTTAAGCTGCGTAGGGAGTTTTTCACGGACATGGCTAAAAGGATGTGGAACTCTCTACCACAATTGGTGGTGTCAGCGAGGAGTATTGATATTTTTAAAAGACTCTTGGACGTGCATCTTAGTGAACACAACATACAGGGATATGATAAATTATTTTGACACATGTACACCTACACAGGTTGAATGGACTATTGTCTTTATTCAACCTTACCTATGAAACTATAAAACTATGAAACTATGACATTTTAGGGTCAGGATTACTTCTTTTCAATTTTTTCATATAAAGAAAACTGTGAAATTTGGCATCAGTGTCAACCTGGCCATTCACATTTATTCATGGTAATATGCTGTAAGATGGTCAGTCATGTTGCAACCTGATTGTACAAACTCTGGACAGTTAGATTTATCAACAAATATGCAGTCTGAGGATCTACAATTTTCTTATCATGCAGTTACTGTACTTTCTCAGCAGTGTACAGCCTGACATACGTATAGCATATAGAGGGACAAACGGAATTACCACCAACTAGTCATATATTTTTGTGAATCAGCCTTCCCTTTTGGTGAAACTGCTGGTGAAATCTGTCCCTTACACAACAAGCTAATGACCTCTATGTGTTTCCAGCCGCGATGAAAACAAAGACGCTTCCAAATTATCAACACAGAAGGAAAGTACTACAACTGTGCACACAAGAACTGAGAGGTAATTGGGAAAAGCTTGTATAAGAAAATATAAGCCAATATTTAGTTCTTCGAAAATTACCGTACTACCAATGGCTTTCATTGTTGTGTGTCTACAATGCTTAAAGTGACACTAAACTTTGGTTTAAAAAAAAAGAAAATTCTATTTCAGTATGTATTCTTAACTCAAAAAAGTCCCTTCTATTATTCTCAGCCTACTCCAAATCTCCAGATTCCTTTTTATTTTCTAAAGCTTGATCTGCCTTCCTGTTAGAGGGTGCCTCCTGTAGCACCCTCTAACAGGTCCTATTTTATGTATGAACATAGTCACCCTATTTTTTTCACTCCCAAATATGGCTATGGACTGTGGGATGTGTAGAGTGCAAAGAAACTGTCAGACATGTTCAAGTTGTTCTAAAGTCTAAACTTTTTTTTACCTTTTAATGTATTCTCTGCATTAGAGTACCAAACTCTCAACTACCTATCCTACTCTGTCCCTAAACACTATCTCCGGCTCCAGCACTGTTCCCCTAACACAACCCAGCTGGGGAGTGCGCATGTACAAGTGCCCCCTTAGCACCAGGCTTGCTACAGGAGGCACCTGGAGGAGGGAGAAGCTGATAGTGCTGGGAGGAAACAGAAGAGGAGGAGGAAAGGAACCTTTCTATTCAATATTGTTGGACAGAGCAGCCTTTGTATTACTTTAAGCATTCCCTACTGTATCCAACACTAAGGTTGGTTGGAGTTTGGCTTTAAATATTGAAAAGAGGGAGAGATGAGGGCGCTCTGGTGAGGCTGGGTATCCAATCCTTTTGTGGCATGGCAGATGATACTGAAGGCAGCACTTTGTAGAGAAGAAGCATCTCTGGAGGGTCATAAAGGATTTATTACAGGCATAATGGGATTAAAAACACTTGTGAGTAAGAGGTCATAGGCATATAATGATTAGTCCTCAAGCGGATCGCAGTAATCCCTGTCTGTCTGGGTGAGAGAGAGCGCCGTCCTGCAGCTGTAAGAGTCCCTGGCAACGTGGACCGCATTTGACGAAGGAGCCACGCATGCTCCAAAACACGTTACCGACCACCACCTTCACCTGATGTTACATCGGCCTCGTGCATTCCAGCTTGGTTCCAGAACCCGGGCCGCCTCATTGCATCTTCACCTCCTCGCTAATCTATGTCACCAGGGACTCTGACAGCTGCAGGAAGGCTCTCTCTTTCTCACCCAGACAGACAAGGATTACAGCGATCCACATGAGGACTAATCTTTATATGCAGGGCCGTCTTTAATATTGATTGGACCCCCATGCAATTTCGCTCTCCACCTGCTCTAAGTCTACACTATATAACAGTTAGACTCAAATCAGTTTACTGAATCAGATCAGGCCGCGTTTGTGATTGGTTGCCAGAGGTTACAGTGTATCATTACCACTCACTGACTGGTTGCTAGAGGTTACAGCACATATTATGGCTCACTTAGTATTTGCTAGAGGTTACAGCACATGACTTCTGCTTGTTGAATTGTTGCTAGAGATTACTGTACATCAATACTGCTCACCAATTGGTTGCTAAAGGTTACAGCACATTATTACTGCTTACTGATTGGTTGCTAGAGGTTACTGCCTATCCTTACCGCTCAATAATTGCTTGCAAGAGGTTAGTGCACATCATTGCTGCTCACTGATTGGTTGCTAAAAGTTACAGAACATCATCGCCTCACTGCCTGCACACCATGGACTGGGGAGGTGAGGGGATCCATCAATAGACTAAAAACTACAATGTAATGGGGATTTACACTGACCATTAATGTAATGGGAATTTACACTGACCATTAATGTAATGGGAGCATTCACAGGAACCACTAATGTAAGGAAGGATTTACACTGACCTGACCATCAATGTAAGGAGGGACCTTCACACTGGCCACTAGTGTGAATGAAAGGATTGTACACCAAGCCCCAATGTAATGAGAAGATTTACACTGACCACCAATGTAACTGAGACATTTAGCCTGCGTTCACATATCTGTGTGTCAGGAACGCATGCAAAATCGCTTTCCTGACACTACAGAAATGTGCTACCCTTTGGCAGATGCACAGCAGTGCCATTAATTGTTAATAACACCCTCATGCATCTGCTGAGATGTGCGTATTCACATGCACCACAATTCAGGGTGCTGTGCCACCTTGTTATTTTGAAAAAGGGTTCCACCTCCAATTTACTTACCTTTGCAGAACAGGCTGATATTAGGCTTAATGAGCAGAGTTGTAGGCAGGAGTTTCAAGCATGCCCCTTTACCTCCCCAGTGGGCAGCATTCAGCAGAAGTGATGGTGAATATGACCCCAGGGGGGCATGATATACATATGAATGCCGCCTCTATTTACATATCAATGCAGCCAGTCCACGACTATTTACATATTAATGCGCCGCTATTTACGTATCAGTGCAGGTTATTTACATGTAAACGCAGGGTCTGCAGGTGAGTCATCTGTAAACGGAAATAGGCAGAGCTGAGCAGCATTAGTAACAGAACTTCACACTGAGATATCTGGACACAGCACGGGGCTGAAACTTCAAGGGGCAAGGGAATTTAAACTGGGATAGTTGGCAAGTATGAGGCAGCTGCTTTGGGCCCCACAACAAAGATGGGGCCCAGAGCAGATGCCCCTTTTGCCCTGCCTTAAATACGGCCCTGATTTTATGCCTATGACCTCTTACTTTAGTCCCATTGTGCCTGCAATACATCTTTTAACTATTGCACTTAGAGGCACCTTTCTCTTTCCTTTATGGCTTTAAATATTGTCTGTTAAGAATATAGATCCCCCAGTTTCCTGAGTTGCTGTAACATATTGTTTTCTTAGGGTGCCCGAGAGAAGCAGCAGCCCCAGGCTGACCTCCTATTCTATGATCAGCAGTGTTGATGGCAGAAGTTCCCCTGTAAAGCCTGAAGCTGGAAAAATCACAGTGGTCAGAGATGAGAGGTATGTTCTGCTTCTTCTTTTATTTATTATTATTTTTAACAGGAGAACAAAGAAAGAAAAAGGTTTATTTTTCCCACACTAACCCATCAGATTATTGCTTGTATCTTTACACCTAAATGAGAAACACAGGTGCTGAATCTTTTGGTTAAATCTTAGAGGTGACACTGACAGTTCTCTCTCTCTATCTAACTTTACAGTAGGGCATGGGTGCTCAACCTGTGGCCCTCCAGCTGTTGTGGAACTACAAGTCCCATGAGGCATTGCAAGGCTGACAGTTACAAGCCTGACTCCCAAAGGCAGAGGCATGATGGGACTTGTAGTTCGGTATTAGCTGGAGGGCCACAGGCTGAGCACTCATGCAGTAGGGGGTGAGCACTCTTGGCTCTTCATCTTCTCCATGTTCCACCGGAGGAGGCCACTTTATATGGTGTTGTGGCTCGGCCCAGACTATGCTCTCTGCTCACTAGATTTGATTGACAACAGCAGGAGCCAATGGCTCCCACTGCTGCCTCTGTATCCTGTGAAAGAGGGGAGAGAGCTGCTGCAGACCGGCACAGTGCTGGATCGAGTGAAGACTCAGGTAAGTATAAAGGGAGGTGGGGAGCGATAATACTACTGGAACATTTTTTACCTTAACGCAGGGAATGCATTAAGGCAAAAAAACACTTTGCCTTTAGAAACCACTTTAATATACACACCCCGCATCTGCTCAAGCACCTCTACAATGTAATATTTTGTCCCTACTCCAGTATTTTACGGAAGCACTGGGGTCTTGGCTAGGACACTCTGCATACAGTTTGCATCTTCCCCTTGTGCTTGTGTGAGTTTCCCCCAGGTATTCTGTTTTACACCCATACTTCAAAAACTTACTGGTAGGATAATTCTCTCCTGTCTAAATTGACTCTAGTATGTATGTGTGTGCCTGTATGCATGCATGTGGGATAGGGACCCTAGGTTTAACTCCTTGAGGGCAGGAACTGATATAAATGTACAATATATGAAGCACTGCGTAAATTGTTGGTGCATTAAAACCACCCTTGATAAATAAATAAATGTGGGGAAAAATTCATGCACCTTGTACAAAACCAGATAATGGCCTCTATGTGTTTCCAGCCGCAATGAAAGCAAAGATACTTCCAAACCACCAACAGAGAAAGAGAGCTCCACAACCACGCACACTACAAGAACTGAGAGGTAATTGTGAAATAATTCTATACAATAAGAGAAATTGGGAAAATATTTATCTCTTCAGAAATGAACACATGAGTACCTTCACATTATCAGTGACAGCAGTGGGTTCTGATGTTCAGCACAGGCAGAGGAAACTCAGCCTGTTCCCCACTGTCACTCAAGGGGGCGCTGAAGGCTTTGCAGGCAGCAGTCAGACACCCTGGAGGGCCAGGATGGGGACAGGGGGAGAAATGCTGTCCAGAAATGTAGGTTGAAGAAAACGACACCGCTGTTGGTGACAAAATACATTATGAATTGGTATGCAAGTGCAGCATAAGTGCTAATTGTTTTTTTTTTTTTTTTTAAATGATGTAACCCTTTGGAAAAGAGTTTCTTTATGACAGTGCCTCATTAAGAATACAACAGCTCTGTAGCATTTCTAGCAAACCATAGAAAGACCTGAGAATCGGCTGCACAAAACCCTTTAATTGTCAGGTTGCTTAAAAACATCTGCTTTTATTTATTTTTACCTGGAATGTACCTGTAAACAATTTGGAATGTATCCAGGCAATTGTTTTCTTCGGCATGTTTCTGTAGTGTGCTCGCCCTTATATATATATCTCTTCGTCCTTGTAACCGGTCTTACCTGTAGATGTATCTCACTTAGCACTGAATGATAATCAAACAAGACCGATATATAACAATGACTGTTCTCTCTGCACAGGGTGGAGGCCAGAGAGCAGAAGGATGTGCCGAAATCTCTTCTCTCCTACCTCTATGAGGATGCCAGCAGGTAATCTCCGAATGCTGAAAGACTGGTTTATTTCTAAGATGATCATGGGCGCATTCAGGTGACAGTTTGATCATAGATAGGAGGAAAAAACTGCGCTAAGAATTAAATTGAAAATGGCAGCAACTCAAATGTGGGATACACACAAATGACAAATAAAAAAATAAAGAATGGTTGCGTCCAACATGCGATGTTTTATCATAGATTAACATATCGCATATTCACATGTAATTCACATTGGCAATCATGTGCTCCCACTTTGATTTACATGTGTATGCCATCAGCTAAATATAAGCTTTTTATTCTAATGATTTATTCACAATTTTTAGACCTGGCGCGATGATACGAGTAATGACAATCATAGATATGAGTTATGATGTTATAAGCTGCTAAAGGAGGATCCCAAGCTAGCATAACTGATTAAAAACCTGATATTACCAATCTTTACACTGATGACAACATTGTATTTTAAAGCTAAATATCAACAATGACCAATTATTTTAACCAATTATTAAATGCAACCATATATGTTTTATAAAATGTCGTACAAATAACCAATTGAAGGGTTTTTATACCTATTATTATTTGAAACCAGGAATATGGCTTCTAGAGACCCAGGTTTTATTATAGAAACACTGAATGTGAACCTTTATCCTTTTAACCTTATTCACACGCTTGTGATATAATATTTTGTGGCCATTTACCCTGTCACCAGTGAGGTTCTTAACCTGTCTAAAAGGGTTAATCCCTTGTGATAGATTGAAAATAGTTTTTCAATCTTCACTGGTTAAAGAGGTGCCATACTGACACTGATCCAAGAAACAGTGGTAAACTGAAAGAGGGGAGTGCTCAGATGGCATAATTACCCCGAAAATTTGCTGGCACCAGAGGAAGTGTGCATTCGGAAAAGGATTTAAATATTGATCAATCGATTTGCCAAACTTCTTAAAACAATAGGTGCTATTATAGAACAATTGCCCTCTCTCCTCTCTCTTTTTTGGCACAGACGTTCCCCATTAAACCTCTTGATGGGTCTAGGGCAGTGATGGCGAATCTTGGCACCCCAGGTGTTTTGGAACTACATTTCCCATGATGCTCAACTACACTGCAGAGTGCATGAGCATCTTGGGAAATGTAGTTCCAAAACATCTGGGGTGCCAAGGTTCGCCATCACTCGTCTAGGGGATCAATTGGAACTAAGATCCTTTTGAAAGGTGGTAAATATTAAATAACAAAAGCTCCAGAAGAAGCCACGTTTATGGTGAAACATGTAGAGGTACCGTATATACTCGAGTATAAGTCGTTCCGAGTATAAGTCGAGGCCCTAATTTACCACAAAAAAATGGGAAAAACGTATTGACCCGAGTATAAGACGAGGGTGAGAAATGCACAGCTACTGTAAGAGGAAAAGAGGGTCAACAATGCCCATTTGCAGCATCACTGTGCCCACTTGCAGCCATAGGTTCCCTGAACTTCAAACTCGGTAGTTAAGGGTTCCTAGATGCCCCCTAGCTGCAGCAAAAATTTGGGGTCTCTGAACCCAAAGGGTCCCGAAATGACATTGCTGCAGATGGACACAGTTGACCGAATTTGGGGCCCCGTATCTCAGGGCCACTTAGTGCTAAGAACCCCAGCTTTGGATATGTTATGGTACAAGTTCCATTGGGTTTGCATGTCAAATTTGGGGTTCCTAGCACCTAGTGGCCCTGAGATATGGTGCCCCAAAATCGGTTCAGAAAAAGTCAAGCACTTCTGCAGCAGAGAATGACATTTTCCGAACCGATTTTGGGGCCCCGTATCTCGGGGCCACTTAGTGCTAGGAACTTCAGCTTTGGATATGTTGTGGTACCAGTTCCACTGGGTTTGCACATCAAGTGGCCCTGAGATACGGGGCCCCAAAGTCGGTTCGGAAAATGAAATTTTTTGCTGCAGAAAAGTGCTTGACTCGAATATAAGTCGAGGGGGGCACTTTCAGCACAAAAAAATGTGCTGAAAAATTCGACTTGTACTCGAGTATATACGGTAATCACACTTTTGTACCTTGATCATTGGGTTGATATGGCCCAAATTTTAAAAATTGTTTTATATTATCTATGTAATAACATTTCTAAATATTTTTTGGAAATTTGATTTTAATTGATTTTTTTGCACCTTAAAACTCTAATCCTTTGCTTTCTGGGTATACATTGTTTTGTAATATTTTACAATAATGTTTCTCCTAATTGATATATCCTTGTTACTTTTTTAAAGTACCCAAAATTATATTTATGTTACATATCTATTAATACAGGTTTGAAAATAATTGGAAAGCAAATCAAAACACACAACCAACTTTGCAGACATCACCTGCACGGTTTGTATGACAGAGCTCACCTCTGCTTTCTTCTTGATTTTATCAGATATAAATAATACATTTAGTTTTTCTTTAATTTTTATTAGGTGGTACCCTAACCCAGTGTTTCTCAATTCAGTCCTCAAAGCGCACCAACAGGTCATTATTTCAGGGTTTCCATTATTTTGCACAGGTGATTTGATCAGTTTCACTTCCTTAGTAATTACCACAGCCGTTTATCTGAGGGAAATCCTGAAAACATGACCTATTGGTGCGCCTTGAGGACTGGAATTGGGAAACGCCGCCCTAACCTTTATCTAAATGCTGGAACTATATCTAATCATTGAAAATAATCCTCAATTGATGTCACCACAGAGTAATTTTTGCTCAATACACCACCTAGCTCCTTCACCTTCAGCTGCTGCACAGTGTGTTTTACACTTCTAATTATGTCAAATTATTTCTCCCCACTGGCCGCTGTGGTTTCTCCCACCAGTTCTTACATCAATATAGGATGTACATGTCAGTGGGAGGAACCACAGTGACCAGTGGGGGGAGCAAGTATTTGACTTATCCAAGAAAAGTGGGGGAAGTGGAGATGCGGTGGCTGATGTCTTCAAAAGCATAATGGTCACGCTATGTTGGGTCACTTGAGCTGTGTGCAATTAGGGGAAGCTGGTACTAGTGCCTAGATATTGATATCCGTATTCAGATTAGCTTCTTGCACATCTTGGAATTTCCAGTAATAAGATTCTTGTAGCTCCACCTGATTGCTGCAGCCACAAAATAGTTGATTCTTATGATTGGTTTTCAAATTTTGCAAATTTAAAAATTTTCAAACTAAGCAGCAGAGCAAGTGAGATTTTTTTGCCTTGTTTTATATTGCTAAGGTGGGGGAGGGGGTAAGAATGAGAACTCCACAAATGTCAAATACGGAATGCTCAAGTTACTGTACATAAGAAGTTGGCATTACATTCAACTTTTTGGTATCAACTTATATTTAAAATATAGCTTTTTGGGTGCAAATCAGCTATAATAAATATTTTTATGGTAAAGTCCACAGGTCAAAATGCACTACAGCTTTTAAAATGTGACTTAAGTGTGCTGAAGGTGACTGAAAAAGAGGCAACCTGCTAATGCATTTCATGAGCACACTGTGCACTACCACATAAAAGAATTATGCAATAAAGTGGGCCGGTTCTCAATATGTGATTAATTCCTGAAGAAAAGAGAGTATAGACAAGTATATAGCTATTGAAAAATGAACACATGACAAATTCAGTGTTTATGTAATGAAGCGTTTGGATTCGGTCACACCCGGAAGGCAGCTGTCATACCTGGGCCAAACAGCTGTGGCTGGGACATGTAGATGCCCATTACATCATTTGCCTAATATGGCCCCACCAGCAACTCATTGGCCCAGCATTGACATATGACTTCTATTTGGCTGAACCTGGAGCCAAACCCAAGGTCATCCCTAGCTTATGGGCACTTAAAATTCAACTGAAGTGGATTGCAGAACATGATACTCTCATTTCTCATGTCATCCTCCAAGCTATTTTCAGAAGAAGGGAAAAAGGTTTCAGCAATGCTTGTTTCCATCTTATAAAAAAAAAGTATACACTGTATATAGTGGTGGCACAGAATGCATTGAGAACTGGTAGCTCTATAACCATTTGATAAGTTACCTAATATTTGCTTAGTTTTCGACTGGAATGCATCTGTAGACATTTCGGAATGTGTTTTTTTTATCTCCAGTGTGTTTCTCACCTATGATATACCTTAGTCCTTCCAACCAGTCCTATCTGTAGATGTATCTCACTGCATGATAAACATGAAGGCATGAAATGCAAAGACAGAAATATCACTGTGATTGTTCTCTCTGCACAGGGTGGAGGTCAAAGACAAAAAGGATGAATCTCTGGCGAAATCTCTTGATTCATACCTGTTTGAGGATGCCAGCAGGTAATTTTCTCTGAATGCTGAAAGACTGGTTTATTTCTTTAATGTTTATAGGTGTATTCAGTCCAAATGGTGACAGGTTTGATCATAGATAAAAAAAACAATGCCTATTCATGGGTGCATGTTCTTCCAGAAATTTCTAAAAAAAAAAATCACATTCTCCCATTATAAAAAGAACTAACACCCTTTTTTCATTTTTTGTTTTTTTTTATACTACTATGTTCATGACCAGCTTAAAGTAAAGGAGTTCTTTGCCAATTCAAGACAAATCAACGGATTCACTTTAATGCTGCCCACCAGCAACACATACGTGCCTACCCTTTGTGCCACTTTGTTTGGCCAACACTAGCTCAGTGACATCCCGACTACTTCTGAGTATAGGGAATCGTGTGACAGCACTGGCGATTGCACACCTAGAACATTCACATAAGTTGGGGAGAGAGTCCTTACCCCTGTGTATGAGGTGTTATAGGCATCATCTAAAAGCATTCTTGGTAAATTGCAGAGACATTTTAGTTAACATTACAGGCAGAAATGTGTGATTCACTCATCAGTGGTTTTCACAATGTTTACACAGCTTTCCACACCTCACTTACCAGGCTCACATCTTGTTCATCTTACCGTTGGCATCAGTACACAGTAAGATAGTCACAGAAGCGAAAAAAAAAATGTTTCAGAGTCCTATTTCAATCTATGAAGAGAACTAAATATCAGAGCCAAGCCATGCAGCTTGTTCATTTTGGCTTTCTCATTTTTTCAGAAAATCTCAACAAAATGTATTATGTGCTTTGCTTTTGCTTCTGCTATGTCTCTTTGTACTGCCTATTTATTCTCGGCATTATGCTGAATAACCAACTTATATAATTTTCAAAAGTAAGCATTTAACCTGCCACCTTAATATAAACTTGCAATATACAATATCTATATATTCCTTTTATGTAACACACGTCTCGAAACAATGCTAGTATCTTATAATTATCAACTGTTATGCAATCTACTGTGTTTGAATCAGTATGAATCATGTAAAGGAAGCCATAATATGGTTTTATAGATCTAATTAGTGATGTTCCTTCTTTTCAGACAAAAGTTATATCAGTGTCATCATTGCTTTCCAAATATAAATAATGTATAAGGGACATAATTACCTAACATTATTAGATACGGCACTAGGATATAATATATATATACCAGTAATTATTATTATTATACACGATTTAAATGGCGCCAACAATTTGCACAGAGCTTTACAACATGAGGCCAGACAGTACAGTTACAATACAATTCAAAACAGGAGGAATCAGAGGGCCCTGCTCGTCAGAAATTATATATATAGTATGTGTGTATATATATATGTATATATATATATATGTATATATATATATGTATATATATATATATGTGTATATATATATATGTATATATATATATATATGTATATATATATATATATATATATATATATATATATATATATATATATATATATATATATATATTGATATTGTAACCATCATAAATGCAAGTTATCATGTTATAGTTCATAAATATCTCTACTGGGGACCCCAACCAATTCAAAGGTCATTGTTACCAACCTTTACATTGATGACAGCAAAGCATTCTTAAGCCAACACTGAGATTTTCATTGGTAGTTTCCTCCATTTTTACCAGTCTATTGAGTTTACCTTAAATGATTGCTTAACACTAAAATATATGTGTTATACTTTTAATGAAATGATGTCTAATTAGAGTGGAAGTTTGGGTTTTCATGTCACTTTAAATAGTTTATTTGGGCCAAGCTGAACCAAACAAACTATCTCCATTACTAAGTTATTTAGCGTCTTTGAGCACAGTATCATAATGTTATAGCATCAACTACATACAATATTCAACACTGTGTTCTGGCAGCTGTATGGGCAACATCCCATTGGCTGCCAAAATTGAATCAAGTCAGGCAGAGTGCTTCTCCTTGTATTTTTATCAATGAATACAAGGCTTTCTCTGATTGCAAGGTGGAGAGGTAGATGGATGATGTCACTATCTCCACCTCAGCCAATCAAAGGAAGCCTTGCAATTAACAATTATCGCTAAAAAATAACATGGCTTCCTCTGGCTGGGAAGCACTCAGCCTGACTCGATATTGTTCAGGCAGCAGACGCGGCTTTGTCTGTGATGCTGTGGAGCACAGCGCTCCATACTGTATATAGCCAATGCTACTACATTATAATACAGAAATCACAGATGACAAAAAAAAAAAAAACATTTTAAAGAGACAGGAAACTGGGACCTAGGCTTTACGCAACCAAATGTTTATTTTTATGAATATCTTAAAGTGGAATTATACAGGTTTTGGTTCCGAAAAGGGGAAACACCCTCAAAATAGGCACCTCATCCCAGACAAAAATTACATAAGTGGAAAAGAAAGAAAAGGGATTTTTACGGTGCAATTTATTCAAATATAGAAAAAAAGGCTATATGTTTTTTTTTTTATATGTTTTTTTCTCTTTTGTTAAAAAACAATTTTATTGTTTACATTAAAAATGGATACATATGTCAATAATTTGTGACAACACAATTAAAACAGCGTGGTCAACAATGGAGGGCAACACACAGGATATACGCTACGAATTCACAGATAGTCGTTATTGCATACTAGCCCGACATGTTTCGCATTAGTCGCTTTATCAATTAACTTAATTGCATACCCCTTGATAAAGCGACTAATGCGAAACATGTCGGGCTAGTATGCAATAACGACTATCTGTGAATTCGTAGCGTATATCCTCCATTGTTGACCACGCTGTTTTAATTGTGTTGTCACAAATTATTGACATATGTATCCATTTTTAATGTAAACAATAAAATTGTTTTTTAACAAAAGAGAAAAAAACATATAGCCTTTTTTTCTATATTTGAATAAATTGCACCGTAAAAATCCCTTTTCTTTCTTTTCCACTTATGACATCTTAAAGTGGAAGTTTTGTTACCCCCCCCCCCGTTGCTTTCCTGTGCCACCATTTTTAAAAAACCATCTCTTGCGCAAATCCCTACCAGGTATCCAGAACTGCTGTTCTCAGGTATGTGCACAAGTGCCACTAGCTGGTGTTATCTGGGAAATGATGGTGCTCTGCAGCATCTGTGCACATGCGCTAGAACCCCCGGCGTATGCGCAGAAGTGCCCCTGGGCTCTGAGTTCTATGTCTGCTCATGTGCCCTCAGTGAACTGCTTACTAGGAATGTTGTGGCAATTCCAGGAGGCAGAAAGGGGTACATACAGTACACAATTTGCTCCAAGGCAAGTAAGCCGGATGTGCTGCCTTGCAGCAGAAAAACTACACTATACTTTACCAGTAATAATAAAATGTGTCCCAGTTCTGTAATAGAGAGGAGGAAGGAACTAAATGAGAACAGGTTCATGTAATAGGTGAAGGTCTGCCCTAAGAGATCTATGTAATAAATGTGGCTTTCCATCCTTCATCACTTTTTATATGCTTGTGATAAAATATTTTACAGTAGTTTTTCTTTATGATTGATGTATTTTTGTTACTGTCATTAATGTGCCATAACATAAAAGTATATGTTATATATCTATTATTACAGGTTTGAAAATACTTGGAAAGCAATGCAAGCACTACAGCCAGCTTTCCAGACAACACCTGCCCGGTTTGTATCAGAGAGCTCACCTTGGCATTCTGTTTGATTATATCAGGGGAAAAATAGAAATAATGCATTTAGTTTACACTTCACCCTGAGGACTGCCACACACTAATCGAATATCATCTGGTCTCTGCTGAACCAGATGAACTTTAAAGTGTATAGCCAGCTTAATTCTTTCCAAACACAAACTCTTAGTTTTAAACCCAAAGTAGGATAAACCCCGAAGTGGTATTAAATCCAAAAAGCAAACAAATAGTACTTATATTGCAGCTCACCAATTTATAGATGTGGTAGCTGCATTGTTTTTCGAATGATGATCCTGCCAGTAAGTGTAAAGAAAAAAGAAAAACAATGCATCCGCCATATCTACAGTGCCTAAGTATTGGTAAGCTGCAATATATACATTTTTTGGTTTAATACAAATTTAACTCAAAGTATCTTTGAGCTTAGTGTCTTTTTTGGGGAGATGTTCTTACTTCCTGTCCCAAGAACACATAGGGGACTGCGAGGAAAAACTCTCCAAAGCAAGTGAAAATCCTCTCTTGTATCCTCTCAGTTGTATTTATTGAAAGATTGCATCACCTCCTCAACTGGCGACAACTGTAAAATCTTGGATTTCCTATCACTTTCTTTCCAGGTATAAAAAGTCAGTAGGACAAATAGAGAGGGTGAATATTCCCAGAGGGAACACTGACGGCAATAAAACCTGGTAGTGGTTCTAATTATTGCCTACTCTATCCAAAACTTTAAAAAAGTTTGGCTTTAGATACACCTAAAGCTGAACTCAACTATATTTAAAAATTCCCCTGGCAGCGGGAGCTCCATGCACCCTTTCCTATTCCCTGATGCTTCCAGAATGCGAATAGGCCCTTGGCGTTCTCATGTACAATGCAGGCCGGGGGGATCATGATGTCAGAGAGCTGCATTTGTTTGAAGGCCAAAGAGGAATAGCCCAACTTATAGTGAAGTGGAAGTGTGGAATAAGGTATTTTAGAGTATTCAAATCTCCTTTAGACTAGGTGAGCAATTAACCCTTGTAACGCAGGGGACCCTAGTACAAGCTGAAATTGTTGGTATTTTTCAGTATGGCTGGTTCAGCTTGAGAGCTCAGTGTGCCTTTTTAGTAGGGTAGATTCACACAAGGTGTAAGACTATTGATGTTTTCAGAGGTATAACTGAAATGCTATGTTGCGTTACTTGAGCTATGCTAGCAGTATTTAAAACCCCGGAGTCCTACCTGCGGTCACATATTGCCCTTTGGTACTTGTTATATGACTCTGAAACTTCAGCTCTCAGTAGAAACATTGATTTTTAAAGAGACCGTGATTTCAACTTCTGACTGTCTCCCGCAGTATGCCCCAGTCTCCAACCACATCTGTAGTATGTCTGCTGCCTCTGACCATCTTCTATAGTATGTCTGCTGTCCCTGATCATCTCCTGAAGTGTGTTTGCTGCCTCTGACTATCCCCTATAGCATGTTTGTTGTCCCTGACCATCTCCTGTAGTATGTCTGTTGTCTCTGACCATCTCCTGTAGTATGTTTGTTGTCCCTGACCATCTCCTGTAGTATGTTTGTTGTCCCTGACCATCTCCTGTAGTATGTTTGTTGTCCCTGACCATCTCCTGTAGTATGTTTGTTGTCCCTGACCATCTCCTGTAGTATGTCTGTTGTCCCTCACCATCTGCTGTAGTTTATCTGCTGTCCCTGACCATTTCATTAGATATGTCTACTATATTTGACCATCCCCTATACTATATCTGCTGTTTATGTCCATCTTCTGTAGTATGCCTGCTGTCTCTGACCATCTCCTGTAATATGCCTGCTGTCTGACAGTCCTCTGTAGCATTACGACTGTCTTAATAGTTGCAAAGTTTAGGAAGTGTGATTGGGCAGGTTTCAGGTTGGCATAGTGTGCAGTTTTAACAAAACAATGTTGCCTTTTTAAAATTGTTTGTTGTGTTATCGGTGTCCAATATCTTTATTTATATGAGGAGTGCATGTTTATCATTTTATAAGTAAAATGCTTTGTATTTTTGATGTCACAGGTGCCCCATCTTTTTTTTTTTTGGTATTTGATTTGACACTATTACTATTTTGGTCATGTGCTTAGAGGGGTGTGTTCACGCACATTATACGTATTACACCCCTTTGTGGGCTGGCATGTATTTTGGAAATTTTTTTTGTGTACATGAATACAGATTGGCTTGCTAGATGTGTGATGTTATAAAGGTTTTTTTTTTTCCTAAAATAACAAGCATGGTAGACTTACCTGCTCTGTAAACCTCCTCTTCTGGGGTCCCCCGCTGGTGCTTCTCCTCTTCTGAGTGTGCCCCCATGGCTAGCCGCTTCCTGTGAGGGCACACCTGCAAACTCGATTTCAAGCCCAGCTGTGTGTATCCATTAACACACCCAGCATGTTTCATCCCTGGCACCCCTGCTCACTGTTCACAGGATTTGAGTGACATCAGCAGGATGTGCATTTGATTGACAGCAGCGGGAGCCAATGGCTCCCGCTGCTACCAAGCCTCCTATGAGAAAAGCAGCACTGCTGCAGATGGGCACAACATTTGACCGAAATCGGGCTCAGGTAAATATTTAAGGGGGACTGGGGAGGGGGCTGGCATGGAATGTTTTTTCTTTTAATGCAGAGAATGCATTAAGGTAAAAAAATAGCTTGCCTGTAGAACCACTTTAAATGGTGAACAGGTCAGTATCCTGAACATGATCGAACTGTAAGGCCTCATGCACACTTGCAATTTAGACCCTATGTGTCAAATCCCAGCGTGCCACATTCAGCCCCGCTACCTGTCAATGTCAGGCTGAAATCTGCTGTGGTTGGATGCTGTACTGAGTGCTACTCGCGTTTAGGGCCGTATACACACAGGGGCTAAATACCCAAGGTGCTTGAGGCCTAAGGGATCCAAAAGATTCAACTGATACATATGACTTTAACCATTATACCCCATTTCATTCATTTATTAAATAAACAGCAAGTCTATGAACTTTTTAGCCTTTGCTTGTTTTGTTATTTCAAACATGTACGTATCATAGAAAGAAAGCTTTGTTGAATTTCCTCAGATCTGACATTTGTTACGGGTAAAATTCATTTTGATAATATTTTATCTTAGTGCATCAGACCGTTCAGAGAGCCCCAAGCTGACATCCTGGAATACAGAAACGAGGAGCTCCACCATCAAACCTGAACCTGGAAAGATCACAGTTCTAAGACAAGAAAGGTAGAATAGCTTTGGTCACATAAAATATTTACATTGTAAGCTTTGTTGTCCCTCAGAAGCCTCAACTTTATTATAACGTATGGTCCAACAAGGATTTCCCTTACTTTAAAGAGATTTGCTCTTTCCTCTAGTTGTGTCTAAAGACAGGAAATAAAGAAGAATCTCCTCAATGGGACACAAAAAATATATCTGGTGTTTAACCACTTCCAGACCAAGGCCGTCATATGACATCCTTGACTTTCAGTGGGAATATCTGAATGATGCCTGCAGCTACAGGCGTCATTCAGATATCCTAGTTGTCAGCCAACGATTCTGTGCACCATAAGAATGATCATAGCTGCAGTTCCGCCACTTGATTGATCTTACAGGCGAAGGGAGGGGACATCTCCCGCCTCACTTCGCCATCCGGTGCTTCTCCAGGCTCTCCCGTGCCATCGGGGAACTGGAAAAAGAATTGGCCGCCACTGGCTGACGACCATAGAGATTTCCAGATGGTCACCTGTCATCTCTATGACCGTCAGAGGCCCGGGCGCTGCGTTATGACGTCACGTTTGGGCCGCGATAGTAAACAAAGCCGAGATCACGGCTGGTAAGCATGAGATCGTGAATTTTTTTTTGATCTCATGCTTTCCAGACTGGAGGAGAGATGTGGGGTCTTTTTGACCCCGCATCTCTCCATAAAGAGGACCTGTCACGCACCATTCCTATTACAAGTGATTTTTACATTCCTTGTGATAGGAATAGGAAAAGTGATCAAAAAAAAAATGTAAAAGAGAAAGTGTAAAAAAAAATAAAATAAAGTAAAATACTGGGTACGCAGACTCCAACTGTGTGTACGTCACCGGCTGCATCCGTGTGAATATCTCCTAAATGGTGCAAGTTTAGTAGGTATTCACTGTACCTATAGGTAAGCCTTATTATAGGCTTACTTGTAGGTATAGGTTTAAAGGTAGACTTTACTTCTACCTTTGAAAAAATATTATAATAAAACAATTTCTTGAAATGAACAAATCCTTGATGAAACCCACATCTGAAGCAGCTCATTTTTTAGCATGACTTCTTTAACAGTTGGGACCAGAGTTGTAGTAAAGCATTTAAGTGCAGAGTTTGTAATAAGCTGTAAGGGTTGGCTACTTCTGGCATCATAAAGATGATCTTCCAGCAGATACAAAAAAACACACATTTGAAGCTCTGTATTTATTTATACATCATTCAATGTATTTTTTAATGCAAGCAGCATAAATATCTATATTGAATATTGAGGTCCACTGTACAGTCTGTACAGCAGAGCTCTGAGAGGGGGAGGCAGCACAAGGAGCTAATCATGTGTGCTGCAATGAAAAGAGCAGGCTAATAGGAGGAGCGTTCGGAGTGACAGGGCAAGCCTGAACTAATCAGTGTGCTTATTCTCTATTCACTATCCAGTCAAAAGTTGGAGACCTGTAAATGAAAGTGAAACTGCAGTACAGAAAAATCAGGTCCCCTCCCCTGCTAGACAGGGCTGTACTGTGTGATAGACCTGTGTAAATCTCAGGACTGGATGAGCAGATACTATAAATATTTTAGCAGGTCAAACAGCTCCTGTGTATGCATTTTATCTGTTTACTGTACTGTTTGCTTGGAGTCATAGGTGTGCACATCCTATTGCATTAGGGTGTGCACCTCAAAGCTCAAACACATATCTGTGTGTGCATTTATACTGATGGTGTCAGTAGAGCAGTGGATGGTGTCAGTAGGGCAGGAATTGGTGTCCGTAGGGCAGTGGATGGTATCAGTAGTTTTTATTTTTATTTTTTACAATTCTATTTTTTGTATTCGTTTTTACAACTTTTGTTAGGAGCCCCTTCAGGGGCTTTGGTGAAAAAACAGGGGTTGAAACAGGGGGAATCTGTGCCACACAGGGTGATTAGGGTGTGCCTGGGCACACCTGGCACACCCTGTGCGCACACCTATGCTTGGAGTTTTGCTGTAACCTTTAGCTGTCACATTTTAGGGAAGATTGATCTGTTGTAACTCCCAAATAAGAGTTTTCCTCACAGGCTAAGATCAGTGCCTGGAAATTGGAAGGATCCAGTGGATAATAGGGGGGTCAAGTGTGTGTTGTGCATAGTTGTCCTAGTAGACCTTTTTCTACATGCACTGTCTTATCAAGCAATCTATCCATCATTAACCTATAGAGCTCCTGTGTGAATAATACAATACTGTTCCTGCTACTACTTATCATGTTTAATTATTATCAGTAAAACTAGAACACAGATACATTTGTGAACTTCATTTTTTGCAGTGACAATTTGACACCCAAACCTACTGAGAACAGAACATCCACAAGAACTGGCACCACTACAGTTGACAGGTAATATAATTCATTGGATAGGAATATGCTGATGGTAGCAAAAGTTGTGCGTTTTGATTTGTTGCCAATGTATATGGTATGACATCACATGCAGGTACCAAAACCCACTCCTTGTTCTGATTTAGTACAGCAGGATGGGATGCCCCTTGGGCAGACTATGTTCTTGGACAGATCATGCTCATGTAATGATGCCAGGGTTTTACACGAAAGTAGAAAACGGTGATATTTGATTGGCCATAGACAGATATCATCTTGATAATGATTACCAGGCTGGATAACTGTACATCCTTCCATGAGTGTACTATGCAATGGAATGGTTGGCGATCCTTGAGGGGCATCTACTGTATTTTTGATCCATCAAGCAGTAATAAACCCAAAAACAAAAATGTAATATTTTGCAGCTTACCAATCTTTAACTGTAGTGGCTACTTTGGTTTATTTTTTAGGCTTTTTTCCTTTATTTCACCTAATGACCCTGCCAGTAACACACTTCTTGTCTTAGGGTATCTCCACTCTGGAAGGAGGAACAACGGAGACACCCTTGGACAGCAGCATTGTAAATCTTGGGAGAAAGTAGTGTTGGATGCAGTAGTAGATTTAGATGGACTTAAAAAAAAAAAAAAAAAGGATTTAAAACCAAAATCCAGATTCGGTCCTGTTCCCACAAACAAGCATATTTTATAGTTTATTTGCTTATTAACCACAATTTTTGTTCCTCGAATGGTGGCAGTTTGTCTCCTGGGCTTGGCAACCATCTAGCCTTTTCTAGGGCATCCAGAACTTTTGGGTCTACTCCTGTTCTATGCTAGAAAAGCCATTGTTTTGAAATGGAAATCAGATAGGCCCCTTACTTTGGACAACTGGAAAAAAAATTGGGTAATTTAGTGGTCTCATTGTATAAAATAACATATCTCTCCCGAGGTTGCCCCAAAACATTTCATAAGGTCTGGGACATTTAGGTTGAATCTCCCTCCACTACTAATGCTAGAGACGATACTGCTCTTGGCTAAAGTGGATGGTGTGTAAATTCTATGTTCCTTGAAGAGGAGGGGCTGGTGTGTTCATCCCCTCTTTAGCTTTCCTTATCTTCCTGGGACCATATACTGCTCATACTGCACTTTATTATTTTGTTGTGTTATATTCTAAATGTTCTAGCTTGTTTTTCTGAAATTTGATATGTGTCTACTTATTATGATAGTGCCTACCTTCTACCTTCTGATTGCCTACCTTGGTCATGTGATACTGCTACCCTCGTTGATCGAGGGGTACCAGAGTTGTGACTATAGTTGGGATTGTTTTGTTTTGCTGTTTTATACTGTATATTACATTTTCTTTTGAGCTGGGGAATACCCAAAGGCTCTGTTTTGTAACATATATTTTTTTCTAAAACAAAAGACTATTTTGGATAAAAAAACAAAATACAGCTAACGCTTTTAAAGCAGAACTAAAACCATCAACTTCAGAAAACCGTTACATTTCCAGCATGCCGAGATTGCTGCTTGTCACATTTGCTTGCGCTTTCAACCAAACTGTTAAACCATCAATTGGCTGGTGTCATAACTGATCACATGTGCACCATGGCAGTTGCAGATCAAACCAAAGCTAAGATGGCAGCTTGCTTGGCTGAAAGGGATAGGAGGGTTTAGTTCAGTTACAGCGATTGTTTTAGTTTTTTTCCCCTTTCGGGATTGTAAGCACACTTGTCATTGACAAATGCTTTGTCTTAACCCTCTAATTGTCCTTTTGTTTGGATCTGGTCTGGTCTGCTAAAGGAAGTTGAATAATAGACTTACTGGCAAGTGAAAAAAAAGGAAAAAGAGCCTTAAATAGAAAACAAAATAGGAAACAAATGCAACCATAGCTAAGAATTAATAATACATCTTTTTGGGCTTAATACCACGTTTATTCTTCTCCATAGAAGGAGATCAGATTCACTCCTAGAGAGAAAGCCATGATTGCAACAAGTAATCCTCAAAATCTGGAGCATCATTTGCTTGCTCCAGTTTGTGCCCACTATAACTTCCAAACTGCTAATAAGAACTCGCCAGCTTCTATACTATTGACTAATGGGTTCTTACACCAAAGAGAGGAGACCATGGTAAAGGACACACATGGCCACCAAAATTATCTTTTCTTTTTTTCACAAACTATGTATTCTTATGTATTCTCTGGATTTCTTGTAAGATCAAAGAAAATACAACTTTTTTTTAAACCTCTTTATAGTGGAAACATTATCCCCGACATTCCTAAGCTGAAATCTTGCAGTGATAACACTGAGACAAGAAGCTCAAGTGTACAAGCAGGACCTGGGAAGATCACTCTCCTTAAAGAAGAAAGGTAAGTGCAAACTGGACCAGGTCATTCCATCCATGTTATACAAGTGATGGTTTGATTGTTTACTGCTGCACTTGCAGCCACTATGAATTTAAGCAAGTGAGTCTCACTTTTTTTTGTTGTTGTTGCAATCAAAGGAAATGTATAAATTAAAGGAGAATGCAGCAGGTTCTTTGGAATGGCTATAGGAGGCATTGGAAACTTATATGCAGATATCAGGTAGTTCTTGAAGGGTCAGATTCGGGTGGAGTGTGCTGCAGATGTCTCCCTGAGAGTGGCAGAGACAGGGCTTAGATCGGCCCAACATTTGTTGATGGCATACTCACACAGTTGACACCATCTTCCCAACCTGTCATTACATAGAAGGATTGCCCAATTTATCAAGATTTGCCATTGTGTTGGAAAATAGCCAAGAGCAATCATGAATATGTTCCATGTTGAAAGTGTCCCTTATCAGTTTTTATGATAACCCTAAATGGCCTGACCATGGACCAAGAAACACCATAGACTGTCAAATTGTGGGGGGGATGACCTGACTCTGGACACCCTTTTTGCTGGCCAAATACCCAGAAATTTCTTCCAGCTATTTATTGCAAATAGGACATGATCGCGACTGCCTGCATGCATATGTAACTGTGCATTCTGGGCAGGCAAACATGGCCTTCCGCACGGGTGCTTAGGTATGCTTGTGTGAGCAATGCCTTACAAACATGACAGCCATAATCAGAGCACCTTGGTTGCCCTTTTTTTGAGAAAGCTGGTGTTCTACTTTAACTTGGAACTAAAGACAGCAATACTTACCTCTGTTCCAATGGTTTATTGCCTGTGAGGTCTCTCCTCAGCGTCTTCTTCCCAGCTTTTTTAGAGTGACGTTCTTCGGCTGTCTCAAATGGATGACACAGGATGACATTACTCCCATACATATGCAGGAGTGCAGTCATCCCGACACACAAGGCGGTACATTCTTACAGGGGACTGTGAACATTGCCCGTCTCTCCTACAATAATGTGCCCGTCTGTTTGTAATTTTTGAATTTTTTACTTCAGTTCTGCCTTAACCAATTCCCATCCTGCAATGTACCGGTACGTCACTGGATAAGAAGGGTCGTTAGCTCGGTCACAGCTTTAGCAAATGACCAAGATTCTTTAGGACTGGAGATTTTGCACAAAATAAAAGTAATCTGAGCTGTCAAAGCGCTGAAGGGCTGCTGGATTATTTTTAAAGGTGGCGGAAGGGGGTCCCAATCCACCTCCTGCCGCCACCGAGGATTTTTAGGTACCATAGTTTGTCGTCTTTCTACAGGCGGATGCTATTTTAAAGCATGACATGTTTGGTATCTAACGTAACATTGTGTTTTTGTGCAATAAAATGTATTAAAGCTTTATTTTATTTTTTTTAAATTGTGTTTGAAAAACTGCTGCGCAAATACCGTGTGACATAAAAATATGCAACACCTACTATTTTATTCTCTAGGGCCTCTGCAAAAAAAAATAACTGTACATGTGCCTGGGGGCATGTTTGTGCCCTCTTTCGGGCATCAGAGCGGCCAGGGGAGCAATTGCCATCCTTCCCCCTCGGCTACTTTCTGCCTCCCTTGAAGGAAAGCAGCACAGCCGAAGAAGAGGGAGAGGCGGGCTCATGCGCAAGCCACTCTGCACTGTGTGTGTGAGGCAGCCGGCATCTCTGTCACATTTACACAGCAATGCTTGCGGCGTGTGGGACTCCAGACACCGTCACAAGCCGCAGGGTGGGCAAGCCACTGGAGCGGCTCCACTTTGGGACAAAGCCATTATTTGTCAGGAAACTGGGACTTGCATCAAGTCCCGGGACAGTCCCGGCAATTCCAGGATGATTGGGAGGCATGGATCAGTATGCTGATGAACACTTGTCCAGATGCGAGTGTGATATTGTTTTATCTCTAGATTAGATCTATTCCCATCCCTTTCCTGCTCCCTGCCTGCTCTTATCTTGCCTGATTTGTACTAGACAAATGCTGTTTCTATTGCTATTGCTTGATCTATTGATGTTAAAGTGATTGTAAACCTTTTTTTTTTTTCAATAACAAACATGTTATACTTGCCTGCTCTGCGCAATGGTCTTGCGCAGAGCAGCCCGATCGTCCTGTTCTGGGGTCCCCCACCAGTGGTCCTGGCTCCTTCCCTCTGCTGAGTGCCCCCCCATAGCAAGCCACCTCCTATGGGAGTACTCATGCAGGCTCGCTCTTGAGCCGGCTATGTGTGTCTATTAACAAACAGAGCGTGGCTAAGCCCCGCCCCTACTCCTTCCTTACTGGAGGACAGCCTCCTGTTGCTGTCTCTAAACCAATGCGCAAGGAGAGAACAGAGAGAGCCGCTGCTTTAGTGCACATGGCTAGATCGAGATCTGGCTCAGGTAAGTATAAAGGGGGGCAGGGGGAGCTGAGCATTAAAGTTTTTTTCATTTAATGCAGAGAATGCATGAAGGTAAAAAAAACTTCTGCCTTTACAACCACCTTAATGGAAGAAATTTCTCAGTTTGGATACATGATTTATAGGTTCCCTGACTAAATCCTGCCTATGCACTTGAAAATAAGTGTAAACTAATGTAAACAAAACTAAAGTTCAGTGCATTTATCATGCACACTACAACTTTTTTTTTTTTTTTTTTTATATAAGTAACAATGTTTACAATTATTATTGTCATTACATAACAGGGAGCTTCCGAAAGTGACGACACAAGCAAGTTCCACTACAAGGACAGTGGAAACCACCAATGAAAGGTAAGTGTGGCTGGTATTTCATTTGAGGTTGGGTTCTACTTGGTTCAGTCACCAACTGCAAACATTTATCTTCTAGTGACCTCACGGACCTGAGGGCATCCCATCAGGGCTGGACTGGGACAAAAATTTGGCCCTGGACTTCATTCAGACCGGCCCACTTTAATTTTGCAAATACGCATAAAAACAGTATATAACCTATCCACAATTTCGGAAAAAAATAAGTAGAAACATTCCACTATTGGGCAATGGACAGAACACCAGTGCCCATTAATGCAGCCATATCAGTGCCCATCAGCGCAGCGACACCAGTGCCCATTAATGCAGCCTGATCAGTGCCCATTAATGCAGCCACACCAGTGACCATTAATGCAGCCTGATCAATGCCCATCAGCACATCCACACCAGTGCCCATTAATGTAACCTGATCAGTGCCCATCAGTGCAGCCACACCAGTGCCCATCAGTGCAGCCACACCAGTGCCCATCAGTGCAGCCACACCAGTGCCCATCAGTGCAGCCACACCAGTGCCCATCAGTGCAGCCACACCAGTGCCCATCAGTGCAGCCACACCAGTGCCCATCAGTGCAGCCACACCGGTGCCCATCAGTGCAGCCACACCGGTGCCCATCAGTGCAGCCACACCGGTGCCCATCAGTGCAGCCACACCGGTGCCCATTAATGCAGCCTCACCGGTGTCCATTAATGCAGCCTCACCGGTGTCCATTAATGCAGCCTCACCGGTGTCCATTAATGCAGCCTCACCGGTGCCCATTAATGCAGCCTCACCGGTGCCCATTAATGCAGCCTCACCGGTGCCCATTAATGCAGCCTCACCGGTGCCCATTAATGCAGCCTCACCGGTGCCCATTAATGCAGCCTCACCGGTGCCCATTAATGCAGCCTCACCGGTGCCCATTAATGCAGCCTCACCGGTGCCCATTAATGCAGCCTCACCGGTGCCCATTAATGCAGCCTCACCGGTGCCCATTAATGCAGCCTGATCGGTGCCCATTAATGCAGCCTGACCGGTGCCCATTAATGCAGCCTAATCGTGCCCATTAATGCAGCCTGAATGGTGCCCATTAATGCAGCCTAATCGGTGCCCATTAATGCAGCCTAATCGGTGCCCATTAATGCAGCCTAATCGGTGCCCATTAATGCAGCCTGATCGGTGCCCATTAATGCAGCCTGATCAGTGCCCATTAATGCAGCCTGATCAGTGCCCATTAATGCAGCCTGATCAGTGCCCATTAATGCAGCCTGATCAGTGCCCATTAATGCAGCCTGATCAGTGCCCATTAATGCAGCCTGATCAGTGCCCATTAATGCAGCCTGATCAGTGCCCATTAATGCAGCCTGATCAGTGCCCATTAATGCAGCCTGATCAGTGCCCATTAATGCAGCCTGATCAGTGCCCATTAATGCAGCCTGATCAGTGCCCATCAGTGCAGCCTAATCAGTGCCCATCAGTGCAGCCACATCAGTGCCTGATCTGCACAGCTTCTTCTACTTAGGTCCTGGGTGCAGTGCTTGTCCTGCAGGTGGTTCCTCTGGAGCTGGGAGCCCGGGACCAGCTGTGCATTGCTGGTACATCTGGTCCTCTCCCTTCCTCCTGGGCACCACAGAGCTGGATAACTAGGGCTGAAGGAAATTGGGGGGGAGGTGAGTGGATGGGCACTCCCAAATCCTGTCCACCAATCGGGTAATCTTCCGACTCCCGCTGTGTAGCTGTTTAGAAAAAAAACGTCCCCCCGTCTCCCCTGTGTTCAGGGGGGGGGGGGGCGGGGGACAGAAGGCGAACGATTTCATCGCTTTAGGCGTATTAATCTGCAGCATCGCTCCCGGTCGGCTCCAGTGTACTGATATAGCACAGGCCAGCCTTCAAGCTGAAAGTGATATAATAGTCTTTCTGTCCCCCAGCCCCCACTGAACGCGGGGCCCAGAGAAGTTTTTTTCTAAACACCTGCACAGCGGGAGATTAGCTTATTGGTGGGCAGGGTTTTGAAGTCCCTGCCCGCTCTACCTCTGCTGTCACTGAAACTGGTCCACTGAGCCATTGGCCCACCAGGAAACTCCCGATAGTCCCGATGGCCAGTACATGCCTGCATCCCATCAATTCAAAGGTCAAAAAAGTCAGGTCTCTCTAAGGTGTCCAGACGCATTAGACAGCCACCAATTATAGTCATCAGGCACCAATCCAATGTCTAACGTTGACCATACACGCATTGAAATTTGATCCGTAGGGTGGCCCTGTTGGTCAACAAAAGTTGATTCTTGTTGAAGGAGCCAGATGGATACAACACACCTGCATCCCATCAGATGCAGCCACTGTGCAGGCACCAATTGTAAGAAAACAATAGCCCTCAGGGGCAGATTTGTCCATCTTCGCTTTTGACAAGGATGGAGGAATCTGTTGGAATTCTTTTGTTCAGCCTGCGGGCAAAGAAATCTATATGCGTATGGCCAACTTTAGGGGTGGTCGTACACACTACAATCTGATTGTACAATTTCTGTGCAATCAATTTTAAATTAATCAAAAGTATATAATTTGACGACAAACCTGAACAATTCTTTCTATTTGTATCCAATCACACAGTAGATCAAAAGGAGATTTTACAGTTAGTATGGTATATGGTCAGTGAAAGACACTACCAGCTGGGGCTCTAAGGAAAATAGTAAGGCTGGCTATACATTATATATTTTTTGTTCAACCAGTGGGTTGAACGAAAAAAATGAGCCAATTCTCCTATTCACACACTCAATGTGTATGGGTGAATCACTCACACTGAGCCTTTGTTTTCTGATAGCAGGGAGATATCCCCATGAGCAGAATACAATGATCAGTAGTGTTGGCTATAACCGGTGATCGTCGTGTACAACTAGCCTGGCCGTACATCGAAATTCCTGTGGGAATGGCCGAATTTCAATCCATGTATGGTCAGTTAATGAGATAGGTTGGAAACTGTTGTTTACCCCAATAAATCAGTGCCAGAGGTGTTTGTAGCTCCACTACCTCTGTTAATAGGCATCTTTGTACATTTTTAGTGATGTGCTGGTCACTAGAGATTACTAAATGGTCCAATTGTTAGTTCATGTCAGACAACCTTCTACTGCAGGCACGCCTAAACTTACTAGCTCAGAGGAAACCCTAAAATAATTTTTAGGTTACTAAAATAAATGAATTTGGGGTCAATGGGGAAAATGCCCCTTAGTGGTCAGTAGGAAGAATGCCAGCCTCATAGATGGCTAATCAGATCATTGGGTCATGCTGCTGGTTTTGCCAAGTGACCTTGGCCCTAGACTTATGCAGATGCCATTAGATGGTAGATCAATCAGCCACAGTGGAAGGAAATCTTAGAAAACTCTGTAAGGACCTGGTTGGGAATGGTTGTTCTATTGTCTACAGCCATCTTAGGCCTCATGCACACAGAACGTGTTTTTTTATTTAATTTTTTTTCCTTCCCTGGACACTTGCTTCTGGCAGGAAAAAAAGCAGCTTTAAAAACAACATGCCTGCATTTTGCAAACGCATTTAGGCAGTTTAAACATTCGGCCATTCATTCATTCCATTGGACAGAATATTAATGTATTCTGGCCACTGGAATGAATGAATGCGCAAACTCTAAACACTCAAAGCATTTAGGTGCATTCAGGGTCGGTTCACACCATGCCCGCACACGAATCGCCAAGGAATGCGATGTGCGTTCCTGTATGATTCATATGTGGTTCTTTGCGGTGCAATTTCAGTCTTTTTCTTTTGAATGGGCTAAAATTTCACCGCACCACATCAAAGTAGTGCATGCACTGCATTTTAAAATGCACTGTACCCAGATCATGATACAAAAGTGCGTACAGGTGCAGGCAAATGCACTGTGTTTGGGACCTGCGTTTTGGGGTGTCATTAACACCCACTGCAGATCGCAAATGGAGTTTGTTTTGCATGCAGTCTGAATCGCACAGGAACGCACAGCTCTTTCCTGGCCCTTAGACTTGTTTATAAAACTTTAAGGTGCATCAAGTGTTTTTTCTTCCCAAATGCTCCTCTCCTGAACACACAAGTGATAGGGGTTTTTCCAGATCCTCAGTGTGCACGGCCATATAGGCTAACATAGAGGTGTGTTTAGAGGCTGGAAAAAAAAAAGGTCAAACACCTGTAAATGCAGCGTTTTTTTATGCCCTATGTGTATGGGGCATTAAGGTGGAAGAAAACCCTCAGCCAAGAAAGCTGCCATTTTGACCTCTGTTTAATCTTCAACTGCCATGTTGCTGCGCATGTGATCAGTTATGACCCCAGCCATTGGATGGTTTGTCAGTTTGGATGGGAGCGCAACCAATGTGGCAGTTGGCATCCCGGAATGTAACTGTTTTTTGAAACGATTTAAATTGATGGGTTTACTTCTGCTTTAAGGTGAAATTGTGTTTCCAAAACATAAAATAAACTGCATATTAGCTGACATCTAATGTCAACTATTAGATGCTTGCATTTTGGCTATGATTTCCAACAGAATCTCCTCCAGAATCCAAGGGCCCTTTCACACTGCTACATTGAAAAAATACAGTAAAAACGCATATGTGTTTTTGATGTACATATGTGTTTTTGGTGTGTTTTCTGGTTGCATGACTACAATCATACACCTGATGGAGTCCATGAACATGTGACTCAAAAAGTGCACAAAAAAGACAACCAAGTTGCCTTTTTGATGCACTTTTCATTCATCTCAAAGAGAAGGTGTGTTTTTGTTGCACTTTTAAAACATGCACCAAAAATGCAATATGCAGGACTTTAAAAACCTGCCGCACCTGCAGTGCATTGGTGTGAAGCGTTCCATAGAAATTAAAGGAATAAATCTTTCATGTATTTTTGTTCTGCTTTTTAAACACCAAAAGTACATAAAAAATGATCAGTGTGAAAGGGCCTTAATATGATCGGCAACCAAATTCTGTGGTCAGTGTCCCTGGCCTGCACTCTCTCACCTTTACTGTCATACTATTGGTCTGTCTGTCTAGCCAATGGTAAGTACCAATGTAGAGTGTTAGTGTATTTTAGATTTTTAGTGTTTGTGGCTCTTATACGTATCTGGCTTAGTGCAGTAATGTAGAAGGTTCCCCAGTTTGGCCGCTTGTGGTTTTTGCTGGGATTAAGAGCATCCACCACCAGATTTTACCTGCAGTGCCACTTGCTGTTGATATCTGATATAGCATTCGCTACAGACCTAAATAGTTACATTCTGTGAATATTAAATCGGAGCTCTACCCAAAAGGTGAAGCTCTATTCATTCACACTCCATTTCCAGCCCCTCCTCTAGCAGAATTATTAGATTTACTAAAACTGCAAATAGACATGAGGTGACATTAGCCTGGATGCTTATGGCTGCAGCACATACCCACTGGGAAACTGCTTTCAATTGGATAATATACAGTAGAAAACATTTTGGAGCATTTGGCTGCTTCTCCTGCCCCCTCCATTCTTCATTGACGTAAACACATATGCTCGGCTAAGGCAAGTGTACAAGTTTATGAGGAGCTTTGCAGACAGTTTAGCCTGGGATGTTGGTTTTGTGCCTGCACATCTGACCACCCTCTAAAGCTGACCATAAACCAGGGTTGGACATGTAGACATGATCTGCCCTCAGGCATCTGTGTGGAACTGTACAACCTTCAACTTGAATTGGTCAGACATTTATGTCTATGCAAGACAGCAGAGGCATGCTGCAGACATCTGCATTGGCTTATCAGGGGGAAAATAATCCATTGGACAAACCACCTAACCTGTTTGGTCACCATCGCCCTGAGAAGCCTTGACTAGCAGTTACTGTAGTGCCCCATGGACATATGCTGGTTGCCTAATCCAGCCAAAGCTATCATCTGATGTGCTTGGGTACCTTAACAAAGAAATAATCTGAGTTTAAATTAGCAGCCCTATAGTTGAACAATAATGAAAGCATGGTTTTATGAAATACAGGGGGCTTTGGCCTTTAGGCTCCATTCACACTTGTACGACTCCAAATTTGCACAGACTTTGGAGTGCAACTTTGACGCAACTTTGGATGGGTGTAACTTGGATACGACTTTGGCAGCCAATGATAATGGGCAACTGTTTCACACAAGTTGTATTGTATAACATTCAGGTACGACTTTCATGCAACTTCTGAGGGTTAACATTGAAGTCTATGGTCCTCAAGTTGCATGAAAGTCAGACCAAAGTAGTGCATGAACTACTTTGAAGTTGCTGCAACTTTAAGTCACGCATATATGAATGGTTATCATTGGAAAACATGAGGAACGACTTGTCATGTAACTTTAATGTCCAAAAGTTGCATGACAAGTTGCACAAGTGTGAATGGAGCCTAATACTCCTTTAAGTAAACAAACCTGGGAAATTCAAACTGAACAAATTCTAAAAATACATAATCAGTGGTAACCTTTCATGAAAACCACATGTCAAAATGATTAGGAGATGCAACAATATAGGCAGCTACAGTGATATGCAAATATTGACTTTACCTATAAAAGCTGGGCTTGGTTTCACCCCTTCATACCTGCCAAGTCGCTTTATTGGGACAATGGGACTGCTCATTACATTAAGGGACCAATAAACAGATTCAGGAGGCAGGAGAGAAGGGGTTTCAATCCAAGTTTATCTCTTACCAGAAAAGTGGATCTGCTGATAATTTGATGATTTCACTGATGGTAACCTCTGCTTATGCATTTTTTCTTCATTTTGAATGACCGACATTTCTGACAGGTATTCTTGAATTTGCTCCTGACTTGTCTTGTAAAATCCAGCTTTTAAGAATTGCTTTTTTTCATAGTAACAAAGATAGTCCAGACATCCCAACACTGACATCCTCCACCTTCTCCAGAACTCTCACAGAGAATTCACCCATAATGCAGGCTGGACCTGGAAAAATCACTATAATCAGAGAGGATAGGTAAAACTATTGCCTCACATTATTACTATTTTATTTTTATAAGTATGTAATTCCGTGATTGGAAATGTTCCCTTCACTAGAATGCATCATGATTACGTACTACTTACTCGATTAATATATAATTATTCCAATCTAATCTGATTGTTAAGGTTTCCTACTTTTTACGCATAATCAGTATCAATAATCTTTTCAAATTATCAATAATAAGAATCATTTGGGCTGATTTACTAAATTGGTTAAGAATCTTTACTCTTTATTTCTGTAGCTGAAATTGCAAATGTCATGTAAAGGAGGGGCAATGGGGCAAAAAAAAAAGGAAAAATGTAATGCTTTACTTGCTCCTCAACCCTTAATTCTTTACACTTGTGTTTTGGGGTGAGGGGTAGTAAAAATAAGAGGTTAAAGCAGAACTTTACCCAAAAGGGGACGTTCTGCTTATTTGCACCACCCCCTCCACTGCCACATTTGGCACTTTCTGGTATCTGGTTTTGACAGTTTGGTCCCCCTCTTTCCCCCACCAACGCCCTCCTCTTAAAGCAAAACTAAACCAGTTGCTTTCATATTTTCCCCAGCTGCTTCTGGGTGATGGGGTTTTAGCCTCTTGATTGGCTGAGGTTGGAATGATGTCATGCTGCACATATGCATGGGAGCCAGTCATTTTGGAGTGTGCTGGGAATGCTTGCCGAGCTCTTTATGCGCAGCTCAGTGTGCATTCAATAGAAGGCTGCATGCAGGCAGGTAAGTGTTTGTTATTGCAGAAGAGATATTGCTAGTCTCTTCTGCAAAATATAGCTGCCTGCTCAGTTTTTAATACAGTGGGACCCTGGATTACGAGTATAATCCATTCCAGGAGAATGCTTGTAATCCAAAGCACTCACATATCAAAGCGAGTTTCCCCATAGAAGTCAATGGAAATAAAGAGAATTCATTCCGCATTGACTTCTATTACACGCAATATCGCATATGGCCAGAGGTGGGGGGGCGCCGGAGCGCCTCGGAAATACTCGGGGACAGCTCGGCTGAACTCGGAAAGGCTTGGAAACACTCGGGAACGGAGTATTTCCAGGTTTTCCGAGTATTTGTGAACGACGCCGAACCGTTCCGAGTGTCCCCGGCGCCCCCGCACTTCTGGCCAAATGCGGTACTGCACACCCCATTAGCTTGAATTCTGCTCATTTTGGGAGACAACACTCGCAAACCAAGTCAGAATTAAAAAAAAAAAAAAAAAAAAAAAAAAAAAAAGGTTTTACTGTAGTTACATTTAGTTCCACTTTAAGCTGCAAAGGCAGCCGGACAGAAATGTGCACACGCTGCAAAGCAAAAATTATACCCCCTATTATGTTTGGTGGGCAGTACAGCCACCAAATGTGACCAATTCAAGTGAATGAGGACGCATGTGTGCAATGCCTGCAGTTGTGGTGCAGCGGTCCTGGCTTTACTGGGTTAAACAGGTTATGAGAAGGTGGCATAGCGCCTTCTCATTGCCGATTTAAATCTGTTGGTAAGGTCTGCTGCATGTGTAAACTTAGTCTAATACTGCTGCCAAAGAGCTGAACACAAGTGCTGCTAGGCGAGAGCCGCCTTGGTGGTGTGTTTTTATGTGTCATGTGCGGATCCTGTATTCACAATGAATTGCTGTCTGCAGTCTGGATGATAGTTTGCTTTCATTGTGTGTTTTCTTTGCAGAGTCTGTCTTGCTTCTCTTTAGTTCTTTGTAGTGTGACCGCCTCCTGTTTTTGCATTAACGTGTGAATTTCTGAAGCTTTGAAGTATTTGTATAAAGTCTAGGATCTTCTTGTGGAATACACCTGTATAATGGTGTTTGATTACAGTATGGTTAGTCCTAAAACACAGGTGTTCCTTTGATTTATGCTGTACAAGATAAAAACCAAATCAATAAAATGTAATAATTAGAGGTTAGTATTAGAGAACATTAAGTTTAACCCTTCCCTACCCCATTCAAAAAAAAAAAAAATGAATGTTTTGGCTAAACATATCCTGTAATGGGCTCTGTATGTATATAAAGGATTTGCTGTGTGATTTGCACAGCAAATGTGAGCTGAGTTTATTTTACAGTATTCAGTTATCATTTTCAAAGAGGATTCGCCAATCCGCATACATCATAATGGAGTGATTCCATACAAGATTCACATCATGTCATGTCACATTTAAAGTCAAATAAGCATTACCTATCAGCAGTCAACATCACAGATTTCAATTAAAGACTACATTTACACATTCATTATCTGTGGGACTTTTTAGGTGTCAGATATACATCACACATTTTTATTTTATAAAAAAAACTATACATTTTTATTAATATAATAAAAAACAAACTAATTGCTTCCATACACTCCATATAACATGGTGATGTGTTTGATTAAAAACTTCAAAACAATTACAAAATTCCAGAAATATCACTGACAGCTTATCTCCTGGTATAAAGTACAATACTTAATAAATCACCTCCGATCATGTATGTAATGGGGGAAGAAACCCCTTTTAGAGGTAAATAGAGATTTTTTTTCAACATGGCTATAGCCGGCTGCGCTGATCGTGAAAATTTTCCATTAGGCTGGTTGTACACAAGTCAGTCGATGATGTACAACCACCCTGCCCATACATTTATTGAAACTCGGCCAGTCCCTGCTGGCTGAATTTCAATCCATGTATGGCCAGTCTTAGGCTTTAAATTCAAACAAGATTTTCCCTTTCATATCAGTGCATAAGAGATTCAATTGCAAACAAAATTCTCCTTTCATATTTGAAAACTCAAACAAGGTTTGCGTTACATATATAAGGAATTCTTTGAAAGTGAGCCGAATGCATGTAAAATACAGAAGGATGACTATTCAGGAAACATTTGCACATGCATCCTTGATAAATAAAACCCCAAGAGCATATGTATATTTACCATACACCCTGTTGTAGAGGATTGGAGAATATGATGGTTCTATCAACATAAAATATCCTAATAATTAGTTTTTTGTTTTTTTTTGGGGGGGGGAGGGGGGGTCATCTTGCCACCTTTTCCCTATAGATGGCACTTCTGATAGATTGACTTTCGACATGAATGTTTATGCTAAACATGTAGTTCCCTTAGAAAAACTGTAGAGTGGTGAAGGGAAGAGGGCCCAAATAAACTGTTGTCTGGATAATCCCTTGTATATTGGATATTGGAGTCGTCTGCCTTTATTCAATGTGTGGGTCATATAACCATAGCCGGAAGGAGTTGGCCCAGGTAGATAACATTCCTCTAAATAATTTCTCGTGTTATTTCTCCTTGATTGGTTAGAACCTTAAATAATCAAAACAATTGTTGTAGTCATTGTGAGTTTAATAGTCATATAAATGATTTAGATCTATTTAAATACTATTGTCTATATTTATTTAAATACCATATTTCTTTTCCCAGCTCACCTCCTAAACCTGTCCCCCGAACAGAAACAAAGCCAAAAGACACCTCAAAGTAAGAGTACTACCAAAAAAAATTTAATTAATATAAGACAATTATACTATTGACAAAAAAAAGCAGTTGAAAAAAAATCAAACTACTAAAAATAATTATACTTAATAACTTACTGTTTTTTTATTTTATGTGCAAAATAAAAATAGGTGCCTGATAGAGAGTAAGAAATGTGAAAAAAATCCAGTCTGTCAGCAGTTTATCCAGTCTATTTTGGCAGTCCAGCTTGTGGATACATATTTAGCACTGGCTTCTTTACCATTTTTGTTAAATTAAAAAAGAAACTGTACCAGGAGGATTATTGAAATTATGGACTGGCATCACAACGTCTAGAGGGCCAGTGAGTGGCCGAGCCCCCTATTATTATATATTGAGCTGTATGCTTGGTGTCCTGGGCAGATGTAGGGGTACACACTTTTTGAGTTTGTTAAAAAAAAATTACTGTTTGGCAACGTTGATGGATATATTCAACATCCTAACTTTTTTGGCATTTTCAGTTTAAAAAAAAAGTTTCTTTGAACACCTAAAATACAAATAGCTATCTCTATCGTTGTATATGAATGTTTATATGGTATTGGGAATGGATAGAAAATAATTGTCTGGCCAGCAGTACCTTTCAACAACATGATTTTATGTGGGGTTGCTTACATCCGTTTCTGGTTTATATTCTGCAGTAATAAACCTATTGATCTGATCAGCTGGAATGATTTGGAAAACAACTATGACAACGGGTAAGGCATAGCAGCTAATAGAGAGTATTATAATTGACAAATTACATGCATACAGTATGTATTCTCTATTGTTATCTGTCATTTCACTGATGGATCAAGTAGGGAATGTTAAAACCTCTTTCCGTTTTTTGTTTTTTTGTTTTTTTTTTGCTTTTTGTCCTGTTGTAAAAATTTCCTTTGACTTCCTGTTCACAAGACACAACATAAGGGAGAGGAAACCTCTACAGAGTAAGGGAAATTCTCATCTTGGACAGTTGTCACCAAAACAGGAGTCCCCATTGGAAGAATTGCCTGTACATCTTCTAGTGAAAACTGTAAAAATGTGTATTTTCCATCACTTTCTGCCTTGGTGACAATGGGCATCAGGACAAAGAGATGGTGAATAACACAAACAGCAATAAATCCCTAACAGGGGTACTATACTTACACTTTAAAGAAGAATTCCAGGTACGGCAATGTTATGCATAATTACATTAGTTCAGCATGAACCAATGTAACTTTTGTATGTACAATATCTGGGCTGATGACCCTGGAAGCTGCAAATCACTGCAGTAGACACTGCTACTAGTGATATCCCCACTAGCTTCCAGGCCCCTGCTAAGTTTCCATCTGGATGCATTGTGAACACAGGAGGTGGGCTGCTCAGCACAAGCGCCATTCAGAGAAGGCTTTGCAAATGCAAAGCCTTCTCTGAATGAGTGCAAATCGTTCTATGATTGGACAAGGTGAAGAGCATGATGTGAACCCTCCCGCCTCTGTCTTGTTTGATCAGGGAACATGTTGCATTCATTCATTCTTGCAAAGCATTCACTGAATGGCACCTATGCACAAACTCCTGTGTTCAGTAAGTAAGAGTACAACAGCTGGTCACAGGACCCCGAAGCAATTTGAGTTCACTGAAGTAGCGATGTATGCTTTAGTCATTTTCAGCTTCCGGGGCAAGTTATTAGATGGAATATTATACAACGAGTCAAAAAAGACTATGTTGATAGAAATTAAAATTAAATCTATATACAGTAGATGTATAGTCAAAAGTTTTATTAACATTAAGGATCAGGTTGACAGCCAGGCAGCTAGCATTATCATGAAAAGAAATAGAAGGCGCGGGAACCTAGCGCATTATCCTCAAACAAAGATATTATCAGGTCAATTAGTTTCAGTATAAATCACACAAATAGGAAACATGAAGGGAACACAAAGACACTGAATTTCAAAAGAGCCAACTTCCCTAAACTACAAACCTTGCTAAAAGGCATAAATTGGGATAAAATATTAGGAACAAAGAATACGGAGGAGAGATGGGTTTGCTTTAAGAGCATATTAAATAAGGGCATTAGCCAATGTATCCCATTGGGTAATACATTTAAAAGAGCGAACAAAAATCTTGGATGGCTTAACTCCAATGTAAAAATGCATATAAAAGCAAAGGAGAAGGCCTTCAAAAAATACAAGGTTGAGGGATCATCCTCAGCATTCAGACTTTATAAAGAATGCAACAAGAAATGTAAGGGTGCAATTAGGACGGCTAAGATAGAACATGAAAGACACAGCGGAGGAGAGCAAAAAAAATCCCAAGAAATTCTTTAAGTATGTAAACAGTAAAAAAGGGAGGACAGACCATATTGGCACCATAAAGAATGAGGAAGGACATCTGGTTACAAAGGATGGGGAGATGGCGAAGGTATTGAATTTATTCTTCTCCTCAGTCTTCACGAGTGAATCGGGGGGCTTCAGTAACCAAAACTGCAGTGTTTATCCTCATGACACAACACAGGAAGCACCTCCATGGTTAACAGAGGACAGAATTAAAATTAGACTTGAGAAACTTAACATTAATAAATCACCGGGACCAGATGGCTTGCATCCGAGGGTACTTAGGGAACTCAGTCAAGTGATTGCCAGACCGTTGTTTCTAATTTTTACAGACAGTCTATTGACTGGAATGGTACCAGCTGATTGGAGAAAAGCCAATGTAGCACCAATATTTAAAAAGGGCCCAAAATACATCCCTGGGAATTACAGACCAGTTAGCCTAACATCAATAGTATGTAAACTCTTGGAGGGGATGATAAGGGACTATATACAAGATTTTAGTAATAAGAACGATATCATTAGCAGTAATCAGCATGGATTCATGAACAATCGTTCTTGCCAAACCAATCTATTAACCTTCTATGAGGAGGTGAGTTGCCATCTAGATAAAGGAAGGCCCGTAGACGTAGTGTATCTGGATTTTGCAAAAGCATTTGACACAGTTCCCCATAAACGTTTACCGTACAAAATAAGGTCCGTTGGCATGGACCATAGGGTGAGTACATGGATTGAAAACTGGCTACAAGGGCGAGTTCAGAGGGTGGTGATAAATGGGGAGTACTCAGAATGGTCAGGGGTGGGTAGTGGGGTTCCCCAGGGTTCTGTGCTGGGACCAATCCTATTTAATTTGTTCATAAACGACCTGGAGGATGGGATAAACAGTTCAATCTCTGTATTTGCAGACGATACTAAGCTAAGCAGGGCAATAACTTCTCCGCAGGATGTGGAAACCTTGCAAAAAGACCTGAATAAATTAATGGGGTGGGCGACTACATGGCAAATGAGGTTCAATGTAGAAAAATGTAAAATAATGCATTTGGGTGGCAAAAATATGAATGCAATCTATACAGTGGGGGGAGAACCTCTGGGGGAATCTAGGCTGGAAAAGGACCTGGGGGTCCTAGTAGATAGGCTCAGCAATGGCATGCAATGCCAAGCTGCTGCTAATAAAGCAAACAGAATATTGGCATGCATTAAAAGGGGGATCAACGCAAGAGATAAAACGATAATTATCCCACTCTATAAGACTCTGGTCTGGCCGCACCTAGAGTATGCTGTCCAGTTCTGGGCACCAGTCCTCAGGAAGGATGTACTGGAAATGGAGCAAGTACAAAGAAGGGCAACAAAGCTAATAAAGGGACTGGAGGACCTAGTTATGAGGAAAGGTTGCAAGCACTGAACTTATTCTCTCTGGAGAAGAGACACTTGAGAGGGGATATGATTTCAATTTACAAATACTGTACTGGTGACCCCACAATAGGGATAAATCTTTTACGCAGAAGAGAGTTTAATAAGACTTGTGGCCACTCATTACAATTAGAAGAAAAGAGGTTTAACCTTAAACTACGTAGAGGGTTCTTTACTGTAAGAGCGGCAAGGATGTGGAATTCCCTTCCACAGGCGGTGGTCTCAGCGGGGAGCATTGATAGCTTCAAGAAACTATTAGATAATCACCTGAATGACCGCAACATACAGGGATGTATAATGTAATACTGACACATAATCACACACATGGGTTGGACTTGATGGACTTGTGTCTTTTTTCAACCTCACCTACTATGTAACTATATTTGAATACGAAGGTAGGTATCATATTCACAAAGACTTGATAAAATCATGTCTTGTTGGTCCACATGCGTCCGTGAAACTGTCCACATCACATGGGACTACCTCTGTGGGGGCATAGGCTGGCTAATGCGTTTCGAGAAATTCCTATTTTTCAGGGCCTCTAGCATTTTCAGAAATGAGATCAGCATTGGAAGCCTACATACAGTATTTCTCATTACTAGTTTTCTATAATGATTATGCATTCCATTCTCCAATGAATAATTAAATGAATCAAAATATAACTGTGACAATGAATAGACTTTATTTGTAGCCAATTCTTCATATACAAAATGTTAAAGCCAAAAATTAAAATATCTTCACGAAAATCAATGAGCTTGTCCACCTGCAAACTTGTTTTATATTTATCTTGAACTAAGAGAAACATTTCTGAAGTTTTCCAGATTTTATATGTGATGAGTTTTCAGTAACAAACAAATGATGCATTGTTTTAGTAAATAAGCAATGTTAATAGAGTTACTAATCATGCACATGTATATTGTTAATTAAATAGAGCTCAAATGTCTTACCCACTGAAAAAGCTATTGTGAAACATTTGTTGGGGAAGTTCATACTTCCCCCGGGTAGGTACACCCCAAATTAAAGCCTTTGTAAATAAGTAAGTTTTCTCCTTCACTGATGGGCACTGATGGGGCTGCACTGACTGGCACTGATAAGGCGGCACTGATGGGCACCAATGAGGTGGCACTGATGATGGCCACTAATATGCGGCACTGATGGTGCACTGATAGGCGGCATTGATGGGCACTGATAGGTGGCACTGATATGCAGCACTGATGGTACACATAGATGGCACTGATGGTACACATAGATGGCACTGATGGTACACATAGATGGCACTGATAGGCGGCACGGATGGGCACTGATAGGCGGCACGGATGGGCACTGATAGGCGGCACGGATGGGCACTGATAGGCGGCACGGATGGGCACTGATAGGCGGCACGGATGGGCACTGATAGGCAGCACGGATGGGCACTGATAGGCAGCACGGATGGGCACTGATAGGCGGCACGGATGGGCACTGATAGGCGGCACGGATGGGCACTGATAGGCGGCACGGATGGGCACTGATAGGCGGCACGGATGGGCACTGATAGAGACACTGATGTACACTTATTGATGGTACTGATGGAGGCCAATCAGTGCAAAACCATGCCTGCCAATCAGTGATTCCCATTGTGGGCACTGATTGGCATCCATTGTGGGCACTGATTGGCATCCCTGGTGGTCTAGGGTGGCATACCTGGTGGTGTTAAATGTGAAGTGCTAATGTGCTGCTAAACGTGTAAAATTTTATATATATATAATATAATATAATATAATATATATATATATATATATATATATATATATATACACTGTATTTATTGGCGTATAACACTCACTTTTTTACCATGAAAATTGGGTGCAAATAGTGCGTGCGTGTTATACGCCAATACTTCAGTTTTAGCTGCCTCGGAGGGGACAGGGAGGGGGGCAGGCCGAGCGCCGTCAGATTACATACAGTGAGAAGCTCCTGTTTACTTGGCGGCCTCTGTAATAGGAACTCCTGTCTCCTGGGCCGCCATTGGACCACTGTTCTGTCTATCATAGGTGATTCTCACTGTATGTAATCTGTCAGCGCTCGTCCCGGCCCCCTCCCTGTCCCATCTAGGCTGCAGATGGGCATCGATCAGGCTGCACTGATGGCAATGGTGAGGCTGCAGATGGGCATTGATCAGGCTGCATTGATGGCAATGGTGAGGCTGCAGATGGGCACTGACCCTTATTTTACTTCAAAGTTCCTTATTTAAAATTTAAGTTTTTTTCCTGAAACTCCCCTCTTAAAATGAATGTGCGTGTTATACGCCTGTGCGTGTTATACGCCGATAAATACGGTATATATATATATATAGAGATATATATATATATATATAGATAGATAGATAGATAGATAGTAAAGTGCAAAAGATAAATATAAAGCTGCTGATTTCTGAAGTGTTGCCAGAACCAAAAATATGAGTGATTTGCAGCGCTAAATACCTCTTAAAAAATACTAAATAACTAAATATGAATGACTAATAATAAAGTGAACCAATCTTGCAGTATAAAGTGCTAATAATAAAGTGCTTGTAACAATATAAATTTTCAATGTGCAAAATATTGCAATAATAGTGACGTCAAAAAAATATAATTCACAGAGATGACTGATGTTACTTCAAATTCTAAGCAAATAGTCTCTATAGCTTTGAATGTTAAGCAAATAGTCTCTATAAGGTTAAGTACATCAAAGAAAGGAAAAAGTTCTAATGCAGATAATATAGTGACTTGTAGGAATCCTTCTCCAATCCAAACCCTGTGTGCTAGCCTCTCACCTCAAGGGAAGACCCCTAAAATGGTCTAGTCGTGCATCAACAGATGTCCTTTTCCTCCTCCTTGGGTATATCTTAAACGAATGGTCACTGTAGTCTCCAGGCTATTTCTCCACAAACACCGAATTCCACGACCAGCTCCTTTTAAAAAATTGTCTCCAGGGATAAAGGGTAGAAGAGAAGAGCCTCCATAGTATAGTAGTAAAAAACTTTCATTTATTTAAAAAAATATTGGTATAACAGTTTAAAAGTGGCCAAAACGCCATCAGCAAAAAAACATGTGCCAAACAGAGAGACTTCTGGTAACGGCCATAACCGGAAGTGACTTCACCAAGTTCCTCCCTACGTGTTGCGTCACACCACACGTGACCTTGTCGGGGGTATGGATGCCAGGTGACACGGGTGGGGTTTAAATACTAGTAGTAATCGTGAAACAGCATACTAATGAGTAAAGGCTTCTCATATGCAAATAAGTTAACCAAATAGGAAAAGTAAAGAACAAATCCATAACATTGGCTCTCACTAATCTGATCCCATAAGTAGACCAATAGTGTATATAAAGGGATCGGAGAACCAACAATAATAAGAGTAAAAAAAAAACTATAAAAACAAACCACAAGGAATGTGAAAAAAAATAGAAATAGAAAATATAAATATAAAATTCAAAATAAAAATAAAATTATAATAAAAATAAAGAAAAAAATAAAAAAGTAATATATTTCACATTCCTTGGTATGACATCACAAATTCTAGTCAAAGATAAATGAAGCTAAAATATTAATACCGTAATTGGAAATAAAACAATTCAAATCGAACTCAATATTAAGACCTAGGGGGGCAAAAGATTGCATTTCAACAATCCAGCAAGATTCTGCTTTGCTAAGAGGAAAAAAAAGAGAGGAAGCTAGGGTCTTTGTCATGACATTTTTTATTTTTCTAAATGTATAGTGTGTCGGCAAGCATAACAATTCTTGCAATATTATGCTTGCCGACACACTACATTTAGAAAAAAGAAGAGTTCAGCGCTACAGTTACAGGAAGAAAATATAACAGAGATGGTATTTCATGTAAAACAGAAGGGGTTGTCTATGTTCTGGAGTGTGCTTGTCACTTCCAGTACATAGGCAGAACAAAAAGACCCCTTTGGAAAAGACTAAGGGAGCATGTCCAAAATATTAAGTCGGGTTACCCTAAGCATAGTGTATCCAGACACTATGCAGAATGTCATGACAAAGACCCTAGCTCCCGCTCTTTTTGGGGTATTGAAAAATACAAACCTCATTGGAGGGGAAGCAATACAATTATTACTCTTAGCAAAGCAGAATCTCGCTGGACTGTTGAAGTGCAATCTTTTACCCCCCTAGGTCTTAATATTGAGTTTGATTTAAATTGTTTTATTTCCAATTATTAATGTTTTAGCTTAATTTATCTTTGACTAGAATTTGTGATGTCATACCAAGGATTGTGAAATATATTAATTTTTTTTCTTTATTTTTATTATAATATTTTTATCTATTTTATTTTTTATTTCTATTTCTATTTTGTTTCACATTCCTTGTGGTTTGTCTTTAAAGTTTCTTTTACTTTCATTATTGTTGGTTCTCCGATCCCTTTATATATGCTATTGGTCTACTTATGGGATCAGATTAGTGAGAGCCAATCTTATGGATTTGTCCTTTATTTTTCCTATTTGGTTAACTTATTTGCATATGACAAGCCTTTACTCATTAGTATGCTGTTTCTATGATTACTACTAGTATTTAAACCCCACCCGTGTCACCTAGTATCCATACCCTTGACAAGGTCACGTGTGGTGTGACATAAAGCATAGGGAGGAGCTTGGTGATGTCACTTTCAGTTATGGCCGTTACCGGTAGTCTCTGTGTTTGGCACATGTTTTTTGGCTGATGGCATTTTGGCCACTTTTAAACTGTTATACCAATATTTTTTTAAAATAAAAAGGTTTTTTACTATTACACTATGGAGGCTCTTCTCCTCTACCCTTTATCCCTGGAGACAATTTTTTAAAAGGAGCTGGTCGTGGAATTCGGTGTTTGTGGAGAAATAGCCTGGAGACTACAGTGACCATTCGTTTTAAGATATACCCAAGGAGGAGGAAAAGGACATCTGTTGATGCACGACTAGACCCATTTAGGGGTCTTCCCTTGAGGTGAGAGGCTAGCACACACAGGGTGTGGATTGGAGAAGGATTCCTACAAGTCACTATATTATCTGCATTAGAACTTTTTCCTTTCTTTGACGTACTTACCCTTATAGAGACTATTTGCTTAACATTCAAAGCTATAGAGACTATTTGCTTAGCATTTGAAGTTACATCAGTCATCTGTGAATTATTTTTTTGATGTCACTATTATTGCACTATTTTGCACATTGAGAATTTATACCTGGTGGTGGGCATCACTGGTGGTCTGGTGGCATCCCTGGTGGTCCAGTGTGGGCATCCTCTGGGGGGCTGCGCTGATAATCGTTCAGCACAGACCCCCCCTGTCAGAGGAGCAGCCGATCGGCTCTCCTCTACTCGCGTCTGACAGACGCGAGTGAGGAAAAGCTAATCACCGCCTCTTCCTGTTTACATCGTGATCAGCCGTGATTGGACACTGCTGATCACATGGTAAAGAGTCTCCGTCAGAGATTCTTTACCTAGATGCGGAGTTGAGGTGGGTCAGAGTGACACACCACAACGATCGCCGCAATGCGCACCCCCGGGGGCGCGCAGTGGCTTGATATCCTGCTGGATGTCATATGACGCCCAGTCAGGATATTGAAACCACTTTGCCGATGTCATATTGCTATATGGCGGGCGGCAAGTGGTTAAGTAGTTTTATTGTTTTGGTTGACAGCACATCACTACCCACCTTTTTACTTTCTTACCAATTAGCCACGAATTGGCTATTAGTGAGAGCAGCTGTCTCATATAATTTGCACTATTTATACACAGTGGTAGCGTGAGAGTAACACATTGTACAAGAATAAAACTTGACTTTCCCACGCTATTCAAAAGTTAATCAGCAATTATAAACGCAGGCTTGGAGCAAGGTTACATTGAAAAAAAAAGTTTTCTATGCTCCCTGTTCACAACATACATGTGTGGTGGTGTGTAATATGTATAAATGCAACATGTCTGTATTTTTACATAACTCAATGAACATCAACTGCGTGTCATTGCAGTGGGTCGTTAATGCGTTGCTTTGCATAGGGTTAAATAAAATTTAAATTTGTGACATTTCGGTGAAGTAAAAAAAGAAAAAGTGATAACAATTCATTGCACCACCCCTACCCAATGCACACCAAAGGGCTTGTGTTTTATTGTTGAGCAAGCCCTAACCATATATTTGTACACTGTAATATAGAGCAGTTCCATTAGGTGGCAGTCATGAGCTTAATTGAGATAACTCCACATACGTTCTAAAAATGGCTGGTGTTATTACTAAAGTCTGATGTTGCCCCTCCTGTGATGGTAGCACAGGACAAAGCATCTCACTATGCTTACACAGCAGGGTAGAATAAATGAAAAGTGCAAGTAGCAAACCTACATAAACATTTTGGATCAAACTAATTAAAAAATAAGAAAAACTTTGAACCTTTTTTGTGAAATATTCACTTTTCATTTAATCCCAATGCTCCTACCTTCCCCTACTTTTGTTATTCTGTGTGGCCATCTCTACTCCTATTCTGAGTCACCTGATTAGGGCTGAAAAAGTAAAAGCAAATTAAAAATAATCAAAGTTCCCATGATGCAATGGGCTCTATATCTGCTGTCTAATCTGTGCTGTCACTAAGGGGTGGAAATAAAGACAATCTACAATGGTATCAACTACTGTACTTAAAGTGTTGGTAAACCCAGTAATATTAAAATAGTTCATCTGCCCACCCCCCACCCACAGTGCCCACAGCTTATAAATCTTCTTTTTACATTAAAATATTGCCACTATATACCTTTTTGGCTGATCTGTATACCACGGTCAGTGATGAACTGCACAGTTTCTCCAGCGCTGAGAGTTCAGGTAGGAGGAGATTTCAACTACAGCCTGTATACATGCCCACATGTGTGATGCCAATATCATGTGACCTGGCTAGCTATGATCAACAAGTAATTATTCTCTCCAGCATAAAGGACACAACTGAGCATGTGCAGGTTGGCTACTCTGCCTGTATTAGCTGTCTTTCCCCAGATAGACAGTGCAGGGAGGGGAGGATCTGTTCATACAGGATAAAAACAGCCTTTTTACAGAAATGCAGAGGATTAACCCCTTAAGTTCCACAGTGAGTTTAACAAGCATGCTATGCTGCATATACAGACTGTTTTTACTGTTGTGGGTTTAGTAACACTTTAAGAGCTAACAATTTTCCATATTAATCACTTTGCATAAAAAAAAATAAAAATGTTGCTACTTCATATTTTACAACTTTTGAACATTTGAACTTGGCAAAGGGGCAGAATGTGGTACGCTTAGTGAACCTTAGCGAATAGTGAGCATGACTATGAATGGTTATAATTTAAAGATATACATGCAGCAGCTGGCACTGGAAGAATCATCAAAATAAGAACAAACACACATCCATGAGGGTATTGTTAATTAATAAAATGATTTATGTATTTGTTGAGCTAGCTACAACTTTTAGTATGAATTTGTTTATAGTATGACAACCCAACAGCTCTTATTGCAACAGTAGAGAATACATTGATATACACCAATTATACTTTAAATGCATATTGCATAAAATATTTAGATAACATAATTTGACACTGACTTTTCTGCTGACTACTGCAACACCTGTTGAACCAACTCACTGTATACACAGCACACAGCCTACCTAAGGAACTAGGTGTGTGAAATGTACAACACAGTGTCTACTGTGCAGGGCTCAGGAGTATGCAATGCGCAGGGTGATGGGCTCAGGAGAGTGTATCACAGAGTGCAGGAGCGCACAAATACAGGGGATAGGAGTGTGTACCACTGAGAGTGTGGGGGTCAGGATAGAGCAGAGGGCAGGATGCATTAAGATCACAGTGCATGAGTCTGGAATCTGTAAGATTGCAGAGGTCAGGAGTGTGTAATGCATAGAGTACAGGGGTCAGGAGTACATAATGCAAAGAGTGCAGTGGTTGGAAGTACACATGCCAGTGTGCAGAATACAACCAAAAATTACCCCCTTCTCCCAGTACAAATCTGCCCCCCCCCCAAACCCATATGCCCCTGTACAGATCTCCCCCACCCAGTACAGATTTCCCCCCATTAGTCATATTACCCCTCAGCACTTACCCCCTCCTTCCCCAGCAGTACAGATCCCCCTCCTCCAGTACAGACCTCTCCCTCCCCACTAGTACAGATCTCCTTCCGGTAGAGACTCACCCTCCCCTTTTCCAGTACCTACCACCATCCCCTCCCTAAAGTACACATTCTCTCCCACCCCACCAGAGCAGACTACCCCTCTTCAATACAGACCCCCCCCCCCCCCTCCAGAGAGACTAGAGCCAAGGAGGAGCTTCCCTCAGCTCTCCTTTATAAATGAGCTGCAGAGGACTGGTAAAGCTCATTCATATGCAAATGCGACAAGTGTCTAATTCATATAACAAGTGGGTTAATATATATGCAAATCAAGTAACAATTTGCATGTGAATGGGCATTGGACACAATGTACAGAGGCACGGCAATTGCAGGACACCCTGTACACAGGACAGTGGAGAGCTTTTGAAATTATAAATATGCACACAATAATACCCCCCAAGATTCCTGGATTGTGCAGGACTGTCCTGCATTTTCATGCTACAGAGGTTGTGTCCTGCAAAGGCTATGCCCCTGCACGTGGTGTCTACAGCTTATTCATATGCAAATTGTGAGTTGATTTACATATGAACCAACCCGCATATGATTTGCATGTGCATTAGCCAGTGGTGGGATTTTTTCATTATTGCAATATAAACACCTCAAAAAAATTAAATGTTGCATGGCATGTTTACTAGTCTTCAGTGGAAGAACTGACATATAAGCAGTGGCATAGAAACAGGGTAGCAAAAGGAAAAAATTCTACCAGACCCGTGGCCCCAAGGAGTCCTGGCGCGGTTTAAAGCATATCTGCCTGGTTTTGTTATATGAAAGATATCACACATAAATGTACATTTGGATAAGTATGTGGAAATAAGTCACCAGTACAACATTAATCTTTTTTTATAATGTGCACATTTTTATTAAAGAGGTGACATCACAGCACAAATAGTGCTATGTTTCAAGGACCACCCAGGACCCCTTTTCAGGCATGTAATGATCAGCACATGACTGACAGGACCCCGAAATGTAGAACTATTTGCACTGTGATATGATCTCTTGTAAAAAAAAAAAATTGGCGTGATGACAAGGATCCATTGTGTGCTGGTGACATATTTCCTTCATGCTTTATATAGGTTGACCAGTTGCAAGTTTCTGCAGCCCCATTCAGTTTCAAGTCCTTTTTAGTAAGGAATTCCATAGTAATATAAGAAGTGTTTTTGACAAATAAGGGGTTCTTATGGCATACAACTTTTTAGGGAATATTTTAGTTGTCTTTTAAATAGAACTGAGAAAACCTATTCTTACACAAAGGTGTATTATATATATAGCCTGTCATTCTATTTACCTTCCTGTGGTTGAGCTCTAATGTGGTTAAAGATGCTAGTTTCTATCTCATGAAGACATATATGAATTGTGCTTTGAACAATAAGGGAGAACATCGCCAAAGACAACAGAAGTGATATTCCCTGTGGTCCTAATGATGTAATACGGGACACTTCTCTCTTTAACCCTTGTCACAGATAAGACATTCATTCAATATGCTGTATTGTTTAACAGTGTAAATAAACAAGGGTGCACCATGCAAATGTATCTTCACACTGTGGGACAAAAACAAAGAATAACATTGCCTACATAAACCAATCCAGTGTATGTCATTGATATATCCGACCCTCAGTTTACCCATTCTATTCTTGGCTGCAGTGAATAGGTCTGTTTTAAAGCTATTGTGCGATGCAGGTTTGTTAAAACTCCTGTGTGTTATGTCAGGGAGTATCCACATTCAACATGGACTAAATGGAAAATTCAACCCTCCCAGTCATACCTTGGGGGGGGGGGCAGCTGATATGGCTGTGTTTCCTAAACCACGATTAAATTGTAGTTAATGTCTAAAATAACAAATGTTCATATGAACTCACTGGGGGACATTTATCAAGCAAGTTAGTTACACAATGAGATGCAACTCGAGCTGTATCTCCTACAGCAAAGACTCTGCAACAGGTTTACAGACCTGTGCACCTGTGTTCCTGGGCAGCCAAGTGCGACAGTTTGGAAAGATCTAAGACAGATTTATTACTAAAGTTGAGACCCACTTTCACTCTAAACCACTGGTCATCAACTCTGTCCTCAGGGCCCACTAACAGGCCAGGTTTGTAAGATAACTGAATACATCACAGGTGATCTCATTTGCTGCTGAGTGATTGCAGTATTCTAGTCTGCATCTCCCCAAGGTAATACATAAAACCTGTCCTGTTAGTGGGCCCTGTGGACAGGCTTGATGACCACTGCTCTAAACAGACATATAATTAGGAGGTGATCAGGGTCAGGTTTCAGTCAGTTGCAGTCAAATGAGGAATTTATTACTTGCACTGTAACCTTGTATATTTTCTGTCCGACAATGTACCTCACTGCTCCTGTTTAGCATTGGTTTGCCTTGTGACAGATTTGACAAATGTCCCCAAAATCTGCTTTATTGTTGGCACCCCAAAATTTCACATTAAAAGCATCCCAATACATTTTGCTAACAGTGTGTGACTTATTTTTATTTACATAATCTCCCTTTTGATGAAACGTCCTCTTGATTCTGCCAGGGACCTTCTTTTAATTGTCTGCATTGGAAAGATGTGCAGTTCTGTGTACCCTTTGCAGGCCTGCCACCTCATTATGCATATATGAAAAAAAATAGGCCATGTTTATAGCTTATTCTGCCCCACCCAGTTCTGGGCTCTGCACAACTGGAAGGCCCCACCTATCACCTAGGCAGTGCAGGTCCTAGGATGAGGTGGGAGTGAGTGCATTTAAGAGGACTTTTTTGATACTTGAGGCTCACTGCTTTTATTTGTGTGAATTTTTTGACTACTCAGTGTGGGGAAAACAATTTAGGTTTACAGTCACGTTTAAGAGGCATATGTACTGCATTAAAGATCAGTACATTTGTAATAAGAAGAATAAATATAAATTGAGATACATAGAATTTAACGCTCATTAATTGCTCTGGCTCACAATCTTAACTAAAGGATGAACTCCGTACCTTGAAAGTAGGCATTTTTCTGACATTATGCACAAAAATAGCTAGAACCTACTGTACAGTGTTTAAGTATGTGTATTGTTGTTTTTATTTATAAATGATAGGCATAACTATGTGCACTTAGTACATAGGCTGACGAGCGCTTACCGGAGTGTTCTGCTGGGGGGAGGGGGGGCGTCCCAGTCCCCACCCACCTGTCAAAACACAATAGCTCAGCAGGGGAGCTCATTGTACCAATATCGGAATGTTAATACAGCGTCTTCAACCTGAGCTGTCAGGTTTTTCTTTTTCGTTCAACCTGCTGTATTGAACGAAAAAAAATATATAGTGTGTACTAGGCCTAAGTCATACAGTAGAGGACAGGAGGAGTGATTAGCCACAAAGAGTCTTTTTTACAAAGTCGAAAGTTAGTTCCCATGTAGCTATTTGTGTTGGGGACGTGTTTCCGTCTGTAGAGCAGCAAACCAGTGGTACTTTGTATCTTTGTATGACATTTGTCTTGTATATAATAAATATATATATGTGTATGTATGTATATATATATATATATATATATATATATATATATATATATATATATATATAATGTATGTGTGTGTGTGTGTGTGTGTGTGTGTGTGTGTGTGTATGTATATATATATATATATATATATATATATATATATATATATATATATATATATATATATATATATATATATATATATATATATAAAATATTTATTATATATACACACACACAGTACATATACAAGGACTGGGCAATTAAAATTTTCCCTACCTGTAGGAAACTCTCTTATCTAAAGTAAAACCACTAAATTACATCCTTTAGTTTGTTTGCCTGGTTAACATTTTTGCCTGCAAATTACATTTATATGGTTCCCTTGAAAATGTTAGTAAGGGAATTTCCTGCATATTATTTGAAGTGGATAAAACTGTGAGCCCAATCATCTATGTCTTAGAGAGTGGTACAGTAAAAAATGGCCTAGGGGCAAGTAACTCTGTGATAGACAGAACAAGTAGCCATAGTGTTTAAAACACCCATTTTTTATTGTTTCCAATAGTAGCATATACTGGTCAGCTCTATAAATCTGTCTATGTGCTCTTCGCTTGGACTAACACATTCCTCAATTTGAGAGTAATTTGCCTACTATTGACATAACTGAAAAGTCAGCTTGGTATATTATTGGCAATTTTATGCAATATTCTTTATTGCCGTTCTGTCCAGATGAACATCCAGATAAAGACAGGCATACACATGTCAATTCTCTCTGAGTATGAGACCTAATATCTTACACTTGGATTTACTATTGTGCCTTACAAACTCTTCTATCCTGTGTAACATTATGTCCTTAAGTATTAAGGACTGGCAGTGAGTGACGCAAAGCATGAAACATCACTAGAATTTAACAATACCTAATTCATTAAATTCCCTGGGCTGTGGGAGTAGAACATCAGGACAGGACACACCCTAGACAATGTCAGTGATATATGACCCAGGTTATGTTAAGAGTAAACTGGCTGTGTGAGAAGCTGCAGAGGCTGTATTAGACAGAAGTGGACTGATCGGAGAGGTTGACACTGCCACTGAAGCCAGGTAAGGTCTCATCTTGGGAGGAAAGTTAGCACTAGTAAGAAAGGAAATATTTAGGTTTCGAGTAGGAGGAGGAAACCTTTGCCATTTCATTTTTCATGGAGCCATAAATCCTATAAGCTGTATGCTTGGGAAGAATGTTTTAGGCTTGTTATATATGCAGGAATCTAATCAACATTTTTGAAGAAGCAGGCTCTTGGATGATCCCCTTATCAGTCAACATCTATATCAACTATTGCCTAACTGGGGATCCTATTTCTCTCTGTGTGTTGAGTGTGTCAACGATTGCCTAATATTTTCAATTGGAATTCTGCTTTATCAGTCAATATGAATCAGAACAACAAAGCTTTCCAAGCTGCTGGATTCATTGCAGCACCAGATTCCACACACTGGACGGCACAGGACAGCCATTTCCACACTTAGGTGACATGTTAATCTCCAGCTGATATAGAACTGCACGCTCAAGAGGTATAAGGGCTTTTTACACTAGTGTACCTAATGGCAGGCTTTGGGGGTTATTTTGGATGTTCATGGGCACCTTCATATCTCTATTTGCTTGGCTACTGGATCTTTAAATAGTTGTTGGGAGGAATTTTAGGCTTTGCTCCAAGTGGTAGTACCGTTTTTTTTTTTTGTTTTTTGTTTTTTTTTTACACGTGTATCATTGGTTATGTTTTTACCACACAGGCCCACACAGTAGAGTATTCTTTGAGATATGACCCACAGCATCTAATCAAAATTTTTAATTTATAGATATAACCTCAAATGGAAGTCAGATATCATTACTATGGATTACATTGAAATAGACTCCAGCCATGCATTTATGTCCGTTATTCTTTAAGTGAAAGTTTTTTCAAATCTTAAGACTCTATAATTGAATCTTTTTGAAAAAGTTAACGGTTAGCATAGCAAATGCGACCAGCATGGGATTCAAACTGTTAAAGAGTCAAGCTCTGTTTTAACCTACTGAAGACATGCAGTACTAGTGGGTTGGTCTAAGCAGATGCTGGGTTCTGTAGAAGCTTAGTATATACCTTACACTATAGAGCACCTGCTGTTGACCTGTTACAGATTTTCCCTGACTTCCTGTCTGGTAAAGGTTGTCCCCAGAACAAAAAGTAAAGGGAAATCTCTTTGACTGCGGTATTACCTTGAATCAACTGAATTTATTTTCTCTTGAGAAGAGGAGATTAAGGGGGGATATGATCAACATGTATAAATACATAAGTGGTCCAAATAGTGAACTTGGTGTTGAGTTATTCACTTTTAAGATCATTACAGAGGACAAGGGGGCTCTCTTTACGTCTCGAGGAAAGGAGATTTATGTTCCAAATACGAAAAGGCTTCTTCACAGTAAGAGCTGTGAAAATGTGGAATAGACTCCCTCAAGAGCTGGTTCTGTCCAGCTCCTGTACATTGCTTTAAAAAAGGCCTTGATTCTTTCCTAAATGTACATAATATAACTGGATACTAATATTTATAGGTAAAGTTGATCGGGGTAATATCCTATTGCCTCTTGGAATTTTTCCCCTGCTGGATCAAATTGGATCATGCTTTGCATGGGTTTTTTGGCCTTCCTCTGGATCAAGTGTGGGTATAGGATTGTGTATATAAGATTTTATGTTTTTGGTTTTTTTTTCCCTTTTTATTGGTTGAACTGGATGGCCTTGTCTTATTTCAACCAGTGTAACTATGTAACCAAACATGGGTTCTAATCCTTCCCCACTGTATCCAAAACAAAACAAAGCTTCTGGGTATAGATACAATTTAATCAATGTATGGAGGAAGTGCTTCAAAAAAATGTTTATTTGGTCATAGGGCTAACTATACATGTATTTTTACAGACTTCCAAAGGAGAAACCAGCAACAGCCCCAACACCAGTTCCACGTATCACCAATAAGGACAGGCAAGTATTTAACACTGCCTTCTTTCCTGCTTACTATTTTAAAGCATTTTTATCTTTTATTTGCATGTGCAGCTTTTTTGTCTATTGATAAATCCATAGCTACAATGAAGAAATGTAAACTTTCCAACAGAGTTGATTATCCCTGCTACTCCACAGCAAAGTCTATAAACACTCTTACTATAAAGAAAATTGTGGGAGTAGGCTTGAATTAAGAAGCAATGCCTTTATCCAAACTGTCCCAGAAGTCTCAGTAAAGTCCAGTTATGGAAGTCACATGATTGGGGATTTACTTGAAAGTGGGTGGATTTTAGATGTCATTGAATGGATTGGGGATCTTAACTGGTATTCATTTTGTTTGCAGAGATGGACGTGTAGTAGTAGTAGTAGAAGTAGTAGTAGTAGTAGTAGTAGTAGTCCAGTCTTTAAATTCATCTGAGGATGGCTTATCCTATTTTAGCTATAATTTACATGATCCCTTTGAACATGTTTATGTTTAAATGAAATAGCTGAATTAATGGCATTTTGTATGAACGAATGTAAGATGCAACAAGTAAAGCTGTCTAGTCCCTTTAGGAGGTATTGCCAGGCATCACAGTAGCTAAGTGGTTAGACCACTTGCCTTGTAGTTTTAGGTCCTTTCGTTCATTTCCTTTAATTAGCTTGTTCTCCCCATGTTTATGTGCGTTTTTTTGCTGCTACCCAAAAAAAACACATACTGGTAGGTTGACCAGCTAGATTAGCCCTACTGAATGTCAGTATGTTTAAAGACACTAGATTGATATTAACCAAGATAAAAACATAAATCATATGGGAAAAGAGGTATGAGATCTCATTGTACTCGGGTAGACTCCATGGACCTTAGACTTGGCTATATAGGAATTTCTTGTGTGGGCAGAGGGAGCAGTAAATGGTATACTCTGATATACATATCTCTGTTTTTCATTTCAATAATTTTTTAATAAAGTTTTACAAATTACAAAATAATAGATGAATACAAAGGCATCAAGAGACTTGGCATTGATCAAGGGTATAGTTACAGGTCATAAACCTCAGTACCCAAATCACATTATGGCCACACCAGTGGGATCACCCGCACACATATTGGGGCAACCCAACTGCAAAGTCATTGTCGTCTTAAAGAATAACAAAAGGTACAGAAGTGTATGGAGCTATGGGTTAGGAAAGGAAGTAACATTAGAGAGGAGGTAAAGAAAAGGGCAGGTTAGGGGTAGGAGGGGTTACAAGGGGGAGGGTAAAAGAGGACCTTCGGACAGGGGAAACCTCCCTTAATCCCTGAAACATTTATATATTTTTATACATGTATATTTTTCCATCATGCAGCACATTTCCATAACATACATTTCTATTTTAGGTTTAGTCTGCGTGTATAGTTTATTTTGTTTACCTATTTTTATTTGCCTTCATTATTAGTGAGAAACCTGCAAAGGAAGCTCCCTTGGCTGTGATCTCCCCAGAGCTCGATAATAAGAGGTATTTCCTTTTAAAGGAATAAATATATTATGAAATCATTTAAAATATAGATATATATATTCACACTGTTGCCAAAAGTATTGGTACGCTTGCCTTTACACGCAATTGAACTTTAATCGCATCCCTTTCTTAGTCCGTAGGGTTCACTATTGAGTTGGTCCACCCTTTGCAGCTATAACGGCTTCAACTCTTCTGGGAAGGGATGTCCACAAGGTTTAGGAGGGTGTCTATGGGAATGTTTGTCCGTTCTTTCAGAAGCCCATTTGTGAAGCTAGGCACTGATGTGGATGAGAAGGTCTGGCTCAAGTATCCGCTCTAATTCCAAAGATCTATCGGGTTGAGATCAGGACTCTGTGCAGGCCAGTCAAGTTCCTGCACCCCAAATTTGCTCATCCATGTCTTTATGGATCTTGCTTTGTGCACTGGTTTGCAGTCATGTTGGAACAGGAAGAGGCCATCCCCAAACTGTTCCCACAAAGTTGGGAGCATGAAATTGTCCAAAATGTCTTGGTATGCTGACGCCTTAAGATTTCCCTTCACTGGAACTAAGGGGCCAAGCCCAACCCCTAAAAAAACAACCCCACACCATAATCCCCCCTCCACCAAATGATTGGGACCAGTGCACAAAGCAAGGTCCATAAAGACATGGATGAGCAAGTTTGGTGTGGAGGAACTTGACTGGCCTGCACAGAGTCCTGACCTCAAACCGATAGAACACCTTTGGGTTGAATTAGATCGGAGACTGTGAGCCTGACCTCACAAAGGCGTTTCTGGAAGAATGGTCAAACATTCCCATAGAGACACCCCTAAACCTTGTGGACAGCCCTCCCAGAATAGTTGAAGCTGTTATAGCTGCAAAGGGTGGGCCAATTTAATATTGAACCCTGCAAACTAAGACTGGTATGCCATTAAAGTTCATGTGCGTGTAAAGGCAAGCATCCCAATACTTTTGGTTAAATACTGTGTATATGGCATAACATGTGATTATCCGCCACAATCCTGCCCACTCCTGAATACCCCCTCCTGCTGTGTGATGTTTTGTGGCTGTTACATGTGCATTCTGCATTGTGATTCAGGTCTACTCAGCCCTCCAGACCTGGGACAATCAGCACGGAGACAAGATACAAAACTTCAGAGTTCTTGGATGACCCTGAGCTTATGCCCAGCAGTAATCAGTAAGGAGTTACATTAGGGCACATAGATATTGTGTTGTGTTGCATTAAGAAGTGATCATCCCTATGATTATAAATTGAAATATTATTTTCCTTTGTAAAGTATCACTTTGTACTATCATTCCTAATATAACCTTATCATGGAAAATAGGATAACTGCAAAAGAAGCAGATCTCCCCAGAGATGAGGGCAAAATGATACTTGTGTAGGGAACATGGCACAGGACTAGACAGAAAGTTTACAAAAGTTTCTTTGTCATGTGCTGACATGTATGGTTAAAACTGAGCTCGACTTTAGGAAATAGTAAGCTGAACAGCATTATTATAGAATACAAGGTAGCATAACGTTTCTCTACATAGCTTTGGTTTTGGCTTAATGGAGCTCCAGTGTGTGCATGCTGCATGCAAATGCCATATTTTTTCCAATCTTGTGCTTGAAGTAGATATTGGCCCAATACCTAAAATGTAATACATTTCAGCTTACCGTTCGTTACATGTGGTGGTTGCAAACATTCTTTTTTTTCCCCTTTATTTTTTCCTGGTGACCCTGTCAGCATCACATTTTCTGTCCTAGAGTCTTATGCCCCGTACACACGATCGGACATTCCGACAACAAAATCCATGGATTTTTTCTGACAGATGTTGGCTCAAACTTGTCTTGCATACACACAGTCACACAAATCTTGTCGAAAATTCTGAACGTGAAGAATGTGGTGACGTACAAGACTTACGACGAGCCGAGAAAAATGAAGTTCAATAGCCAGTGCGGTTCTTCTGCTTGATTCCGAGCATGCGTGGAAATTTGTGCATCAGAATTTATGACAACGGATTTTGTTGTCGGACAGAAATTCCGACGGAGAATGTCCGATGGAGCCTCCACATGGTCAGAATTTCCGACAACAAGCCCCCATCAAACATTTTCCGTCGAAAAATCCGACCGTATGTATGGGGCATTAGAGTGATGACACTCGCCCTACTATATTAGGTACAATTGGCGTCGTCACCTTGGGACAACACCTCTCCCCATCTCCATAACATAGGAATGAGGTCTTCTGTAGTCAAGAAAGAGAAATTGTAACTTTGCCAATTTATAACAGTCAGCAGAAGCTGGGAAAATAAGTTATTTGTTCATCGGGATCATCAGGTATTTGTTTACTTTTCAACAGATATAAAACACTTTCACTAATATATTAAAACAAGGGATCAATCAAAGGAAGTTCATTGTTGCAATGTTCTAGTACAATGTATGGTAAAGTAATTTACAAAATAAGTATTTTTTTTTTTAATATTCTGCTTTATGTTTTACAAATAAGCATACCAAATCAATATTCGCTTATGAAAGAAAAAACTAAAAAAACAATATATTCAAATTGAGGATTAATTAGAGGCTAATATCAGGAATTGCTGTGGACAAAGTTGTTATGCTGCAAATGGCTGCTCTGAACAGCAGACAAATTATCTATCAATGACCATTGTGGCAAGAGATGTCAGTGTTTTTTCTTAAACACAGACCATGATCTAATCTACACCCTTAAAAATATGCCCAACGGGGCTGACATTGTAGGAGGTTCTGTAGGCTTAAAGCTGAACTAGTAAAAAGTGAAGGGATAGTATGAGTTAAGTCCAAAGAGGTGCATGCCACCTATTGGACTTATCACTATTATTTACATCTGACAGGTTTATAGAACTTTCAAAAGACAGCTACAGTCCGACGCTGGACCTTCTGGTCTTGGTACCTTCAAATGTAGAGTTGCTGCAGCTGCTATGTCAAACAGCTAAATACACAGTTAAAATACCAAAGTGTTTGTAGCTCTGTTGCCAGTCTTGTGATCATAAGATTTGTAAGTATTACCATCACACACGTTCCTGGAATGGGCTCAAAATTAGCGGGTGCTGCAGCAACTACAAGGTGGAGACTAGAGACATCACAGATCAATGCAAATATTTGCTAGCACACCACAGCATCATCAAGTATCATCCTAAGCTTTTATTGAAGAACAATCCCATCACAAAGGACCAAGTTCAACATTTCTGAACCCTTTGCCAGGTTCTGCGTGGTCCTGAAACATTGCACTTGGCATTTGTAATGTGATTGTTTCTCAATAAAAGCTTTGGATGATGCTTGATGAACCGTGGTGTGCTGGCAAATATGTGCATTGAGTCTTTTGATCCTGGCTTCCCAGCCAGACATCACAGCTAGCTCTGTGGCTTCTCCGCAGAATGCACTGAAGTCTGGTCAAGAACCTGCCTCATCCTGTGTTTGAACAATTAAAAACCAACAGCATCCTGCAAAGTTAATTCATTGTTCTCTCCTCCTGTAAGCATGCACATACTGCTAACAGACAGCACTGCAAGCCAAGTACACACAGAACGAAAATTGGTTGGTGCAGCAGGGACCGGACAAATTTCAATCCATGAGCGGGCCTCCCTATTTGACAGAAGCCATCATTAGGTCTGCTTTTATTGAACGGTCCCGCTGGAAAACCTTCTTCAGCCTATCAGGGGCTGCAGCCAATTGGTTGCAGCACTGATCATTGTATTCTGACATCTTAGGAGTCCCCACTGTCAGAATACAATGGCACAGTGGTGGGGATTCTTGCATTCCCCTTTTATTTTTTTCAGACCACTGGTTTAGCTTTTTATAGTACTTGTATTTAAAAATCCAGTACTTTTCAAATATTACAGACTAAGTGTAAAGGTGTTTTTATATTTCCCTGGAGATTAGCTTTCAAAACTTTATTTTCAGTTTTTGATTCCTAATTTGCAAATTAGCTGATTCCCTATACCAAAGACCCAGAATAAATGATTTTCTTTGGCCATTTTTTTACAAGTAGGAGACATGTTACTTCTTTGGTTGTCTTACCGATATTATCATCATGACTGACACAGGAAACAAATTATATTGTATGGTATAAGGAGTGGGCACACTAAGGTGCTAATGTTGTCTGTTCTTTCCATGTGCATTACTTTTTTTTTCCCCTGGTGTTACCTTTTATGTTATGTTAGGCTATGTATGTTCTCTTTAAATGCAAGTGGTATTTAGAGTTGTTCTTTAATATACAAAGAACAGATATTAAATACAAAATTCAACAATATTTCTCTTTTCTATATCTCCAGCATACCCTCAAATTCAGGAAACAGAAATGTCAAGATATCTATAGAGACATTGTCTGAGCAACCACAAACAACTGAAATCCACAAGACCGAGAGAAGCAGCTCTCCAAGGTGATTATCTGCCATAAAAAAAGGGTCAGTTCACCAACTGATATTTGTTGGCACCTGCGTTCCCAGGTCTTGCTGCCGGCTGCAACCTTGGTGTTATATTGTATGTTCACTTCAAATGCAAGTATTTAGAGGTTGTTCTTTTACTGTCTATTCTCATCTCTCCAGAATGTGTGTTAATGCATGTTGCCCTCAGTAGAAGGTTGTGGTGCCATTTATTGTCAAAGGCACTCCAATGCACATGCTTTGTAGCTCATCACAACGCCCTGTAACACACGACTGTCCATCATGGTGCGCTGCATTGGAAAGAATGGTGCATGTCTGTTTTTTTTCTTTTTTTTTTGTCTATTCAGGTGCTTTGGCAGGCCATTCATTTAAATAAGCTGCCTTAACCCAACATGTGCTTATATGCGAAATAATGTAAGGCTCTGAAACAAACAGGTGTCAATCCAGCCCGTGGTACAAAGAAATATAGTGTATACAGAATTCAACAATATTTCTTTTTTTTCTGTATCTACAGCATAACCTCGAATTCAGGAAACAGAAATGTCAAGATATCAATAGAGACATTATCTGAGCAACCACAAACAACTGTAACCCACAAAACAGAGAGAAGCAGCTCTCCAAGGTGATTATCTGCCATATTAAAGGTTCAGTTCATTAACTGATATTTATTGGCACCTGAGTTTCCAGATCTAGTTGTCTCCAACGTTGGTGTTATGTTGTATGTTTACTTCAAATGCAAGGAGCATTTAGAGGTTGTTGTATTAGGGTCTATTCTCATCTCCCCACAATGCGTGTTAAAGCATGCTGCCTGTGCATTGTGGTGCACCGCGTTGGGACAAATGCTGGATGTTCATTTTTGTTGTCTAATCTGGTGCTTTGGCAGGCCATTGTTTGAATAGGCCGCCTTCATGCAACACATGTTTATGGGAGAAATAACACGCGTTAACACAAGACCATGGAATGGACGGGTGTCAGCCCAGCCTAAGATACAAAGAAATATAGTTTATACAGAGTTCAACAATGTTTATCTTTTTTGTATCTCCAGCATAACCTCAAATTCTGGAAACAGAAATGTCAAGATAAAAGTAGAGACATTATCTGAGCAACCACAAACAACTGAAACACCCAAAGCAGAGAGAAGCAGCCCACCAAGGTGATTATCTGTCATTTTAAAAGGGTCAGTCTACTGTTAGCACCTGAGACCCTTGGTGCACCCCCTATCTGCAGTCATGGGCAGATGTAGGAAGATGAATCTAGGATGGAAAAGGACCTGGGGGTCCTAGTAGATGATAGGCTCAGCAATGGCATGCAATGTCAAGCTGCTGCTAACAAAGCAAACAGAATATGGGCATGCATTAAAAAGGGGATCAACTCCAGAGATAAAACGATAATTCTCCCGCTTTATAAGACTCTGGTCAAGCCGCACCTAGAGTATGATGTCCAGTTCTGGGCACCAGTCCTCAGGAAGGATGTACTGGAAATGGAGCGAGTACAAAGAAGGGCAACAAAGCTAATAAAGGGTCTGGAGGATGTTAGTTATGAGGAAAGGTTGCGAGCACTGAACTTATTCTCTCCGGAGAAGAGACGCTTGAGAAGGGGATATGATTTAGATTTACTGGTGACCCCACAATAGGGATAAAACTTTTTTGCGGAAGGGAGTTTAACAAGACACGTGGCCACTCATTAAAATTAGAAGTAAAGAGGTTTAACCCTAAACTGCGTAGAGGGTTCTTTACTGTAAGAGCGGCAAGGATGTGGAATTCCCTTCCACGGGTGGTGGTATCAACGGGAAGCATCGATAGTTTCAAAAAACGATTAGATAAGCACCTGAAAGGCCACAACATACAGGGGATATACAATGTAATACTGACATATAATCACACACATAGGTTGGATTTGATGGACTTGTGTCTTTTTTTCAACCTCACCTACTATGTAACTATGTGTGGGAGTTCTGGTCTTATGAACTACGATATGGGCTGGGGATTAGAGTTGTCACCTCTGGAGTCCCATAATGATATAAAAGAACTCAAGACACCCATTTATCCCCTATCCCAACTTAGTTTTTCCTAAAAACTCAAATGTGTTTTTCAGGCCTAGTCCACGTTCCAGAGAAAGCACCATGACAACCACAGAATCTAGATACCGCGTTCCAGAGACACTTGAAGATACAATGCTGGAATCAAGCCCCAGCAGGTATGGCTCATTCTGCTATCCTTATTCTTTTAGAGGTCTGTGATACATGCAGGGAAATGTGAAACAAAAATAAGCGCAGTATTGGGAAAAACTTAGTACAGAAAAAAAAAAAAAAAAAGGTTGTTCAAGAGAGGTGGTGGAAGAGATCTGAGAGTTTACAACGCGTTGTTTGACCTTCTTTTGAAAAAAAAGAGGTCAAATATTTCTGGTGAATTACAATTTGTTTTCTTTGGAGGAGAAAGTGAAGAGCACATTTGGACTTTAGGAGAGCTTTGCACTTATCTTTTTCTATCTACTTTAAGGAGTGTGTCACTTTGTTGGGACATTTTTGCAGTGATTATAGACACTGAGATTGCAATTTAAGCACATTATTGTTGTTTTTTGCACAATCGTTTGATGTTTGGTGCACTTTATATAAGTGTAAATTATTCCATCTTCTTGAATAACACAGGCAGTTTGAGCGCTGGTCATACTTAAACAAAATTTGGGGAAGCGTTGGTTAATGCATTTGGCACAGCAGCTGGACTTTTTAATAAGCATAATACATGTTTTGTTGTATTTGCACAATTATTTTGATGTTTGGTGCACCTTTTTACATGAGCGTAATTAATCACAATTTCTGAATGACATAGGAAGTCTAATCGCTGGTCATATTTTAATAACAAAAATAAGTTGTAGCTCATTGTAACACAAGCTTGTTTATATGCTGTGCCTTTTTGAACCAGAGTAAAATACAGCTGTGCTTGGTTGGATGTGACTTTTAGGGCAGTAATAGATTATAATCATAGTAATTGCTCATGAATGTTTGTCAGTTCCAGTGAGATGCACACACCATAGATGAATGTGTAGAATGCCCCTATACTTGTATATTTGCTTTTTGAGCATTGAGTATTTTGTATGCACTGGAAACTTTCACTAGGTGTGCCTTTTAAAGCTGCCATTTATAGTGTTACAGAAATGTCACTAAAGCCAGTTTAGAAAGCAAATAGTATTACTGGTTTCTAGGTTATGAGACATTGGCATTTTACATACAAACTTTTACGGGTTTGTTTAAATACTTTTGACATGACTGTTTTATTATGTAAAATTTTATGTGACTGTATATGTGGCATAGTTATTATCAGAATACTTGCAACAATTATCATTTGCACTGTTCCATATTTTGCTGTTGCCATTTAAGATACTTATAGTTAGCAGAAAACATCTGCCTGTTCTATATACAATCGTAGAATGTTCTGGTTCCTAGGCCCTACCCAACAATGGAGGGCATCTGGACCCAAGATTTTCAGAAGCAAAGTTCATCACCTAGGTTGGATTGTATCCAGCTGATCACCATTGCTTTTCCCAGTGCAGGAGATGACTATAGAGTGCTTCCTCTCCATAGGCACAAGCATACTGTATATGTTAACATTTCCATCTGGACCATAATCTCTTATTGAAAATATCTTTTAGTAGTCGGATTGTGAGTGTATGTAAGTACTTTAAAATTAACCTGTGGCCAGTCTACAGAAATTCAACTACCGGTAATTACTTTTTTTTAGCAAGCAGTAAATGAGCTTGACGACTTAAGTTCTCACTGATCTATGTAGCTGCAAGCACTGCAGAGAAATTCATCATGAAACTTCACAGCAGAGGCACTGAAGTTGTCCAAGTGCTCAACTCAGCAGCCTTTCAGCTTTCTAATCTCTAATGTAATGCCAGAGCAGGAGTTCTGGAAGGGAAAGCGGGGGAGCTGAGCTGCTGGGAGAAGGACTTGGACACCTTCAGTACTTTGATAAATTGTCCCGCAGTGCCTGCAGCGACATACTGTTTCATAGTGGGTAAGGTTGAATAAAGACAATAGTCCATCCAGTTCAACCTGTGTAGGTGTATGTGTGTCAATGTCGATAACCATTTCCCATATCCCTGTACGTTGTGCTCACTAAGATGCACGTCCCAGAGTCTTTAAAAAATATCAATACTCCCCGCTGACACCACCAATTGTGGAAGAGAGTTTCACATCCTTATCGCCCTGACAGTGAAAACACCCCTACACAGCTTAACCACTTGCTTACTGGGCACTTAAACCCCCTCCTGTCCAGACTAATTTTCAGCTTTGTGCGCTGACGCACTTTGAATGACAATTGAGCAGTCATACAACACTGTACTCAAATGAAAATGTTATCATTTTTTTTCCCCACAAATAGAGCTTTCTTTTGGTGGTATTTGATCACCTCTGCAGTTTTTATTTTTTGTTAAGAAAATGTAAAAAGACCGAATTTAAAAAATAAAAAAAAAGTTTTGTTTTTTTTAAATATTTTGTTCTAAAAAATTTAAAACAGGTAATTTTTCTCCTTCATTCATGTACGCTGATGAGGCGGCACACTGATGGGCACCTATAGGTGGCAGTGATGGGCACTGATGGGTGGCAATAATGGGCACTGATCGTTTACACTGATAGGCAGCACTGCTAGGTGGCACTGATTGGCACCACTGGTGGGCATTGATAGGTGGGCACTGTTAGGTGGCAATGGCAGGTGGCACAGATGAGGCATAATTGCCTCTTCTTCTTCAGGACCGATGTCCCTTGCAGATGAGCCGGTGATCGGCTTTTTTTTTCTCCTCACACTGTCGGCGTGAGGAGAAAAAAAAGATTACCGAGCTTTTGTTTACATCATGTGATCAGCTGTCATTGGCTGACAGCTGATCACATGGTAAGGGGCTGGGACCAGCCCCTTAGTCGGATCTGTGATCACCCGGGTCTCTGTGCACGCTGCACAGGGGAGGCCATCATATGACGGCCTCCCGGAAATTCAGGTCCGTGCTATGACCGTCATTTGGCTATAGCGCGGATGCCAAGAGGTTAAGGTTAAACCGCTTCTCCTCCAATCTAATTGTGTGGCCCTGTGTCCTCTTACACTCCCTGAGACTGAAACATTTTTACTGCTTGCTTTTAATATGCAAATACTTAAATTCCCATAGCCTCGCCACAGGTTCACTTTAAGATACTGATAATTATTTGGAATATATGCAGTGTGGGCTGTGGACAGAAGTATCTTTTTATGTTGGACTCAGATCTGCCACCATTTTAATGCAGGCAGCAAGTCAGACTTCTAATTCCTTTATGAGGGAGTTATTTGTGGTTATCTCCGGCTAATAATGCACCCTTATTATGTAAAATGCATATTGCATCTGTATGCTATGCATTCACTCAAAATATGTGTGGGTAATACTTTCAAAAAAAGTGTTAATTGACCTCAGATCAAGAGTCTGAAGTTCATTATTTGTCAAGGAAGGTGACTGGCCCCAAGACAATTTACTTTGCGTTTTGGCATATCTAGTTAGAGGTGGGTTGTCCACATTCCCAGCATGCTTCTGGCTGGCGTGGTTCATTTTTTTGTGAAAGAGGAGGCCACTACCAAGAACCAGTTCAACCACAATTCTGTAATATAGTGTCTAACCTTTTTGAGAGTCTTATCATATGTTATTTGAGCATAAGGGCTCTTTCACACATGATTGTCCATTTTCACGGACTCTGCTTGCTTAGCAGTCACCCTTTCACCCGAACCTGAACACCTGTCACATTAGGACAAGAGGCTGGGAGATTTACTAAAACTGGAGAGTGCAAAATCTGGTGCAGCCGGGGTGGCCAATCAGCTTCTAACTTCAGCTTGTTCAATTAAGCTTTGACAAAAAAAAACAAAAAAACCTGGAAGCTGATTGGCTACCATGCACAGCTGCACCAGATTTTGCACTCTCCAGTTTTATTAAATCACGCCCTGTGTCTGTACATGCGGAAACATGGGATGCCGTCACACAGCTCCAGCTGCATAAATAAGGCACTTCTTCATGAGCTTGTATGAATGAGGCCTTTGATTATGCAAAGTAATCGTTTTGATCAATAAACTACTATTTTTATTGCAGAAGATTAATTGGTCCTGACAGAATATCCAACTGAATAGAGCCAAATACATTTTTCTTTTTCTATAAAGCAATCTTTCTTAAGCAATATATCATTTGAATCTGTGATTAGTTGTTCATTGTTGTGTATATGGCAAAGAAGGATATGTCATCTGCTGGCTCCAATGTATCCTAATCGGCACAGCTAAACTTTCAGATTCACCCTTCCAGAAATGAGATACGGCCGTGTGCTGGGTTTGTAAAAATATGATTACCTAGTTATACATATCCCTGTACTGTGCACTGGAATAATGTAGGGAGATGCCATGCGCATCAAGGGAGTGTAAAAAAACGACTTTGTTCAGAACCCATAGACCAATCAGATTCTTCTCTGCACTGGGGATGAGCTATGAGAAACCAGAACAATGCGTCTTCCTCATGCTTTGATAAATGGAGATCAATGCAGGTTAGGTTTTCCAAGCCAGCCAAGGGGTTAATGTAGAGTAGGGGCCTGTGTGCTCTTCTCCAGGACTCTTCTATTCAGTTGTCTCCAGCTTGTCACCAGTGATTAGGAGTCTGCCCATCTTCCGCTGCTTCGCTGTCCTTCCAATTACTCTACCTCCTGTGACCCTCTCACATCATCCTGGAAATAGGGAAAGAGAAGATTCCAAACACTGCAGATTATTAAATGACTTCTGTCTGTTTACTGGTTGACATTGACATAATGCTGGGGATATAGGAAAAGTGTCATCTATGGTTTGCTATTTTGCAGCATTTATCATGCAGAAGTGATTTAAAAAAACCTAAACCTAAAAAAAATTAAAGCAAAAAAAAAAAGCTTATCTATAACCATTCTTAAAAATATTCCCTCCTACCTGCTCCTACCTATCCTGCCTGTCGATGGAGCATGACCAAAAAAGGTCTGCCGATCGTCTGACCAGAGTGTTCTGACGGAGGGGGGCATCCCCCTGTTAGAACACAATAGCACAGCAGCGGAGATCACTGTACTACCAACATATGGTTAGTACAGCGGCTCCTCTGGAGCTGTCATCTTTTTTTTTTTTTTTTTTTTTTTTTTTTTCATTCAGTCCTGCTGGGTTGAACGAAAAAAACTACTAGTGTGTACTAGGCTTTAGTGTATTTAAATCTGCTAGTCCATATAACACTCCCCTCCCCCCAGACTGACAATGCAGCTGTCCAAAGGTGCCCCCTGTGCTCCTTTAATCCAGAGTGGGGGCACTCTAATACAGGAGGTGTGTTACTGGCCAGATCACCAGGTAAATACAGAGGGCAAAAAAAGCCTAAGAAAACAAATGCAGATTTACTGTACTAATAACACTTTATTGTAAATTGAAATAAACAAAGACAGACATGTTTGAAGGCCAGTCTGCACGACAACCATGGCTGCTTCCATAGATACAGTGGACAAATGAGTGTAGACATGAAGAGATGGGGAAGTGTGTTATTTACAGGATTAACAGGTTAAAACAAATGGGAACAAGGTTGGAAAACAAGAAAACCAATGCAGCCACCAGCTGGTAATCAGTGGTAAGCTGGATTTACACAATATGTGTTTTTGGGTTTAAATACACTTTTTAATATTGAAATGAGAACTGTTCAGTATAAAAATACTGTTAAAATAAGTATTTGTTACATGTATAAGCATTAGTTAGTTGGGCACAGAAATTGTGTAATATAGTGGAAAGTACTAACCTCAGTAGCTGCAGACCTTGGAACCTTTGGTTGCTGAGATACCAGCATTGGCCAAGCGTTGGAGGTTAGAAGTTTGATCTTTTTTTTTTTTTTTTTTTAATTTTAGCAAGCATTAATGCCTTTGACAGCAAATGAAAGCTTTTGGGGGGGGGTTTCTGCACACTTCCCTCTTGCTAGACGTGTTCTTATACATTCAGTGGAGCACCATAGACAGTGGCACCTAAAAATGGTCAGATCATGCCCACTTGTCCAAACTCCTTCCTTTTTGGAATACAGTAGATATAGAAAATAGTAGAGAAGTTATACAACTTAACAGTTTTAGGATATTGGTGTACAGTGGAACCTTGGATTACGAGCATAATCCCTTCCAGGAGAATGCTTGTAATCCAAAGCACACGCATATCAGAGCGAGTTTCCCCATAGAAGTCAATGGAAACAAAGATAATTAGTTCCGCATTAACTTCTATTACATGCAATACCGCATGTGGCTAGAGGTGGGGGGGCGCTGGAGAACCTCGGAAATACTCGGGGACAGCTCAGCTGAACTCGGAAAGCCTCGGAAACACTCGGGAATGGAGTATTTCCGAGTGGTTCTGAGTATTTCCTAATGGCTCCGAACCGTTCCGAGTCTTCCCGGCGCCCTTGTACCTCTGGCCAAATGCAGTACTGCACACCCCATTAGCTTGTCAGGTTTCATAAAATAAATAGAGCTTCCACAATTGTAACAATAAAACAGCATTGTACAACATTAAAAAAACAGCTGGCGCTTAAAATGCAAACGCATAAGCATCAAAAAGATAATAATGATAAAAATTGCGCAAATCCAACTAAAGTGCCTATGATTATTATAGCAGCGCTACTATCATAGAGTTTATGATCAGCTTTTATGTGTATATGGTACACACAAGAAATAGGTAGTTGACAGATGGTGTGAAAAAAGTCCCAGAAACCTCAGATGGTGATCTTGCTGTGTTACAGCTTTAAGCTTTAAACACCCCACACCAAAGTCTGTGCATCACACTCCCCTTCGGGGTTCACACAAGGAGAAGAGTTTCAGGAGAACAGGTGGGACAGGTTTGGCCAGTGCTATCTGTTCCACCTATTCTCCTGAAACTCTTCTCCTTGTGTATTGAGACTTCAGGCTGAAAAAAAGGAGCCCAAACCAAGTACTGAGTACATATGCATGCTTCTACTTTTCAGAGGTCCGATATTGTCCTATGTACAATCCTTGTTTTATCGATTGCATGTAATATTCTAATTTTCCTGAGATTGTGGATTTGGGGTTTTCATGAGCTGTAAGCCATAATCATCACAATTATGACAAATCACGGCTTGAACTATCTTGCTTTGCATGTAATGAGTCTATCTCATATATTAGTTTCACCTTTTAAGTTGCATTAGTGAAATAAAATATTTTTTGCACGATATTCTAATTTTTCGAATATCACCTGTATACATACATCCCTCTGGTGAGTGTGAACCCCGAAGGGGAGTGTGATGCACAGACTTCAGTGTGGGGTGTTTAAAGCTGTAACATATCAAGATCACCATCTGAGGTTTCTGGGACTTTTTTCACATCATCTGTCAACTACCTATTTCTTGTGTGTACCATATACACATGAAAGCTGATCATAAACTCTATGATAGTAGCACTGCTATAATAATAGGCACTTGAGATGGATTTGTGCAATTTTTATTATTACTATCACATTAAATATATAGTTGGATTGAATGCTTGTGAACCCTTAGGGCTGGTGCAAGGATTTTTGATACCCTAGACGAAACCTCATTTTGCTGCCCCCCCCCTTAGCTCCACCACTGACTCCACCCTCTTTGCCCTGCCCATGTATACCCCACCTTTTTAATGAAGCATCAAGTGCAGCCCCACCAGCGCCCATCAAGTGCAGCCCCACCAGCGCCCATCAAGTGCAGCCCCACCAGCGCCCATCAAGTGCAGCCCCACCAGCGCCCATCAAGTGCAGCCCCACCAGTGCCCATCAAGTGCAGCCCCACCAGCGCCCATCAAGTGCAGCCCCACCAGCGCCCATCAAGTGCAGCCCCACCAGCGCCCATCAAGTGCAGGCCCACCAGCGCCCATCAAGTGCAGGCCCATCAAGTGCAGGCCCACCAGCGCCCATCAAGTGCAGGCCCACCAGCGCCCATCAAGTGCAGGCCCACCAGCGCCCATCAAGTGCAGGCCCACCAAGTGCAGGCCCACCAGCGCCCATCAAGTGCAGGCCCACCAGCGCCCATCAAGTGCAGGCCCATCAAGTGCAGGCCCACCAGCGCCCATCAAGTGCAGGCCCATCAAGTGCAGCCCCACCAGCGCCCATCAAGTGCAGCCCCACCAGCGCCCATCAAGTGCAGCCCCACCAGCGCCCATCAAGTGCAGCCCCACCAGCGCCCATCAAGTGCAGCCCCACCAGCGCCCATCAAGTGCAGCCCCACCAGCGCCCATCAAGTGCAGCCCCACCAGCGCCCATCAAGTGCAGCCCCACCAGCGCCCATCAAGTGCAGGCCCACCAGCGCCCATCAAGTGCAGGCCCATCAAGTGCAGGCCCACCAGCGCCCATCAAGTGCAGGCCCATCAAGTGCAGGCCCACCAGCGCCCATCAAGTGCAGGCCCATCAAGTGCAGCCCCACCAGCGCCCATCAAGTGCAGCCCCACCAGCGCCCATCAAGTGCAGCCCCACCAGCGCCCATCAAATGCAGCCCCACCAGCGCCCATCAAATGCAGCCCCACCAGCGCCCATCAAATGCAGCCCCACCAGCGCCCATCAAATGCAGCCCCACCAGCGCCCATCAAATGCAGCCCCACCAGCGCCCATCAAATGCAGCCCCACCAGCGCCCATCAAATGCAGCCCCACCAGCGCCCATCAAATGCAGCCCCACCAGCGCCCATCAATGCAGCCTTCCAGTTCCCATCAATGAATGTTTGCTTGCTTCCATTCTTTCGGGAGTTGGGAAACGGACACAGTCCTCCGCCGCCGATGTGCCTCTGACACTATGTGCGAACAGAGCAGTGGCTGCCTGCTGATGCTGAGACTTAGTTGCTTTCTGCAGAGAGAAGAGAGTAGGAACACCAGTGGCCAGGTGCCCTAGGCAGCAGTGCGCCCTAGGCGGCTGCCTAGTTTGCCTAGTGATAGCACCCGGCCCTGCTGTTAGAACAACCCTCTCAGGTTAAAATAGAAGTGCAAGGCAATACATTTGTAGATAGATATACTGTAGATTCTAAATACCTTATTTTCTTTTTTATAAGTGATTACATAACCTCTGTTCTCAACTGTATAACAGGCCCCATTCACACCTGAGCGTTTTGTAGCTTGAAGCCTGAAGCTCCAAAACGCTGGAGGAGGAAAAAAATAATTATTCTCTATGGAGATGTTTCACATCTCCACTCCAAAACGCCTGAAGCTCAAACAAGTTCTGGAGCTTTTTTGTCACTCAAATCAGGCAGACTTGGGCATGTTTGGCTCCCTTGTATTCCCATAGAAATGAATGGAAGCGCATTTTCGCGCAATGTTCTGCTCAAATGAATTTTTTTTTAGTAAAATAGTAATAATATATGAATAAAATGTAAAATAAATACAAAAGTAACTAAAAATCATCATAAATAAGTAAAATAAATTATTATGTAATAATACATTCATAAATAATTAACCTTAAATATTAAATGTATTATTATTATTAATAATAATAAAAAAATAAAACCCAAACTCAAACAAAAAAAGTATTATTAATAATAATAATAATAAAATTATTATTATTTTTGCGTTGGGGTTAGTGTGTTTTAGTTATATATTATTATTTTATTTTTTAAGGGGTAAGGGTTAAAGTTAAGGGTTCCTTTTTTTATCGTTACTTGGTATTTATTTTTTATTTAGGATTTTATTTATTTGTGTATTTATTTTACATTTTTTTATTCATTTATTATTATTCGTATAATAATAATGGAATAAAAAATAAAGAAAATAATAATAAATAATAATAAATAACCCTAACCCCAACTCCTAATTCTAACCCTAACCTAAACTGAACTCAAACCCCTTACCCTAACGAAAAAAACATTATAATAAATGAATAATAATGAAAGGAGAAATAAAAGCTAATGGAAAAGCTAAAATATTGAGCAACAAATGATGCAACAGATAATAGTTTTCTCTATTGGCTAATAAAAAAAGCCAAAGCCCAAAAACATAAAAGCGCTCAAAGACACCACGCTCAGGTGTGAATGCAGCCTTAGAGATGTAGGGGTGGAGATGCGGGGGGGGGGACGGTCAGCAGGAGGCAGAGAAAGCAATACCACTGATCATCCCAGAGAGGAGCTGTGCAGGGGGGTGGCAGCGCATGTCTTGGCCATTGGAGGACAAGGCAGGCTGTGCTCCTAGCACAGCCAGAATACTGACCACACTGGGAAGGATGTCCAGCAAGGTCAGTTTGCAATAGGAAAACAGAGGGACTGGTAGGATCACCAGGTATTTCACAAAAAGAAAGCAATACATAGAAAACAAATCCTTTTTAGCACAATACATGGTATAACAGGCACATATCAGGAATCTGAAATTTTGGGATAACAAATACATAAAAAACTTTAATAATGCCTTTATTTTAGGAGAGCCATTTACAGTTCTTGCCTATCCTGGAGTCGCTGTTCTTGAATTAGCAATGGCTCATGAGTGTTCTATCAGAACCTAATCAAAACAGGTGTATTGGTTCACGACACGGACCCTTTAAATCAATACTGTATACAATATGGTTGATGGTTACACAAGTACGTACATACCATAGATATTATTATTTTAACATCCTCGTCTTTGTCTTTGAATTAGATCCAGCTCACGTACTACAGTCACCACAACTCGCTCCACAGATCCTGTATACACAGATTATCTAGAAGACCGCAATACCAGATCAACACGGTAAGAGAACAGCATTCATCTGTATATAAAGAAGTCTACATGAAGGAATCCCATTCTACTATTAATGAAATAATGTATTTGTAATCCAGTTAGTACCTATGCATAATTAAGCAATTAGCTTATGAATTGGATTGTACTTTTTAAACCATTTACTCTTCCATATTTGTATACCTCCTATGGCATTATAGCTTTGTCATTACTTATAATACTGAGGCACCTAGATTGTTTGTGGGGGGGGGGGGGTGGGGACAGGGCTTTCTTTAAACAGTATTACCCTGGGTGTAAATTCTATTGTGCATTAGGTCTCTTTTTTAAAATACTAAAATAATTTTTTCCATAAAAAATATTTTTTTACAAATAAAATAAAGGTTTTTTTTTTCTTGTGCAATGCTACAAAAAACAAACTATATAAAAATTTAAATAATTAGCATATGATCAGTAGTTTAAAAAGAGTAGGCAAAAAAAAAGTGAGGGTTATAACCTTTTCTTAACACACTGAAAAAAAATCCTTTGATGCTATCTGTAATTAGAAGTAAGGGCAGAAACCCAAGCGGAGAGGGTGTACATACATTTATAAAAACCCAACAGGGGCCTAAGTTCTAATTGGACAAAGCTTTGGCTGTTCCTGGTAGTGTCAAAGCTTGCCCGCTCCTTCCTGCCTTCTCCCCTCTTATTGCCCAGTACCCCACCATGGTGATGGGCCCAAATGAAAGAATGGGGACAGGAGAGAGCTTTGCCTGAACAGAATGACTTGGCATTGGGACAGAGTGGGGGCATCAAAAGATTCTATATCGGAAGCTGGATTTACTGAACAAAGTCATTTGCTAAATTAACCTTGACATGAAAATACTGTGGTGGAAGAAAAGAAGATTGCATAATGTATGGCCTGCCTTAGTCAGGGACAGTAGAGCCTGATGCTGCAAAATGATCACCGTATACACAGTACTGCTTACCGCAGTTTTGCCAAATTCTCTATAGAGTAAAGCAGGCCATACAATATGCAATTTTCTTTCCTTCTACCATGGGTGGAAGGAAAGAAAAGTGGTTGATTCCACCATCCACTTAATCAATGTTGATGGGGGAATCCCTACCGCAGCACTATTGCCTTATAGTCAATGTTGATGGGGGAATCCCTACCGCAGCACTAATGCAAAGTGTTGCTGCTTCAAATTGTTTGGGAAAAACCCAGCAGGCTGGTTGTACACAAGTGGATCGATGGATTGACTTGTGAACAGCCAGGGTGCCAATACATGGATTGAAAATCGTCAGGTCCCTGCTGAAGCGACCAAATTTCTATCCATGGATGGCTGGCCTAAAGTGGACCTTCAGTACGTTTTTCAACTTTCCATCTATTAAATCTTCTGCCCTTGTTGTTTTAACTTTGGATAGTAAAACATTTTTTTTTCTGCCAGTAAATGCCTTATACAGCCCACTTCCTGTTTCTTGTCAGGTCATTAGCCCAGGCTTATGACATCATGCACAGCTCTCTCTCTCACTCTTGTGAGAGTTTGCCTGGAAGGGAGGGGGGGTGAGTCCTGGGAGGGCCAATGAGAGCTGCAGAGCTGGAGGTGTGCCTCTGTGTGTCTATGAAAATCCAGGAAGTGGAACAGGCAGCAGTTTCAGCTTCCCACAGTTGGTGGAGCTGCAGCTAGACTCGGAGGAGGGAGATTTCTGCAGCATATTTGGCAAGTACAGAATCGCAGCATGCATAAAATAATATGCAACGTGGTTGGAGGGAAGCTTCAGAATGGCAAAGATGTTTTTATTACAAATTATGTGAGCAGACTGCAGTTCCTCTTTAAAGCAAAACAAGTCCTGAATGCTATAGCAAGCCTGTGAACAGGAATTCAATTCAATTCAATGTCAAGGAGAAAGAAGAAAATTGCAAAAGAGCTTTCTGGGGATGATTAGATTTCATTGTTACTATTGTTCCCAGTATTGAGATTTTTTTACACATACACTAGAGCGGGGATAAGGTCCGCTAATTGCATATCCCTGCACTAGAGGCAGTTTGGTCAGATGCCAGTTAACTTTCTATTTTCAGAATGTAAGAGAAAACCCATGAAAACACAGGGAAGAATATACAATCTACAGGAAAATCGTAATTTGCATCGAGATTGTATGATCTCTTTGTGTTTGCATGGTTTTTTTTTTGTTTCCCAACGATAACTATCCCATGAACCTTAGCGCTGTCAGACAAGAATGCCAGTCACTTATCTGCCTCTTTCTAAATATTACATTTTTGATTTTGATTTTGTTGTTGATGCATGGATTCTTTTCAAAATGGAGTAATATTTCTTCTGTAACTTTTTTTTTTTTTTTGAACATTAAAGTTGCATGTATGATTTTATATTTGCATGGCTAGCAGCATGCATATGTTTTTACATTAATTATAATTGTGTTTGCTAAAAATACTAATTGCTTGTGATGGTAATCTTTGTAAATCGGTCTGCTAGTTTTTAAAATCTAATTTTTTAAAAAACATTTTAAATAGAGTGATGAATGGTTAGAACAACAATCAACTTTTATTGCGGTCTGTGTCCCTACTGGTGGGGTTATCCTCTCAATTTGTCTTGGTGCCCACTGAATTGAGGGGGAAATCTTTCCATGGGGACGATTGCCTAAGATTACATTTCTCTTATTTTGCAGCAATTTCCTTGTGCCTTCTGTTTACAGGACAGGAAGAAAAGTAACATTTTCCCAAAAAAAAAAAGCAGGCAGGGTTTTTTTCCTCACTCCATACTTTATCCAAAATGGAAAAAAAGTTGGCTTTAGATATATTTAAAAAAAATATTTGTCTCTAAGGCTGGCCATACATGGTCGAATTTCGAAAGAATTTTCTTTTAAAAATCAGAAATTTCGTGCGTTTTGTGATCCGATGAGCCACCATTGATTTCGAAATTCGGCCAACCAAGCCTTCAATTTCACCTCAATTGCTACAGAAAAGAATTTCCGTGGCTGGGAATCTTTTTTTTTTTTTTTTTTCTTTCCGGGAATTTTCTTTTCTTGCACATGCGCATTTCTTTTTCGATAACATTTCTCGCACGATTCTCCCATCATTGATTAGAAAATAGTTTGTTTTTCAAAAAATTTCCAACATGTCCGATTATTCAAATTCGATGGCCGCATGAAAATCGGCTGTTGCTGCAGCCCACTAATGGTGTGTTATACAAACTAAAATTCTTAGATAAGATTTTCCAAAGAAAATTATTTCGAAATTCGACCAATTCAGCCTTAGTGTGTTATTAGGATATTTTAATGTATTGCTTATACCCTTGTAATTCTGTTTTACCTGGAAATTCTTATTTTCAGAACTGTCCATAACTCAAGGGAAAATGGTACAACATCTACCACAGTGGAAACACGATATGACAATTCTTCCTATGGAGACACAAGTTCGTACGATCCTCAGTCTTCCAGGTAAGGTATTTTCTAAAGACCTACAGCACTGCAATATAAAAACCTTCTGTTAGGTGATTATCACAAGCACAATTCTGCACTTGTAGCACCTCTATGGTGACAAAATAGCTTTAAGCTGACCAGGAATGGTGCCCCATCGTTGGTATCAGTGGGAGGAATGGTGCCCCATCATTGGTGTCTGTGGGAGGAATGATGCCCCATGATTGGCATTAGTGGGATTAATTGTGCACAGTCATTGGTTTCAGTGGGAGATTCAGTTCCCTATCATTGGTGTCCATGGGAGGGAATATGCTCCATCATTGGTGTCTGTGGGAAGGAATATGCGCCATCATTGGTGTCAGTGGAAGGAAAGAGCCCCATCTAATTTCTGTGGGAGGAATAGTGCCTTGTATCCGTGTGAGGAGCAGTGCACCAAGGGCCGCATACAGGCAAGCAAAAGGCCGCTTTTGGCCCACAGGCCACAGTTTGGAGACCACTGTTTTAAAGGATGAGTTCACTTTTTAGAAAAAAATTCTAATTGCACATTTTTTTGCAGGTAAAAAATGTGCATTTATTTTTTTTAATTATTTTTGGAGCCTGTAAAGCATTGCATCAGTGATCAGTAGGTCGCTGGAGCCATGCAGGTCTCCAGCAGATCTGCCGGTGTATCTGCTTGCCCGTACATTAGGCTGCTGGACCTTGTAGTTCTCCATTCACAGGACAATGTGAATAAGTGATGCGGCTGGGCAGGCGGAAGTTAGATCGTGGAGCTGCAGGGGCCTGTTCGTTCATAACATGTTTCACTCTAAATATGGGTGTAACATATTCCAACAGGTGAACTTATCCTTTAAACCCCCCACTCACACTTGAGTGTCTCTCTGTTTTCCTAACTACACCTGACGCTCAACATGCAGAATTCCATTATTTCTAATTGTCTAATAATTCTCAAAATCTAATTTACAGATGTATGCTCAGCTGTCCTATGCTATGCCCTAGATAGGAGCTGTTTTTGAGCATATTTAGGCATTTTGGTCCCATAGACCAATAAGAGTGTCTGTCTGTAAATGCACAATCTGTGCATGTTTGCATGTTTTCACACCTAAAGAATTTCTTTCCTCCTCCAGAACCCCTCTCCTCCCTTTGCCCAGCCCAGGAAACAAGCTGAAACTTGATACATGTGTAAAAACAATTACATTGTTATATTTACTAAAGGAAAATCCACTTTGCACTGCAAGTGCACTTGGAAGTAAAGTCGCTGTAGATCCGAGGGGGACATGCAATGAAAATAAAAAACAGCATTTTAGCTTGCACATGATTGGATGATAAAATCAGCAGAGCTTCAACTCATTACAGATCTACCTCTTAGATTTAGAGCGACTGCACTTCCAAGTTCACTTTCAGTGCAAAGTGGATTCGCCTTTCGTAAATAACCCCCATAGTGTCCTAGCTATCAGTTCTTGAAGATGCTTCAGCAAGCTTCGCTCTTCTTGAGAGTGAATATCTGTGGTGTGGGTTGCAGGACAAGTAAGTGTTAATTGATTTCTTTGCAAGGACATTTTTCTTTTTATTTATTTTTAAATGCCTGAAAACCCCTTCCAAATCACCAAGTATACATTCCGCTCAGGTGTGAAAACCATCATAGAAGCAGGTCTGGATCACCCTGTCTGCCACCTAGTGGATACTTTGGAAATGACAATGAGTTGCCATGATATCTTTCATCCTTGTAATTTTGGTTGTTTATAAAGCTTCTCTGTGCAATTTTGTCTGCTTGACATGTCAACAAAAGTGACAATTTGATTTATATACAATGATTTATATACAATGCATACAATACAACGGAATAAAGGATCTACATTCCAAATGTTTTTTCAGCAGTCTGCTGTCTTGATGGTATTTTGGTATACTTCTGATTTCATGAACTGTAGAAGAAATGATAGAATTCAGCAGTCAAACTGAGTGAAGTGCAGAAGAATAAAAATAAATTTGGACGTTATATGAATAGACTTCTTTATTATTTGAAGTATTCACAGCTCAATTGATTATTGTAAACGTGTTTGACAACTGCTCCTAAATCTAAAGTTTTATTTTATTCTGATAGCAAAGGAATCCTTTTTCTGAAGGAGTACGTCAACACAAGTGAGAATATGAAATCTCCAACTACTGCTGGGTGAGAGGTGTTTTAATTCATCATATATATGTAATGGTCAGGCTAACAGTTGTATAACCCTAATTACATGATCTGAATCCAGGCCTCCCAGTTCTAAGCCCTGGGTACAAATCTAGGTAGTCTCATCTGCACTAAACTGATTCTAGAGCTTTCACAGTGCAGATGGGGCGTGCGCATGTTGATTCATGTACATGTATTACATATTTATTCATATGTTAAGTATGAGTATTAATAAACTTAGTGATTGCAAATAATCGCCTTATAAAACAACCCATTCAGTTTAAAATAGAAATAAATGGCAAAACATTTGTGTATAGATATAAAAACATTATCAATACTTTTTTTCCCTTTTTTTTAATTTTATTTTATAAGTGATCACATTACCACATTGTTCTCAGCTGCATAAGAGCTGGGGGAGGATAAGCAGCAGCACACTGAGCTTCCCAATGAAAGGCTATGTGTGTGTGGGCGCATGTCTGATCATTGGAGGAGAGCAGGCTGAGTTCCCAACATAGGTAGAGAACTGACGACTGACCAGGAGAGCAGAGGGGCTGGCAGGAACCAGGGGTTTCGTACAAAGGAAGCAATACAAGGAGAACAGAATACTTTTTCATTCAAGTACATGGTACAGCAGGCACATATCAGGAATATAAAATGTTGGGTTTACATACTTTTTAAAGTATGGTAAGTCACGGCATCAGAAAAAATATACAGATATCAATAAGAAATGTTTGGATGGCCGCACTCCAATAAAATCACCTTTATTTGAATCCAAAAAGCATATAAAATAACAGTCCATACAGCAAGCAAGGAGAAAAAGATACAGCAAGCAATACAGATGTATGGACTGTCATTTTATATGCTTTTTGGATTTAAATAAAAGGGATTTTATTGGAGTGAGGCCATCCAGACATTTCTTCTTCACATCTGACTTTCTGCTAGGTGAAGGGCCAGCAGCCTTTGCTTGTACAGTGGAGGTGGAACATAAGGGTGACTACATTGAGCGGTGTACTATTTTGTTTTGTTAGAAAAAATATACAGTTTGGAAGAGAAACACACCCAGTACATGCATTTAAACCCTCAGCTTATAAAAATGAAACCAAGTTCTATGAAGTTGTCTTTTAAAACTGAGTAATTTGATTCTGCGGAACCTTACGGTTTCTTTAGAGAATGTTTTTAATAGTCAGCAAGGCAAAACTTTTTTTTATTTGGATAGAGTAAGTGAGGGTTGTGTTTTTGCCACCTGTGTGCCAATGAGCAGATTTCCCTTTATGTCCTATCCTATAGCCAAAATAGAAAGTGAGAAGAAATATCTTCAAAGTGCAGGAATCCCTGGTTGTCCCCAGAACTAGTGTCCCCATTGGAAGATTTCCCCTCCACTCCTGTTCTGGTGACATCCCAAAATTGGAAAATTCCTTTCACTTTTTTTATTTTTATTAAACATTGGTCAGACCTGGCATATTCCCAGCATCTCTAAGATGCAAAGAACAGAACCAGCAGGTGCCTAGATAAACTAAAGCCTGGTACATACGGGCTGAATGTCAGGCAGCATTGGCTGATTCAATGAAAACTGGCCGACGTTTGGCCCATGTATACGGCAACATCCATTTGGCCATCTTCTGATGGACATGCTTGTTGGAAAACCAGCAGCCGACCAGCTCCTGATCAGCTTTCCCAGCCAATGGCTGAGAGCGCTGACCGGAGTGTTGTGGGGCATCCCTCTGTCAGTATACAAAAGCACAGCAGGGGAAATCGCTGTACGAACATCGGATTGTTAGTATAGTGGCTCCGATCTGAGTTGTGATTTTTTTCCGTTGCACCCGCCGGGTTGAACCAAAAAAACTTTGTGTACCAGGCTTTACACATAATGGCGAATGATGTGGCACCACCTTGCTTCATAAATTCCACTTGAATGCAATGGAGAGAATAGAGTAAGGACACACTTTTATATTTCCTGAAGCAAACTGCTCTGTTCTAACTGACAAAGAATTCTGAGATGTTGGTTTATAAGCATGCCTTGCCAATGTAATGTTTCTGATGTGTGTTTTCTTATTCTTTTACAGAAGTCTCCCAGACTTCTCAGGTGATTCTGAGATATCCTACAGCTCCAGTTCCAGTTATCTGTACAGCAGTGCACCAAAGAGGTAAGCTGAGGGGACATATGGGAAATCAGTTGACCGTTAATCTTGAAGTGAAGTGACACACAGTTCCGGTTTAATAGAGCCAGTCCAAACTGAATTTCAGTATTCTGGTTTATGTATTGTAAATGTGGAGGCTTGAGTACAAATGCTTTGTGTTTTCCCCCTATTTATGTTTACTTTCTCTGCATGAGCCTTGATCTTCAGCATTTAAGGGGTCACCTGAAGTCTGTTGTTTTGTCAACTGACATTCTCTTACACATCGCACACATGAGCTGGCCCTATGCTAGCGGAATTTTGTTTGAAAATGTTGGTTTTCTTAACGCTCGTTCATTCTTTAGTGGGGTCAAATTGATGTTCGTTTTTGACCGTAGCGATAAAGACAGTTGAAAAGGCAGGATGGAAACATTTTCTCGAACTGGAGAATTTCTAACAGTGTATGTGGGTTCCTTTTAGAAGATTAAATTCATTCCAAATTTAATCTTAAAAGCATATGAATTGGTTCGTCAAATTTCTGTAGAGATTGTAGAATGTACCAATGAGATTTTTCTCGCACATAAATATACCTGTAAATAAGCAACTTTAGGAGCTGGGTACCAACTCTAAACATTAGTTCTTTGTACATAAGTCAAGTTGCATTACTTTTTTTTTCTTTAAAAAGTAAATTAACATGTCCATTTGCCTTTTAGATCTGACGAAGGTCCCTGCACTTATTGTGGTCGTGAAATCAAAGACTGTGCCAAGATCATGCTAGAACACCTTAATATCTACTGCCATGAGTATTGTTTTAAGGTAATAATACCTGTTATTACTACTAAACTTACATATAAAATAACTGAACCTGAAGGACACAAACATATATTATTTCTATTTATTTTTTAAATGTATAGACAGATAGGTACATAACGACAAAAGGATAGATAGATAATTTACACAGGTTGATAGATCAAGTATTGATTGATAGCTTGTGTAATTTTTCTTTTAGACAAGTTTCAGATCATATTTGCCAGCTGGTGGGAATCCAGCAGCTCCTGAGCCAGTGGTCTTTCATCCTGTGGCTCCCCAGTGGTTTCTACTGCTCTAGGTCTATCTCTGTAGACTGAAGCACCATACAAACTGACCTCCTCACATTTGCACTGATATTAATTATTTAAAGATCCAACTCTGCCAAGCACCATCTTCTCTGATGTGTATATATTGCTAAGCTTATGAAGTTTTGCTGGCCACACATTTTGACCAATTCCTGCAGAATTAACTAAAATTTGAGCAGTCAGTAGCCATGTTTCCACCATCTGTGGTCACTGTTCAGCCAAGATTTTTCCAAGAGGCTCTTTCGATATTCAGATCAAAGTTTGATGAGCCACTTGAAAAATTCTCAGCCAGTGACTGCAGCCAAGCAGGTGTTCTGAACAAGAGAAATCCTAATGTGTATAGGTAACCTTAGACAGACATAGAATCAAGATACTGAGTCTCCTGATGTTATCTGTGTACAGAGGCTCTCCATTAGCTTTACTATGATTAGGGCTCATCAGCAGTCTCCCAATGTACAGAACAACGTGTGAAGGCTCCTCATGTACTATATATAACAGGTTATAAGTTTGTGTGCACCACATCTACACTGTGTTCTGTCTATAGAATTTATGGAGCAATAATCCACTTTTTTTGTATGAATGTACTTCTGATCTAATGTCATTGTGTGTTTATCCCCACAGTGTGGAATTTGCAATAAGCCAATGGGAGATTTAATTGACAGCCTGTTTATTCATCGGGATGTGGTTCACTGTGAGAGCTGCTATGAGAAGCTCTTCTAGTTGGATGTAAGTATTTTTTTCAATTTTCACAATACATCCCTATTCATATCTATGGATGGGTGTCCCCCATTTGGACAAATAGCAGATGTCCTTATCAATGGAGATTGTCCTGTATAAATCCCATCCAGGAGACTTTTGGTAAAGAGACTGTGTGGACAAGAAAGTATAACATGTCAGTGAATTGCTGGGAAAGGGATCTATTTAAAGGATAATTGTACTAAAAGTACTGTTATCCTTTAAAGTCACAAAGCTGAATATATTTACAAAAATACAAGATTTTCTACCCCTTCCTACAGATGTTTTATTTTTTTATTTATTACAGGTAATTGTATAGAGCCCTCAATTTACGCAGTGCTTTACATAGATCATATCATCTGTCCTGTCCTGTATACAGCTTTATACAACCATCTTCCTTCCTATATTCCTCCATCATTATTGACTGCAGATATACATCATCTGCCCTGTTTATATAGCTGTATACAGGACAGATGATGCATATCTGCAGTCAGTGATGATGGAGGAAGGTCTCTATATCAGGTAGCTGTATATACTCACCTTCCTTCCTGTATATAGAGATCTTCCTCCATCATAACTGACTGCAGTTATACATCAGCTGTCCTGTATAGAGCTATATACACCCACCTTCCTTCCTGTATATACTAATACCATCCACCCCCTAGATATACACATACTGTTCCCCCCATCCGTACTGTACAAGCCACATTTGATGGGCACAATGAGGCTGTAAGTGATGGGCACATGCCTGCGCTTTATGTGATAATGACTAAGCCCCTCCCCTTCGTGACATTGTCAAAAAGGGTGGAGCATGGGTGACCTAAAATGATGCCCCCCTGAAAAAAGTTCTGTGGACACCCATGGCTGTATACATGCCCTCCAGCAACTACTGCATTGCATTTCTTAGGGCAGGTTTCCTGATGGTGACAACCATGGACCTCGTCTCATAATCTATGCTGAAATAGCCACTTGTAGTCTCCATTGGAATCCCGCACCCCACAGGTCGCAGGGAGGAGAAGACCGGCTCTCCCCCATGAATGCATCCCCTCCGTCTTCTTCCGGCCGAACAGGAAGAGGCTTCTGAGACCCCATTGGCCTGGAGGAGAAACAGGAAAACATTAGGGAATATTAATTCGCTAATGTCACTCAAGTGGATGGGCTCACTTTTTTTAAGCCAATTAGAGCCTCGGGCATTACGCATTACGGGCCTCCACTGGTGCAATGAGGAGTAGAGGACAGAACATTTTCACCCTAATAAAGAAAGTGTTTCAACAAGGACTTCCATAGCAGGATCACCAGGCATTATTTTAGCGAAAGTTGCAGATTTAGAAAATTAGAAAATTATTTTAGTAATTGAGTTTTAATATACTTTGATAAAATAAGATATACGTACTAAAATTATTAAGTTTCACTTTTGGAAATGATGAGATGAGGTAGGTTTCTTCTCAATGGAAACACAATTCTTTAAAAAGAGTTATTGCTCTATTGTTCCCCCAATGTTTAAAAAATTATTTAATAAATCTTAGATAACTAAAGTCATGATTTTATACATACATGAATATCATAGAATAGCCTTACAATATCTGCGTGCCATTTCAGTTTTTATAGATTTTTGGTGCTTGCGCTGGAAGAACGTCTATATAAATTGTCTTAACCAGCAGATAGCAGGAAATCAGGCATACAAATTGTTAACCAGCTGAAGATTCATGTGCAAGCAGTTGCAGTAGAGCATGACTAAATAGCCTGCATAATTCATGACAAGCTGCAGACCAAAATGGACAGTCTACTACCGCATTGATTTTATGACTGGCCTCATATACAGTAGCTAGACAGCTAACACCTCTAGATTTTCAGGTACAAGAAAATCAAGTGGGTCAGAGTTCTGTGTAGACCCTAGAGCCCTCAATACAAGGCACTGAACCTAAGTATAGAATCTATAGCAGAAACTGAATGTCTGGGTTGCCCAAGTGTTCTACCTGAAAAAGAATGTGTAATTCTGTTCAGTCAGTTTTGTAATCCAGGCACCCCTGCCTGCTCAGAAATGCCTTGCAGATTACAGTACAATTAAGCAATACAACTTGGTCAAGAAACAACTCCAGCCTATGACTTGGCAATGAACATGCAGGCACAGTAATATATCTTTGTGATCTCCCCTCCTGTAAGCATGTCCACACAGCTAGACTGTGCACAACAAAAGAGCAATAGTGTGGTTACTCTTACTGTCCCAGCCTGGGTGCTGCTTTGTATAGGTTTACAGAAGACCATTACCAAAACACATTCATGCGCTTATATCTGTTGTCTTGAAAATAAATGTAACAATTTTAATGATTGCATTATGGAATGAAATCAGTTTTTCTTTTTCATACATCATGGGACACAGAGTCAGGCTAATATTACCTACTCGGTTATATTCCATCACCAGGTGAATGGACACTGGTAGACCAAAGGTCTTCGGACAGGAAGTGATCCCCTATATAACCCCCCCACGCAGGAAGCACTTTTCTACCAGTGTCTGCAAGGTGGATGGCACGGTTTGTTTGAGCCCTCTGAGCTCCAGGTCTCTAGTCCCACAAACAGTTCTTAAATAAATTAAGGGATTGACCAATCGGATCCATTTGACACAGGCCTATATGCTTGGATAAATGGTACCCAAGCCTCGCAAAGAAGACTCAAGATCCTGCGAGGTTTTGCCTGTAATGCGGCCTCTGGGCGCTGGACCCTGTGAAGTGGAACCTTGGGCACCACAGCGCTACTGCATTCCTGCAGGGTGCTGTGCAGGTCCAGGGGAGTGGACCCTAAACATGAAAAGGGTACCCAGTCCTTGAAGGTCCTCAAGTGACAGGAACCCGTCGTGATGGGTGAAGTTTGGGCTCTTAGTTTTTAAGCTGCCCTGCGCCTGGACGGGTAAGTGAAACCCCTTTACTTATTATTGTGGGGTGTCCCAGTGATTGTAACAAATCGGTCACACTAGCAAGAACCTGTGTGCGGTGACCATACGGGGGAGTTTTGGGCCAACGGTGGGTGTTTGCAAAGTGTACCTTTTTTTGCTTGTGTCTGGCTGTTTCTTACCTGTATGATGGTGAACGACGATGTGCCATTTTTCCCCTGGTTCACCAGGGTGCACATGTGTTTGCAAAAGCGCCGCTGGACTCAGCAGTTATTTGTTTGGCAGCCGTGATGCACACGGCTTTGTTGCACATGCCTAGTAGCCTTTATCTGGGCGCACAAGGATTTGCGTCATGCGCGAATACAGCCACGCCGTTTGCCGGGACCACGCACGTGCGTGCGCTCATGCACGCACATAATGTTGTGGCACACACCCAGCTTATTTAAGCTGTGTAGGCCAAGCATGCGGTGCTTCCAGAAGGCAGCTGTGGGACACAGAGCAGGCTCTGAACAGACACTTGCAGAGGTTCATTCTTTCCTTACCCGGGTCACATGAGTCACCAGGTGTTGCTTGGCAGGCTAAAGGTGGTTAGCAGGATTGTTACATAGGGGCTTTGGAGCCCTATTAAAGGGTCTCCCTTCTGAGGTGTTTTAATACTACACCCAAGTACTCTCTTTCTGTGGCAGGCAAATGTCTTAAAATAAGAGGAGCGGGGACTAACATTATAGGGAAGGGCACACCGATGTCACCAGTAGTTCCTAGTAAACCTAGTCGTATCCCTAGTGTCGTATCCCCTGAGAGACCAGAGGCCTATGGGCAATCTGAGCCGCTGTGTATTGTGCCTACAGTCAATGCTGCTACTTCACCCTTTATCACTAAAGATGAACTGTCCTCAGCCCTAGCCAGGTTAGAGCACAGAATTGCTGGAATGATTTCCCCCATCCCGCAGGGTAACAGGAAGAGAGACAGATCCCCCTCCCCAGAGCCTCCTAGTCTGGAGCAGGAATGGGTTGAGGATGTGGGAGAGCTTAAAGCTCAGGACTCTGTGGAGGGCCCGGCAGATGAGTCTGCTTCCGAGTAATCTGGACAAGATTGATGTTTGCCTGTCAGTCGCAGAGGCTTTTGATCCTGACTCTGACCGAAATGGTTCATTCTGCCTTTACGTTGCCTCTTGCATTGGTGACTGAGCCCCCCTGGTCCTCTTTGGGATCCCTGAGGCCTCTTCAGGCTGCACAGGCTTTTCCTCTACACCCCCTGTTGGAACAGGCTGTGTATGCTGATTGGGAACATCCTGAGAGGATTTTTGTTCCTCCAAAGAGGTTTTCCTTTTTATATCCCATGGATGAAAATTTCATAAAAAAATAGAGCATGCCAGCAGTAGATGCAGCAGTCTCTTCCTTAATCGCTTCCTGACCGTCTCACGCAGATATACTGCAGCAGAAGGGCACGTATAGGCAGATTAACGTACCTGGACATTGCCCTTTAAGGGGCGGCTTGCGGGCAGGCGTGCCTGCCGGGAGCTCCGTGAGTGTGATCACGGGTCCCGCGGACTCTGTGTCCGTGGGGATACCTGCGACCGTCTCACGGAGAGGAAGAACGGGGAAATGCTTATGTAAACAAGCATTTCCCCGCTCTGCCTAGTGACAGGCCACTGATCACAGCTCCCTGTAATCAGGAAGGGTGATCAGTGTCGTGTCACACATAGCCACACCCCCCACAGTTAGAATCACTCCCTAGGACACACTTAACCCCTACACTGCCTCCTAGAGGTTAACTGTCAGTCACATTTACACAGTAATTAATGCATTTTTAATTGCACTGATCTCTGTATAAATGTGATTGGTCCCAAAATCGCTCCGAAAGTGTCCAATCTGTCCGCCATAATGTCGCGGTCACAATAAAAATCGCTGATCGCCACCATTACTAGTAAAAAAAAAAAAAGATTAATAAAAATGCCCCAAATTTTTTTTTTTACCAAAAATATGGAGAAGAATATGTATCGGCCTAAACTGAGGAAAAAAAATGTTTTTTTGATATATTTTTTGGAGATATTTATTATAGCAAAAAGTAAAAAATTTTTTTTTTTTTTTCAAAATTGTCTCTTTTTTTGTTTATAGCGCAAAAAATAAAAACCGCAGAGGTGATCAAATACCACCAAAAGAAAGCTCTATTTGTGGGAAAAAAAAGGACGTCAATTTTGTTTGGGAGCCACGTCGCACGACAGCGCAATTGTCAGTTATAGCGACGCAGTGCCGAATCGCAAAAAGTTCTCTGGTCTTTGGCCAGCCAAGTGGTCCGGGGCTTAAGTGGTTAAACAAGAACGTAACTTGTCCGGTAGATAACGCACAGGGTTTGAAAGACCCTGTTGACAAGAAATTGGAGTCATTATTAAAGGCTTCCTTTTCTTTGGCCAGTTCAGCTATATAGCCAGCTGTTGAAGCAGTTAGAATCTGCCAGTCTGTAAAGTATCATATCAAACGGCCTAATAGGCCTAACCAGAAGGATGATCTGCCTGAAAGTAAGATGGATATTTCTCGAGCGCTGTGTTTTGCTATAGATGCCCTAAAGGATTCAATACAGCAGGTTTCTCATTTGGCTCTCTTGTCTGTACATATGTGCAGACTCTTATGGCTTAAGAACTGTTTAGCCGAGCTTCCTTGTAAAAAGTTATTGGCAGGTTTCCCTTTTATATGGGGAACGTTTATTTGGTGATCATTTGGACAAATATATCCAAAAGATCTCCGGAGGGAAGAGGTTTCTACTTCCTGTCAAGAAAAGCACCAGACGTCCCTCGTTTAAAACTTTAGGGACTTCTTCCTCCAATGTCTCAGCGTCAAGACGGTTCTGCCGCCCACAGGGCGCTAGGGCTAGGGGCAAGCTGCAGGGCCAAGGCCAGAAGAGGCCCTGGGTCCAAGATTCTTCTAAACCTAGCACCAAGCCCTCATTTTGAGGGGACGCCCCCACTCCATCGAGTGGGGGGCAGGCTGCTGCACTTTGCGGACATTTGGAGAACAATAATTCAGGACGAGTGGGTCACCTCAATGATATCTCGCGGTCACAAGCTAGAGTTGCGTGGGGTTCCCCCTCAGAGGTTTTTAAGATCCAGCGTTCCCTCGGATCCTCCAAAAAGAAACGTATTGCTTCAGGCACTACATCATCTAGTACATCAAGGAGTGATTGTAGAGATGCCGGTATCCGAAAGGGGCACAGGGTTTTACTCAAACCTGTTTACGGTTCAGAAACCAAACGAGGACACAAGGCCCATTTTGGATCTAATATCCCTTAACAAGTATCTACTGATACAGTCCTTTTGGATGGAGTCTGTCCGCTCAGTAGTACTTCAGAGGGGAGACTTTCTAGCCTTGATCGATATAAAAGACGTGTATTTACACCTACCCATCTTTCAGGCTCATCAGAGATTCCTACGTTTTGCAGTAGAGGAATGTAATTTCTCAAGTCGTCTTCCAGGACGGCACCCTGAGAGATGACTGGTCCACCTGACAGGAAACACAATCAAGAAAGAGGTTAAAAACCCCGCCCCTCCCTGCACTCCTCAGTTTTTGATTGTGTTTCCCCACAGCGAAACAGTTTGTTTTTTTCTTATAGACCTAAGGCCGTGGGCTGGAAGTCTCCCCCTGGGAACCAGACTGCAGGTTTTTGGAAAACCTTTGGGTCTGGTAGGGCTTACCCTTCCCGGGGGGTTCGTTTCCCCTATTTTTCTCAGGGGGGCAATGAAGAGCTCCCCATGAGAACTGGAGGACCCTGGGCACTGTGAGTCTCCAGAACTCCAGGGACCATTTTCCTGCTCCCCCCTCTCCTTACCTGTCGGTTTTTGGAGAGGATTTGCCAGCTCTGCCGTTTGCTGCAAGATGCAGGTGTTTGCTGAGTGTCCTGGCCGCCTCAGCGCCGGCGGCTGTGTGTGTGTCCGGCGCCATTTTGCGGTGGATCTTTCCAGAGGAAATGACGTCACGGCGGCCCGGACACTAGAGCGCGATTGCTCGAGACCTCGGCAAGATGGCGGCGGCGTTCGGAGCGCCATGAGGAGCCTGAAGCAGCACAGGGACTACAGGTACCAGCTGGGCAGGACCCTTTGTATATAAAGGGGGGTAGTTCCGGGCGGCAGAGGCAGCAGCGCAACAGGCAAGGAGCAGGCGTCCATGACTCACTGACTGCAATGGAGCAGGAGGAGTCTGCAGCTATTGTGGAGGCCACCGGGGGTGAGTCTACCAGGCTGGAGGAGATAAGGGAGAGGGTGGCCCTCTAGCCTTTAACCTCATAAGGGATCTCTGTTTTATTGTTACTAGCTAAACGGGCTTCTTGTTTTTTGCAGACACAGAAACCCAGAGTGTTGCCAGTAGACCGAGACCCAAAAATCCTTCCCGAACTAAGAGGTGTGGGTACTGCAATGACAAACTAGCTGCAGAGCACACCAAGCCGTTCTGTTACAAATGCATCCACAAATTGTCAGGGAAGGAGACTTCAGAAGTTATGAGGGATTTTCTCTCAGTACAATCTGAAATGCTGTCCACACTTAAAGCCTTTCAGGCTAGCCTCAATTCTAGGCAGGATAGCAGAGAAGGCTCATCCTCCCAGGATAGTGCCTTTTCTAGTGTGAGACAGGTAGGCACCATTCCGCAGAAACCGCCATCGTCTCAGGATTCGGAGGAGGAGGCGGATGAGGTGGAGGGCCCCTGCCGTAGTCTCCTTGAAGAAGGGGAAGACGCAGAGGATAGCCAGGAGGAAGGGGAACACTCCAGGCCAGGCAGACATATCTTCTCAACAGATGATATGGAGGGCCTCCTAGGGGCTATTTATGCTTCTGAGGAGATCCAGGAGCCGGAGGCTCAAACTTCTGTACAAGATAGGTTGTATCAGGGGTTGTCTAAGGCTCAGTCTAAAGTGTTACCTATCCACCAGTCTCTAAAAGACATTGTTTTAAGAGAATGGAAGGAGCCAGAGAATAAACTTCAGAAGTTTAAAACCTGGAAACGCAGGTGTCCGTTTAAGGAAGAGGAGCAGGAGAAGTTTTTTAAACTTCCCAAACTAGATGCATCTTTGGCCCAGGTGTCTAAACAATCTGACCTGTCTTTTGAAGACGCAGGTAACATCCGGGACCAAATGGACCGTAGGTCAGAGACCCTTTTACGCAGGGCCTGGGAGGCCAATGCGGCTACTCTAAGTCCGGCTTTAGCTTCAGCTTGTATAGCCAGGAATACTAACATGTGGCTAAATAAGCTGACTGACCATGTGGCGAGTTCTTCCAAGTCCAAGGATCTTTTGGATTCCTTGGAAGTAATTGGTAAGGCAGTTGCCTTTCTTGCGGATGCGGCAGTGGAGTCGGTGCGGACTTCAGCTAAGACAGCAGCGCTTCTCAATTCTGCCAGAAGAGCCATATGGGTTAAGACCTGGGATGGGGATCATACCTCTAAGACCAGGTTATGCGGTCTTCCTTTTGAAGGATCTCTCCTGTTTGGTACAGGGTTGGACCAGACCCTCTCCAGATCTACGGAGAAGGGAAAGAAGTTTCCGGTTAAACCTAAAAAGGCCAAAAAATTTTTTCGAGGCCCCCAGGTCAACAACCGGTTTAAAGACCGTAAGGAAGGAAAGAAGTGGGGTGTTGGTAAAGCCAAACAGAAGGGAACTCTCCTTTTCTCCGGCCCTAAGGTCGCAGACAAGGATCCTAAGTGACGCCAGCACCAAGGTGGGAGGGAGGCTGGCACAATTTATCCCACAGTGGGAGCGGGTAGCCCAGAGCCCTCTGGTCCTTCAGTGGATAAGAGAGGGCTATGGGCTAGAGTTTGCTTCCAGGCCTCCTCAGACTTTTCTACTGACCTTTTTACCCAGAGAAAGGCCAAAAGCCATAGGACTCATGGAAAATATCGAGCAGTTGGCGAGTCAGAGAGTCATTTTCCCAGTTCCGGCGGATCAACAGGGAAGAGGTTTTTATTCCCACGTCTTTGTTGTTCCAAAACCGTCCGGGAAATTCAGGTTAATCCTGAATCTAAAGAAATTAAATACCTTCCTGCGATACAAAAGGTTTCGCATGGAATCGGTCTATACGGTCAGAAAACTTCTGTTAAAAGAGGTCTTCATGGCTACCATAGACCTGAAGGATGCATATCTGCATATTCCCATTCTACCACAGCACCAGGTGTTCCTTCGCTTTGCTATCCGCACGGATCTGGGTACACAGCACTGGCAGTTCCAGGCCCTACCATTTGGACTGGGTGCCAGTCCAAGGGTGTTTACAAAGATACTGGCAGAGGTCATCTCCTACCTGCACCTTCAGGGGATTTCCCTGATACCATATTTAGACGATCTGTTGGTCTACAACCTTTCCAGAGAATCCCTTCTCCGGGATCTGGACAGGGTAATATCCACCTTGGAGTCCCTGGGGTGGTTGATAAGTCGGGAGAAATCCTCTCTGATTCCTTCCCAGACCAAACTCTACCTGGGTCTGTGGGTGGACTCGGTAAGGCAGAAACTGATCCTTCCGCAGGAGAAGATAGAAGCACTGATTACTTCAGTGTCTTCAATCCGGCACCAGAAGGTAGTATCCAGAAGAGTGATCATGAGGATTCTGGGTCTTATGACCTCATGTATCCCAGCAGTACCTTGGGCCCAGTTCCATTCAAGACCCCTGCAAAACTTCCTTCTATCCTCATGGGATGGAAAGAAGGAATCCCTAGATACTCTGGTGACCATCCCTCTAAGGATAAGAGATTCCTTACTTTGGTGGCTCAACCCCCAAAGGTTGGGGACAGGCCATCTTTGGTTCCAGCTTCAGCCGGTCAGAATAACGACCGATGCGAGCTCGTGGGGATGGGGGGCCCATCTAGAAGAACTGCAAGCTCAGGGTGTGTGGGACACACGACAGAGAATTGCGTCTTCCAACTTCCGGGAATTGTTAGCTGTCAGGGAGGCTCTAATAGCCTTCGAGGACAGGATCAAGGGGAAGGAAGTTCAGATCCTCTCCGACAATTCCACGACAGTGGCCTTTCTGAACCGTCAGGGGGGCACACGGTCGCTTCCCCTAATGAGTCTGACACAGGAGATTCTAGAATGGGCGGAGCAGAGAATTCCGTCCATTTCTGCGGTACACATAAGGGGAGTTTTCAATATAAAGGCAGACTTCCTCAGTCGTCAGACAGTACAGCAGGGAGAATGGGAACTAAACCCCGAAATTTTCACCATGGTCTGTCAACAGCTGGGTACACCGGAGATAGATCTCTTTGCCCGCAGGGAAAACAGGAGAGTCAAGAGATACTTTTCCCTCTGCAGGGAACGAGGGTCCGAGGGGGTGGATGCATTGGCTCAGGAATGGGATTTCAGTCTGGCTTATGCGTTTCCTCCCTTACCTCTGATTCCAAGAATCCTTCAAAGACTGAGTCGGGCCAGGGGCAATTTGATCCTGATTGCCCCCTGGTGGCCCAAAAGGTCCTGGTTTCCCACGTTGTGGAACTGGGCGGTGGTGCCTCCGGTTCAGCTCCCAGAACGTCAGGATCTTCTGCTTCAAGGCCCTCTTTACCATCCGAACCCCGGGTTCTTCAGGTTGACAGCCTGGCTGTTGAAAGGGAGTGCTTGCGCAACAAGGGCTGTTCAGAGAAGGTGATTGACACCCTGTTACTGAGTAGAAAGCCGGTAACTAGACGCATTTATGCTAGGGTCTGGGGGGCTTTTTCCCGTTGGTGTGAAGCGAGAAAAGTTCCCCAGAAGCAAATACCTGTTATTTTAGACTTCCTACAAGAGGGAGTAGACCGAGGTTTAGCCACCAAAACTCTGAAGGTTCAGGTGGCGGCCCTGTCTAGTTTTCTGGATGTCAGATTAGCCCTAGATCCTTTAATTAAGAGATTCTTGTCGGCTAGAGAGAGACTTTCCCCGGTGCAAATGAAGGAATTTCCACCGTGGGATTTATCTTTAGTCTTGGAAGCCCTGACCAGGGCACCTTTTGAGCCGTTGGCTCAATCTTCAGTCAGATTGATTTCTTTTAAAACCGCCTTCCTTCTGGCTGTTACTACAGCCAGAAGGGTGGGCGATTTACATGCTCTTTCTATGAAGGAGCCTTTTTTCCGCCTGTTAGAAGACCGAATTATTCTCAGGCAGGACCCTTTGTACCTTCCCAAGGTGGCTTCACGCTTCCATAGGTCACAGGAGATTATTTTACCCTCCTTCTGTCTCAATCCACAGAACGAGAAGGAAAGGGCCTTCCATACGTTGGATGTCAGGAGGTGTCTGTTGCTCTACCTAGATAAGGTTAAAGAGTTTAGGAAATCTCAACATTTGTTGGTTAGTTTTTGTGGAGTTCGAAGAGGCGAACAGGCCTCTAGAACGACCATTGCTAGATGGATTAGACAGGCTATTACCATAGCTTATGAGCATTCAGGTCAGACGGCTCCAACTAATCTTAAAGCTCATTCTACAAGGTCTCTGGCAACCTCTTGGGCAGAAAGAGCCGGAGCATCGGTAGATCAAATCTGTAAGGCAGCAACGTGGTCAAGCCAGAACACGTTCCTGAGACATTACAGAGTGGAACTGCTGTCACCCCAGGATCTGGCCTTCGGCAGAAAGGTCCTGCAAGCGGTGGTCCCGCCCTAAGGTAGGCCTGAGCTACTTGCTCCTCTCTCAGGGTGCCGTCCTGGAAGACGACTTGAGAAAATGACCAGTTACACTTACCGGTAACAGTGTTTCTGGGAAGTCTTCCAGGACGGCAGGCCTACTTCCCACCCGGTTTGTATTTTTTATATAGTGGTACATTGGAGGTGTTTTTGTTTCACTTTCATGCACTGGTGTGGGTCAATACTTTTGCACAACTGAGGAGTGCAGGGAGGGGCGGGGTTTTTAACCTCTTTCTTGATTGTGTTTCCTGTCAGGTGGACCAGTCATCTCTCAGGGTGCCGTCCTGGAAGACTTCCCAGAAACACTGTTACCGGTAAGTGTAACTGGTCATTTTTCAGTTTGTGGCTCTACCCTTCGGGCCAGCTCCCCAGGTGTTAACAAAGGTCCTAGCACCAGTACTGGGCCTTCTAAGGGCCCAAGGGATCCTGGTGCTCTGGTATGTGGACGATCTCCTACTCAGAGGTCACTCATTACAGGCTCTAGAACAGAACATAACATGCACAGTGCGGTATTTGAAAAGCTTAGGCTGGAGCATAAATACCGAAAAGTCAGCCTTGAAACTAGCTCAAAGTCTAAAGTATTTAGGTCTGAACCTAGATACGGTTCAAGCAAGAATATTTTTGCCATCTGTAATGATCTGTGTTCTGAAGGTTCAGGTGCATCAAATAACCCTCCATTCGGCTCTGTATGAGTCTTCTAGGGAGGATGGTATCCTCCTTCGAGGCAGTGCCCTATGCCCAGTTCCATTCCAGGCCTTTACAACAAGACATCTTGTTGGCCTGGACCAGAAGAGGAAAAGCCCTGGATTATCCAATGTGCTTATCTCCTCGGGCACGCTTAAGCCTAAACTGGTGGTTGCAGGATCAGAACCTGCGAAAGGGAAAATCTTTTCTCCTGGTAACTTGGAGAGTACTGACTACAGATGCCAGTCTCTCAGGCTGGGGAGCGACCCTAGAAGGGCTCACAGCAAATGGTCAGGGACAGAACAGATCTTGCCCATCAACATCCTGGAATTATGGGCAGCATGTCTGGCCCTACAGTCCTGGACAGTGGAGCTTCAGGACTGCCCTATCAGGGTTCAGTCCGACAATGCCACTGCAGTGGCATTTGATGGCATGGCTATTGAGGCCAGGGTGTTAAAGGACCGTGGCATCTTGGGATCTGTAGTGTCTACCCTAATGAATGCTAGAACAGCTGTCACTAGGAAAATTTATCATGAGGTCTGGAAGACTTATATCACTTGGTGTGAAGCCAGAAAATGGCATCCTAGGAAATATGTGACTGGGAGAATTCTCTCTTTTGTACAGTCAGCTGTGGAAATCAAATTGGCTTTGAGTACAATCAGAGGTCAAGTTTCGGCCCTATCAGTATTCTTTCAAAGGCCTTTAGTCTCCCATTCACTGATCCAAACCTTTATGCAGGGGGTAACTCACTTGCTTCCCCCCCATTAGGTCACCTATGTGTCCTTGGGATTTAAACTTGGTGTTATCTGTGTTACAGAAACGACCATTTTAACCTATCAAGGAAATTCCATTAGACTTGCTGTCACGCAAGCTAGCCTTCCTGATGCCCATCACCTCAGCTAGAAGGATGTTGGAATTGGCTGTACTTTCGTACAGGGAACCATGCTTGATCCTTCACCACGACAGGGTCGTGTTACCACCTGTTCCATCCTTTTTGCCAAAAGTGGTGTCGGACTTTCATTTAAATCAGGACATTATTTTGCCTTCTTTTTTCTCTCAGCATCGTTCAGCCGAAGAGAGGCGACTGCATTCTTTGGACGTTGTCTGGACAGTCAAGGTTTATTTGTCTAGATCTGCGGAGATCCGAGGATCAGACTCCTTTTTTGTTTTACCAAAAGGACCGAAGAAAGGGCAGGCAGCTTCCACTGCCAATTGGGTCCCTCAATTGGTCATTTAGGCCTACGGTCTGAAAGGTAAAGCTCCTCCCTTTAGGGTGAGAGCTCATTCTACCAGGGGTGTAAGAACCTCCTGGGCTTTTCGCCATCGGGTATCTGTGGCTCAGATTTGTAAGGCTGCTACCTGGTCTTCAGTGCATATGTTCACAAAATTGTATCAAGTGGATGTTCAAGCAGCCGAGGATTTGGCTTTCAGTCGCAGTATACTGCAGGCTGCCGTATAAGTTCTGATGGCTATTGTTTGGCAGGGTGTCTCCCTCCCCTCAAGGCTATTGCTCTGGGATGTTCCAGTAGGCAATGAACATTAGCCTGACTCTGTGTCCCATGATGTATGAAAAAGAAAATAGGATTTTCTCGTCATATTTACCTGTAAAATCCTTTTCTTTGAGTACATCATGGGACACAAAGATCCCTCACTTTTTAAAGATTTAGTGCTTGCTACAAAACTGTGTTTCCTGTGTGGGAGGGGTTATATAGGGGATCAATTCCTGTCTGAAGACCTTTGGTCTACCAGTGTCCATTCTCCCGGAGATAAAGTATAACCCAGTAGGTAATGCATATTAGCCTGACTCTATGTCCCATGATGTACTCAAAGAAAAGGATTTTACAGGTACGTATGAAGAAAAAATCCAATTATATCTGCATAGAGGTCAGCTTTCAATCTAAGCATTGTAAATAATCCTTACTGATATTGTATCTTTTTTTTTATCATTGCAGAATTATCATATATATATTCTTCTTTTTATGGTAGGTTACAGCTTAAGGAAAACCATGATGGGAACTCTGAATCGTCAATGAGCTACCAGATTCTTATTATTGGCTAAACATGATCAAGTTATTACAAATTAAAGTATTTTCTTACTCATGTTCATTTGCTTATAATATCAAAGATGCAATTTATTTACTCAGAGGGATTGCACCTTTTTACTGTGATTGACATCTGTACATATTGAAGTGGAGACATACAGTATGCAGTACATACATTAATGTCATAGGCCTCTTCTGACTGTTAAATATTTCTTTATTGAACAAATTCTTATTAAGAATTGATATGATATGATAGTGCAATCTGCTTAGTGAAGTTATATCTATATCAGAGATATTGAGTAAGTATATAGGGTGACTTGTCTTTTGTCAAAGTATTTACAGTATTTACTATTTTTTCAAATAATCATGTTCTATTACTCAAAATTTCCATTTAACAAGTCCTACCTATAAAAAGGTTTTTGTGAATCTAACTGCTTATGACTGGTGTTTTGGGAATATAGATAGAGTTAAATTTCAGTTGTTTGTATTAATCCTGTTTCCTGATAAAACATACAGTGTTATTTTATTAAGCAATTGCTATTTGTGTTAAATCACTCAATGTGCCTGCTCCACCACTGGTTGTTCTGCTGCCAGAATATATGTAATGATTTATTAAAACTGGAGCACTCAGAATCTGGTGCAGCTGTGCATGGTAGCCAATCAGCTTCTAACTTCAGCTTGTTAAATTAGGTTCTGCAATAAAACATGGAAGCTGATTAGTTTCTGTGTAGAGCTTCACCATATTTTGCACTCTGCATTCTTAGTAAATCCTCCCCATGTTTTACCGATACTTTGGTAGAGCAATGTTCGTTGGTAGTTTGCAAAAACCCAATGACAGATCTCCTTACTTTGGGACATGTAACTATATAAGGATGAGTACATGTAAGTGCTCCATGTGCCTAGTGGTTGTGTTTAAATCTCCTGCATCAGCTGTATTGCCAGTGCCACTTGGGAAGCCATTGACAGGAACAGCTGCCACAAAGTCAAAACTCATCAGAAGCTGTAGATTAGGTTTGTCTAAAATAGGAGCAAAAAGAACTTTTCCCTAAGTGCTTGTTTGTATACCATTTGGCTCAGTGCACCCTTCAAGCCTCATTCACATGGGCGTGCAATTATATGCATTTATAGGACATTTCTAATTTCATATAAATGCATGTAATAATTTTGAACTGTATGATCCACACTGTGCATTCAACTGCATTCACTTTATCTGCTTTTAGAAAAAAAAAAATGAAATCTGTGTGTCCAGGGGCAACTTGGATAATCTGAACGCATCTAAATACTTGCAAGAGAAATTCATATTGTTTCTAAGATCAATTTCTCCTGCGTTTTAAATAAAGCAAAGCCCAATCAAATGAAAGGTAAAACCAGAAATCGGGGAGCACTGTGTACGCATTAGAAATAAGCATCAACCCTATATTTTTTAAAGCCTGTGTGCATCCGTAGACCTCTAGGCTTGTTGAACAACAGGTAGGGCTCATTTACACTTTTATGAAGATCACCGTGTTTCTGCACTACGAAAACGCCAATCCCTGCAAGGGCACAATTCCCGCTTAAACGCAGCCTTCGGGTGAGCTGCCACGCGGTATGGAGAAATGCACACATGTTGCAGATTTCTGCATCACAGCTTATCCAAAGGATACATTTCTGTCTGTTTCTATGGACTGCAGCTCAGCTGCTGTGTATAAAAATGAATGAAATGTTACATCACGATATGTGAATAGAGAAAAAAAAGTTCAAGGTACCGTTGGCCAGAACTGGTACCTCCTGCACAGTGAAACAGTGCTTTACCATGCAGAAGGTGTGAACCAGCCCTTAGTTTTGTTTAGTATTAGTTTGCATCTACGGCATGTCCTTTGGTTTTCAACTGCCCTCCAGGCACAGGGAGTCCTAAAAGTAAATATGCCTGCAGCATCAAGTACAGTCTAGACATTGCAAGCAGCTTTGCAAAGCAATGCAAAGTGAAGTTTTTCTATTAAACTATAGCTCCATATATATATATTTTTTAATGCTCTGTTTGGGGAACACGCATTGGATTCCAGGAAAGAGATCCAAGCCTCCATTTAATGCCCATATGTGCATAACCTAAGCCTCCATTAAATGCCCTTATGGGCAAGACCACAGGACAATGTATGATGTGTAGTTCTGGGGCTGTCTTAAAAGGTATACAGCCTGCATCAGGCTGTACTCAGTACAAATAAAACATCCTTCCTTTGTTGATATGGTACATTAAATTCTACAAGCAGTGTCTCAGTATGTGGTCATTTTGCAGAGCCCAATACAAGGCAACTGAGTAGGAGCATTTTCTCCTCTTTGCATGGTCTACGCAGGGATATGCAATTAGCAGACCTCCAGCTGTTGCAGAACTACAAGTCCCATGAGGCATAGCAAGACTGTGACAGCCACGAGCATGACACAAAAAGGCAGAGGCATGATGGGACTTGTAGTATTGCAACAGCTGGAGGTCCGCTAATTGCATATCCCTGGTCTACAGCAATACCACCAATTACATTTCAGTGCAGACAGGGCTTAGGCAGACACTAGGTTGCCTATACATACCCAAGCCATGCTTGACGTTTTAGATGTATAGAACAGTAATATGGACTTTTTGAGAGAACATTTAGATAAAGAGGGGATTTTAAAAAATAATGCAAATTTACCATCTAAATCTCACATTTTTGGAAAAAAAGCCTCCAAGTAACTGGAAATCTTTAACACAGCAGGATTCCCACTTTATACAGCTTAAAGTTTTTTGTTTTTTTTTACCGTATGTAGGTTTCACATGCATTGGTATCTGCTTTTATTAAAGTATTGCATTTTAACCTTAAAAAACAGAAGCTTACTGATGGGTACTAGCAGACTCCAAAAGGTGGGGACTTCCTCATGTTTCTACAGAAAAAGGCAGCAATGATATAGGTGATTTACATTTTCCTAGGAAATCTATTTTAATCGGAAGGGGCACCTTTGTTCCACTATTGCAGTCATAAATCCCTCCTTATCTGATCAAATACACAGAGGGGAATTTACTAAGCCTGGAATAGATGTGCATGGCAACCAATCAGCTTCTAGCTTTCATTTTCAAAGCTAACCTGAACAAGCTGACGTTAGAAGCTGATTGATTACTAGTAAGCACAGCTGTTCCAGAGTCCGTCTGTTTAAATGATTTCCCCCACATAGAATTTAATTATTGGAGGAGCTGTGATGCCATATTTTACCAGCAGGGGGCACTATATGTGGAATCTGCTCAATTTTGAAAACCACCAAATGCACAAAAGATGGACACCTCTTGGTCAGAACAAAAAGGGTCCTGATGCAGGTTAAGAATTTCTGTTTATAACAAAAATCCTGTTTAATAATATGTATCCATGTGTAGGGCAGGATATGAAATATTGTATACTTGCTATGGTGATTTTACACTCTTTTAAGAAATGGAAGCTGTACAAGTTTAATACATGTATGCAGCATACACTTCTGGAATTATCTAAAGTTGCATTGTACTCAATAAAGGCTATCAATTTCTAGATAATCATTAATATGTGTGTTTTTAATGATCGCTGAAAAGAGTCTCAAAATCAACTGTTTATTGTGTCAGTCATCAAAACCATCGCTAGAACCTTTTTTTATAATGTATGCTATAGGGGGCTATTTATCAGTGTGTTAATCTTGGATTCACACATTTTTCATTTTGAAAAATTGTGAAACTTGGATCAAAGTTGTGTGAATCTTGGGTGAAACATTAATAAATGGACCCTTGAGTAATAAAGGCTTTACTTGATTTAACTGTCAACATGCTGACCTCTTTTGCAAATTGTTTATGCTTTGCCCATGAATCCCTCATCAATCTTGGCCTAATGTGACACTAAACTCTGGTTTTAAAAAAATCAACTTGGGTATGTATTCCTAACTCAAAAAAAGTCATATCTAAGGGTCTCGGCCACCTCTGAATCTCCAAACTTCTTTTTTTTCTGCTTTGATCAAACGTCCTGTTAGAGGGTGTCTAAATTTGTTATCCATGGTCCCACTGTATGTAAAAAAGGTAGCCACCCTCTCTTGCTTGCTTCCGAGATAGACTAGGGGCTATAGGATATGTAGTGTACATAGAGCAGTGCATATGACCACAACTAATGTGCACTGCTTGTTCCAAACAAACAGAAGTAAGAGGGCAAGGGAAAGCTTTGGGAGCTCATGGAGGTTGTAACAAGGTGGCCAAAAACCACAATAAGAAACACTTTCATGAAAAATAGCTTACAGGACCATTAAAGAGGTCTGCTCACATAATTTGTTCTAAAAACATCTTTGTCGTTCTGAAGCTTCCCTCCAACCACTTTGCATATTATCTTATATATAACGTGATTCTGTACTTGCCAAATCTGCTGCAGAAATCTCCCTCCACTGAGTCTGGCTGAAACCATTTTAAGTGTGGGCAGCTGAAGCTGCTGCCTGTTCACTTCCTGGATTTACACAGACACAGAGGCACACCTGCAGCTCTCATTGGCCCTCCCAGGACTCCCCCCTCCCTCCCTTCCTGGCAAACTCCCACAAGAGTGAGAGAGGCCTGTGCATGATGTCATAAGCCTAGGCTAATGACCAGACAAGAAACAGGAAATGGGCTGTATAAGGTATTTACTGGCAGAAAAAAAATGTTTTACAATCCAAAGTTAAAACAACAAGGGCAAAGGATTTAAAAGATGGAAAGTTGAAAAAATGACTGAAGGTCCGCTTTAAGCAGTGGATGTGTATGGATTATTTTTGAAAAAAGTGTCACTTTAATGGTATGTGTGTAGGATGGCTTTCTATGTCAATTGGGGAGGTTTCCCTTCACTTTCTTTACAGGTGATTGATGTCAGACAGAACTGGAAGTGAGTGGAAATCTATCCCAACATGAATATAGAAAAAAATGAAATGTTGACAGAGGTTCTAAATCAGCCTTTCTCAAAAATGTTAACAGAGTAACCCTTGAAATACAGCTTCTGTAAAAATATCTACTTAGGGCTTCCATGGAAATTCTGATATATACCGGTATTTATAGAAAACAATAAAAAAAGAATAATATATCTGACTCTTAAACAACCAACTGTATAACCAATACATTTTATTACATAAAGTATAAAGACACGCTGGGGTCCATTTACTAAAACTGGAAGAGTGCAAAATCTGGTGCAGCTATGCAAAGAAACCAATCAGCTTCCAGTTTTTTTTTTTTTGTCAATGCTTAATCGAACAAGCTGAAGTTAGAAGCTGATTGCCTACCATGGACAGCTACACCAGATTTTGCACTCTCCATATTTAGTAAATCAACCCCACAGGGACAAGTTAAAAACAAAGGTATACCTACTAAAATCCAAGATACTCCCAAAATGATCTTCAAAACATATAAATTATCCATTTAAGACCAGCCTATGCGTTAACAGTAAGGCTGAGATATGAGAATAAATAAAAGAATACTTGACGTATTTGACAAACGCTCTATATATAGAAAACTGAACTGTTTCCCTGGTGGTCACTGAAAAACGCCCACTTGCATTAATATTCAGTGAAGTGTTCCTTTGCATTTGTGGTCAGTGAAGAAGGGTCCCCGTAGATTGGTGGTCAATAGGAGAAGGCCAATCTTAAATTACTGGTCCTTAGGTGAAGAAGAGTTCCTTTTACATTGATGGTCAGTGAGAAAAGGGTCCTTTTACACTAGGGGTCAGTGGAAATAATGCTCCTTACATTGGTGGTTAGTGGGAAGAACATTCTTTACATTGGTGTTCCTTGGGTGAAGAGCCCCATTACACTGATGATCACTGAGAGAAGGATCCTCACTGATGGTCAGTGGGAAGAATGTTCTTTACATTGGTGGTCAGTGAGAAGAATGTTCCTTACATTGGGGTCAGTGGAAAGAATGCTCCTTACATTGGTCACTAGTGGAAAAATATTCTTTACATTGGTGTTTCTTGGGTGAAGAGCCCCTTTTAAACTGGTGGTCAGTGAGAGACGGATCCTCACTGTTGTGCAGTGGAAAGAATGTTCCTTACATTGGTGGTCAGTGGTAAGAATGTTTCTTACATTGATGATCAGTGAGAAGAATGTCCCACACACATATAGCTAAACAGAACATGTCAAGTGTCAGTAGTAAATTGCCTGAGATGCAGAATTGGCTTATTGCTCAAGGAACCCTTGGGTTCAAGTCCTTTTTTTTTTTTTTTTAATCTTCCTGACTATATCCTAAATTGGATTGATCTTTAATAATATTAAATGATTACATGTAAGGCAAAGTATTTCAAGTGAACCTGATGTCTAATGTATAGTCCCATGGGCTGCCAACATAATCAAACATACAATAAATTGTTTTAAGAACTTACATTGTGAAGAAAAATGGCAAAGAATTGGATTCCCCATAAGTTTCCTATCTAGAGCTAGACCGGTAAAAATGAATATGTTTCTGGACCGCCTAGGCAGCATGGAACCAGGAAGTGCTGGGGAACCATTTTGCATAGTATTATTCCTATAGTACTATTGCTGTAACTTTACATGAGAAACCTTTCCTTGCCGTCACAATGGTTCACAATTTGCCAAAAAACACTGCAACAAAAGACCTCAGTATTGAATGTAGAAGTGGAGTTGAGTTTCATAATGCCAAGGATTGTCAACACACTACCTAGCCATAATACATGAATTACTATCTTCCTTTCCTCACCTTTCTGAATGGAAAAAAGCATGACCATGCCAAGCATTTTTGCTTACAGAAAGGCTAAGTTACATACTGGAATGATAGACTGATCATCACCTTTTATGTTTATGACTGGCTGCCCAAAAACAAGAAGACACTCACCTGATTTGACTGGGTTGGGTACCAATCTATTGCCTGACCTCTTGAATGGGGACATCAATTTCTGTCCTAATTTATTGCATTTCCACTTGAGTGTACACTTGAGATCCTCCAATCTCTTGTACTTTGGCATAAAAAATTATGTTCAACCCTAATCCCAACGTGGTCCTGCCAACACACACCATTCGAAGCAAACGAGATTCACAGAGACACTTAATTTCAGATACATACGCAATGCTATTCTCAGATCATAACCCCAAATCCAGTAAAGCGAATCACATATAGGAACAGGAGCTGGCCCTAGACCTTACAGAAGAGGATTGGGAAAATATATATACAAACATTCACAAAGGAACAATCAATGTATCAACACAAGAAAATTGATTAAAAATTGTTTCAAGATGGTATAGGACACCCTTTAGTCTTCACAACATTTAACTTACAGTTTCGCCTAAGTGCTGGCGCTACAATGAGACTGAAGGCTCGCTCCCACACATATGGTGGCTTTGTCCACTAATCCAACACTTTTGGAAGGGAGTACATCGCCTCACCACCCAAGTCACGACACACTCTTTAGATTACTCCCCAGCACAATTCCTACTGCATCACTCCTCAATTCCAAAAAAAAACATATTTTTGCTCCCTAGCCATGCAACCAAAAAATGCATACCATTCCGATGGAGAGCTCCCAACCCCCCCCCCCGACTATAAAGGAATGGCTCCAACGTATTAAAAAAATAGAGGAGATGGAAGAGCTTATCCATCAAGCAAAAGAGACTATGTCCAAATTCAACAAACTTTGGTCCTGCTGGCACCATTTTTACCACAACTGACGAGTACTCCAAGCTCTTGGCCCAACTAAATACGACCATCTTTGGTACCCACTGGCGAAGGAGAATGGAACCCTTATTTCCCTTCCCATGTTCCCCCCTTCTCTACCCCATTCCCTACCTCCATGGGCTAAATTACCTTACCCTCTGTAAGATCTAACTTCTAATCCCTCTTTCCCACCTCATAACAATAAGATAATCAAGACATCACACACACTCATGAATTTAAAACATTAAACAACTCTGGGTACATTAAGCAACCATGCCCGAGGGTGATGATTGGCTATGCCCCCACCCGCACACAGTTTGTCCCCAATAGGGGTCTCCGGATGGTCAGGAGGCATGTCCGATGTCACCAATGAGTCGTGGGTCTACCGACACACAATGTTAAGACAATTGTACCTTTACTGCTTTTGCAATAACTATGTTGACTATGTTAAGTTGTACTTATATGTACCTATTGTGTAAGAACCGGAATCAGTCAAAATCCTGTTTGAATTTTTGAATGTCTGAATAATTGTAATTCTTTTATTTCTGAAAAATTTTCAATAAAACATGTTAAATAATAAAAAAAAATTATGTTCAACCAACCAAATCAACCATGTTTATAGAACAGCTCCATCAGGTGCTGAAAGTTTATCTATGGACACATAGACATGAGATATCAGTCATCTAGTCTACTGTGTATGATTTCTTTTCAGTGAGAGGCCTGTTATCCCACCAGCCAGCTGCTGTCTGGGAACAGTGGATAAGGCAGAATAAAAAAACGTGTGAAATCATTACTGTATTTCAATTACTTCTAGTCTACTCCTACTACTCTGAAGGATCTTGAAGTTTGTCAATTTACTTTGTGAAGATCCCCACACATTTATTTCCTTGAATTCTGTGACACGTATTCACTATGCCCTGTGGGTAGGCACTGCTGTTTCTGCCATTCTGAACTACAAAGGCACTTATAAAGAGTTTCAGTAGTCTGAGTCGATACAAGAATTACTGCTTGCAGGCAGTAAGGTACCATGGGATATGTAGTCCTTACAAAGTGAAAGTAAATAGCAGAGAGGAAGCTGCAAAGCATGCAGGGAATCCAGGAAGCTGTAAAAAGAGGTGGCCCGTCAACAGGCAGGACTCACAATATGAAACGGGATTTTTCAAGTAAGCTTATATTGGATTGTCAAATACCTATTGTTTGTATTATTACAATGCTGATGTAGCCCCCTTTAGTGCTAAAATTGTAAATACGTTTTTTTTTTTCTAGTGCATGTAAATTTGTGCAGGCTTGGCTGGCAGCCAAACCTGGCTGTGTTTTTCCTGGGTTGGGCAGAAATTCAGGGAGAGCTGGGTGACTCACAGGCAGCACCACTGAGACCTCTCCCCTATTTCTAGAATGTACTAGAACCTTCTAGAAAGATGGGAGGGGAAGTAAGGTGGAGCTGCCTGGAGTATTCTGAGGGCCCTGACCAATCCCCAACTTCGATTGGCAGGCCCCCTTAAATACTCTGGATCAGCCCAGCTGGAGAGGAGAGTTTGGATGGAAGCTAGAGATGAAGTATTAGGCTGTTGTTGCATTTGAGGAAGCTCCCCAGTTGGGGGTGAGTTAACCTTGAGCCTGGGCTCGGGTGCGGACGGGACCTTCCCAAACCACAGAGGTGTCCTGGCCAGGAGGCACTGGGAGCAAGGAGAGGACAGCAGGAGAACGCTGCCAGGCAAGTCTCCAGGAGCAGCGGGAACAGCCAAGAGGGCTGGTGAGTGACACACAGTCAGGAAGACTGGGAGGAAAGCCTGAGAGGACTGGGATGAAGCAGTCTGGAATGGGTGCAGTCCAGTCAGGAGCCATGGCTAGTGGAGAGGGGCAGCTGCAGCCAGGAGGGCTGGCAGTGCCTGAAGAGGTGGTACTGGGAGCAGTAGCCACACGTAGGACAGTTGGCACCAAGGACTTCTATATTTTGCTACACCATAGGGGCCCGCGGTCCCTGCCTGCAAAGGGCATTTGCTTTGGCCCTGGCAGAGCCAGTGTCAGGTTCTCAGATCAGTGCTAGCTGGTACTGGGAGTGATAGTCTGTAGGTAAGTGTATGTGCTGGAGGTTGAGGAGAAGAGATTGTATATACCGGAGTGTATATAGTTAAGTCCCTACCAAGTTTCTTCAATCAAGTGGGCATCCCATAGCTACCCCATCCCCACCCAAGTTATTTTTCCCTAATAAAACAAAAAAAAACAGTACAAGGACTGCTTCTTGACTCGGTGTGTCTGGAAATTTGTGTGCCTGGCTGTGCAGGGTGGGAGACTAACCACATTCCCCAACGGCCCCTACGGGGGTAGCGCTACATTTGCGTCTCATTCTTGGATGTCTGCGCACAGGTAACCTGCCAGCCGTTGCCCCTAGCAACCGGAGTTTGTTGAGCCAGGAAACTGTGCTTTGTTCCAAAGACCGTAGAGGGATTGAAACAGGGAAGGACTTATGTGCTTTGCCTGCTTGTAACTGCAATACCCAAGTACCCTTGTGCATAGCAACCAGTGAGAGCTCAAGTTCAAGTTATTGCTGCCCTGCTTACCCAGTTGCTAACCGTGGCTGGGATGGATACTTGTGCTTAACTTGCAATTCAGTGAACATTACCATGTGCTGTCACCCGTGGCACCCACTTTGGGCGACAGCACCCATGGATTACAAATATGTCCATCGATCTGCTAAGGCTGGACATTTTGACTTTATGCTCCAAACTTCTACTTCATACAGTAAAGTGTGCCCGGAGATGTCTACTTTTGCCTGGGGTGAGCAGGGTAAGCCTGCGGGTGGAACTGTTCTAAGTGTGTTCCCTTCAGTAAGGCATGGGCTAAAAACTTTATTGTTGCTACCGGCAACCAACGTGAGAGTCAGTGGCCATCTGCTCACAGTTGCTCAGGTACAGTCGGTGCTAAGCGGCATGTCCAGACAAGTCCTGCTAGCATCAGTGTGCCTGCAAACTCCAGTACAGCCAGCAAGGGGTTACAGCAGTACGAGCAAGAAAAGGCCTGCTAATCAGCTTTGCTTTGAAAATGAGGGGGTGGAGCCACGCCCTAGAGGAGATCCAGAGTTCCCTGCAAGCAGAGAGAGAGAGGAGCAAGATGGCGGGGTGTGCTTGTGTGTTTCCAGCACTGACATGGTTGCCTGATCTACAGGAGTGGACACCAGTGTTCAGTTGGAGCATCGCAGTGGATTCGCCCTCAGAATGATCCAGGGGACGATTCTGCTATGTCCAGAATTCTGGATACCGACCGCAGTGGTCAGTGCCTGGATCTGTTGCGGGCATTGTGGTGAGCCACTCACCCAGCTAGTATTCAGCCAGCAGGGGCCACAATACTATAGCGTGGACCTGCATCAGGACTATGTCTACTTCAGCCACGGAAATCTTGGAAGCCCGGAGAGGGCCTTGGATTATCTGCGAAAGGCGGGGTCAAGTCTGAGCCTGGCGACCCCCCCCCCCTGTGAAGAACAGCGACATGGGGGAAGAGAGATCTGACGTGGCTTGCGGCCTGGTCAGGGACCTGGTAATTGTAAGTACTGCCCAGCAGGAACCAGAAAATGCCCCTGAAATGGCAGCTGCTTTTATGTATTCTTCTGACCCCACCTGGAAGGAGCCAGTGCAGGAGGGAGATGTGCCCTTAGGTGAGCCAGGAGGGGAAAGCGGAGACAGGACCATAGATTGGGGTTCTCCCAGACTGCAAGCAGAATTTGGGTCACTGGAAGAGACAGCAGATTGGTCGTCGCACAGTAGCTCGGAGGAGGAACGGGAGATAGGAGGCTCCCAGGTCCAGGAAGAGGTCCAGTCTGAGGTGGCACACATGCCAGATCTTGCTATGGGAACTGAAGGAGCTGCAGGAACCTCCATCAGCACCAGAAAACTCTTTTATAACAGACCTTCCACCACCCAGACCAGAACAGCTTAGTTCAAGCAATGGGTGAAGAGGTCCACCGACGCTTGTGTCCTGCCAGGAAAGGGAAAGCCAAGAGATCTTCATAAATTCATAAATACAAATAAAGACAAAAATAAGTGACAAAAAAATAGAAACGATCCACTATTCTTGTGAGATTATCAGAATAAACTGTGCTTGTGCTTTCCTCCACCTGTGTATTAGGCTGCTCACCTCACAGTTTGACCCATTTCACCAGTGGGTCAAACAAAGCAGTTCCCCTCTGGGGTTATGACAAGGGACTGATGCGAGGCTGACACCCGTAGTCCTCTATTCCAATACACCTCCTTAATCTGGTCGGCAAACTCTCCGTGTGTGCAACGATCGGCGTATGTATAAAACTGAAGAAGTCTACGCTCAGTGCTCTGACGATACGCGTATAGGGGGTGGGGCCCACGTGCTGACGTCACACTGCGGCCACCCTATGTGACTTGTATCTATGCCTGTACAGCTTGCACGGCTCATAGTGCCTCATTTGTGAGTATGTCTACTAATTTTTTTTATGGGAATAAATTGATTTTAAAACGGAGAGCACTAGATTTCGCCATTCTGTTTTATTCATATACCAATCATCGCACACACGGAGAGTTTGCCAACCAGATTAAGGAGGTGTATGGAATAGAGGACTACCAGTGTCAGCTTCGCGTCAGTCCCTTGTGATATCAACAGAGGGGAACTGCTTTGTTTGACCCACTGGTGAAACGGGGGTCAAACTTTGAGGTGAGCAGCCTAATACACAGGTGGAAGAGAGCATGAGAACGGTTTATTTGAATAATCTCACAAGAGTGGTGGATTGTTTCTATTTTTGCCAGTTATTTGATTCATCACTGTTTCATGGACTGGAATGTTAATTGAGTTCATGTTTTTATTTGTATTTTTTATGTACACTGTATTTTTTAGTAGCACAGCACTATTGATTTATGAATTTTGATTATTTGAGCAGGGTGAAAAGACTTTGAGTGATAGCAGCTACTTCCTTATTCTTATTGTATTTTCAATCGATTTACTGTCACATTTATTATTTGATTGCGCTGATTGACATTTTCATATTTACCTTAAGCCAAGAGAACTGCCCAGGTTTTCCATATTCCAGAGGGAAATTCAGTGCAGAGTTGCTCTGGAGTGGACTACCCCTATGTCCCTCCCGACACCATCGACGTCATTGAGAACTCCCGGGGCGAGTGGGAGAATGACTTGATGTGGGAGTACATGCACATCCCCAAGCCTTTGCAGGTGCCAGATTGTGAGACCTGGGCCCGGTTTCAGGACATTCAAAGGGAATGGAGGCTGGAGAGAGCAATCTACAAGGACATAGTAGTGGTCGTGAGAGCAGGACAGCCTGCCAGGAGCCACTCTGTCCCCATCAGAGAAGCTGAGGACAGTAGGAGGAGACTGCCTGATCCGCACTTCTATGCATGAGGGACTGTTGGAGCGTGCAGCTCACCACTGGAAATCGTTACATGGACTGCTGGGAAGATTGCAGACTGTGTTGCTTCTTTGATCATTTTTAGGACTAGGCCAGTCCTAAAAATGACTGAACCGGCCGAGATTCGAACTGTGTATGGCCAGCCTTAGGGTGGAGACTGCTCCCTTGAACGAGCACCTGCTCTTGTGACAATGACTCCTGCTAGGGTCCACTGTCAATCAAGCAGGGCAGTGCTGAATGAGGGCATGTTAGACAGTGACATGACAGGCTGTCTACGGAACTGCAGGCACTCCATGTGTTGGTAAAGAATCCTGTAAGTCCTAGGGAGGAAATGAAGAAGCAAATGGACCATGCTAGCACTATCCGTACCAAGAACAAAATGGGATGTCTCTGAAGGAGACTGGCAGGATCACCTTTTACTGAGCCTATTTATCCTTATTTAAACCAAAGCTACATACATGATATTTGTGAAGGATGAAGGAATGAAGTCACTAAATAAAGTTTATGTACACTCTAATATGTGTCATTGCTTTTCCTCTCTTCTGGTGATTTGTTTGTACATATTGTTTATTGCTCAAATAAAGGTATATATTTCAAAAATATATGTATTATATACGGCCTCTGTATTGGCAGTTTATACTTCCTTGGCTCAGTGCCCCCCTACACTCTCTCCTGTTTATGCTCCACCTCCACCTTCTCTCTTTGGATAGAGACACCTAGTTAGCCATGTCCAATCACAGTTGATCACAGTGTAAACAGGAAAAAAAATTATGTATCGGCTTTTCCTCACTCGCGTCTGACAGACGCGAGTAGAGGAGAGCCGATTGGCGGCTCTCCTGACCGGGGGGGGTCTGCGCTGATTATCAGCACAGCCTCCCCGTGGATGCCCACACTGGACCACCAGGGGTGCCACCAGGGATGGCCACCATGGATGGATCACCGGGTATGCCACAGCACCCATGGCCACCAGGGATGACACAGTGCCCAAAATATGCCAATCGGTGCCCATTTCTAATGCCTGACAGATGTCTCCTTATCAGTGATACCCATCAGTGCCATCTATCAGTGGCCATCTGTGCCACCCATCAGTGCCTCCTATCAGTGCCGCCTATGAGTGCCCATCAGTGCTGCATATCAGTGCCACCTATCAGTGCCCATCAGTGCCACCTCATCAGTGCCCATCAGTGACACCTTATCAGTGCTCCGTCAATGCAGCCTCATCAATGCCCGTCAGTGAAGGAGAAAACATACTTATTTACAAAATTTTATAACAAAACCTTTTTTTTTTTTTTCAAAATTTTCGGTCTTTTTTTTATTTGTTGCGCAAAAGATAGAAACCCCAGCAGTGATCAAATACCACCAAAAGTCTCTATTTGTGGGGACCCGCAGAGCCATGTGAAATGCCAGGACTGCACTGTACTTGGACAAGCATGCATCTTCTATCATCTTGTAAGCAGTGGCAGCTGGTGCTCAAAATTTTTGGCGGGCGCAAACAAACTGAAAAATTCTAAAAAATACTGAAAAAAACCCCATCAATTGCAGCCTCAATGCGCCATCATTTGCAGCCACTGTACCCCATAAAATGCAGCCACTGTGCCCATCAAGTGCAGCCATTGTGCCCATCATGTGCAGTGCCTGTTCCCATCATACAGCCTCTGTGCCCATTATATGCAGCCTGCGCCCATCATATGCAGCCTCTGTGCCCATTATATGCAGCCTCTGTGACCCCCCCCCCTTGCCTGACTGGCACACACTTACCCCATCCTGGTGGAGGGTGACAGCGGCAAGCTGTGGGACATGCAGCGGGTCAGGCGATGGCTCCTCTGTCCTCCTCCATGGTTCTCTTCAGTTCCGTTAGACGTCCAATCGGAGTGCCTGTGCCTTCAGCCAATCAGGTGGCGGGTATTAGATCTGTGCCTCCTGATTAGCTGAGAGGCGGTCCAGTGTTAGAAAAGCAAATATTCATTTGCTTTGATAACACACCTGGGTGGACTGCGAGCTTTGCGCTCGTAGTTTATCTTTTTTTTGGAGCCTATTAGAGTCTATGGCTCTAATTAGGTGCTTCAAAAAACACCCCTGCCGCTGTAATTCAGGGGCCCGGTGTCCAAAAAGGGGCCGGACGCCTAAATAGGGGGTGCCTCCAGTGCCCATGGATAGATTCATGCTATGCATGAATCTGTCCATTCTACACAGAGGGGGGTGGCTGGAGAGAGGGGGCGGCTCCCGTGAGCCCATAATGGACGCTCCGCCACTGCTTGTAAGTGTTTTTAATCTTATCCTATTAAAGTCATCATTTTAATACCACACTCAAGTCGCCCCCCCCCCTGTTTTTTTCTCTAGCGTGTGTGTGAGATGGGGACCTTAAATAATTATAAATTGTTGGCAATGTCCATAATGAGTGCATTGGGGTTCCATTCAGGGCCACATGGAGCTGACAAACATTACAGCAGCATATTGGTGGGAATGAGTCCATACACCTGTGCACTGTGTTGATGCACATTGGCCTGCATTTTAGTCCCCTTACACTATGAGCTTTTTTTTTTCAGTGGAGTAATGCTGATGTCATGATGGCAGGTCAATCTGAAGCAACCATCCACAGCTGTTGATCTTATATTCTGTGGCAACATAAAGCTTCCATTGCTCCAGCACTGGGGTCCTGTTACGAAGTGAGCTCACACTTATAGGGGCGGTTTGGTGAAGGTGTCACATGCACGTTTTTTTATATCACTTCCCAGTGGATGCTTTTGAATTTGATGCACAGACACTTTGGACTTGACACATATTGAGAATGTGATTTTTTTTATATTTATACAGTATATCATCAGTTTGAAATCCTTTCTTTATTTTTATACATGTATTGGTTCATGTAGATTGGATATGGTTTATGCTACTTATATATTTTACAGTTGTGCTTATAAGTTTACATACCCTGGCAGAATTTATGATTTCTTGGCCATTTTTCAGAGAATATGAATGAAAGCACAAAAACGTTTCTTTCACTCATGGTTAGTGTTTGGCTGAAACCATTTATTATCAATCAACTGTGTTTACTCTTTTAAAATCATAACGGCAACAGAAACTAACCCAAATGACCCTGATCAAAAGTTTACATACCCTGGTGATTTTGGCCTGATAACATGCACGCAAGTTGACACAAAGGGGTTTGAATGGCTATTAAAGATAACCATCCTCACCTGTGATCTGTTTGCTTGTAATTACTGTGTGTGTGTGTATAAAAGGTCAACGAGTTTCTGGACTCCTGACAGACCCTTACATCTTTCATCCAGTGCTGCACTGACGTTTCTGGATTCTGAGTCATGGGGAAAGCAAATGAATTGTCAAAGGGTCTGCGGGAAAAGGTAGTTGAACTGTATAAAACAGGAAAGGGATATAAAAAGATATCCAAGCTTCAGCCAAACACTAATCATGAGTGAAAGAAATGTTTTTTTTTGTTATCATTCATATTCTCTGAAAAATGGCCAAGAAATCATAAATTCCGCCAGGGTATGTAAACTTATGAGCACAACTGTATGTCACATATTGAAATTGTGTTTTTACAGCAGCACTATTTGATTTATGTTTTTGTTTATACTTTTGTCACCTCTTATTGGTTTCTGCAAAAATGGATATAAATTGAGCTGAAGATTGATGTGCAAACTGACATAACCTAAATCTGTATTTATCATTTTTTTCTTATGCTCCGTTCACACAGGGCGATTACATGCATTCCTGTGCAGAGATGTATTTTAGTCTAGGTTCACACTGGTGTAGTTGAACCATGATCCGATGGTTCAGAATGATTTTGTAGGGCTTTTCTCATGCTTCATGCATTTCTTTGTAGGAGACTAGATTTTATACACAAAACTCTGCCAATGCATGTGATTAACACACATTTTCGGTGAATTTCCATTGAAGTCTAGGGGTCAAAATCAAGTAGCACAGGTATCTTTTTCAAAAACATGCTACAGTGATGTAAATGGGCAACACTGAAAATGTGTTTTCTATTGTCATGTGATTCTATGCGACTAAAATCACATCTGAAATGGTACTAATGTGATCCAGGTCTTACCAATGTGGAGGTGGACAGGTGTTCGGTGTATCCCCACACTGCCAGTCCCATTGTTGTCTATTGGGACACAGCCAATGTGTCCCAATATGACACCCGTGTACAGTAGGTGCGTGTCCCTGAATACACACAGGGTGAGTTTGGGTTCCCGCACCAACACAAGTGTTTTATTGGGATACATTGGCTGTTTCTGACAGTAGGCAAAGGCCATGAATTCAGAAGATGCAGTCAATCCACTTGTTGGTAATATTTTTTCCAGATTGGATGAACTGGCTCATCGCATGGATCAGTTCGCCATGGCATTACAAACGCTCCCGAGTCGCACGACTCACCTGGAATCTCCCACTGTGGCCGTCCCGGTACAACCTATGTTGCAGGCCGACCTTGCTGCTGCTCCAGTCTCTGTGCAGGCACCGCCTAGGGTATTACCACTATAGGAGGTATGTCTGATTCTGCTCCACTTCCCTAGCGATTTGGGGGCAATCCAGTCCAATGCAGAGGGTTTCTCAACCAGGTTGAGATATACTTTGAGATACTGCCCCAGGCGTTTCCCACGGACAGAAGCAAAGTAGGTTTCATGATATCTTTGCTTTCTGAAAGAGCCTTGGCCTGGGCAAACCCTCTGTGGGAGAACCTGCTGTCTTGAGCTACCCTGAGTTTGTGCCTTCATTTAAAAGGGTATTTGATGTTCCCGCATGCTCCGCTTATGCTGCCAAGTGCCTCAAGTCCATCGAACAGAGTACGAGAACTGTTTCCGACTATGCCATTGAATTCCATACTCTGGCAGCAACTCTAAGCCCCTGGTTTTGGTTACCCTTTCTTGGGCTGAGTCGTCTGTTGAGATACAGGCTCTAATCAACTCTGGGGCTGCAGGCTCGTTCATTGATGCTGCCTTTGTATCAAAGCGCTCTATTCCGCTGCAGCTGCGTGACACTCCACTTGCCATTGAGTCTCTTGATGGGAGACCTCTATAGCCTGCCCATGTGACTCATGAGACTGTTCCGTTGTCCATGGCCATAGGGGCTCTTCACCATGAGATAATCCAATTACAAGTTATTTCCTCACCTAAGTTTCCGCTGGTTATCCCTGGTTACAGAGGCACAACCCCTCTTTTGATTGGCTCCGTGCTGAGGTTCTCTCCTGGTCACCACAATGCAATGAGACATGCTTCCAGAAGGTAACCAAGGTTCTGTGCACCTCTTCACTCTCCTCCCTGCTGGAGGAGTACCGTGATTTTAGCGGTCTTTGACAAGGGTCAAGCCGGTAGTTTGCCTCCACACCGGCCATATGATTGCGCAATTGACCTTCAACCTGGTGCCATACCCACTCGTGGCTGTGTTTACCCTTTGTCGGTCTTGGAAGATAAGGCCATGGAGGAGTTATGTGACCGCCTTAAGGGAGCAACAGTTTTCACGAAGCTTGATTTGAGAGGGGCATACAATCCTGTGAGGATTAAGGAGGGTGACGAGTGGGAAAACTGCGTTTAATACCAGAACAGGCCATTATGAGTACCTCGTAATGCCTTTTGGCCTTTGTACCGCCCCGGCAGTTTTCCAGGAATTTATTAAGGATGTCCTCTGAGATTTGTGGCAGTTATGTGTGGTGGTTTATCTTGATGATATCCTCATATTTTCCAAGTCCCTGGAGAGCCACCACACAGATGTCAGTCGTGTGCTTCAGAAACTAAGAGAGAACAATCTTTATTGTAAACTATTGTAAACTGGAGAAGTGCGAGTTCCATCGTAAAATTCCTGGGCTATGTGATTTTCACTGCTGGTTTTTCGATGGACCCAAAGAAACTTTCGGCAGTCCTACAGTGGCCCCAACCCATGGGTTTACGTCCTCTGCAGCGTTTCCTGGGCTTTGCCAACTATTATCGGAAGTTTATTCGTAACTTCTCATCTCTGGTCAAGCCCCTGACTGATATGAACAGAAAGGACAGCAACCGACAGAGTTGGTCTCCGGAGATCCGGTACTAAGAATGTAAGGGCTGACGCCTTGTCATGACAATTTTCCTCCACTTTCAAGTTGGAGTCGGTTTCAGTACCTGTAATTCCTCCTGATCGTATTCTGGCTACGGTTCACACCAGTCTCTATTGTCCTTTGGGTGACAAAATTCTTGCTGCTCAGGTCCATGCTCCTCCTGAGAAACCTTGTGACCACTGCTTTGTCCCAGAGAGTCTGCGTACTGCCGTGCTCCAGACTTACCACTTTCCCAAGGCTGCTGGCCACCCTGGGAAGAATCAACTTGTTTGGGCCATTTCCTTAACAATTCTGGTGGCCTAGTCTATGTGCTGATGTAACTGCCTTCGTAGCTGCCTGTTCCGTGTGTGCTCAGAGTAAGACTCCATAACACCTTTCAGTGGACCTCCTACAACCCATACCCAATGGAGAGGGGCCCTGGACCCACCTGTCTATGGATTTCATTGTGGAGTTACCCAACTGGCAACACAGTTATCCTTATGGTGATTGACCGGTTCTCAAAGATGTGTCATTGTATTCCACTTATTGTATTCCACTTAAGAAGTTGCCCACTTCTAAGGAGCTGGCTTCCATTTTTGCTCGGGAGATCTTTTGCCTACATGGGCTACCCAAGGTGATTGTCTCGGACAGGGGTAGTCAGTTTGTGTCCTGGTTCTGGCGAGCCTTTTGTGCACAGTTGGGAGTTCAATTTGCTTTCTCCTCTGCGTATCACCTGCAGTCTAATGGGGCCGCAGAACGAGCCAATCAGTCCTTGGAGCAATTCCTACGTTGCTATATTTCTGACCATCATAACAACTGGTCAGACCTATTACTGTGGGCAGAGTTTGCTCACAACAGTGCCTTGAATTCTGCTTCCCGATTGTCTCCGTTTATGGCGAATTATGGTTTCCAATCTTCCATGCTGCCTGACTCATTTGTTCCGCAGAGTATTCCTGCGTTAGAGGAGCATCTCCGTGGTCTTCGTTCCACTTGGGCACAAGTCCAACAGGCTTTGCATCATGCTAATGATAGGTACAGACCCCATGCTGACCGCAGATGCCTGCTTGCGCCTTTTTACCAGGTTGGGGATAGGGTCTGGCTGTCATCTCGCAACCTCCGACTTCGTGTTCCCTCACTGAAGTTCGCGCCTCGGTTTATTGGGCCTTTCTTTGCAGGATTAACCCAATGGCTTACGCATTAGACCTTCCTTCTAATATGCGTATTTCGAATGTATTTCATGTCTCCTTATAACCTTTGGTCTTTACCACCTCGGTACCATGTCCTCACCCTGTACAGGTTGAGAACCATGAGGAGTATGAAGTACAGTCCATTGTTGACTCGTAGGTTCCATAGGTGCATACAGTACCTGGTGCATTGGAAAGGGTATTGTCCGGAGGAACGCTCTTGGGTCTCATCCTCGGACGCACATGCCCCTGTCCTCTTCCGTGATTTCCATAGACGTTTATCCCTCAAGCCTGGTGGTCCCCTGAGGGGGAGGGGTCGTTGAGGGGGTATTTTCAGGGCTGGGCCCAGCCCTTCCTTCTGAGCTGGCTGCTCAGCTAATTGCCAGCTCCCATCTCTCTCCACAGTTACTCAGCTGTTGATAATATCCTGCTCGTCAGTCCTGCCTACTTAAGCCGTCCAGTCCAGAGGATCTCTGCTTTCGCCTTGGTCAACATCACAGAGACGATTCCCTGCATTCCTGTTTAAAGACTTGCTTTACTGACATTCGTTCTGGTTCCAGATCCTGCTTGTTGTTTCACTACAATGATCCATTCCGGTTTCTGAACTTTGGCTATGTTTGTTCTTTTTACTTTTGTTATTAAACAAGTGTGATTTAACTGTACTTCTGTCTCGGTCTGATTTTATGGTTTCTGACATGTAGTTAGCACCTGGCTTCCCAGGTCGGGGAGGAGGCTTTGCTGCCTTTTCCCCCCCCGATGTGTGTGTGCACAGGCTTTCGTTGGGGTCCAGCCTTCCTGCTGTATTGTGTAAAAGGAAAGAGGTCCAGATCCTAGGTGCTTCGAGGAACATTTGGGGAAATGCATGGGGAAGCTACACTAAAAACTTTCTGGGACCTATGGAACTCCGATTAGCTAGAAGACACCTGGTACATGATCTTCTCTGTTAGAGCACCACCAAACGTGTACTTTTCTCTAAGAGGCTTCACCTGTGCAGGTAACCTGGGGAAGCCACAGTTAAGAAAAAAACGTTACTGCATGTTATACATTTTCTACCAAAAATTCAGTGAAGTTGTTTCAACTGCTCAAGACCTGGTCTGAAGTCACTCAAGGGGTGCATGTGGGGTTCTGGCGTCTCTCTAAGAAACCAGGGTCAGAAATAGCACATTGGGGTCAGGGGTAGTGCTAAACTATTTTGCGCCCTAAGCACGACCAGCTACTAGCACCCCCCCCAAGAAAAATAAAACTTCAAAATGAATTCAATAATTCTAGCAACAAAACTCCTGCATAACACTAAACTGATGCTAAACGTCAAAAGACTTCAGTATCCTATATTTTTTCATAGGCAACGCTTTAAAAGCCCCCATAGGTCATCAGTTTAGCGTTATGCAGGGGTTCTGATGCTACAATTATTGCTCTCACTTCGGCGTGTGCGGTGATACATAACATGTGTAGGACAATCGCAGGCGCCAAAGCGCCTGCATTTTTGTATAACTTTTGCATATTTGTGTGTGTCGGGGCGGGGTGGGGCTCTACAAGGTTTTTTTTATGTGTCTCTTTAAATGTTTAAAACTTTTTTTTTAGATTTTTACTTTACACTTTTATTGCTAACACATAGGGAACCAATAGTCCCCTATGTACTAGAATATTGGTGACAGGTACTCATTATTAGACATTCAGGCTATATTAGACCCCGGATGTCTCCTCTGTGCTCCGCTACAGCTGATGGAACACAGATGGTGTTCCATCAGCTGCTGACCCGAGCACAGCTCCAGTTGAATGGCAGCGCTGGTCCAGGAAGTGACGTCATACATGTCACTTCCTGGTCTTTGCTCAGGAGGGAGGCCCAGCAAATGTATGTCCGTGGAGCTCCTGCCGTCCTTCCCAGGGCCCCCCCCCATGAGTGCCCTGGGCCCGCAGGAGGGATTACGGCGCCCTAGACAGCAGTGCACCTTAGGCGGTCTGCCTAGTGGTAGCACCGGCCCTGATTGGGGTCTATGAATATCACAGCAATGCAAGGTTAGCCTGCAAGTCTAAGAGCAAATGTACAAAAAAGCGGCAACCACCCCAATCTATAACTGGCCTTTGCAGCTAGGTGCACATGAAACACACTTACCGACCAGACTGCAAAACAACCAAATTGACCCTGTCAAACAGTTTACGTTAAAAACAGAAGGGTTTTGTTTGCATACATTTGCAAATATATGCGTAAGCTGCAGTGCTTAGGCCAAGGGACCTCAGTATATACTGCAGTCCCATCTCTAAATTTCCAAAGTCTCCATAGTAGGAGCACATATAAGAATGGATAGAATAAAGTTATATTAAAGTCCTTTTTTTTGTTTAAAAATACCAAACATGTTATACTTACCTGCTCTGTGTAAATATTTTGCACAGAGCAGCCCAGATCCTTCTCTTCTCGGGTTCCTCGCCGGCGTTCCAGGCCCCTCCCTCCTGCCCCCACAGCAAGCAGCTTGCTATGGGGGCACACAAGCCACAGCTCTATGCGTCCATTCAGACACGGAGCCATGGCTCAGGCCTGCCCCCTCTCTCTCCTCATTGGCTTACTGACTTTGACAGCAGCGGGAGCCAATGGCACCCACTGCTGTCTCAGCCAATGAGGAGGCAGAGTCCCTGGACCTCGTGACTCTCCTGCAACTTTTCTGGATCCAGAGGGGGCTCAGGTATGTGGGGCTCCTGCACACAGGTTGTTTCATCTCAATGCATAGAATAACCTTTTGCCTTTAGAACCAATTTAAGGGCAGGTATTCCTGGAGGGAGCCCACCCCTAGGTAACCACTTCAGCCCCGGAAGTTTATCCTGCTTAAAGTGGAGTTCCACCCACTTTTACAACTCTTCAGTATCCCTCACTAAACTGTGCACTGTAAACAAATTGGATATTTTTTTTCTCAGCACCTACTGTATATCTGCTGTATTCATTTTTCACTTCCTCCTCCCTGGCCGCGGCCCATCGCATCATTTCCTGTTTGCAGTGCCTTCTGGGAAGGGGCGGCAACTTCCTCTGAAACTGCCGTTGCTATGGAAACCTGACTTGAAACCTATTACACTGCTTGTGCTGCACTGAGCATGTGCGAGATCTGCAAGGATGAGATCCAGGAAGAAATACAGTCTGGCTTCAGATGCCCACAATTAAGATGGCCACGGCCTGCTGTAAGTTTATAAAATAACAAACTACTGCTATAAACTAACAAAACAGACCTTAGTTTACAGACTAACTTTACTAGAATACATTAGGCTTGTGTATTATAGGGGTATTTTTATTTAAAAAGTACAATTTTGGCCGGAACACCACTTTAATTACTGGGCCATTTTTTGTGAAACAGCACTGCTTTGCTTTAACTGACAATTGTGCATCACTGTGCCCAGACAAAATTGACGTCCTTTTTTTTTTCCCCACAGAGCTTTCTTTTGGTGGCATATGAACCTAAAAAAAAACAAAAACCCTTCCTTTTCTTTTAAAGGAGTTGTAAAGGTAAGTGTTTTTTCACCTTTAATACATCCTATGCATTAAGGTGAAAAAACACCTGGCAGTGACCCCCCCCCTTTTACATACCTGAACCCTCGAACTTGTCCCACAGGGATGCACCTTCTCTCTGCTAGGGGGTTCTCGGCTGTTGATTGGATAGATTGATAGCAGCGCAGCCATTGGCTCCCGCTGCCATCTTGGGAGCACGCCTGCAAGGTAACCCCCCCTCGGGAGAACGCTTTTCCCAGGGGGTTATCTGATGTGGGAGGAGCCGCTGAGGGACCCCAGAAGACCAGGATCGGGGCCACTGTGTGCAAAATGAGCTGCATTGTGGAGGTAAGTATGACATGTTTGTTATTTTTAAAAAAATAAAAAAAAATACCTTTAGTGTCACTTTAAGTGAGAGCATGCATAAGGTCTGCACTTAGTGCTCAGCGGGGCCCCATTCTGTTACTGAGAGTAAGGTAACAGAGGTACATTGACTGATGGACTGGCTCCATATGCCCCTCCTAATACAACACATAAACCTGTGCAAGTGTGTAGGACAAGGGAGGACATCTTCTGGAGAAACTCCGCTTAGAACACTACACACAAGTGGCTTGTCTCTAAGTTGGAGGACTGCCTTAATGTTTGATTCTTCACCTGACCATGTCCCCCGCCTGGTCCCGGGAATTGGTGACCACGGCTTTGGGTGAGGGGTTACCTCTGTGCTAGCTGCCTGGCATAGCCCTAAAAACCCACCCCAGAGAGATAGTCCTCTCATATGACCCAGAACTTGGTGCCCAATGAGTTAGTGGGAAGTATGGGAGAAAAGGTTCATCCACACCCACCTACCCAACAACCATCCCGTGCCTCCTTACATGCCAATAAAACACGGCCTGGGACAGGTCATACATGTTATTGACGTGTGAATGAGGCCTTAGCAAAAAAGCGTGACTGAACTGATGACACCATTGTGAAGGAACAGAACACATGGAAGGGTCAGAGCCCAGTCACCAACCGAAGGGCAGACATCTCAAGTCTCCCGCGACCCGCATTTGACAGCAGGCTCACGGACAACCGCGAGTGCTGCACAATCTCCCGGCTGAGCCTGCCTGCACTGTCACAGGAGGCGTTTGAACATCAACTGCGAACGAAGCTCCCGAGCTCGGCTCTCATTGGTCCATGAGCGGTGCCTGCGTCAGCGAAAGGAGGGAAGAGTGAGGCGGGCCCGTGTGGTGAAATCATTCCCATGAGTGCGTCGCAATTGGTTGCTAGGCTCGGCTAATTTGCCTAGCAACTGAGCGTATTGAGGCGGGGTCACGTGGTGTTTCTGTGCATGTGCTGCCCACAGGAGCAGCACAATGTTTTGGTCTTACAAATAAAGCTTTGAAGGGAAAAAAAAAAAAGACGAAGCAGCAGTGAAAGTTCCTGGAAAGGGAGGGGACCGGAGCCATGCTTGAGCTGTATGTGAAGCTGGGTAAGAGGATATGGGGAGGGTTGTGTGTATATAGAGAACAATGCCCGATGATTGTTATTATTGATGATGATGAAGGATTCCACTTCACTTGGGCCTCATTCAGTAAATCTGATAGATGTGATGTTTGGACTTTACATGAAGGATCCAGTGTGATGGCCAAACAAATCTGCAAAAGAAATCTTTATCTGCTATTCATTTTGAACCCTTGCGGGGCGTGTTTAGTCAACTGAAGGGCAGCGTTTTCTATATTACATAAAGATTTCTTTTGCAGCTTTGTTTGGCCATCGGTAAAAACTCCGCCCCCACCACTGCCCATCATTTAAAAATCCACCCCCTTCATGTAACTATCCGCCCCTCACCTACATCAATGCGCCTCGGCAACGTGAGACAACAGCTGATCGTAAACGCAGCTATTCTGCGGCGCATGCGCAAAAACATCACGTGACCCTGCCTCAATATGCTCAGTTGCTAGGCAAACTAGCCGAGCCTAGCAACCAATCGCGGTGCACGCAGGGGAAGGATTTTACTGCATGGGCCCGCCTCCCTCCTTTCGCTGACGCAGGCACCACCAATGAGAGCCGAGCTCGGGAGCTTCATTCGCAGCCGCTGTTCAAACGCCTCCTGTGACAGTGGGTGACAGTGCAGGCAGACTCTCAGTCGGGAGATTGTGCCGCACTCGCGGGTGTCCGTGAGCCCGCTGTCAAATGTGGGAGACTCACGTGAGTCGCAGGAGACTTGAGATGTCTGCACTGGTATAGCTGCATTTAATTGGCACTGATGAGGCTGTATTTAATTAGGGTGGGGGTCGGCGTGAAGCGTCACCTTCCTGAGTTTGTCACCTCTCTGAAGTGAGCTTTTGCAGGTTGGGATGTCTGGAAGGGGGTCATATAAGGTAATCATCTCCTAACCACTTCAATACCGGCCTATTGTAATATGACGTCCACAGATGGGATCTCCCATCCTGGGTGGACGTCATATGACGGCCTCGGGTTGCCGGCCGTCTAGGGGGCGCGCGCGCGCGCCCGCCGCGTTGCTTGGGACCCGGTGCGTGTGCCCAGCGGCCGCAATGTCCGCCGGGCACCCGCGATTGCCCGTTAACCGGGCCGGACCGTGGATCTGTGTATGTAAACACACAGATCCACGTCCTGTCAGGTGAGAGGAGAGCGATCTGTGTTCCCAGAACGGAGGAACACTGATCGGTCTCCTCCCCTTGTGCGTCCCCTCCCCCTACAGTTAGAAGCATTCCCTAGGAAACACATTTAACCCCTCCCCGCCCCCTAGTGGTTAACCTCTTCACTGCCTGTCACATTTACACAGTAATCAATGCAATTTTATAGCATTGATCGCTGTATAAATGTGAATGGTCCCAAAAATGTGTCAAAAGTGTCCGCCATAATGTCGCAGTCACGAAAAAAAATCGAGATCGCCGCTATTACTAGTAAGAAAAATAAATAATTTTTTTTAAAAAATGCCATAAATCTATCCCGTATTTTGTAGACGTTATAACTTTTGCGCAAACCAATCAATATACGCTTATTGCGATTTTTTTTTACCAAAAATATGTAGAAGAATACGTATCGGCCAAAACTGAGGAAAAGATTCGTTTTTTTTTTTTAAAATGGAGATATTTATTATAGCAAAAAGTAAAAAATATTGTGTTTTTTTCAAAATTGTCGCTCTTCTTTTGTTTATAGCGCAAAAAATAAAAAACCGCAGAGGTGATCAAATACCACCAAAAGAAAGCTCTATTTGTGGGAAAAAAAGGACGTCAATTTTGTTTGGGTACAACGTCGCACAACCGCGCAATTGTTTTAAAGTGCGACAGCGCTGAAAACTAAAAATTGGTCTGGGAAGGAAGGGGTGAAAATGCCCGGTATTGAACCGGCTAATAACGGCCATTTGTGTGGAGTGTAGGATTCTATACCCCACTATTGTATACCGCACTCTTCTATCCCGGAACAGAAATGTTTCCACTAATCCTGAACAACAGCCGAATACCGCTCTGTCCTCCTCCTTCCACCCACCGGCCTCGTTGTATATAACGGCCCCCTCAGCCGCACCTGCTCCATTCAAAAAAAAAAAAACTCAACAAACCAGCCAGGCCCCGCCCCTTCCCTTTAATAGTGCCGCTAAACACACAGCCCCGCCCTTTTCTTCGCCTATCTCATTTCCAGCTTTAGATGTGATCCGGCCCCGCCCCCTGCTCTGTGTTTGTACTCGAAGGTGGCTGGCCCCGCCCACCCGGCTGCTCGCCGACAAGTGCTACTGAGATGAACGGAGCGCGTTCCCGCGAGATGCTGCAGCTGTGCTGATCGGAGGTGAGGGGGAGCGCGCCCGGTGACAGGTTCACGGGAGGAGGAAGGAGGGGGAGGAGAGTGTGGCTGGGATGGAAGAGGAGCGGAGAGCCGGGATGCGGCGAGGTAGGATGGAGAGTGTGTGATCCCCGGGGAGGAGGGGGGCTTCTGTCCATTGTGTGTCTGGGAGGACTCCATCCGGTGCACCGCACACAATGGACGGCTATGGACAGCACACTGTACAGGGGGAATCCGGGGCGACCCCCTCAAGGTGCATGTCTGATCATTGATGACCCCCGTACAGGGGAGGAGCAACACCTCCGGTACACTGTGACGTCATCACCGGGATTGTACAGGGACCGGGGATGGTGTGCCAGGGACAATGCCAGTACATGTTGGCACATTGCATGGCTTTAATACCCACCCTGTCTACTGAGGGCCACACATGTCCCCTGGTACCTGTGCAGTCCTCAGGATCTCTGTAGTCCTCATCCTCTGATCTGTATAATAGATCTCCCTGGAAGGAATGTCCTCTGTACACCCTCCGGACACTTTATTAGGTACACCCTCATATACCGGGCTGGACCCCCTTATTCCTTCAGAACTGCCTTCATTCTTCATGGCATAGATTCAGCAAGGTGTTGGGAACATTCCTCAGAGATTTTGGTCCATAGTGACATGATCACATCACATAGTTGCTGCAGATTTGTCGGCTGCACATCCATGATGTAAATCTCCCGTTCCACCACATCCCAAAGGTGCTTTATTGCATAGCTGCCAATTGTCCCTGATTTGGAGCAATGTCTCTCTGTCCCCTTTTCCTCCTCATTTGTCCCTCATTTTGGTCTGATCTATATAGTTGTATATAAAATGGACTTTTTATCTTTCAAAAAGTATTTTCCAGTGCTAAACCTTTCATTTAATTTCTAAATTGCTGCATTTGTAAATTCCAAAAGCCAATATAAAGGAATAGAAGTGGTAAAAAAAACACTTGTGGGTTTAACCAATCTTGTGTTTTTTTTTGTACAATTCTCCTTTAAGGGGGTGTGGCAGGGGGTGTGTCCTATGCCTGCATAGTTTTGCTGGTAGGTGTCCCTCATTCCTATCTCAAAAAGTTGGGAGGTATGTTTATTGGATGAGATCTGGTGATTGTGGAGGCCATTGGAGTACAGTGATCTCATTGTCATGTTCAATAAACCAGTGGTGAGATGATCTGATCTTTGTGACCTTATGCATTATCCTGCTGGAAGGAGCCATCAGAAGATGAGTACACTGTAGTCATAAGTGCGGTTCACACTGGGAAGACTTGTCAGGTAGTGACTTAGCCGCCTGACAAGTCCCGTTCTGTACAATAGAACCGTTCTAATAGGAGCGACTCAAGTCACTCCGACTTAAAAAAAAGGTTCCTGTACGACTTTGGGGGCGACTTGCATTGACTTCTATACAGAAGTCGTTTTGCAAGTTGCCGCTCCTGTCGTGTCCTGGGTCGCCTGAGGCAGTCGTGCCGCCCCAGTGTGAGCCGACACTAAAGGGATGGACATGGTCAGCAACAATACTCAGGTAAGCCGTGGTGTTTAAACCATACTCAATTGGTACTAAGGGGTCCAAAGTGTGCCAAGAAAATATCCCCCCCACACCATTACATCACCACCAGCCTGAACCATTGATACAAGGCAGGATGGATCCATGCTTTCATGTTACGCCAAATTCTGACTCTACCACCTGAATGTCGCAGCTGAAATCAAGACTCATTAGACCAGGCAACGTTTTTCCAATCTTTTATTCTTCAATTTTGGTGATCCTGTGTGACTTGTAGCCTCAGTTTCCTGTTCTTAGCTGACAGGAGTGGCAGCCGGTGTGGTCTTCTGCTGCTGTAGCCCATCTGCTTCAAGGTTCGATGTGTTGTGCGTTCAGAGATGGTATTCTGCATACCTTGGTTAGAACGAGTGGTTATTTGAGTTACTGTTTTCTTTCTATCATCTCGAACCAGTCTACCCATTCTCCTCTGACATCAATAAGGCATTTTTGTCCACACAAATGCCGCTCACTGGATGTTTTCACTTTTTCAGGCCATTCTCTGTGAATCCTAAAGATAGTTGTGCGTAAAAATCCCAGTAGATCAGCAGTTTTTTTTAAATATTCAGACCAGCCCATCTGGCACCAACAACCATGCCAAGTTCAATGTTTAGTGAATGTCCCATATCACACTTACCTTTTCATGGTGCTTTTGGTTCACATCTGAGCAGGTGTAGGAGGTGTGTAAGGCTAGGATTTGTGATATATATATAATTTTTTACCACTACTATTCCTTCATATTGGCTTTTGGAATTTACGAATGCAGCAATTTAGAATTTATTTTTTTTATGCGTCTGTGTTTTTTGAAGTCTATGGAACCAAAAACACAACCTGCTGCAGGCAAAAAAAAAGTCCCTGACCCTTTCCAGAAAAGGCACCAATGTGAATGTGACCCATAAGAAATCATGGTAAATGGACTGTATATTACTGTAAAATGTAAACCACATAGGTATGAACCTAACCCAAATGCACTAGAAATCGCACTGGGTTTTTGGGAGCTGCACAGTGATATGCGGTTTCCCTGCGGCTGCGTTCTGGAAAGAGGTGTAGGGACGTTTTCCCTGCGTTTTCTGTAGGTACCGCTACCTTAAATGACTAAGCTGCTGTGCCTGGGAAAGCAGCATCGTGTGATCCCAGACTTATGCAGGATAAACCTATAACAAGCCCGGTGACTCTTGTGTCGTTCTCTTCTCACCTGTCACGTTCCATCCCACCCTACCATCTTGAATTGGGAGCTCATTATCTCTTCTTGTTTGCACAGCCAGGTCCCTGATGACGTTCCCTCCATCCCATGCACGCGCAGACATGGCACACATCATGTATAACAATGGTTCTCATACCCTGTCGTCAAATAAGGCCATGTTTTGGGAATTTCTCTTAGATAAAATAGCTGTCCAAAATACCAAGCCGTTGACTTATTTAAAGCACCTGTGCAAGATAAAGGAAAACCTGCAAACATGGCCTGTTGGGGTTTCTCGAGGACAAGGTTGAGAGCCACTGGTGTAGAAGACATGGTCTGAAAAGAACGCAATACTTTGGCTCCACAGTCTCCTTGGATGAGTGACTTGTATATCTCAGAAGGCTGCGGGAGGCCATTATACTTTCTCACCTAGGTGAGGAATCCCAAAGGGGACACAAGTGGGGGAAAGGAAGTTGGTTCTATGAGTGAAGGTCCACGTTAAATAATGGACAAGTCACTTTTCAGAGGTCTGTAGGGATCATAAATGTGGAAACATTGATTTGTATAGGGAACTGTTCTAGCTGTGATCTCTAATAGTCTCACATAATGAGGTTCATTTATTAAAATATGTTCTCAAAGCTTAAACAAGCTGAAGTTAGAAGCTGATTGGCTGCCATGTACAGCTGAACCCGATTTTGCACTCTTCAGTAAAGTAAATCTCCCCCAATATGTCTCCAGGCTATGATGGTCTCCAACAACTGTAGCACACGCGCGGTTCCTAGGCCGCTGTTTGGGGCATGCCCACAGTCTCTGGCTGATAACATCAGGGGCCCCTTATCATAAATGCATTTCCCACCACTATTCTAAGCCTTGACCACTATATCTAAAAAGTAAGGGGAAATCCAAAAAGTTAAATTTCCCATTAAAACAGGAATAGAGGGGGGAATCTTCAGTTGGGGACACTTATTTTGATGACAATTGTCATTAAAGTGAAGTGAAGAGAAATCTCCCAATGGAAAACAGATGGCAAAAAGCCTGGCAGGGTATCTGACTGTACCCTACGCTACCCAAAAGCTTGAAGTACAGTCAGAGCTCATTTGGCTGTACTTCTTCTGTGGATCACTGTTGGCTGATGTCGCAGAGCCGGTCCAGGCTGGGGAAAGATGGTGACCATATGGTCGGGATCCACCCAGGAGCCTGGATTGGCACCTGGCTCAGCCTCTCAGCAAGCTGTTGAGAGCCCGAGCCAGCACTCCAGTGAGGGGGGGGGGGGGTAGCGTGGGGCAGAGCAGACAGCAGTCACTAGCTATCTGCTCAAGAGTGGCAGGGAGAACTGAGCAATCAGTGGTGTTTGCTCAGTTCTCACTCTTAGCCCACCTTCACACTGAGAGCCGGTTTGAAATCATGCAAGTTCAGCTGAACCTGCACGATTTCAAACTGGCATTTCAGTCCAACTTCAGAGGCGAGTTGACAGTCATCTGTGCGGGTTCCTGCACAAATGTCTTATTTAAATCACCTCCAAAGTCGCCAAAAGTAGCGCAGGAACTACTTTTGGGAATGTGTGCAGCGCCGCAAAGTCGGTGCACCGATTCGGTAGGTGCCATAGGCGGTAATTTGACATCAAATCGGCCCGATGTGAACGTGGGTTTAGAGATGGTGGGGGACAGATGAAGCATAGCCTGCCATCTGATCTACAGTTCACTGACATGAAAATAAATGTGTAAAATCCATTCCCTGCAATCATTACACATGCTCGGGATGCACTTAGCAGAATGTAAAATAATCAGCTTTTAGATTGTAAGCTCTTAGGAGCAGCCTCCTCCCAACTGCTCTGACCCCAGCCAACAATGTCATTCTATCAGCAGGGCAGGGGGTGGGAGGAGCTGCAGGTCTGGATGGAGGGTGGGAGCTGCCCAACTTATTAAATTAGAGGGCGATTACCCACCTCCTGCTCTGTCCAGCTCCTCCCGCCTCCTGCCCTGCTGATAGGATGAGCCCCGGGAGAGGGCACACAGGCTGCTAAGTGGCATGGCTGCAGTCCAGACTGGAATGTCATGAACCGTGGTCCCTGCTCACCTTCTGCTGTGTGGCCCTTCTACCAACAGGCCACAGAGCGGTACTGGCCTGTGTCCCGGGGGTTGGGATCTCCTGTTCTAGTGGATTGCTGTAGTACCACAAGGGCTCCTTTAGTCCCGCTGCTATTCTTTTTGGCTATTTTGTTATTCCTGGTTGGATCACTTTAATAAAATAATCCTGTGTATTAGGTCCCTGTAGGGTTTCAGCCCAAAGGTACCCCCTTTACCTATCCATAACAGTAAAACAAAAAACTTCCAGGGCCCATTCTGATTGGTGCATTATGGTAATGTGGGATAAAACACGTGGTTACCAGAATTTCAGCTATTCCTGTGTATGTTGGGATCTGAACATTTTTGGCTCAGAATAGTAGCTGATCGCTGGAACTTGTTCCAATTACTCTGGGAAAGCGTTCCTTGTGGTCACATTACACGGGTTTGTATGGCTTTTGGTTTTATGACTTTTATTCATGTTTGACAGCATTATGTGAAGTGCGCAGTGTTGTGTCTGTTGGGGAGATAATGTCTGTCTTCTGCTCTATATCTGTCCCTTTCAGGAAGTGGTTACGTCTGTTTTTACTAAGGGACCCTCATCTGTATTCCACAGCTGCTCCCTTATCAGAGTACATTGCATAACATTATTTTGGTTGTGTTATCACGGCCTGCCCAACATGTGGTACACAGTTCTATAATCAGAATAACATTAACATGGCCGCTTCTTTATGAAACCTATTCTGTTTTTTTTCATTCCATATGAATCTTTAACTGCTTCAATACCAGGCACTTTTACCCCCTTCCTACCCAGGCCAATTTTTCAGCTTTCAGCACTGTCACACTCTGAATGACAATTGCACGGTCATGAAACGCTGTAACCAAACAAGATTTTTGTAATTTTTTAAAAGACCGAGCTATCTCTTGGTGGTATTTAATCACCACTGGGTTTTTTATTTTTTGATTAAAAAAACAAAAGACCAAAAATTTTTACTTAGTTTCTGTAAGGTCTCCTGCACACTGCAGCTCAAAAAAGCGTTTGAGCTTTTATTTCTGCCTATAAAAGCCTGAAGAGGCTTGCTCTTTCTCATGTTTTTATTGAGCGCTTTCACGCTCTTTTGAGCATATAAAAAAGGGAAAAAAGGGGGGAAACCTGCGCTACAAAGCAAGAAAATTATAGTGACTGCAGCTGCAACAAATACCACAAATATCAGTGAGGTGTAAACAAATTAAACAAAAAAATGTGCACTTGCTTTAAATGATATATATCGTTATATTAATAATCATGTGTATAGGTTATAAAGGAAATTAACTCCAAGTGAAAATTATCGCTAAACTACACGATATGGACAATATAAAAAAATCAGTGCTGAAATTCATATATATTGAAAAGAATGAATTTACAAGAAAAAATATTCAATTCATAACAATAAACTTAAGAAAAAGTGCAAAGAGTAGTGTTCAGGTTCAGTCCAACCCAAGGGGAAAAATTAAAAATGTGAAATTGCATGAGAAAATTAAAATCGCACAGGTAAAAAAACGCATATCCACAGTTCATTCAATGCATCCCATGTGAGTGAGTAGGGGGGAGAAATAGAAGAACGTGAGGAGACTTCCAGCCACCAGTGGATCCAGGGGATGATAAAAGATGTACCCTTACCAGACAAGTACATCAAATAAAGGCATGCAGATATGGCCCTCTGCAGGGACAGATGGATAGCGGATCAGCCGGCATGCACCGCATACAGCAGGAAATACTTCCGGTACTTCAGCGTTGAAAGAAGCGCTAGCCCATCACAGGAACAATGGATGAGAAAGGAATGGGGGGGGGGGGAGAGAAAAGACTCCGATGGTGTAGTAAATTTGGGGAATTTTTATTGCCTCAATAAGCCAAGGGTCATATTACAAAGATAACAGGAAAATCGAAGGTAAAAAAACTTTAAAAAGCTGGCATAAAATAGGATAAGAACGCCCGTGCACAATCATATGGGGCTCGATAGCGTAATGGCGATACACCGCGTAGCCACGCCCTACATGTTTCGTCATACGTGACGTCTTCATGTGCAAGCGCACATCTTTTGAGCATATGCATTTTTTTTTCCACAAACTTTTCTTGATAGTATTTTCTTAACCACTGTATAAACAAAACAGAAAGCTGGAACAAACATTTTTGAGCTCTTTGGGGCACTAGCTTCTCTCAAAAAACGCGAGAGCTTAAAAGCCTGCATGAGCTTTTATAAAATTTTGTAAATAAGTAATTTCTTCCTGCATTGCTGGGCGCTGACTGGCCTGCACTGCTGGGGTTGCACTGATGTTCAGTGCCCTGATTATTTGTGCAGATCTCCCCTGCGAGGAAATACCGCTGATCGGCTGTCCTTTCCTCATGCGCTGTCAGTGTGAGGAGAGTCGATAACCGGCATTTCCTTGTTTACGTGTGATGAGCTGTGATTGAACACAGCATCGGCTCTTTACCAAGATCGGGGATGCCCTGTGTCCCCCCATAAACTCCTGTGGGGAGAAGTCGTATGACATTGTCCCAGAACGAGAGAGCCACCTTGCGCCCGTCATTTATATGTCGGTGGGAGGTGGTTAAAAAATTTTGCAAAAAATGGCCTGGTCAGGAAGGGGGTAAAACCTTCTGGAGCTGAAGTGGTTAAAGTGATTGTAAAGGATCGTTTTTAATTTTTTTTTAAAATAACAAACCTCTCATACTTGCCTCCACTGTGCAGCTCATTTTGCACAGAGTGGCCCCGAACATCCTCTTCTGGGGCTCCCCGGCGACTCTCGCGGGTCCTACCCGCATTAGATAACCCCCGAGGAGAAGCGCTCTCCTGAGGGGGTTACCTTGTGGGCACGCTCACATTTTGCGTCCACAGACACGAACGCCGGACTTGGCCCTGCCCCCGCGTCATTTGATATGATTGACAGCAGCGGGAGCCAACGGCTGCGCTGCTATCAATCTATCCAATCGAGAGCCGGGACCCTGTGGCGAGAGGGACAGCGCATCACTGCCGAGGAGATGAAGGGGTTCAGGTAAGTAAAACGAGGGGACTGGGGGGCTGGTGGCTGCCAGGTTTTTTTTTTTTCACCTTAATGCATAGAATGCATTAAGGTGAAAAAACATGAGCGTTTACAACACCTTTTAAGCTTTGACAAAAAAATAAAAATCTGAAAGCTGACCCTTGTGTCTCTTATCAGTGGGAGGAATAGTGCCCCAAGGGCCGGATCAGGACAAGCAAAGGCCGCAGTTTGGAGACCACTGCCCTAGATGAACAAGTGGCCTGGTCAAGGAACCGTGGCCTACTCCAGGCAAGCTCCAGTTGGGAAAAGCTATCGGCAGTCTTGCATAAAATTGCTTCTACACCCTGTTCCAAATTATTATACCAATGATATTTTTCTCATTTACCTAAATAATTGATGTAAACAGTCAGCATAGTTCTCATGTTATTAACTATTAAGAGTACGATTCATATTTTATTGAACAAACCCCCTAATAACCGTTTTTTTTTTTTTTTTTCCCCAAAATAAAAAAGTTACAATGCACTGTTCCAAATTATTACGCACAGTAAGTTTCAAAACACTTTATAGGTTGTAAAGAACTGAAAATTGTCATTTGTTGTGTTTGCAGCATATTTACTGAAATCGAAAGCTATTTCAATCAAACTTTGAACAACATTTTAACTTTTTAAACATTTTAACATAGGACCCCTTATTTGATAGCAGCCTCACAAGTCTTGCATCCATTGAACTTGTGAGTTTTTGGACAGTTTCTGCTTGAATTTGTTTGCAAGATGTCAGAATAGCCTCCCAGAGCTGCTGTTTAGATGTAAACTGCCTCCCACCCTCATCGATCTTTTGCTTGAGGATTCTCCAAAGGTTCTCAATAGGATTGAGGTCAGGGGAGGATGGAGACCACACCATGACTCTCTCCTTTTATCCCCATAGCAGCCATTAATGCAGAGGTATTCTTTGCAGCATGAGATGGTGCATTATCATGCATGAAGATGACTTTATTACAGAAAGCATAGTTCTTCCTTCTGTACCAGGGAAGGAAGTGGTCAGTCAGCAACTCCACATACTTTACAGAGGTCATCCTTACACCTTCTGGGACCCTAAAGGGGCCGACCAGCTCTCTTCCCATGATTCCGACCCAAAACATGACTCCACCACTGCCTTGCTGACGTCACAGCCTTATTGGAACAGGGTGACCGTCCACCAACCATCCACTACTCCATCCAGGGATGGAGTAGTGGATACGGCACTCATCAGTGAACAGGACTGTTTTAAAATTGGTCTTCATGTATTTTTCTGCCCAATGCAGCCATTTCTGCTTGTGAGCATTGGTTAGTGGTGGGCGAATAGAAGGTTTATGCACAGTTGCAAGACTCTGGAGGACTCTACACCTTGATGTCCATGGGACTCCAGAGACACCAGCAGCTTCAAATATGTTTGCTGCTATGTAATGGTGTTTTAGCAGCTGCTCTCTTGAACCGATGCATGGAGAAATCTTCCTCAATGTGCCTTTTTATATGCACGAAACCCGTCTGTGCTTTGAATCGGCCACAAATCTCTTAATAGTGCGATGATCACGCTTAAGTTTTCGTGAAATATATAATGTTTTCATACCTGATCCAAGGCATTGAAATATTTCACTCTTTTTGGAAGCAGAGAGATTCTTTTTCTTCCCCATATTGCTTGAAAATGGTGCTCTGCTTAATAATGTGGAACACCCTCCTTTAGTAGTTTTTCCTTTTAATCGGGCTCACCTGGCAATCTAATTATCACAGGTGTCCGAGATTGTTTTCAGTGATCAAAAAAGCCCTGAGACACAATGCCATCCATGAGTTAAACTGAAAAACAAAATATTTAACCACTTCAATATGGATGTCATATGACGTCCTGGGCTTTGAGCAGGTATATCTGAATGATGCCTGTAGTTACAGACATCATTCAGATATTGCCGGTTTCAGCTGGCGAATCTCTACACCATAGGAACGATCATAGCGGGCGTTCCGCCACTTGATCGTTCCTATGGGAGGCGAGAGGGGATGTCCCCCCACCCCCACCCCTCCCGCCGCGCTCCGGTGCTTGCTCTGACTCACCGTTACGATCGGTGGGGCGGAGAGTGGATCCGCCGGCGCCGGATGTAGATCATAGAGATTTCCGGCGGACCAGATGGTCCCCGGAGTCTCTATGATCGTCGGAGGCCGGGCGCGATGTTATGTTGTTACGCCTGGCCTCTCCATTCAAAAAAACGGCGCCGCTTCGGCTGGGAAGCGGCGATCGTTTTATTTATTTATTTTTTTTATTTCAGGCTTCCCAGCCTAGAGGTGGGATATGGGGTCTTTATTGATCCCATATCTCACTATTAAGAGCACCTGACATCTCATATTGCTATTACAAGGGATGTTTACATTCCTTGTAATAGGAATAAAAGTGATCAATTTTTTTTTTTTTCAAAAAAGTGTCAAAATAAAAAAAATAAAATATAATTAACAATAAAAAAAATAAAATAAAAATTTTTTAAAGCGCCGCTGTCCCCGTGTGCTTGCACGCAGAAGCGAACGCATACGTAAGTCCCGCCCACATATGAAAACGGTGTTCAAACCATACATGTGAGGTATCGCCGCGAACGTTGGAGCGAGAGCAATAATTTTAGCCCTCCTCTGTAACTCAAAACATGTAACCAGTAAAAAAATTTCAAGCGTCGCCTATGGGGATTTTTAAGTACCGAACATTGGCGCCATTCCACGAGCGTGTGCAATTTTGAAGCGTGACATGTTAGGTATCTATTTACTCGGCGTCACTTCATCTTTCACAAAATGCAAAAACATTGGGCTAACTTTACTGTTTTTTGTTTTTTTTTTTAAACACAAAACAGTTTTTTTCCCCAAAAAAACACGTTAGAAAAATTCCTGCGCAAATACTGTGTGAGATAAAAAGTTGCAACAACCGCCATTGTATTCTCTAGGGTCTTTGCTAAAAAAAACATATATAATGTTTGGGGGTTCTATGTAATTTTCTAGCAAAAAAATGATGATTTTTACATGTAGGAGCAAAGTGTCAGAATTGGCCCGGTATTGAAGCGGTTAATCTTTATGACACTGAAATAGAATTTGCATAATAATTTGGAACAAGGTGTATAAAGTAATAGTCCTATCACGTGTATGGTGACTGCAATGGGTGTAAGGAGTGGACTGCCCCTGTTGTGTGTGCTTACTGCTCATTGCACTGGTTCTGTGATATGTAGTGACAACCTTTTACATTGAACAGGTCCCCGTCCTAGTTTATGGTGAGTTCTTGCTTTGTATTACACCATAGAGGTCCTGGTTCCTCTTTCTGGATATTGTTTTCCAGGTGGACTTTATTTTACTTTGTATTCTGTTTGCATAATATGCAAAGCAGTCTGCATCTTTAAAATAAAGGAATTTGTCTTCGTTTTGTAAATTTTTATCTCCATTACTGAGCTGTTTCCATAATATTGATTCAAAAAATCATTCAAAACATCATGATGTAATATAACGTGGACAAATGACAGGTGTAATAAAGAGAGAAGCGGTAATGAAATGAGTAAGCCCTCCAGCTGACTCTCTATGGGGGGGAGGGAGTTAACAAAGATTGGTGTATAGAGAGAAATGAGCCAGTCTCTATATACACACTTGTATAGTTTCTTCTACACCCAATAAATAAGTGTCCCACGGGAAATTGTTCATTGGTTGCATGAGATTGCACGGTCTGTACACATCTCCTCTCCCCCTTCTTGGTTGTACCTCCTCTTTGCCCTTCCTCCCCACAGTATTTACACCACTGGCATGGTTTTTGAGGCTGAGGGGGGGGGGGGGGCACTGTGGGTTTTCTTTAACTAGTTAGACTGCCTGCCGCAGTTGTACTGCAGCAGGTCGGCTCCCCTGCAGGAATCGCCATCATTGTACATCAAGTGCGTACACAGAGATTTGTGGGCGCGCGCCCATTCACGAGCGGGGGAGCCAACCAGCGCGAGTCCACCGGCGAACCCACAATCGCTCCAGAGACAGGCAGAACGGGGATCTGTCAGTGTAAACAAACAGATCCCCGTTCTGTTAGGGGAGGAGAGACAGATTGTCTATTCCTAGTGATTAGGAACAGTGATCTCTCTCCTCCTCCAGTCAGTCCAGCCCCCATACAGTTAGCAACACCTCCCAGGGAACACACTTAACCCCTTGATTGCCCACTAGTGTTAACCCCTTCCCTGCCAGTGACATTTATACAGTAATCAGTGGCTATTTTTAGCTCTGATCGCTGTATAAATGTCAATGGTCCCAAAAAAGTGTCCGATCTGTCCACTGCAATGTCGCAGTCCTGCTAAAAAATCGCTGATCACCGCCATTACTGGTAAAAAACAAATAATTACAAATGCTATGAATCTATTCCCTATTTTGTAGATGCTATAACTGCTGCGCAAACAATACAATATACGCTTATTGTGGTTTATTTTGTACCAAAAATATGTAGAAGAATACATATTTGCCTGAACTGATGAAGAAATTTTTTTTTGGGGGGGGGGGGGCGCTATTTATTATAGCAAAAAGTAAAAAAAATAAAAAAATTTTTTTTTTTTTGTTTATAGCGCAAAAAAAAAAAAAAAAACGCAGAGGTGATCAAATACCAGCAAAGAAAGCTCTATTGTGTGTGTGGGGAAATAAAGGATGCCAATTTTGTTTGGAAACCGCACCGCACGACCAAGCAATTGTCAGTTAAAGCAATGCAGTGCCGTATCACAAAAAATGGCCTGGTCATTAAGGGGGCAAATATTCTGGTCCTTAAGTGGTTAAAGAGCAACTGAACTTTGGAAGGACTGGTCACTGGGACTGAAGGTCCACTTTAAGGACCAGTTCACACCAGAACCTGTTGTGGGAAAGGCGCATTCCATGCTCTTTCCTGCACCACATTTGAACGCACTGCCCTTGCGATCTGCCTATGGGTGCCAATGTATTGTTAACAGCACCCCAAACGCAGAGTCAAAAATGCAACGTGTTTGTAGGCACCAAAACTCAAATGGTCCAGTACCATGCGATTTGGTTCAGGTTAAAAGTAGTTCTAGAGAGATGCATTTTTTTTTTTTTATATAGCGCAAAGAGGCTTTAGAACGCCTGTCAGACTTTTATTGCCGTCTGTTGGGGAGATTCACCCTCTATTTGTCCAGGTTACTTTTATCACTGAATTAGAGGGAGAAAAAAAATCCCAAATTTTGTGTTGTCCCCAGAACAGGAATAAATGGGAAATCTTCCAATGGGGACCCTAATTCTGGTGACAACCAGGAATTCCCTCACTTTAAGGGGGTTTCCTCTCACTTCTTGTTTTGGCTATTGGACAGAAAGTCTCCCCACTGGGACACAGGTGGCAAAATGGGGGGAGAGTTTTACCTTTTTTTTTTTTTGGTCGTACTTTCAAGAGCTTGCTCTTCATTAGGCCTCATGCGCACTGGGCCATACACACTAATGCCTTGTACACATGATCGAACATTCTGACAACAAAATCCTAGGATTTTTTCTGAAGGATGTTGGCTCAAACTTGTCTTGCATTAACACGGTCACACAAAGTTGGTCGGAAATCTCGAACGTCAAGAACGTACAACACGTACGACGAGCCGAGAAAAATGAAGTTCAATAGCCAGTGCGGCTCTTCTGCTTGATTCCAAGCATGCGCTACACTTTGTGCGTCGGAATTTTGTACACACGATCGAAATTTACGCAAACAGATTTTGTTTTTGGAAAAATTGAGAACCAGGTTTCAAATTTTGTGCCACGGAAATTGCGATGGAAACTGTCCGATGGAGTCTACACATGGCCGGAATTTCCGAGAACAAGCTCCCATCGAACATTTTCCGTCTGAAAATCCGACCGTGTGTACGGGGTATTAGGCTGTTTGGAAAAGGAGCATTTACAAGCTGAAAAAAAAAGTCACTAGAGTAGTCAGGAGATGAGCATTTAGACAGAAAATCTGTGCGTAAGTGTGTGTTAATGTATTCTAATAGCCAGAATAAATTATTATTCTAGTGAATAGAATACACTAATGACAAATGTGCGATTGTACATAAAAACACGTGCAAAAGGCAGCTTTTACTGTATTTTTAAGTAGCAGTTCTCCTGCCAGGACAAATGGCGTTTAGAGGAGCAAACGCTCAATGTGCATGAGGCATTAGCCTGGGTTCACACTTGTGCAGGACACAGCATGTGATTTGGATAGGATTAGAATCACCATATTGCTATTCAAATTATATGCGATTCTTTGCAGTGCGATTTGAGCCCATTCATTTTGTATGGGCTAAGTTTGCGCTTCAACTTTTTTTTGCCGCACCGGAATCTGATCGCATGGGTGTTCACACCCATTTTATTGCAATCGCACTGCGGTTTGTGACCTGTTTTGGGGTGTCATTAATTTAACACTGACACCAGGGGCGGATTGCATGAAAAAGGCGCGATTTCATTGTGGTGTGGAAAACGCTCAGGATTCTCTGCGTTTCCTGCACTGCATTTATGTAAACTGGGGCTCAGTGTACATGGCTGCAATGTTTTTTGGCAGATCGTGTATAGAGCAGGAACCTTTTTTGTTTTCAATGTTCTGGGGCAGATGTCCCCAACCAATGGCTCTTGTGGGTACTACAATACTGTTGAAGGACAGGTGGTGGCGGGTGGCCTGGACAAAGACGTGGAGAAATGTCAGGTCTTTATAGTCACGATCTGTCAGTCTCTGGGTGTGCCGCTTTAATTTCTGTCATTTCATTTCCCCTTGAATTTACTAAGAATATAATATATATTTAAAATAAAATTAATTTTATTTTGTGTATATATGTAAATGTTTTTATTACTACTTGACCTCTGGAAGATTTACACCCCTTCATGACCAGGCAATTTTTTGCGATACGGCACTGCATTGCTTTTAACAGACAATTGGTAGACAGCGTGGTCATGCAACACTGTACCCAAATAAAATGTCATTTTATTCACACAAATAGAGCTTTCTTTTGGTGCTATAAACAAAAAAAACATCAATTTAACAAAACAAGAAAAAAAAAAAAAAATTTTTTTACCGTTTTGTTAAAAAAAATATCCAATTAAAAAAAAAATCAAATGTCTTCATAAATTTAGGCCAATATGTATTCTGCTACATATTTTTGGTTAAAAAAAACCCAAAGCGTATTATGCTTGGTTGCACAAAACTTATAGGGGTTTATTTAGTAAAGGCAAATCTACTTTGCACTACAAGCGCATTGGAAGTGCAGTCGCTGTAGATCGGAGGGGGACATGCAAGGAAAATAAACAGCATTTTTGCTTGTGCATGATTGGATAATAAAATCTGCAGAGCTTCCCCTCATTTCAGATCTTCCCCTCCATTTTAAAGCGACTGCACTTGTAGTGCAAAGTGAATTTGCCTTTAAGCTGGATTCACACCTATGCATTTTTAGTGCTTTTTGCATTTTACAGATTTGCACTACAGAACGTGTTCCATAGGAAACCATGTTAGATGGACTGTAGTGCAAATCTGCAAAATGCAAACAGCATAAAACTGCATAGATGTGAATCCAGCTTTAGTAAATCAACCCCACAGTGTCTACAAACTATGGGATATATACTGGGATTTTTATTTTTATACTAGTCATGCGACTAATAGCGGGATTGTGATATCGCGGCGTATATTCTGATACGAAAACCCCTTTTCACACTGAGGCAGTTTTCAGGCATTTTAGCGCTAGAAATGGGGCCTGAATACTGCCTCCCATCTGATTGTGAAAGCCTGAGTGCTTTCACACTCGTGCGGTACGCTTGCGTGGCATTGGGGGGAAAAGTCCTGAAAGCAGCATCTTTGGGGTGGTTTGGGAGCCCCCCCCTGTCAGAATGAAGCTCTGTCTTGTTTACATAGGCAGCGCTCCATTCTGTGTGCTTTCCCAATGATCGGTGGGTGCCGGCGGACATCCATTTGCTGGTACCCGTTGACCGACGTTTGCTTTGGCAAATCACAGCAGAAGTGACATGCGTGCGCAGCCCCTACTCAGAAGTGCCCGATCACATACTAGGTACATGATCTGGCACAGAAGAGCATCCTTGTGATGCGGTCGGAAAATGGTTACGGTGTGTGTGGTTGTGTGTGTGTGTGTGTGTTTTTTGTAAGGATTTTTAATAAAGATTTACAATCCTGTTGAAATTTGTCTTGGCAACCTTTTTACACTTTCAGTCGGTGGTGACAGATAATAATGTGACTAGTTTTGGACTTTCCTGGTCAGTCATGGTGGTTCTCAGGTAGTTTTGGCACGGGGGGATTTGTTTGCTCAGTGAATACAATGGAGTATTCGGCAGAGACCGGTGTCCATTACAATGGGCCTCATTCTAAAGACACAGGTTTAGTGATCGGGTCTCCTATCATTATGGGATGTTCTGTTTCTAGGAATGGTCCGTTGACTTGGTTTGAAAAGTTTGACTGGTGACTTGTTCTTCCAATGACCAGGACAGTATTTTAGTGTGCGGGTAGATGTGCGTCTGTCGGGGTTGCGTGGAAAATTTTATTTTTTCACAGCTAAATATTTGATAGCCATAACATTTCTGTGACCTACTTTACGCGGTATCTGCTTGATGTATATTGATGTAACAAGTCTTTAGCAAACAGATGGTAACTACTGCAAGGAAGAAGAATGATTTCCTGTTTGCGAAAAAAAAAAACAACCCTTCTATATATTGTGTTTTCTGACGTCGGGAAGGTTTTCATCCCTGCAGTGTCTCTAGAATATGGTAAAGAGATGTACTTGTTTTGTTCAGCAGTTTACTTTTACTTTTTCCATGTATTTATTATATGGGTGTTTATATTGTGCACAAGGCGTGTGTTTCCATACTGGCCAGAGGCAGTTCCGCACACACCCTGGCCCTTTGCAAACAATAGGAAACAGTAACTAGATGGATTCTTGGCTGGATCAACTTGTCTGCTCTGCACAACTCGGCTGATAACGTTATTAAAGAGAAACTCCGGGTCTGGGTGATGAGTAAAATGAAAGCACATCTTAACTCGAGAACAAAAATGTAATGTATTGAAGCTTAACAATCCTTGGATGTGGTGGCTGCATTCATTTGTATTTTTTATGTATTTTTTTTTTTTTTTTTCCCATGATGATCAGTAATGAGCACAGGTAGGTTCAGCACTCCAAGCCTCTCTACCGCCCATGGATGTATATGTGTAGTGTGTGGGTTATAGATTTCTATCATTTTGAGGCTTGGGGTTAATTTACTAAAACTGGAGAGTGCAAAATCTGGTGCAGCTGTTCATAGAAACCAATCAGCTTCCAGGTTTTATTTTTTGTCTAAGCTTAATTGAAAAATACTGAAGTTGGCTACCATGCACAGATTTTGCACAACCCCTTTTATCTGTACATACTATCACTAGTCCTCTTTTTTTCATTTTACTTCCAATCATAGGGTTTCGAATTAAAATGGAACTATTGGCAAAAATGTACTTATTTTTTTCATTTTGGATAGACTAAGGAAAGGTTATAACCTCTGTAATGTTTACTTTTGCCATCTTTGTCCCACTGGGGAAATTTACCTTAATTTCCTGTCCCATAGCCCAAACAGGAAGTGGGAGGAAATTCCTGCAAATTAAGGGAATCTCTTGGGGACCCCAGGTCACCAGAACTAGTGTCCCCATTGGAAGACTCCCCCTCTATTGCTTTTCTAGGGACAGCCCAAAATTTGGGATTCTTTTACTGTGACTTTCAATGATGATGGTAAACAGGACAAATAGAGGGGGTGAATCTCCCTAACGTGGAAACAAACTGCAATAAAAACTGGTGGGTTCTGATCTAAAACTAAAAAAAAAAGTTTTTTTGCCTTTTTAGTTCTACTTGAAATTGTAATAATTGGACTGCAGAATGTTCAGCTTTCCATTGTGATATGTGTTTAAAAAAAATGGTATGCATCCTATAAATTATTATTAAAGGCTGTTCCGTCTTGTCTTGCAGTGACCATTTGACAATGGTGGTCCCTGAAAATCCTGTCATTCAGCATGATCATATGATAGTGGCCAACAGCAGTATGGATACGGAAGCTGAATCAGACTACAACCCTGACCTGAAGGAAGTCCGCAAGCTTCAGGAACTGGTCAGAAGGCTGGAAATTCAGAACCAGCAGCTGAGAGTAAAGAAGACTCCACAGAGCAGCAATGACAGCGGTGTTGATAATCATCTCTCTACCATTCACTGTACCGGAGTCATGAACAGCATGAACATTCAGCCTGACATGGGAGACCTGGAGATCATCCCCAACCTTCATTCTAAACTGGATCCAAGTCACTTAGAAAAGGAAAACATCCCTCGTATAAGGATGGACTCACAAGTGCAGTATGACAAGGTGTGTGCCGACTCTAGGCTTGCCAATAAGGGAGGGAATCACTGTGATATGGACGATAGCTCTATCTTTAGCCTGGATGTCAACAGCAGAACGGAGCAGGAGGATACCTCTGGCAGTATGTCTGAACGGGGCTCCAGCGGGGATTCTGGGGATCTTCTGGATGAGACGGCCCTTGATGAGGTTGATGTTCTGGAGCTGGACTCGTGCAGCGAAGACGAGGAAGACTGCTGGTAAGTGTGACTTTAAAACCGAATGCTTTTCATTTAAAATGAGTGTCCGTTCAGGAACGTGCTGCTGTAAGAACTTTTTTGTTTTTAAGAGGGATTATTGAAACCAACAAGTGCAACCAGTAACATTTTTGTAGTTTTTTCTGGCCGCTGATACAGTCTAGGACCTGACACCCTAAAGTTTACACTTGGAGTTGGGGTGGGGGGTCAGTAAAAATAGGCAGTTGAGTGGTTACACTTCAAAAACAGCTGGACAGGGTTGAACAGTTGACGCTACGCGTTGCAGCAAGAATTATACCTCCTGTTGTGTTGTGTGTTTGCCAGGCAGTACTACCAGGTGACAATGACCCATTCAAGTTAAAGGGGCTGGGCTACAACTTCATGCAATGTACAATGTGGTGCAAGCTTTTGGGGTTCAAAACTGGCAGCGAGGGGGTGACTTTTTTGGATCCTCCCTGCCTGTTACACGCTTTCTGAAAATCAGTCCGCTGCAGATCACTCATCAGAGAGCAAAGGTTAGGTAAACTGAGTCTAGAGAGTATTGGAGTATGTTACTTGACGGCACAGTTTACAGGGAGCATAATGGGGAACCTGTATATTGTGGAAGCTCTGAAGGTGGGGGGTGTTTTATTATTATTATTATTATTATTATTATTTTTTTTTTTTTTTTTGCGGAGTTCAGATCTACTTGGGTATTACACACCTAGAGACGAGACTGCACACAGCAAGTATTTTGGGGACCTCATAAACTGATTTTCACCAGACAGGGTTCTTGTTAGTTTTTCTCAACTTGATGTTCTCTAGCAGTTTTCTTGAGCACCTGATGGTCATGTAGGTAGGTTACAATAAGCAACTCACAGTGCCAGTTGGATATGGAGATCTCTCCCATATACTAGAAATGTAAAAGCTACTTACAGACCCTGTGTTGCATCTAGCTGTCTATCATTATTACCAATGGCTGTTGTATGGATTGGATGAACTTTAATGTATGTGCCGGTGGAGATTGGAGGGGGAAAGCTGCAGGCACCAGCAATGGCAATCAGATGGGATAACGTATCCAGGTAAGTAGGTTCCCCCCCCCAATCATCCTGGGGCATCAGGGAATGGCTACTGACATACAGGCAGTCCCCGAGTTACAAACATACAACTCGTAACGGAGAATGGGGGCAGCATGATGTCACACTGGTCCCGGAAACCACCAGGCGACTACCTTGCTACTTACCGCATGCACCCGAGGCCGAAGCGTCTCTCCGTCCTCGGGTGCTGCCACCTCCATCTTCGGTAAGGGAATCAGGAAATGAAGCCGTGCGGCTTCACTTCCCGGTTCCCTACTGCGCATGCGCAAGTCGCGCCGCGCAATACGAATGCTCCCTGCTGCCTCTGGGACCCGTGTGTGTTTCCCAGCAGGCAGCGGGAGGGAGCGGGAGGGAGCAGGAAGTGGCGTAAATAACCGCAGATTCTGCGGCTATTTATGCCGGAAGTGGGTACAGATACCTGTAATATACAGGTATCTGTACCCCCCTCCCCCCTGAAAGGTGCCAACTGTGTCACCGGAGGGGGGGAGGAATCTGATTAGTGGAAGTTCCACTTTTGGGTGGAACTCCACTTTAAAAAAAAATGTACATGTTCAAACTTGCATACAAATGCAACTTGAGAATAAACCTACAGAATCTTGTTGGTAACCCAGGGACTGCCTGTAAATCTTTATCATTTAATCAAAATGAGCGGAAACTTGGCAGATTTTTTTTTTTTCTGTAGCCAACTTGATCCTCTGAGCTTTAAAAGGGAGCAATTGGCTGGGGATTGCTGATGTCTAAGTACCTCCCCCAGCTGCCGGATCCAACAGCGTTCATTGGGCCAAATGGCTTAGTACTTGTTTGCCCATTTTCTTAACCTTTTGTCACTTTTTATATTGGCTTGCATGCAAATGGCTCTTGCCACCTCATTGGGAGATTGTTGTGAGTGGATGTAGAGGGTGGGCCAAGCACAGGTGAAGGATACTGTAAATCCAGCCACTAGTGCACACAATGAGAAAATCAGAAGAAAAATATTAGTTTTGAAACGATTGTGCGATTTATCTGATCGTTGGTACACATCTTTCGAGAGGCAATCGCGATAGTTCATCCAAAATTATCTGAAGGAGCAAACACACCATTTTTTGTCTTGTACGATACCGGAACAAATGATTTTCATTCAAAGGGTTACTACACCTTCGTTATGTATGTTATTTAAAAAAAAAAAATCATACTTGCCACCTCTGTGCAGTTGGTTTTGCACAGACTGGCCCCGATCCTCCTCTTCTGGGGTCCCTCAGCGGCGCTAGTGGCTCCTCTACTCAAGTGCCCCGTCTGGGAAGTGCTCTCCTTCGGGACACCCGTGCGGGCGTGCTTCCGAGTCCTGCTGCTGCGTCTGTTGACAGACAGCAGGACTCGGCCCCGCCCCCCGGCGCCTGCGTCATTGGATTTTATTGACAGCAGGAGAAGCCAATGGCTGTGCTGCTATTAATCTATCCAATCGGGACACAAGACACTGGCCAGAGCTGGTGTGCTCGTTCCCGTCGTGGAAATTACGGGGCTCAGGTAAGAAAGGGGGGCTCAGGGGTGCTGCTGCATGACGGGAGGTTTTTCAACCTTAATGCATAAAATGCATTAAGGTGAAAAACCTTGAGGGTTTACAACCCCTTTTAAGAAGTACGGTATTGGTGCAAAAAAAAAATCAGAAGACCAAGACCATGCATGCTTGAAAATGAGACTACATTACAATACAGTACAACACTTCAGAAATTGTATTCTGTCATACGAGAATTTTTGTAACTTTAGTGACCTCTTCATTATCAAAATGAGACTAAAATGCAAAAAAAAACCCAAAAACAAAAAAAGGACGATTATTTGCCTGATATTCTCATCGTCTGTACAACGCTTAAGCTTTTAAACTCTATCACTGGTTATTTGTTACCCTTGCTGGAAGAAAGAACTAAAATTTCACTCTGCAGATACCCTAATAAACAATAAACTCCTGACCTGATCAATCATGAGAGATGTCTGCTTGTGGACAAAATGTATTTTATTCAGTTCTGTATTATCAACTCAAAGTTCCTTCTGTTGCTCTTGTCCTCTTCCAAATCTCCAAGTTCTTTTTTTTTTTATCCTGCTATGATCTGACATTCTGTTAGAGGGTGTCTACATTTGTTCTCCATGCCCCCCCCATATGTAGTCACCCTTTGCGCACTCCTGAGATGGACCATGAGATTTGTAGTGCGCAGCTAATTCTAAACGAATGTAAAGGAGAGGTTTGGGAGATCATGAAGGATGTTGCAAGGAGACTGAAGACACCGTGGGAAACTATTTTATGAAAACTAGATTACAGGGCCACTGAGTAGTGTATGTGTGTGCATTATGTTTTAAAACTAAAAGTTTAGTGTCGCTTTGGAGATGTAATTAATCTGATAGTTGTTTATGGATTTATTTATTTTTAAACAAAATCTCTGTATAGGAGATCTAAATGTGTATGTCTACCTCATACAGAGCCACGGTGGAAAGCTGAAAATTGCACTGGGTCAATTCACTGCTCAGACCTGGAGGGCGTTCCCTTATTATATCATTAGGATTATTCCCATTAAGCTGATCCTCAGGCTTATGTACTATGAGAGGCTCACCACAATGGAAAGTATTGTATAGACCTCATGTTGCACTGATTTCGCTAGTCTCTAGTAAATCGCTAAGCCATTTATTGGATAATCCCGATAAACGGTGGCCATGTGTCAGACTTGGATGGATGATGTTGGCCTGCTTCACCCTTTTTGGCTTAGTATGTCTCTCAGGTGAAATCTTCCTTCAGAATGCCAGGCTCTGTCCTTATCCTTTTCTTCATGAAGGACTAAGTCTTCTCCTGTGTTCCCATAAATCAGAAATCCAGCAGAGAGGGTGGGACAGACTTACATTGGCAGCAGCAGCTGGATGGAGGTGGCCACTTGGGCACAGGGGGAGTTCATATATGTCAGTCCTGAGAAAGTGGGGCAGTTTAACCCACCTGAGTTTACCATAAGGCTGGGGTTCACACTATTGCGATGGGGAACCAGCGTGATTCCAGTGCAGGTTCCCGCTTCGCAGGTCTCTGGCAGGCAGTTCACACTGCCCTCTGCGCACCACTCGGGAGTCAATACAAAGTTAATGACACCCCCAGATCGGTTTGCAGATCGCAGTGCGAACTGTCAAATGGTGCAGGAATCAGATCGCATGGGCGTGAACATGTGTGAACACCCATGTGATCCAATTGCAGTGAGGACCGAAAGAAGGGTCCTGCACCATTTTGGTCCGAATGCGATGCAAAATCAGCCATATGGCTGGCTGAATTTGCATCACACAGACATTGCATGTGATCTGCACAGCAATGCGGTGCGAATCACATGCGATCGATGTCTGACGTTGTTATAGTGGAAGCCCAGCCTTAGGCTGGTTCACACCAGATGTAGTCCACTGCGTTTTTTTTCTGCATCAAAAGCACATGGACATTATATGGGTTCCCATGGCCTAGTTTACACCGATCAGTTCCCCTGCAAAAAAAAGTAAAACCTGCTGCATTTTTTTTCTGCACAGAACTTTACTGAAGATGCACCAGAACAAAACCAAATGCATTACATCAAAAAGCAAAACAAAAAAACAGGAATATTTTTTGAAAAAAGAGTGGGGAAAAACACATTGCAGAAACGCATCTGGACTTGCATTTCTGTGGTGGGAACTGGCAAATTAAAAAAATTAGATTTTTGAGTATAGTGATCCATTTTTATATATATTTATCGAGGGGCACATCCAGATCTTCAGATCTTGATGGATGGGTTTTGATTACGCCACCTGCAGGAACAGTTAGCCATGTGCAACAAAAAAGCAAATGCCTTAGGGCGGCTTTTGCTCAAACTCCTTATCTGCAACACACAGCTCGTGTTTTTTTTTTTTCTATTGCCTAGGATTGAAGTCGGTTCTAGACAAAGGCTGGGCAGCATTGTCATCCACTATGATCAGGTGGATTCACCAGACAGTGGCTCAAGCCTATGCTTTTTCGGGTCAGGAACCTCCATTTCCCATAACTACTCATTCTACCAGAGTTCTGAGCATGTTCTGGGCTTTTCATCATTCTGCTTCTGTTGTTGCAGTTTGCAAGGGGGCTACCTTGTCTGTGCACGCTTTTACCAAAATTTACAAGGTTGACACGGATGCCTCTGATGTCAGTTCCGGTTGGAAAGTTTTGCAGGCAGCAACTTGAGTTCTGCAGGGGTGTGGTTTCTTGTTCTGTTTGGTTCCCTGGTTCTGAACCCACCCTTTTGTCTTTGGGACATCCCATCCGTAAAGATCTGTGTTCAATGATTGAGAGAAATTGGATTTTTGTGATTTAATATCCTCTCTTCTGTGTTCATTGAGGCCCGTTGCACACTGGTGCGACATGCGTTTCGATTTTGTGCAGCACCCCATTAAGTGCAACGCAACTGTTCAAATAGGAGCAACTTGAGTCGCTCCCACTTAGAAAAAGGTTCCTGCTCTACTTTTGGTCCGACTTCAGCATGACTTGCATTGACTTCTGTTAAGACCTGCCAAAGTTGTGCTGGCATCAAAGTCGTGGCAGTGTGAGCTGGGCCTGGAGGACACTGAACCCATCCTGTCTTTTGATTGCTACTAAGTGAGTTGTATGTTTTGAAATGAGAGGTTTTGGCCGCCAATAGGGGGTCTTCTTTCTTGTTGCACCCTGGCCTGCGTCCTGCTCCTGCAGGTGGTGTAATTAAAACCATCCCTCAAGATCTGGCTGTGTCCTTCAACGAACACAGAGAAGGATTTTATGGTGGGTACAAAAATCCAATTTTTATTTATTTTTTGGCATGAGTGGTAAAACTAGGCACATGAATTTATCCCTTTCTTATGCTGTAGCCAGCGCTCTGTTGTGGTTGCTGAAACTGCTTCCCTTTACTCAGAAACAATTTTCAGCCTTGAAATATTTAAAGTATGCTGTGCAGTATGAAGGGGGGAGAAATCTCTTGACCTAGATTTATGTTGAGGGTTGTTCTAATGTTTGGTATCTGACTGTTGCTTGATAAAACTATGTTTTGGTTCTTAGTTTTGCTTTGAGTGGTTTGATTTTCTTATTGCTCAATTTTAATATCATGTAGCATGACCATTCCTGTGCTAGTGCTAAATTAAAAAAATATATATATAATATAGTTGTCACTTGTCACATCACACACTGTAAAATATTCTGCAGAGCACATTGTAAAACTGGTTCTCAATATTACTAAAAGAGGATATAACAGGTTATTAGAGCAAATCATTTGACAACTCATTATCTATGTTAATTGGGTAACAAACAAATCTACCTGTTAGGCTGGCTCCACACCTATGCCTGCACATTAATGTGTGTTTTTAATAATGTAAATTATGCATTTTAAGGAGGATCCCATTCATTTCTAAATTGCTTTCTACACGTCAGCAAAGTTACATGTTGCTCCTGACCCTGATGCTGCCCACGTAAACATGTGTGTCATTTGGGCGACTTCCCTGCGAGGCCGCGTTGTCAAAGAGCTTGGTCCCCACTAGCAGTTGGTAGCTGGCAGGACTGGCTTCCGATCGTGTAACAGCCAGTCACAATGGTCACATGATAGCCGATCCTTCCTGCCCTCCGGGTGTACAGACCCTGTTAAAAGCGGGCTGGGCATGAAGGGGTTAACGCACCATAATACACAGATCTGAATACACAGGTGCTGTGTTGAGCAAAAAGTGGGTCAGGTGTACATTTCACGCTTCCTTTAAATGGGTGTAAATGGGTTCTTGCATTCCTGACTCCTATCTTGGTTAGTCTATCTAATGTCTATAGATCTAGAAATGCTATCAGTTTAAAGCTGGATACACACTATTCAATTTTCTTTTAGATTTTTTTTTTCCTTTAGATTTACTAAAATCATATAATATGGAGGTCAAACCTTTTTTTTCAATTTGTATGCAATCAGGCAGGTCTTTGTACTACATAGTTAAAGGTAAATCTAAAGGAAATTGAACAACAAAAGTTGTATGGTGTGTATCCAGCTTTACACTGACATTGCTTACAACAATTTTTCGGTGGGGCAGTGACTTTGCGTAACTCTTCCTATAAATATTTAAGCTTTTGCTCTGAAATGAGTTTTCCCTATGTTTACATACTGTGGTCCTCATGTGGCCCCTCCAGTAATCTGGGAATATCTAGAGCTGAAAGGGCACAGGTTACCCAGCATGCATCTTTGTGATGGTGTAAAGGACGTTACATTTACTATATTTCCTGTCTTGTTTTCTTTGTTTCAAGGCTTTATGTCTCTCCAAAGAAGCATGCCGTGGCAGAGCAGAAAGCCGATTCTCCCTTACAATGGTGCCGGCAGGTGCTGGATCACCACAGTCCAGAGACGGAGGCTGCTTGTCGGACATTAATTGGCAAGCTCGATCAAGGTAAGTAACAAGATCACATTTCTAGCTATATGCTCTAGTTGTTCTGTTTTATACAAGCTAAAGGATTGTTTTGGCACAGAAATGTAAAATTTCCCAGGGTGCTGGAGAATGTGTGCAGCTGTTCTTCTGTTGAACTGTACTGATGGAGTAAGCACATACAGAGTGGATGGGAAATTAGGATGGTTCATAGTTCAAACCTTTTACCAAATGATTTTACTTAAAGTGGAGTTCCACCCAGAAAAAAAAATTTCATTTATGTGCATAAAAAAAAAAATTTGGAAATGTTTTTTTTTCTTTTTACTCTCCTCTAAATGGCTGTTGCTAGGGGGTCCCTCGTAGTCTGCCTCCTTCAGCGCCTGGGCTCTTGACGTCACTTCCTCGGAGCAGGAAGGGAGATCAGCTCTGTCCCCTCCCTCTTGTCAACCATCTGGGACACGTGACAGGTCCCAGATGATTGCATGGCCAATTACGGTGCGCAACGCCGCTCGCGCATGCGCAGTGGGTGCCCGCCTGTGAAGCCACAGCTGGGCGCCCACAGTTACAATGCAGCGCCCCTGAGCGGAGGGGGAGACGAGCGGGGCTTCGATCCCCCGCATCGCTGGACCCAGGGACATGTAAGTGTCCGATTTATTAAAAGTCAGCAGCTGCAGTATTTGTAGCTGCTGACTTTTAATTTTTTTTTTTTTTTTTTAGCGGAACTTCGCTTTAAGGAGTTAAGAATCTTCACACAATAAATGGAGTGAATATTCATTTCAATCATCCAGTCATGTAAGAAGGAAATTCTGTTTACTTTGAATATCCATTCATGTGCAGATGAAATGCATAAAGAGGAATTAGTTTTTCACATGATTGGAAAATTGAAGTGAATATTTACTTGATTTAGTAAGTTGGCCTTATTATGTCTTTATGCCTCCAATACCATGTACAGGTTCCCATGTATGGACATCTATGTGGCTTTTCTAATTTCTCATGATGAGTGAAGTGCAGAGTCAAATGGAACTTCCTGTATGGTTTACATTACAGGAAGTGAAGTGTATTAGAAACGATTGCTCTACACCATGCCAGCTTCATTTCTGTAAACTCTTATAATCTAGTCATATAAAACGACTGATGGAGGAAAGTGCAAAGTGACTCTTGGCATGCAGTCAGAATCCCATTTTACAACTTTGCAAAAGTAAATTTTAAAGGTTTTCTCATTGTGCTCTTTAATGAACACATCTAAAGAGGTTATTTGGATAATAATTAGAAAGTGTATTGGGCACAAATTGTCAATTGATTATCTCTGGATGCAATGATAAATTATTGCATAGATCTGTAATGTCCATTATCTAGAGAAGAGTTTAGCACTGCCATTTCCTAATAAACACACAGGATAAAAGACTTTTTTTTTTTTTTTTTTTTTTAACACCCTTTATACTTATCTGAAAACCATTGTAAAGAGCAGCCTCGATCCTCCTCTTCTCACCTCATCCACTGATTATCTACCATAGCAAGTTGCTTGCCATGGGGACACTCGTACAAGCTCATTCCCGATTTGGCTTAGTGTGCCCCCCGCTCACTTTTCACTGCTAGCTGTGTCTCTGAGCCTATGGGGAGGGAGTCACTGCTCTTGTGCACATTGCTGAACCAAGATCTGGCTTGGGTAAGTATTGGGGGGGGAGACAGCTGTACTCAGGTTTTTTACCTTAAAGCGGAGTTCTGCTTAAAAATAAATAAATAAATAAATAAAAGTCAGCAGCTACAAAGATTGCAGCTGCTGACTTTTTTAATAATCAGACACTTACCTGTCCCAGGGTCCAGCAATGCGGGGGAACGAAGCCCTGCTCGTCTCCCCCTCCTCTCTGCGGCGCCGGCATTGTAACTGTGGGCGTCCGGCTGTGACTTCACAGCTGGGCACCCTCTGCTCATGCACGAGCCACGCTGCGCGCTGTGACTGGCCAGGCAATCATCTGGGGCCTGTGACGTGTCCCAGATGATTGCCGAGAGGGAGGGGGGATAGGTGATCTCCCTTCTGGTGCCGCGGTGCGCTGGGTGGAAATGGGTGCTGGGACCCTCTGAAAAGAGGGTATCCCCCTCCCCCGGTGACATGTCCGCTGACATTCTACCCCGTCCAATCCGCTAAAGGCAGACGGATGCCTCTACGTTCAGCTCCGTCGCTATCGGATTGGGTGAGATCTGATGAAAACGGACATGCTGAAACCAGCGGCGCTCGACAAGCCCCTCCCCACTCAGTGAGCAGAGAGGGACCTGTCATCCACCGGCTCAGCAGAGATCAACGGAGAGATCTCCCGCTGAGCCGGCGGACCGAGGCGGACTCCGTGGAAGCGGATCCGCCTCGTGAGAATGAGGCCTTAAGGTAAAAAAAAAGCCTTTACTTTTATGTCCTGATTTTAGCTATATGTAGTGCCTGTTCTTCTTTTGTATACATTTTTCTAGGTATTTGTTCCACCATAGAAACCAGACTACAGTCTGTGCTTTTCCCATCCACTTTGGTTTTCTGTATTCTACTTTCACTTCACTGGCACTCTGGTATCATGTAGACAAGAGGGCAGCGGGTGGAGGTTGGTGGGGGGGGGGGGGGCATTCAGGCTTCCATCTGTGCTTATGTGTTGTATGCATAGCCTTGGCTCCAGCCCAGATGGTTACATACAGTGCACCTGTTTCCCCTCCGCAGTCCAAACTGGGAATGAAAGTTTGCAGAGTAAACAGTTGACCTGGAGGTTGCATGAAATGGTGTCACCAGTCAATCAGAGTTCATGGTTTCCTGTATGAAGAAATTTCATTCACACACAGGGCTTTTTGGGGAATAAAAATTGAGAGCTAGTTAATTAAAATGAAGCAGGATAAGAATGTATTGCATTAGTGGATACATCGCCCCATCAATGAAGAAGAGTGCCTGTTCTCTCCAGTCTCCTCTCCACCAGCGTTACCTGGCGTTGCAAAGAAGTTAGTTGGTGATGTGCCAACACATAGAGAAGATTGTGCAGCATTTGACAGACTCTGTGTCTTGTGTACATTTTAGGGACCAGGTGGCTATAGAGAACAGCCCCATCTTGGTTGCTATTGGTCGAGACCATATGACATGGATGCCTGAGGGCGGTTGGATTTTACAAACGTGCACCTTATGAAATCTGTGGGCACCTTCACAGTTCTGGTCAATAATTACTAATTCAATAAAAGTGGTATCACTCCTAAATACAGCGATGTTGAAATAAATACTACAAAAAATACACAGAAATTTAAATAAAAAAAAACCCCAAATATATCCTGTATGTAGAAAAAAAATAAAAATGTATGTGTGCAATATTAATGACCTAAAGTCTCTGTAATCAAATGTGAGTTTTTCCTTCATAAATGAACTATCACCAGTGAAAAAGATCCAATCCATTCAAAATGAACAGACAGCTAATATCCAGCACTTTGGAAATTAGTTGTCTGTTCATTTTGGACAGATTGGATTTTTTTCACTGGTGATAGTTCATTTATGAAGGAGTGACTCTCACATTTGAATGCAGAGACTTTGGTTCATTAACATTGCACCAGGTGGACATTTGTGCACATTTCTTGAGATAATATAATCTTAAATGTGCACAGATGTCCACATGGTGCAATGTTAATGAACCAAAGTCTCTGCATTCAAATGTGAGAGTCACTTCTATATATATTATGTATGTATGAATGTTTATATTTAAATTTTATGTATATTCTTTCTAGGATTTATTCATACAGCACTGTTTTTAAGGTTGATCTCACTGATTTAAAGTGATACTAAAGACTCTCGTTTGTTATTTGTAAAGGGAAGAAAAAAAAAGTTCTACTTACCTGCTCACAGTGCTCAGTGTATTGGTTTTGCACAGAGCAGCCCAGATCCTCCTCTTTTTTTGGGTCCCTCTTCGAAGCTCCTGGCCCCTCCTTCCTGTTGAGTGCCCCCACAGCAAGCAGCTTGCTATGGGGGCACCCAAGCTAAGCTGCAGCTCCCTGTGTCCATTCAGACACAGAGCCACGGCCCAGCCCTGCCCCCCTCTCCCCCCCATTTTCTCACTGACTTTGACAGCAGCGGGAGCCAATGGTGCTTCTCTGCTGTCTCTCCCAATGAGGAGGGAGATTCCGATACAGCCAAGTCTCTTGTGCAACATCGCTGGATCGGGAGGGGGCTCGGGTAAGTATTAGGGGGGCTGAGAGGGGCTGCTGCATACAGAAGGTTTTTTACCTTAATGCATACCTTAATGCATAGAATGCATTAAGATAAACCTGCCTTTACAACCACTTTAATTTAATGCATGGGTGTGACATTATACAACAACAGTGGTATTTGGCCTCTTTCACACGGGCTGTCCGATGAGGTCTGCCTGTCAGTTTTCCAGGTGGACCTGATCAGACCCTCAAGTCTCTTCTATGGAGCAACAGATGTCAGCAGACACATGTCCATTGACACCTGCAGCACTCCGATCCTGTCCACCAAAAACAGATGGATGGTGGTCCTACTCCCCATCCATCTGGCGGATTGGATGGGGACATCCATCCAATTGTTCCATAGAGGAGAACGGGACTATTAGTTTCTGCTCTGCATAGCGGAGCAGACACAAACTTGTCATCTGCCTGCTTAGCGTTTTTATATTGGACACATAGGGGCTGATGTGTTAAAAATACAGTGTGCAAAATCTGGTGCAGCTGTGCATGGTAGCCAATCAGCTTCTAACTTCAGCTTGGTCAATTTAAGCTTTGACGACCTGGAAGCTGATTGGTTACTATGCACAGCTGCACCAGATTTGGCACAGTGGAGTTGGGGCTGTTTAGTTTATGAAGTCTTTAATTCCAGACTGTTTTTTGTGCAGTCATTATATTAGCATGTAAAGATTTCTGGTCTGCTCTGACCTGTAGAATAATGCCCTGTACACACGGGCGGACTCTTCGACTAGACTGGTCCGACGGACGAATCCGTCGTACAATCTGACCATATGTGGGCTTCATCGGACCTTCAGTGGACTTTTTTGGTTGAAAATCAGACGGACTTTAGATTTAAAACATGTTTCAAATCTTTCCGACGGACTCGAGACCGATCAAAAAATCCGCTCGTCTGTATGCTAGTCCGACGAACGAAAACCAACACTAGGGCAGCTATTGGCTACTGGCTATGAACTTCCTTATTTTAGTCCGATCGTACGTCATCGCGTATGAATCCGTCGGATTTTGGTGTGATCGTGTGTAGGCAAGTCCGTTTGTTTGAAAGTTTGTCGGAAAGACCGTCGGACCTTTGATGCCGAAAAGTCCACCCGTGTGTACACGGCATTAGATGGACGGGTTTGGTTTATACTTAGAACTTCTAATGAATGTGTGCTATTCACCCTAATTGTTTACACTAACCTGGTTATACTTTGAACTTGTCGTTGTAGTGAGTAGATGGAAAAGCCTTTACTGCAGCCCGCTGGCATCACCAAGCGCATATAACGCCAACAATGAGAGCGGCAATTGTAGCAATACACTAAATTCACCGGGGTGCCTCAAATCCACTAACAAAGCACTACTAACCTGTGGCAGCTCAGGTATGGCATGACTTGTAAATGGCATGAATCCTAACGCATCACCTAATAATTGTATGTTTCCCTAACGTGACCCTCGCAATGCATAGATAAATGTTTGCATTATGGCCGTGTAAAGATGACTTTTGTTTCTGACTCTTCACTACGTGGCTTGGCCTGTGTTTATTAATGTACCAATGTATTGTTGACACGTGAACTTGTTTAACATGTTTGCTTTTACTAGAGGTGTTGGGTATAGCAGTATGCATGGCTGCAACAGGTAATGTTCCAGGATCCTGTTATTACAGTGAGCCAATAAAACAACCGATGACTTCCAGATAAGTTCACACACGTAAGAATGGGCAGCAAGCTTTGCTGTTGTAACATAGGATCGTTTTCTGCTATATACTATTATTGCCATGGCCCTTGGCTGTCAGACTTTTGAGCAGTGCTTGCAGAACAACAGACAAAACTGGAATGAAAGCCTGGCACATGGCAATCACATCTGGGTGGGACTTGCCTGTCCTCCAACACACTTTGCTCTGCTAGGTGCTGCTGGGACAGGTGATTTTCATGCAACTCCCTTTATGGAAATTCTCAGCTATCAAATTTTATTTGGTTATGAAAAAGGTAGAATTCCTACTGATCACATAGGAAAAATGTTATGGGTAAGCCTTGAGTCCGAGGAACCACGTGCCTGTGTATGGCTGTAATTCTTTTCACAATGCAGTGGAATTGTTATGAGAGGAACATGGTGGTTTGAGACTTGTATGTGTTGTGTGTTTTTTTTTTTTTTTTTTTTTTTTTTTTTATTAAAATCTATATTCTACTATACTGCAGACCTTTCCTGAATACTGGTTGCTTGTATTTCATGTTAATTAGTAATTTACCGTTTGCTTGCCAGTCACCTGGGTTAATAGTTTAAAGCAGTGGTCTCCAAACTGCGAACCTTTGCTCGCCTTTATCTGGCCCTTGGGGCATTATTCTTCCCACTGGCACCAACAGTGGGGCATAATACCTGCCACTGACACTAATGATGGGGCACTAGTCCTCCAACTATTATCGAAGATGGGGCACTCTTCCTTCCACTATCATCAATGATGGGGCACTTTTCCTCCCCACCATCATCAATGATGGGGCACTCTTCCTCCCCACTATCATCAATGATGGGGCACTCTTCCTCCCCACTATCATCAATGATGGGGCACTCTTCCTCCCCACTATCATCAATGATGGGGCACTCTTCCTCCCCACTATCATCAATGATGGGGCACTCTTCCTCCCCACTATCATCAATGATGGGGCACTCTTCCTCCCCACTATCATAAATGATGGGGCACTCTTCCTCCCCACTATCATAAATGATGGGGCACTCTTCCTCCCCACTATCATCAATGATGGGGCACTCTTCCTCCCCACTATCATCAATGATGGGGCACTCTTCCTCCCCACTGTTAATGACGGGGCACTCTTCCTCCCCACTGTTAATGACGGGGCACTCTTCCTCCCCACTGTTAATGACGGGGCACTCTTCCTCCCCACTGTTAATGACGGGGCACTCTTCCTCCCCACTATTAATGACGGGGCACTCTTTCCTCCCCACTATTAATGACGGGGCACTCTTTCCTCCCCACTATTAATGACGGGGCACTCTTTCCTCCCCACTATTAGTGACGGGGCACTCTTTCCGCCCCACTATTAGTGATGGGGCACTCTTTCCGCCCCACTATTAGTGATGGGGCACTCTTTCCGCCCCACTATTAGTGATGGGGCACTCTTTCCGCCCCACTATTAGTGACGGGGCACTCTTTCCGCCCCACTATTAGTGATGGGGCACTCTTTCCGCCCCACTATTAGTGATGGGGCACTCTTTCCGCCCCACTATTAGTGATGGGGCACTCTTTCCGCCCCACTATTAGTGATGGGGCACTCTTTCCGCCCCACTATTAGTGATGGGGCACTCTTTCCGCCCCACTATTAGTGATGGGGCACTCTTTCCGCCCCACTATTAGTGATGGGGCACTCTTTCCGCCCCACTATTAGTGATGGGGCACTCTTTCCGCCCCACTATTAGTGATGGGGCACTCTTTCCGCCCCACTATTAGTGATGGGGCACTCTTTCCGCCCCACTATTAGTGATGGGGCACTCTTTCCGCCCCACTATTAGTGATGGGGCACTCTTTCCGCCCCACTATTAGTGATGGGGCACTCTTTCCGCCCCACTATTAGTGATGGGGCACTCTTTCCGCCCCACTATTAGTGATGGGGCACTCTTTCCGCCCCACTATTAGTGATGGGGCACTCTTCCTCCCACTGACACCAACGATGGGTCAATATTTCTTCCACTGATGCTAATAGTGGGCCACTATTCCTTCTCCCGACCAACTCTGAGGCCATATTTATTCTTACTGATGCTGGGCCTGAGACATTTTCTACTCCCACTGGCCACAATCTGGCCCCCCTAAAGTCTGACGGACAGTAAACCATTGAAAGGTTTGGGTACCCTTGGTTTAAAGGTATGTTCTAGTCAGTACTGAAAATGAAACCTTGAAAATAGAGCAGCTGCTGTGTTTTAAATTCAGAGCTACTGCCAAACTTTGTTTTTTAGAATTACTCTTTAACGTGGATCTTTCAACCTAAGTGGCAAGGTCTGCTTATTCAAGCCAAGCCAGGAGCGCCGAAGAGGGACCCGAGAAGAGGATCTGGGTTGCTCTGTGCAAAACCCGTGCCCGTGTTTGTTATTTTTAAAGGGGGGGAAAAAAAGACTTTAGTGTCACTTTAACCACTTCCTGCCTGGCCCTATAGCAGAATGACGGCCGGGCGGTGGTTCAGTTATCCTGACTGGGCGTCATATGACGTCCTTCAGGATAACAGCCACCCAGGACAACCATCATGCCACCCAGGACCACCAGGGAAGGGGGCAACATGTGAATGGCCAGGTATGTACACCATGGCCATCCACATATGAAAAAATTTGCACAATACATGCCAATCAGTGCCCACAAATGACTGGCAACATTATGGTCCAGCTTAAAAAGTGAGGCTAATCAGTGCCACCTCTTAGTGCCCATCTGTGCCACCCATCAGTGTCTATGGGTGCTCATCAGTGCCACCTATCAGTACTCATCAGTACCACCTCATCTCATCGGTGCCGCCTTATCAGTGCCCATTAGTACAGCCATATCAGTGCCCCTCACTGAATAAGAAAACGTACTTACCGGTATTTACAAAAGAATTTACAAATAAAGAAAAACTTAATTTTTTTTCTACATTTTCGAATTTTTTTTATTTGTTGCGCAAAAAGTAAAAATCGCAGAGGCGATCAAATACCACCAAAAGAAAGCTCTATTTGTGGGAACAAAATGATAAAAAATTTGTTTGGGTACAGTGTAGCATGACCGCGCAATTGTCATTCAAATTGCGACAGCGCTGAATGGTGAAAATTGGCTTGGGCAAGAAGGTGCGTAAGTGCCTGGTATTGAAGTGGTTAAAGTACAGAAGGATATGCATTGTTCATATTTCATACCACTTTAAGAGCTGCAAAAAGAAGTTGTGGGAAGGTGGGCAAAATGAAATTATCTATACCCCGTCCCCACAGGTGCTTCAACAGTGTTTTAGGGAGATGGAAGGAAGGCAGCTTGAGTAATTAGACCTTTCCACTGACGGTCTCACTGACTGGCTTTCTCAGGAGAGGTTGGCACTGCTATCTACATGTCTTGGCTTTAGGATTCCTAAATTGTGTGTTACCCCAGCATTTCATATTCTTGATGTGTGCCTGCTGTACCATGTACTTGTATAAGAAAGTATCCTGTTCTCTTTGTATTGCTTCCTTTATGTGAAATCCCTGGTGTTCCTACCAGTCCCTCTGCTCTCCTATTAGAAACTGCCCACACTAAGCAGGACGACACATCGTGGTCAGTTCTCTAGCTATGCTGGGAACTGCGCCTGCTCTCCTCCTATGATCCGACTTGTCCTGACACGCCTCCCCCTGCACAGCCATTCACTGGGAAGACCACTATATTGCTGTTTCTCCTCCTCCCCACCTCTCTATGCAGATGAGAAGAGGGAATGTGATCTCTTATAAAAAAAAAAAAAGGGGAAAAAGGTATTTATATAATAATTTTTTGTATATCTATACACAAATGTTTTGCCTTTCATTTCAGTTTTAAACTTAATGTGGGGTTCTACAAATTGCTAATTTACAATCACTTTAAGAGGAAGGTGAGAGGTGGTGCTATAAAGACTTGTGTACACACCATTTGTTTTACTCTCTTCCCCATAGAACTGAAAATGGAAGCATCTCAAATGCAAACCAGTCATGCCCCTGTACACAAACCTAATATCACTGATTTTTGTACCCCTTGTGCTATACCATCTTCATAAAATATTCCATCTGGATCCAGACCTGCTGTTTGCAGCAGTTGCTGCAGCCCAACTGATAGGGGTTGTCTGATTATCGGTGCGGCCCATATTCACTTTTTTCTTTTTTTTTTTTTTTTTTTTTTAGAAGTATCGGTCACAAACTTACCAATGTTACCGATTTATTGCTTCAAGGGGTTGTACCGGGGTGATACCTGGCGGATCCAGACTTCCATTGTCGGGATGACGCGGTGCCTGGACTGAAATCTGTGACGTAAGCAGAGCGCTGACTTCAGTCCGCTGTCTGCTGAAACCGGGTTACACGAGTGCAAAAACAAATTGCACTCCTGTGATCCATACGATCCAACCAAACGAGCTTTGGCTATACTTCTCCTTTTTTAAATAGTGAATTTAAGCCTGGGTTCATGCTTGTGCGATGCAGACATCGCATGTGATTCACACATTTTGTATGGCTCAAATCTCACCTGCACCAAAATGGTGCATGATCCTTCTTTTTTTTTTTTTTTTTTTTTTTTTTTTTTTTCTGCACTTGGAACGCATTGCATGGGTGACATTGTCATTCTGACAATCACATTGCACTTTGCGATCTGTTTTGGGATGCTGTTAATCTAACATTGACACCCGCAGCAGATCCCACGGATGTGCAATTGCAATGCAGTGCTGTGAACCAGGGCTAAATGAATATGTAGGCCATTATCGGCACCTTTTAGCGCAAGAAAAGTTCAAGAAAAATGCATCCTTTTTAAATTCAATGTGTCTTCACACTGGTCCGTTGTGCTTCCGTTGTGGTGTTAAAATCTTGCTTGGTTTTTTTTGTTTTGTTTTTTTTTTGTTTTGTTTTTTTCTTTAGCCTAGTCTGCTGATATTTGAGGACATGTTGTGTTTTGGATGTAGAATTGTTTTCTAATTCTGCTCTTTTGTAAAAGGAAATAAAGGCAAGGTGCAGCCCCCCATAGTAACCAGTTATCTCTGTGATCCCAGTTCAATGGAAAAGCTGGAATTTTTAGCACTGTGTTTTTAATATGTTGTTTCAGTAAGTAAGCCTGTAAATGTCTAATACTTTATTAGGCTTCATGTACACGGGACACGTTTTTACAACCTCTCCTGAATGATTTAACTTGACAGATAGCAACCCACGTTTAAAACGTCCGTTTTGCCGCATGTACATATGCCGCGTTAATCGTTTCTAAAAAAAAAAAAAAAACGAAACGCAGGTCACCGCATTTAGAAGCATTTGGCGCTAGAAACTTCGGCATCTGAACTTTTTTTGCCTTCAAAAAAAGGCATATAAACGCAACTGCCTAAAAACGACAATAAACGAACCAGTGTATATGTACACATAAGAGAACATTGGATGAGTTCAGGGGCAGCTGAAAAAAGTGTCCAACTACCTCTGAACGTCCGTTTAGCAGCAGCAGTGTACATGGGGCCTAGCTACTGGAGCTGTACGATGACTAGAAATGTTCACATTTATATATCTAACCCCTGCAAGTTAAATTGCACCTGTTCCAAGACTGTGGACTAGAGCTGCACGATTAATCGCAATCTCGATTCAACCCCCCTTACGATCTTAATCTGGCATTTTAACGATTCATTCATGTAACAAGTGCAGAGCAGTTCTCTGCTCACTCACAGCTGTCAAAAAAGCAACCATCCAGCAAATGTTTATCAACATTGCTCAGCTGGGAGATAAGACATTGTAACATTTAGTTCTTTTAGATGAAAGAAATTAACTTTGGTCTGTAAATGAGGCCAGTTTAACCACTTAAAGACTAAACCATTTTCTTACAAGCTAAATTTTGTATTTTCTGCTAGAAAATTACATAGAAGTTAGAGCCCCAAACACATATATATATATATATATATATATATATATATATATATATATATATATATATATATATATAAATTTATTTTAACAGCGACCCTAGAGAATGAAATGGCAATTGTTTACGTCGCACTGTATTTGCGCAGCAGTCCTTAAAAAAATACAATTAAAAAAAAAAAAAATAAACTGTAAAGTTAGCCCAGTTTTTTTGTATAATGTGAAAGATAATGTTGCGCCGAGAATCGTGATCTTTATGCTAAGCAAAAAAAAATTGTGATTCTCATTTTTTTTTTTTCCCAGAATCGTGCAGCTCTACTCTGGACATATTCTTATTCAGCAAAGAGCTTTAAACATGACACCCCCAACCTCCCTAGCTGTGTATATTGTGAAGTCCATTCATTCTCAAACAACAAAGACTGAAGCTGGTCATACACCAGAATTTCATTCCAAAACTTTTTTTTTATTTTCAGAACCTTTGTTCAATTTCCTAAAGGTTATTGGGCTTAAAGTGGAACTTTAGTCAGAAAATTAAGTCTTGCTAGATCACTTTTGCATGTATAGATACAGTGAGGGGAAAAAAAAGTATTTGACCCCCTGCTGATTTTGTATGTTTGCCCTTGACAAAGAAATGATCAGTCTATAATTTTATTGGTAGGTTTCTTTCAACAGTGAGAGACAGAATAAGAACAAAATATCCAGAAAAACACATTTCAAAAAAGTTATAAATTGATTAGCATTTTAATGATTGAAATAAGTATTTGACCTCTTGGCAAAACATGACTTGGCACTTGGTGGCAAAACCCTTGTTGCCAATCAGAGGTCAGATGTTTCTTGTAGTTGGCCATCAGGTTTTCACACATCTCGGGAGAGATTTTGTCCCACTGCTCTTTGCAGATCCTATCCAAGTCATTAGGGTTTCTAAGCTGACATTTGTTAACTCGAACCTTCAGCTCCCTCCACATATTTTCTATGGGATTAAGGTCTGGAGACTGCTAGGCCACTCCAGGACCTTAAAGCAGAGTTTCACCCAAAAAGTGGAACTTTCCCCTTTAAGGACTCCTCACCCTCTTACATGCCACATTTGGCATGTAATTTTTTTGGGGGGAGTACCTAGTTTTGACAGGTACCCAGCTCACACTTCTGGCCTGGCTGCCTAGGCGCAAGCTGTCACAGCTGGTTGCCCACACTTGTGACTCCGGTGCCGGAGAGAACTGAGGGCTCGGGCGGCTGCATCGCTGGGACAGGTGAGTGAGTGTTTATTAAAAGTCAGCAGCTATACTTTTTGTAGCTGCTGACTTTAAATAAACACAAAACCGAGTGTAGCTCCGCTTTAAGGTGCTTCTTCTTGAGCCACTCCATTGTTGCCTTGGCCGTGTTTTGAGTCATTGTCATGCTGGAATACCCATCCATGACCCATTTTCATGCCCTGGCTGAGAGAAGGAGGTTCTCATCCAAGATTTGACGGTACATGACCTGTCCATCATCCCTTTGATGCGGTGAAGTGGTCCTGTCCCCTTAGCAGAAAAACACCCCCACTGTTGTCACCCTCTCACTAAGCTGCTTGGCGATGGTCTTGTAGCCCATTCCAGCCTTGTGTAGATCTACAATCTTGTCCCAAGTCATCCTTGGACAGCTCTTTGGTCTTGGCCATGGTGGAGAGATTGGAATCTGATTGCTTCTGTGGATAGGTGTCTTTTATACAGGTAACAAGCTGAGATTAGGAGCACTCCCTTTAAGAGACAGTGCTCATAATCTTGGCTCGTTTACTGTATAGAAGACACATGGGAGCCAGAAATCTTGCTGCTCGATAGGGGATCAAATACTTATTTCACTCATTAAAATGCAAATCAATTGAAATTTTTATTAAAATGTGTTTTTTTTCTGAATTTTTTTTTGTTCTGTCTCACTGTTAAAAAAAACAAAAACAAAACAAAAAAAACCCTACCATTTAAATTGGACTGATCATTTCTTTGTCAGTGGGCAAATGTACAAAATCAGCAGGGGATCAAATTCTTTTTTTCCCTCACTGTGTATAAAACATTAAAAATAAGTGCTTGTATTGTTAAAAATCCAGTAATGCACTGTCTCACTCTGCCCTGCACATGCTTAGTTGCTCTCTGTAAATTTGGCACAGTGCCTAAAAATAGAGGGCGAAATGCTGACAGCCTAAAGAGTTACTGCTGTTCAGGGGCTCTAGGCTTCAGCAAAATGGCAGCCTCCAGCAAAAAGAAACTGGAGCATTGCTGGAGGCAATTTACAGCACACACTAATTTTGGTAGAATAATAATTATGTTATATATGTTCCTTGCTAAAAAAACATTTATTTTTATCAAGTTGCTATAGGTAAAGCTCCACATTCGATAGTCTTGTTTGACCATAGGAATTAGAAGCAGCAGGATGGAACAAAATTCTAACACTGAATGTGCTTTTCTTTCTGGAGAAAAACTGTGCATATTGTAATGTGTGTATTCTAGACACAAAAGAAACCTGTCAGCTGGAATTACATTCAAGTAGCAAGTCTGGACAAAATTCTAAGTTTCGGAAACAAAATTAGTTGACCAAATACTCAGAGGAACGATTTTCCAAAATTCTGTATATTTGAGGAAAAAAAAATGTTCAAACAAAATTCCACTGGTTTATAGCCAGCTTGAGTCTTTTAGATCAAGTTATAGAACGCTTTTAATGGCGTGATTTTCTTTCCTGCGGCCTGAAAATTTCTTAATTCCTCCAACACTGACTGTGTTGATGGGGGAAGGCCTCCTGCGGAGCATGTTGGATTTTTCATGCAATTATTGCCAGCAGCTATAGCCGGTAGCAATAATCACTGTGTTCTCCCAGCGGGGACTGCTCTCCGCGCTCGTGTGCAATCAGCCTGCCCATACATGGTTTGAACTGGCTGAGATTTGAACAGTCTATGGCCAGCCGAACACTTTATAGTGAATCTTCACTTTGACCACACTGCACAAAGTAACAGGTTTATAGGAATAGCCATAAAGAGCCAGTACTGATATTCCCTATACTCCAGTGGTCTCCAAACTGCGCCCCTTGGGAAACTATTTTATTCACTGACACCAATGAAGGGCACAATTCCTTCCAATAACCTCAATGAAGGGCATAATTCCTTCCAATAACCTCAATGAAGGGCATAATTCCTCTCAATGATGCCAACGATGGGACACAATACCTCACTGACACCAATAATGGGGGATTGTTTGTTCCCACTGATTCTAGGACATTTTGTACTCCCACTGGCCACATTTCGGCCCCCCTAAAGTCTGAAGGACAGTAAGCTTTTAGAAAGATTGGAGACCCTACTATACTCCCATCACCACCCTGATCCACTACCAGACTGCTTGAGAAATACCGGGTACTACTTAGTTAACATGCTATCTCCCTGTGCAGGGCGATCAATTGGCAGGCCTGCGCTGGTATTCACAGCCCGGTGTAAGCAGAATCTTGGGGTGTCTGACTGGGGTGGTGAGAGATCACAGGGAAGGCATGTACTAGATGTTTATGGTAACCTGTGACTTTATTAAGGTAAACTTATACTGTGCCCATACTAACAAAAAACAGAAATTAAAAAAAAAAAATGTTTCTAGTTGGCTGCTACCTCCACTTTAAATCTTGTATGTCTTTCGTAAGACTAAAAGTGTATAAAATCTGCTTCATATATCCTGTGTGTTTCTTCCAGGTTATTTGGGGGCCCATTCTACACTCAGCTCTCAGTCATCTGTGGACAGTGAATTGAGCACATCCGATGATTCCATATCTATGGGCTACAAGCTTCAGGATTTGACTGATGTGCAGGTCATGGCCAGACTGCAGGAGGAAAGTAAGATTACTTATGGATTTCTTTTTGTGTTGAGGTGGCCATTCACATTAGTGTCGTGTACCATCTCCTTTTAATTCACCCATATTGATATAGTGTGAAGCCTATCTAATTGGTTTGTTTAATTAGGCATTCACACTTCATAGTAGTCTAGAGGACGCTGTACAGACCCTATACAATTATATTGTAAGGTATGCTTTAGACAACTTGGAAGAGAGCTACAAAAGAGGATTAGGCGCCTGCTGAAGAGCAACAAGTAGAAGGATCTAGGAAATAACTCCTGGGGAAAAGTAACATGAAAACGAGCAGCAAAAATTCCATAAAAGCGATTTGATCCAGGATATAATGTCTCAAATAAAGGTATGGTGTAATGGTAAGTCATAACCTGATAAAACACCAATTTCAGGTGTTCAGACCTTTTAAGTTCTTCCTTGTCCATCCTGTCACATGACTTGACAAGACGCAGGTGCGCAAAACATTTTGTCATAATGACGGATGCAAGTGTCCATCCCATCAGCGGCTGCCAGTCTTGGCACAGCAAGTGACGTCATCGCTAGTCGCCGCACACGAGCAGCACCTCCACTGAGTTACAGCTTGTCACTAGGACTCCCTCCGGTCCTGGTTTCATCGGGGACACAGGTGGTTTTTAACATCAGCACCCTTCTGGTCGCTGGGTGTTCTCATTGCCCAGTTCAGCTGCCCTATACCATCACGGGGGCTTGTCGTCATCCAGACACATCCTGGACGTTCCCAGCGGAGTAAAAGTAAGCAGCCTCGGCTACTGTTGTCTGTACACTTCCAGCACTCGTTTTGGGTCAGGATTTTTATCATGTTCAATTTACATTAAATATGTTTAGGCAATGGAAGTTGATGTGTTATCAGGTTAATGACTTAACATTACACCATACCGTTATTTGAGACATTATATCCTGGATCGAAGCACTTTTATGGAATTTTTATTTATTTTTTTTTGCTGCTTGTTCAGACAACTTGGCATTAACCAGATGCTTGAATTTAAAGGAAATGTGTATAATGTTTATATAAATTTGTGTTTTGTTTTTTATAATATAATAAATTAACTTTTATATACAGGTAAGTATATGATGATTTCCATAGAGTTGATGTACATAGTTAAAACTGAATTACTGGCATATTTTGGTGCCTGGGCCAATGAAGCAAAAAAGTCGATCTGCTACTTCAGCAGAGAGGCATGTAGTTTTTTTCAGTGGAGCACAAGTGTGGTTACATTGCATCTTAACGACCACAACATACAGGGATATATAATGTAACATAAAAGCACACCCAGGTTGGACTTGATGGACTTGTCTTTTTTTCAACCTCACCTACTATGTAACCATTGCTGCACTTGTAGTCCCACTGATTACTTTCTACACCCCCCATAACTGAAGGTCTGCACCTCTGTACACACACGGAGTGGATGCCTGTGCATTGCACCCACAATTCACTGATCACAGTTGCAATGCTTTGAAGGCTCCAATGCAGAAAAATTAAATGCACTATTTTTCTTTTATGAATGTTGGTGCATTAAAAAAGGTGGACCATGTTTAAGTGTTGAGTCTAAATTAAAAGAATTTGGATGATAAGGTAATACTTGTTTCCACACAGGGCCATCTGGTGTTGGGTAACAGGTAGTACAGCTTCACACTGTATATAGCATAATTGCATAGAGAAGTCTGAAAAGTTTTTGTACTTTTGCATCTGAAAGCAATGGTCTTCTCTTTAGCCATGCTTTCACCTATGTGCCAAAACTGCATGTTTGTTTTGTACATTTTCTACATGCATAAGTATAGTGCGATCTTTTAAATTAATGTTTAGATGTTTTTTGTTTTTTGCCAGAAGTCAAAGTATGCAAATGTTTCCATATCCCTAGCCAAAAAAATGAAATACATATCAACTGCAAAGTACAAAAAGTCCACACACCGCTATAAAGTCTGACTGTGGGGATACATGTAACCTCTTCTAAATAATTCAATTCTCTCCACTTCCAGCTGACAGATTGTCGTCTGTTCCTGGCTACCTCCTACATCTCACTATTTGTCCAGCTTGTGGTGGGCTGTCACTGAGAGGTGCAGGAGTCACCAAGTAAAATCCAGGAGCTGCTTAAAACCCAATTGAAGTTTTCCTATAAATTACTTAATTACAGCAATACTGTATATAACAGTGCAGTCATGCTGCATATACATTAATAGATATGTTCTCCTTTTCTGTGTATTTTAACATACTGATTGCTGGTTAGAATACCGTGTACTAGCAACATTCTGGAGAGTTGGTCCACTGCTCTTGTGCACAAGAGAAGCTTCAGATGGGATTTAAGCAGCTCAGCCATATAGATGTCCAAATACCTCAGGTTTCTGGGATGCTTAACAAGAAATTAAACCTGTGCAGGGGTCTGAAGCCACTTGCTATTGGTGGTAGTTTGAGACTTTTTACGTACAGGTTTGCTTTAAAGGGTCATTCCACCCAACATTATTGAAATATGTAAGTGGCATCTGAATCAGAGGAGACTGGTGTTCCTCCAATCATACGTTTGCCCCAAATAACTCTAGCTCATCCTGCCCATTAATGAAGTATAGCTCATCCTACAATAACAAAATTCTGTAGAATTCTCCTACTTGTATAAAATAAATTCCACCGGGGACAGTGGATATTCTTATACTGGCTGTGGAAGGTACGAGGACCTAAAGGTGAACTTTGGGCACACAAACTGTCCTTTTTAAACATATTCCTCAAAAGCATCAAAGGATAGACGTTTGTGTGCACCAAATTCATTTGCAAATCCAGATATAAACTTTTAAAAGTAGCGGTGACGACATCGCTGTGCTGTACAGAGAGCAGTGCTGCGGGAAGGATCCAGAATACCCATCCACTACTCTGCAGAAAGCTACAGAATGGGGGAGAATACAAGACCAGTCAGCCCTTGCGTGGACAGAGAGCAGGAGCTGGTCTTTAAGATTGAAAGGGATTGTAAAGTAAGAAGGTTTTTTATTTTAAAGGGGTTGTAAACCCTCGTTTTTGTACCTTAATGCATTCCATGCATTAAGGTGAAAAACCTGTGCTGCAGCACCCCCCCCCCCCCCCTTACTGAACCGGTCTTTCCAGCGGAAAGACCGGTTGGATCCTGATTGGATAGATTGATAGTAGCTCAGCCATTTGCTCCCACTGCTGTCAATCAAATCCAATGACGCGGGGCCGAGTCCTGCTGTCTGTGTCAATAGACGCAGGGCAGGGGAGCACACCTGCACGAGTGCCTCGAGGGAGAGGAGCTCTCCAATGGGGCACTCACGAACAGGAGGAGCCAGGAGCGCAGCTGAGGGACCCCAGAAGAGGAGGGTCCTCTGTGCAAAACCAACTGCACAAAAAAGGTAAGTATAATGTGTTTTAAAGGTGTTTGTTTTTTTTGTTTTTTTACCCTTTAATGCGTTCTATGCATTAAAATAAAAGCCTTCTGTGTGCAGCAACCCCCCAGGCTCTCCTAATACTTACCTGAGGTCCCTCTCTGGCCAGCGATGTCCAGCGATGTCCAGAAGTGTCTCGGTCATCTGGGATTCTCCCTCCTGATTTGGCTGAGACCCTGTCAATCAAAATCGGCTAGCCAATCAGGAGAGAGGGGGCGGGCCGAGGCTCCGTGTCTGAATGGACACAGGAAGCTGTGATTCAGCTCCGGTCCCCCCATAGCAAGCTGATTTGCTGTGGGGGCACTCAACAGGAGGGAGGAGCCAGGAGCACAGAAGAGGGACCCGAAAAGAGAAGGGTCCGGGCAAATCCACTGCAACAGAGCAGGTAAGTATAACATGTTTGTTATATTTATAGGGGAAAAAAAGAGACTTTACAATGCCTTTTAAGTAAGGCTACATGGGACTCAGGAACTATAGACAATATTTGCTTATCTTGGAGTTCAATGGTAGATGCACAGAAACAAATTTCTAGTGGAAAGGGGAAAATGACGGGTTAAAGTTTTGGATGGCGTTAGGCTTTACTGTGCTCTGTGTCATGCCATTATGTTCTCTCTAGGTTTTGGATTGGAGGAGGATTAGCTGGGGCTTCATCAGATTTACTCTGGTTTTCTGTCTTGCGGTTACACCAAGCAGACAATGAAGGAAAATCTCTCTTATGCTGCTCAAGATAACAGTAAAAATCTAACAGGGCTTCTAACCTAATCCAAAACTAAGAGACATGTTTTGGATGGGAGTGCACTAGAATTCTCGTACATCTACCAAATGTTAATATATTTAATTTGTGGTACACGAACGCTTGAAATTTAGCAGGCCGCTGAAGATCTTAAAATTGTTCAGCCTTGCCATCATGTTTGTGGATTTATTAGTTTGTTGGACTATTTGGTGATACTTACACTTGTACATTTTTCAGGTCTCCGGCAGGACTACGCCTCCAGCTCAGCATCTGTTTCCAGGCGCAGTTCCAGCGCCTCGCTCCACTCTCTGAGAAGAGGAACATTTAGCGATCAGGAATTTGACACATACAGCCTGGAGGATGAGGATGACTACGACTGTTCTTTGTCTTACCGCAGTTCACACCGCTATTCCCCATCTCCTCTCAGTTCACCTCGATGCCAATCGCCCTCCACAGTGGGGGACAGCAGTCGAAGCAGCGCTACCCGCATTCGACCTCCCCGCAGATCTATGCAAAATCCCGGGCAGGATCGGATGAAATACCCAAGTTGTGAAGGTTTGTGTTGTGCGTTTGTGTGTTGGGGTGTTGTGTGTGTTTTTTTGTTTTTTTTGTATTGTAAAGAAATGTTATTTAATTTCATTATAGATGACTTGCGGCACAGTATGCCCAATCTTGCAAAAACAAGTTTACGTTCTCTGGAGGCAGTGAGAAGCAGCCGGAGCTTGGAGTCTGATCTTCAGGGGCCCAGCAGCCGATTGAGCAGGATTCAGCAGCCCTCAGCTAGTATGTCCATTTAAAGCTAAACTCTGCCTAATAATTGAATGTCTTTTTTTTATAGTTGATATAAAAATGTTAAACCAGAGTTCTGTATTAGTTATGATATCCTGGGCGCATTTTAAGGCATCGCATATCCTAGTCAGTGTGTGCATATTAATTGGGTGGCTATAAAACAAACTGCTCCAGTCTTATATTCTATCTATTATTCAGAATAAATGTATTAAAAATTATTATGTTTTATGGCCCAAAAGAACTGGATCTGCAATGGTAGCCCCCACATTTGTCATGAGACGTTTACTGTAAATAAGAATAGACCTCTAAAGGATCCCTGCACATGAATGTCTTTGCAGAGAATAGATAACAGGAAACCTAACAGGAGCATTAGTGTATCAGAATTCCAGTTTACAGCATCATTTCAATGTGACATAAACAAATACTTATACTTATTCTCAGCACTCTCCAGTCATGTGATCTCCTGTGTCAGCTGGCACTTGCTGCATGTGAGAGAGCGTTGGATAACAGCTGGCAATGTCTGAGAGCGGTGACCTCACCCATAGGCTTACTATGGCCAATCCATTGTCTGCACTCCTTCCTCTCCTCTGCAGCTTCCGCTGGCTGACATGGGAGCCAGAGCATGTGACCAGAGCATGTGACCAGAGCATGTGACCAGAGCATGTGACCGGATCGGAGTTGCATGAAAATAGGTGCATGTACAGATCCTCCTTATACAGGTTAGTTGGATGGTGAATAGTTCAGTTTATTCCCGATGTCTCTGGAACAGCAAGTATGGATTCATCTTTCTGGTGGGGACACAAATGGCAACAAAACCCTGAGAGAAGTTCTAGCTCTCTGTCTGGAGATCTACTTATATCCTTAGTAGCTTGCAGGAGTTTTTTTTTTCCCCAACTTGAGGTTAAAGGATAGCTGCTTTCATAGGAGGCATTATAATTCTGGCTACCTCGCCCCTCTGATTAAATTTGCCTGAATCCTTGTCACGCCTTACCATAATCTTTACATCCAGCAGCCAAAATCTTACTATTGGCTACACCCATGCAATATGTTCCTTATAAACCATGGTCTCTTGGGAGATGGCGCCATATCAGGGTGGATAAAAATCAATAATTTTTTTTGGGGGGGGGGGGGATTTTATTACATTTATTTTAATAGAATGCTATTTGGCGTGAAATCTAAAGATCGTTTTCTATTTAAAGGGTAACTCCACTTTCGTGGGGGAAAAAAATATAGCATATACAATTGCGACACAAGTCATATTGTATTTGAATGTTATTAAAAATTACCCTTCCTTTTCAATCTGCAGCCGCTGTAATTTTCTGAAAATGCAATATGGCTACCTGGAGGTGTTCTGTACACAGAATGTGTACAGAACTCCCCCCAGATACATAATTTCCTGCTTGTGTGATTGGCTCACTAATTTTCCCAGAAGTCTGCACTAAGATACAAGTCAGATTTCAGGCATCCCCTGGAATAAAAATTTAACTTTTGGTGAGATACTTCCAATAGGAACAAGTCTAAAGGGATGCGGACCCTGCAGATTTCCTCATTAGTGATCTGCAGATGCAACAGCTGATTGAGAATTATGAAACCACTCCCATAAGACTCCTTTTCCCACATGGGCACAAAGAAACGCAGAGGGAGTTCTTCAGAATAAGCGTTTCCCCCAAAAAGGCATAAGAGCGTCACAAAAGTATTTCTAAAATATCATTTTAATTGTATCAAATGTGTATGTGTGTGTAATTATATATATATAAATATATATATATATATATATATATAATATATATATATATATATATATATATATATATATATATATATATATATATATATATATATATATATATATATAATCTCTATCTATCCAATAAAAAACAGTACTGGGTTTAACAGATACAGATTATTAACCACATTAGGAGTGGCAAAAAGGCATATGAAGATGTTATATAGAAGATTGCATAGACAGTTCCAACATGTTTCAGAGTATTCTTGTCTCCATCGGGGATAGTCCTTTTTTCTTTTTGCAATCAGTGTACTTGTATTCTATAAAGTAGAAGATATACATTTTACACAGTGTTTATACAGAAAATAGCTGTTTGTATGGCAAAGAATGGTGCAATACTCACAATGCCATGAACCCAAAGCTCAACATTAGTCGGTAATTAAAAACAAGAGATGATAGGAAATGGCCATCAAGATGGAGGAGACACATATGGGCGGCCAACCAGTATAGAGGTTGGATTGGAATCAAAGGATAGACTAAAAGAGATCTCTGAAGACCAGGTGGGGAGTGTCTTACATTTTCCATATTGGCCATATAATTGCCAACGTGATGGTGTTCACATCAGCGGACATCAGCCCCGATTATATATTTGCAGGTGAATCTTGCAATAGACTAACTCGGATATGTTCTTGAGATATGATTATCAACGTTGGACCCCTTTCACACTGGGGCGCTTTGCAGGAGCTACAGCGCTAAAAATGGTGCCTGCAAAGCGCCCTGAATGAGCTGCTCCTGTCCCTTCAGTGTGAAAGCCCGAGGGATCGGTGCGCTGGCAGGATGGTAAAAAAGTCCTGCTAGCAGCATCTTTGGAGCGGAGTGTATACCGTTCCTCCATTGCTCCTGCCTATTGAAATCAATGGGCAGCGTGGCTATACCGCCAGCAAAGCGCTGCTGCAGCAGCGCTTTGTGGGTGGTTTTAACCCTTTTTCGGCCGCTAGCGGGGGTTAAAAGCACCCCACTAGTGGCCAAATACCTCCGCAAATAGGACGGTAAAGCGCGGCTAAAAATATCGGCACTTTACCGCCGCCCACACCCCAGTGTGAAAGGGGCCTTATCAATGCTATATACATGTGGCAATGTTTGCCAACATACAAGTGATACTGACACTTGGTATCCTGTAACTTTGTTTAGACACTATGAGGCAAATTGCCTTTACCTGATTGGGAATTCATCAGTCTTTGATACACCTGTAATATATCTCTGTTATTACATCGTGAATTGAGACCCTTCAGGTAGGCTGATGTATACACTATACAGTAGCATACATCATTATTGCGGTTTTGGAGTTTTAACTCATAAATTCAATTACATTTACTTACACTAGACTCTCTATATTCATTAGGGACTTGCTATAGGCCCCAAAACCACTATTTAGAGGTCTATAAAAACAAATAGCTGGGCACTGTATTGCAGCTACTTACTGCAACCCAGGTATGTATGCATATGGTGCGGTGACACAATCGCACCATGTTTTTTTGCTTTTTCTTTTCACTTCTATTTTATTTACATTATACATATACATATTTTTTTTCTATATACTTTTTTTACCTACCCCCCTAGGGATGCCATTTGGTCCCAGTGTGCACAGCCTCGACTCCCCACCTGGTCTTCAGAGATCTTTTACTCTATCCTTTGATTCCAGTCTAACCTCTATACTGGTTGGCCGCCCATATTTGTCTCCTCTATCTTGATGGCCATTTTCTATCATCTCTTTTTTGTTTTTAATTACCGACTAATGTTGAGCTTTGGGTTCACGGCATTGTGAGTATTGCATCATTCCTTGCCATATAAACAGCTATTTTCTGTAAAATGTATCCTCCACTTTATAGAATACAAGTACACTGATTGCAAAAAGAAAGGACTATCCCCGATGAAGGAGTCAAGATTACTCTGAAACATGCTGGAACTGTCTATGCAATCTTCCATATGCCATCTTCATATGCCTTTTTGCCACTCCTAATGTGGTTAATAACCTGTATCTGTTAAGCCCAGTACTGTTTTTTTATATCGTCTATACACACATTTATTTTATATTTTTGATACAATTAAAATTCTATTTTAGAACTACTTTTGTGAAACTCTTATGCCTTTAAAGTCCCACATTTAGGGGGAAACTTTTTTAAATTTTCACTTACCTTAGAGATGGATATTGACCTATACAGGCAGATAAACGTTACCTCCAATCTCACTGAATAACAAAAGGGCGGAATCTGCAACTAAGGTTGTTATAACCCTTGCAATGTACATAGATCACCCAGAGGGGAATTTTTTTTTTCCTCAACAAAAGTGTAGTTGCGCTTTAAGATACATTAATAATTTAGTTTATTCAGCATGAAATGGAGCTTAGTTATGTAGCATGAGGCTGTATATTCTGCAATATTAACATTTTTGGTAAACCCATTCAATGAATCCAAGCTCTGCAAACCGAGATAACATGCACTGCATTGATGCATTCACACAATTTCACAGTAACCACGAGATAAGACAAAGTTCAGGAACATTTCTTTATCCCATTGTTTTTCAAATCTATGTACACTACAAACTGTATGATTGTATCGGTTCTGATATCGCTGTTTTACTAACCTGACAGCTTATTATCCCAATAGGAAACTTTCATTTTGTTTGCAAATATTAAAGATTCTAACTATCATCAAGTTTGAGTCCTTACATTTAAAGAGCACCTGTCATTTCAGATAAATCATGTCAGTGCCTGTTAGCCGGCATCCACTCACCTGCTGCCGCCACATCCCTCACCTTGTTGTGTCACTGCCGCATCACCAGCCGTCCCATTAAAGTGAATAGGACTGTCGGGGAGTCAAAAGCGGGTCAGAGGAGGAGCCGCTGCAGGACAGAGATGACAGTTGCTCTTTAAAAATTATGATTTAAATCCAAGCCTTTTTACTAGTGATTTAAAGCGACTTGATTTGAATCAAATCCACCCTGCTCCATATGAGTCTATGGAGATTGATGGTGCAGGCACTGGCAGTAGAAAGATTTTGTGTGTGGGATATCCCTAATAAAATCAAACTTTGTACTGAGAACAAAAATGCACTGTGGTTTGAAGCCTGCAATATGAATAACTATTATGTTAATCATTAATTTTTTTTTTTTTTTTTAGGTAATCCACCAGGTAAAATGAGGTACAGCTCCGGCCAGCCAGCAGCTCTCCGTCAGCCAGTTAAAGCAGGTTTAAGCACAAGTTCACTCCTGAACTCAAAGCAGCCAATTAAATCCTCTGGTTACAATAGTACAAGCAGTCTTCGTAAAATGCAATCTTCGCCCGGCTTAATTCCAGCCGTACCTGGTGCTGTTTCTAGATCAGGAAACTTTCCACCCACAATGAAGCACTCGGGTGGAAAAGCTCCGTCCTCTGCAGGGTGCACAACTCCCAAAAGCAAGATGATACAACCATCTAAAAGGCAAGTTTATTTTTCTTTAATTTTTTTCTTTATGCTCATGAAGGGTGATGAAACAAGTTGACTTTATAGCACTTGGGAAAGTGGTAAAGTGCAGCGCTAAAAGTGAAGGTGAAAGTGAGATTCCCTTGACGGGATCAAACTAGTAACAAACCATTACTGATGTGCATAAATCATGATAAAATACATACAATATTACTCTAATATACAAACAACAATTATGATGATGTTTACATAAACCAACAGTGCATATATACATATAGATTAGAATGAAAGTCCCTAAAGTGACTCCAATATATAAAGTGACTTGCAAGATAAATCTGTGAACTAGTTGTCTGTTAATCCACCACTAAAAGGAAAGAGGCTTACCAGACAAGTTGAACCCAACTAGGCATACGCCTGATGAGTCAACAGAGCTTGTGGTGTAACACACCCAGGGAAGAAAATCAGAATGCACGGTTTCCGATGTAGACCAAACAGGCAGGGGTCTGTCTTGGGTTGCCACAACATCCCTTTAATCCAGGACACATATTAATTAAACAGGTTCCGAGGCTGATTTAATGCAGATAAGGCACCAAATGAGTTTAATTACCACCTTAATCAACCACAGAACCTGTGTAATTAATGTGTGTCCTGGATTAAAGGGATGATGTGGCAACCCTAGGTCCGTCACAATGTATAACATCAATGGGTATCCACCAAGGAAACGGTGACCAAAGATCAAGAACGGATCCTCCCAGTATTATATATGGTAAAAGGAAAAAAATTGGACCACTTAGTGTGATTCCATTTACATAAAAGGCATTTTATAATAAGTAAAATGGTCACTCACATTTGAGAAGGCATTAAAAGGCATGTAAGTAAAATCAAATATTGTAGTGGCATCAGCAGGGCCTGTCCGGAGTGGTTTCGTCTCAATAAGACATCATCTGGAGATGTCTTATTGAGACGAAACCCGTCGGGACGCGCTCTGCTGATGCCACTGCGATATTTGATATAAATAAGTGCCCTTTGTGACTCTTATTTGTAACATACAAAGTTTATATAGATGCAGCATATGTGGAATCTCATTCAGGCAATCTCCTGCATATGTCTCATTTGCTCTCAGTCACTGAGCATTGCAAGATGTCTGTGTTCCGCTTGATCACATATATTTGAAGATATATCTCAAATAAGGTAAAAGTTGGTCTCTTACCAGATATGGCGGACCCCTATTACAGAGATAAAAATCACTGTAGGAGTATATTTGCCTGTCTGGATATCGCCCACTTGGTTGTCCTGCTTCCATGCAATTTGCAGACTTGAACTCAGGTGATTCAAAGACCAAGGAATTGGATTGCTATTATGGGCGTTCAGCTTATTAACTGGCTTGGAAATCTCAAGTGTATTGATACCAGATCTATAACAATGTAAATCAACACAAATCCCATACTTCTCTTTCTAAGGGTTGTCTGTACATCAGAATTGATTCATTTTCAAATATATATACTATAGCTTGTAGAGCCTTAACTTTTACATAAACCAATCAATATACATTTGGCAAGACATGTAGCAGAATACATTTGGCCTAAAATTATAAAGAAATTAGATTTTTTTTTTTTTTTAATTGGATATGTTTTATTACAGAAATTTAGTTTTTTTCCTTTCTTTTGTATCGTTTATAAAATCATAAAAAAAAAACAAAAAACAGTGGGTATCAAATGATACCAAAAGAGAGCTCTATTTGTGTGGAAAAAAATGGTATAAATTTTCACGACGACGCGATTGCCAGTTAACTTTTTTGTGCCGGTGACTCCCGGCCCTTTAAAGGATTTCAGATACTGGGAAGCATGGCAGGGGGTTATGATCACAAAGCTCCCAATCGCAAAAAGCTTGATTCGTATGTGCAATGTGCTCTGAATGGATGGCCTAATGAGTGTGCCGAAGTCCTCTCTTACAGTAAAGTGTATATTTGCATATAACTTTGTCTGATCAGCTGATTATTTTGCAAATTCTGACTTGACTTTTGGCTATGGAGCAGGCTCAGGAACCTGTAGTTACGTGACTGTTGGTTATGGAGCAGGCTCAGGAAACCGTTAGTTAGGTGACTGTTGGTTATGGAGCAGGCTCAGGAAACTGGTAGTCAGGTGTGTTTTGGTTATGGAGCAGGCTCAGGAACCTGTAGTTAGGTGACTTTTGGTTATGGAGCAGGCTCAGGAAACCTGTAGTTAGGTGACTTTTGGTTATGGAGCAGGCTCAGGAAACCTGTAGTTAGGTGACTTTTGGTTATGGAGCAGGCTCAGGAAACCTGTAGTTAGGTGACTGTTTGTTATGGAGCAGGTCAGGAACCTGTAGTTGGGTGTGTTATGGTTATGGAGCAGGCTCAGGAAACCTGTAGTTAGGTGACTTTTGGTTATGGAGCAGGCTCAGGAACCTGTAGTTAGGTGACTTTTGGTTATGGAGCAGGCTCAGGAAACCTGTAGTTGGGTGTGTTTATGGTTATGAAGCAGGCTTGGGAAACCTGTAGTTAGGTGTGTGGGATGGCCCCAACAACTTTAGGGATCAAAGTCGGCATTTGCATATCAGAGTATTCCATGTTTCAAGGGTTGTTGGGGCTTGCTGAGACATTGGCTAGGAAATGCAGAGCGCCTGCTTTATTCCGAAAGTAGAGTAGATTACACCAGCCTGCTTCACATGCTGAAAACAATGGGGTGGATTTATGGCAAATAGACTGAACTTTGTAGGTACAGTTGCACTTATTTTCCCCAAAGCTTAGTGAATGTGTTAAAGCTCTGCTGATTTTCTGTATTTCGATCACCCAATCACATACATGTAAAAAATGCAAAAAAAAAAATTTCTATTTTCCTTGCACCTGATTGGGTATTCTTTGCAAAGTGAAGCTTTACCACATTTACTAAGCTATGGAGAAAATGAATGCAACTGCACTCGCAAAGTCGATCTGCCTTTAGTAAATACACCCCAAGTGACTTCATGTATTGCTTCTATAATTAAACCTTGTTTTCTTTTTTCCCTTCTAGATCTCTGTCCTCAAAGTCAAATACACTGGATGACGACTCCTGGAAAGAAGGATGCTATTAAATCACCCCAAAGATTAGTTTTTTTTTTTCCCCCCCTTTAATATGTCCAGCGGGCTGGACTTCAGTATTTCAGAGCAAAGCATAAAAAAAAAGAAGAAAATCTCACCTGCTTGCCATATTGGAAGAAGAAGCACCCTGTGTCTTTGATATAGTTTACCTTTTTCCATTTTTCAGAACTGAACTCCGAAATCGGAAATGTTTTGTGTTGTCGTAGCAAATATCTGTTTGCATCAGAACACCGAGCTGTCGGTTTTAGGAAAAAAAAACATGTAGATTTGTGTCTCCACTGGCTTTTTTTTTTGCACTGTTATTAGATTTAAAGTGTACCCGTACCAGGTGGTGGTGGTATCTGTTGCAGGCAGCCATTTTATATGTAGAAACAATAGTTCTGAACTCTGTTGGAACTCGTGCAGGAGAGGTAGGTGTAATTCTTCCCTCTGGAGGCCACAGGAGAGGTAGGTGTAATCACTCCCCATTGAAGCATATCAAATCCAAGCTCTGAGGGATGGGTTCAGTGTGCCCTGTGCCTGCACTAGGAAGTCGGGGTGTTTGCATGGTGTTACTCTGCGTGTAGTGGCTTCTGGGAGGGGGGTCATCTGTCAGTGCTGCAATCTTTAAAATAGATCCTATGGACCTCTCATTCTTTTTATTCAATCCAGGTGCCATGACTCCATATCATGTGCCCACAATGGTGGACTTTGGCTTGAAGCCTAAAAGTGACTAATTGGATATAAGTGAATGATGCCTAAGGCTAGCCGTATACGGAAGATTTTTCTCATTAAGCCCTTCAGGTTGAGCAAGAGAATCGCTAAACAGCATGGATGGGGGGGAATTTCCGTAGCTATTGTAGTCAGACAGCATCGGCAGCTGGCTGAATACCAGAACAGTGGCTGCTGCATCTGATAGGATGCAGTCACTGTTCAGCCATCAAATCTTCAGTCAGTTTATTGAGCCAGGTTGTGAGGACAGGGACTCCCACAGCTCAAATTTTGAGTGGCGCATGGCCAGCTTAATGAATCACTGCCTTTTGTGCCTCAGGGATAACCCTGGCATGTACTGTGGGCCCCTTTTTTTATGAGACGCCCGTTTTAGCTTGAACCAGCATAATTATTATAATAATTTTTTTTTTTTCAGTACCAGTATCTCTTAAGCAAAAGTGTTCTTGTTGAGTTGTACTTTTTCAGTGTAACAATCTATTACAACCAGTTGGAACTTTTTATTGCAGATTATTTTATTTATAAAAATTGCGTATTCCTTATGAAAGATCCCACTGCAGTAGCTACATTCCTAGACCCCACTCTTCTATTTTCATGGGTTAAAGTTGTATTTCAGCCTTGCACAGTTGTACAGGCTCCTCCCCTCTATATAAATGACTCTCTTCACTGCACACTGTGAGCATCTCGTTGGGTGCATTAGAAGCTGCAGCAATTCATCTAGAGCAGTGATGGCGAACCTTGGCACCCCAGATGTTTTGGAACTACATTTCCCATGATGCTCATGCACTCTGCAGTGTAGATAAGCATCCTGGGAAATGTAGTTCCAAAACATCTGGGGTGCCAAGGTTCGCCATCACTGATCTAGAGCTTGCCTCATTTCCTGGCTGGAGGTACTCCATTATCTAGCTCTATCCTCCTCAGCCTTCCCCTGTTTATTGGATTTCAGTTCTTTCACTCATGTAGGTTTAGAATCACATGTGGACATTAGCACAGCTTCCTATTTTCAGGAGGCCATGTACAGCATCTTGCTATCTCCTCCCATCACCAATGACTTGTCTGCATTGCATAGAGAAGCAAAGAGACCCAGTGATGATTTCTAAAACAAGGTATGCAATGAAAACAGCAGAGTTCCATGTAATAATTGTAATACAATGTGAATATGGGGTGGGTGTGTGTACAAAGGCAGATTATTAAGCACAAAGGCCTTCAAAGTAATGTTTTATGGCATCACATTCAGAGCTCAATTCTTAGTAGTGCTGGCCACAGACATACTGTATACACCAGTGGGGGGGGGGGGGTACACTGCAATATTGTATCTTCATTTAATCCTCTATTCCTGGTATTCCAGAGTCCTTGTTTATGTAGTTTTTAAAGGACGAGACAAGTATGTCATTGCTGACTTCATTCCGCTAGATGCCTGGCTGTCTTCAGTAGTTTGAGTGTTAGGACCAGTACCTGTGTGCAGATCAGGCACTTTTGATCTACATTCTTGTACCTTGTCAGTGGCTCTATACCTGAGGATCCTGATTCAGTGACAGCCAAGAAACTAGCATTTTTAAGAGGACTACAATAGTCTCCTCCATTCATCCTTTACACAGGTATCTTTCAATGTATCAGCATAAATACATCCTTCGTATTCAATGAATTCTGCAAACGTGGCCAACCGGTATACAGAACACTGCACAGAGGTACCCCAGGAAACCTTATGGCATTTCCTTATTGTTTGATTATTAGATCAATGCACAAAAATGGCTGCACTGTTACTTGCAAGCTGATACACTTTAAATCAGTTGATTATGTGAAATATGTTAGAAATGGATATATGTAATGTAGTTGGTCCTAAAGTTTTTAATATATAAATGTAAGGTTTTTGGTTACTTGATCTACTGACCTTTTTCCAGCCTTTTTTCTTTTGTTTGCAATAGATCTTTTTTTTTCTTTTCATCTGCAAATTTTTAATGTCCTTGATGAAGTCCAAAAAAAAGAAAATGTGTACATACATAGATCTATTATGTTCCATATTTAGAGAGCACTTCAAGGACTGCAAAAGAATTTCCCCTACCGGTTGGATCGGTTTAGATGAAATCACAAATGATGATGGTGCACAATATTTGTGTGGTTATATGAAGTTGATTAGTTGCTATGTGTAGAAGAGACAATGTTTTTGTGGAGCGTCTCCTTTGATTATCCTGCTTGACCTCTTCTTGGTAAATAAAACAAAAACAAAAAGTCATCTTTTGTCTGGTGATTGTATACTTTCTCCATTACTGTTTAGTATTGCTAAAAACTTTTTCAGGTGGCGTTTGCATCAAGAAGGATTATAACTTAGAGGAGCTCCCACACCCCCCCCCCCCCCAATACAATTTAAAGGTCAGCAGCTACATATGATGTAGCTGCTGCCCTTTAATATTAGAGCATTTACCTGTCCAGGCATCCACCGGTGTCCTAACCCGAGCAGATTCTTCAATCCGCTATTGGGTGCTGGTGCCGCCATCTTGACCAAGGTAAATCGGCAATGAAGTTTCCTACTGTGAAGCGCACTGCATTTTGTGAATGGGCTGCAGTTTTCTGGGACCTGTGAAATGTCCCAAAAAGGGGGGGGGGCGCGGCAGCGAAGTTCTGGTTCAGTTTGCCACGGCAAACTGAGGTGGGAGTGGGTACCAGTTAAAACTAGGTACCTGCTCTCCACAAAAGGTGCCAATTGTGGCAGCAGAGGGGGGAGGAGGCAGACAAGCGGAGCTTCCCCTTTTTAGGTTGAGTTTTGCTTTAAACCCTTTACACTTCACTATTTGTCCTTGGATGAAGGGAAGATTCTGGACAGCCGCACTCAAAATCAAATGCCTTTATTAAAGAGGTAATAATCCAAAAAGTACAAGCCACAGCAAACAAGGGAATCACAGGAGCTGACGCGTTTCACACTTCCAAAAGTGCCAAGTGATGAAACGTGTCAGCTCCTGTGATCTGTTTGCTGTGGCTTGTACTTTTTGGATTATTACCTCCTTTTTTTTTAATAAAGGCATTTGATTTTGAGTGCGGCTGTCCAGAATCTTCCCTTCATCCAATTACCTATGCTTAGCCAACACCTGCTGTTCCTGTTCTGAGGAGAGCTACATTTCCCCAGTTGTCTTCCAGGACAGCCCTTGAGAGATGGAGTCCCTCCCATCGACCCAGGAAACACATTGCCACAGTTCAAAAGGCGGTCCCTCAGGTCCCTGGCCAGTCATTTTGTGTTTCCTCCGTCTGAGAAACATGTTGCCAGGAACCAGGAGAAGGTCTCTATCTCTCAGGGAATGCCTGAAGGGAGCGGAGCCGCACAGGGGGACCGGGTCCTATCCAGCGGTCTCCAGGTTAGTCCTACCTTATTTTCTGGGCTTGGGTACCATTCAGCTGACAGGAGCAGACCCGTTACCCCTCCTCTTTCCAGTGCCAGTGGCAGGTTGATGCAGGTTCCCCCCAGGAGCAGTGTAGATGGATTCTTCCATCCCAGCTCCTTGCTGTAATGACGGTGGGGGTCGGAGACACCGAGCGTCATTTCCGGCGGAACCATGTCATCGCTGTGTGCCGAGACTTACGGTTCTGGGTCTCTAGAGGCACAAGGAGGAAGGGGAAAGCCCACGCTGGGCCTACAAATCCCGTCCAGCTTTACCGGACTAGCGGCGGGATCCGGAGCTCGAGAAGGGGACCATGGAGGCTAATCCCCAGGACACTCCGGTGGATGCAGGCACCAGCCAAACCCAGGTAGGCTGCTGGGCAAGCCCTTACTGTGTTTTTTTTTCTGGGGTTTTGTTGTAAGGCTGGGATTTGTAGTACCCCATGGTGGTGGTTACCTCACAGTCCCAGGAATATGCAGCGGTGGTTGCAGCACGGGTGTTTTAATGAGAGTTAAAAGGATTTCTGATGCAAAGATCTTTTATTCTTTATTTCAGGCTAAGGAGGCCACAAGGGAAGACAAGTCAGCCCACAAAAAATGCCCTAATTGTGGAAATAAGTTGTCCTCAGGCTCTAACAAAGCCTTATGCAGACAGTGTATTGCAGGCTTACTTAAAACAGAGGCAGACTCTCCCTTGGAAAAATTCCTTGTCTCTTTTAAAGATGAGATGGCATCAACCTTTAAATCTCTCCGGGAGTTAATCGCAGATGTAAAAACGTCTGCTTCCACCAGTAAAGCAGCTGCGATTTCCTCCTCACCATGCCTTACAACACCCAGCTCCGGGGAGCCCCTACAGTCAGGGAGCATAGCCCCATGTTAGTTAGCCCTGAAACCTCTGGCGCAGACTCAGACCAGGATGAGGATCAGGTTGTAGCTAACAAAGCAGCAAAATACAAGCTGTCTCTTGAGGAAGTAGACGAGCTGTTGAGTGCTATTTGTGATACGCTGGAAATTGATGAGGAAGAAACTCAATTGACCAGACATGATAAAATGTATGAGGCTCTGGGGAAAAAGAAAGCTAATGTATTCCCTATACATAAAGTGCTTTCTGATCTTGTTCGCAAGGAGTGGGCCGAACCAGATAGTCTTCTTTCCTAATTCCCTTAAAAGAAAATTCCCCTTTTGATGAGAGCCCAGAGACGGTCTGGAATAAAAATCCTAAACTAGACACCCCTCTGTCCAAAGTCTCAAAACAGTCTGACCTTGCTTTTGAGGATATGGGTCATTTAAAGGACCCAATGGACAGGAAAACAGACATATTCTTAAAGAGGGCCTGGGATGCTTCTATGGCAGGCTTAAAACCAGCTCTAGCCACTTCTTGTGTTGCTAGGAATCTGGAGCTCTGGTTATCTCAACTAGAAGAACACCTAAAAGCAGGCACGCCTAGGGGGGAGCTCTTGAAAACCTTCCCTTTGCTTTTCAAGGCGACAAGTTTAATCTCTGATGCTTCTACCGATTCCGTAAAATTTACAGCTAAAACTGAGGCTCAGCCAGGAGGTCAGTATGGATGAAAACTGGGGGGGGGAGACACGGTCCAAACCACGCCTGTGCAGTGTCCCTTTTACAGGAGACTTAGTCTTCGGGCCTGAATTAGATACCGTCTTAGAAAGAACGGCGGATAAAAAGAAAACCTTTCCCACTAAAAAGAAAATTTTCAAAGAAAATGCTTTCGTCCCTCAAAGGAACCGTCCAAGTCAGGAGTTCAAACCCAAAAAACACTGGTCAGGACAAAAAGGGAAAGGAAAAGGGGGCATACTTTTTAACCGGCCCAATCAAAACCCTAAACCCCAGTGACATCAGCGTTCCTGTGGGAGGAAGGTTAGTGAATTTTCTCCCACAGTGGGAAAAGATAACCTCAAATGAGTTTGTCTTAAACATTATAAAAAGAGGGTATGTGCTGGAATTTCACAGCGATCCACCCTCGAAATTTCTTGTGACAGCTTCCAAGACACTCAGAAAAGGCCAAGGCCTTACCTTTGCTAATAGGGGAAATGGTGGATCAAGAGGTATTGACACCAGTCCCTATTCAGGAACAGGGAGACAGTTTTTACTTGCACTTTGTGGTAAAAAGACATCTGGAAAGTTCAGACTAATCATGAACCTCTCTATCCGATACAAAAAATTTCGGATGGAGTCCATTTACTCGATAAGGAATCTTTTCCAAAAAGAGGTGTTTATGGCTACCCTGGATTTAAGGGATGCCTTTCTACATATCCCAATAAGGAAGGAATGCCAGAAATTTCTTCGGATGGCGATTCAGATAGACACTAAAATGTAGGTAAACAATACTTCCGCGCCAGTGGTAGCAATAGTGTAAGCTTACAAATATGGAAAAATAATAATTGAAAAAAATTGATAGATTAAAAATTACCATACATAGAGGATCAGTAATCGTACTGACCCAAAGAAGTGTATCACCCGTGGATGATCAATGGATAACCAAAAAAACACACAAGTGCAAGCTGCTCCCCTTAATTTGAATGAGAACAATCAAATAAGGAATGGTAAACAATAGGGGGCGCTAGAGACCTAAAAACACATGATACTGCCACTAGAAACACACACAATCCACATCAAACGCAATGAGCTGTATAGTATTGATTGTGCTAAACCAAAAATTTACCAAATACATATAGGTGATAGAAATAAAAATACAAAATATAGATATATAATATAAATTGAAATTTAAAGTATAGAGTGATAGTATGATCAAAAAGTTCTTAGTGCAAGTGTAATTAATATATTCGTGATGGTTGATTGTATCATTTTCAGTGCAGAGCACTTCCCTTCGGACTGTCGTCCTCACCGAGAATCTTTACCAAAGTTCTCGGGGAGGCACTAGTTCCATTAAGACTACAGTCTCAATCATTCCGTATCTAGTACCTGGTACTACTTACTCCTCACAGCCCACTCGAAGAAACAACTTCGTCAGGACTTAGAGTTAACACAGCTCAGCTCAGAGTCAATTGGGGTGGATAATCAGTATGGAAAAGTCCAAAACTACCCCAACACAGGAAATTCTGTACTTGGGGTACAAGATCCTGTCGGTAGAGCAGAGAATAGTCCTACCGGAAGAAAAATTATTGAATCTGTGGCAGAGAATGTGTCTTTTCTTCAAAGCAGCACCAAATGTACAGTGAGGGAGGTGATGTCGGTCTTAGGACAGCAGCCATTCCGGCCGTACAATGGGCCAGGTTCCACCAAAGAGACCTTCAGAGGTTCTTATTGGAACAGTTGAGACAGGGATCCGGAAGAAGAGATTTCAATCCCCACCAGGGTAAAACGCTCCCTCTGGTGGTGGAAGGACACAGAGAATTTAAACAAAGGGGTTTCCTGGATCTCTCCTTTCACATCCATACTAACTATGCGAGCAGCTGGGGTTAGGGAGCCCATCTCAACTTAGGCTGGGTCCAGGGCAGGTGGATGTCAGAGGAGAAACTTCTCTCATCCAAAATGGAAGGAGCTAACAGCTATCCTCAGAGCTCTACTAGCTTTTCAGAACACAATACAGGGTCACCATCTACAAGTCCGCTCAGACAATATGACGGCTGTAGCTTATATAAACAAACAAGGAGGCACCAGAAGTCCTCGACTAATGTGGGTGGCCAATCGCATATTTCAATGGGAAGAATCCAAACTAGCATCCATCTCTGCAATACACTTGAACGGGGAGCTGAACAACACTGCAGACTTCTTGAGTCGACAACAAGTTTCGAATCAAGAATGGTCTCTACACCCGGAAGTGTTCGACTACATAGCAGCTTACTGGGGAAAACCAGTAGTGGACCTATTTGCAAACAAAGAGAATGCAAAAGTTCCCAATTTTTGCTCACTATACCCAGGAGATCAGCCCTTGGCAGTAGACGCCTTACAGACTCCATGGACCTTCAGTTTGGCGTATGCTTTTCCTCCGCTTCACCTCATCCCAAGGGTTCTAGCGAAATTTCTAGCGGAAGAAACGTGTTTAATCTTAGTAGCAAGAGACCATGGTTCACAACGTTGCTGCGGTTGACAGACCAACCTCCTCTGAGACTTCCCTGCAGACAAGACCTTCTGTCTCAAGGACTTCTCTTTCATCCGCAAGTAACCATGCTGAACCTCTCAGCATGGTTACTGAGGAAGAAATATTGAGGAGCAAAGGCCTGACTGAAAGAGTGATTCAGACCTTGCTACAGAGTAGAAAACCTGTCACCCAAGCTATTTACAGGAAAGTCTGGAGAAAATTTAACAGCTGGCCGAATAGCCGAGGTGAGGTAAACATGGATACAGCAAGTATCCTACAGTTTCTCCAGGAGGGGATAGACAAGGGTCTAACTCCTAGTACTATTAAGGTTCAGATAGCTGCCTTAAGTGTATACTTAGAAAAAAGGTTACAAGAAGATCCTTTCATTTCTAGGTTCTGTAAAGCAATCTCCAGACGCAAACCAGTCAGAGTTACCATAGCTCCATCCTTGGATCTATCAATCGTTCTAAAGGCCTTTTTGGGGTCACCTTTTGAACCTATCTCAGAGGCCTCTCTAAGACTGATTACATTCAAGACAGTACTTCTTGTGGCAATCACTTCAGCCCGTAGAGTTGGTGAAATCCAAGTTCTCTGTCAGAGAGCCATTCCTCCAAATTCTAGAAGACAGAGTCATCCTAAAGACAGACCCTGGGTTCTTACCAAAGGTGGCATCTAGTTTCCATAGGTAAGATATTGTTCTCCCTTCTTTCTGTCAGAAGGCTTCAAAAGAGAAAGAAAAACTATTTCATTTATTTTATGTGAGGTGTATCGAAGGGTAACCAATCCATTTAGAATTTCAGATTCACGTTTTGTTCTTTTTTCCGGACAATGTAAGGGGCAAAAAGCGTCTAAAGTCACCATAGCTAGATAGATTAGGCTAGCTATAGCAGAGGGGTATAAAACAGTAAACAAAGATGCTCCTGGGGGTATTAAAGCCCACTCCACAAGGGCATTGTCAGCATCCTGGGCAGAAAGAGCTGGTGCCACCCTGGAGCAAATATGTAAAGCAGCCACTTGGTCAAGCTTCTCCACCTTTACAAGGCATTATCGACTAGACTTGATGTCCAGTCAGGATCAGGCTTTTGGGAGGAAAGTCCTCCAAGCTGTGGTCCCCCCCTAATCTGGTGAGTACTTGGGGATCCTCTCAAGGGCTGTCCTGGAAGACAACTGGGGAAAACTGGAGTTAGACTTACTGGTAACTCCTTTTCCAGTGGTCTTCCAAGACCGCACAATCCCACCCTTTTTTGATTATGTTGATGTACTAACGTTATTGCCTGTTATGGTTATATTTTTCAGTTCCATCCTTCGGTTCTTGGTAAATGACTGACCAGGGACCGCCTTTTGAACTGTGGTAATGTGTTTCCTGGGTCGATGGGAGGGACTCCATTTCTCAAGGGCTGTCCTGGAAGACCACTGGAAAAGGAGTTAGCGGTAAGTCTAACTCCAGTTTTCCAGACACCCTTTCTAGAGCGTCATCTCTCTTCCCCCTTACTCTAGTGTCCTGCAATAAAATGCACACAATTTGCAAGGTATTGCATGCATTTAGACTGCTTTCACACTGCATTGCAGTGTGTTTTAAATGCAATGCAATGCATTGCATTACAGCGCATACTGATGAATAGCTGGTTGTATAGAATGCCATTGGGTGCAGGCTCCTAAACTGGCTATTCATTGGTTAAGGACATTAGCGGGTGGTTAAGGTGCTGAAACTCACCAGGGTCCTTAACATCCAGTGATAATGCACCCCCCCATGGTCAGCATGCTCCAGCTCCTCTTGTGCAGGAGTGATGCTACCACCAGAGGGGCAAGGAAGAGGAGGCAGGGAGCATCGGCTCCCAAAATCTGAGGAGAGGGAGCGAGGAAGGCTGGATTGATCCACAGGAGCTGGAAGGTCTTGCCCTACTGGTGACTACCAAGGGTGCAGGGTTTACATCCCCGCTGATTTTTAAGGAATCCGTGTACAACCTCCTTAACTATCGACTATTGACTGGTTAAAGTGTTTGAATTTTTTTGGGTTAACAGATTCTGGTCTCTTAAAGCAGATTACACTGCACAGTGCTTGTGCTGTGTAATCTTTTCCCCTCTAAACTGTAAAAACCTCCCTGAATTTACCACTTCCTATATGCCCTCTCTAAACTGACCATGATAACCAGGGCTACTCAGCCCTGATCACGGTGGTCAAAGTTCGCATGTTAGCGTCTTCTCTGTGTCTCTGTCCCTGCCTCGCCCCACCCCCTACGCTGCTACTATTAAAAATAAAAAGCCTAAAATTGTCACTGCCAGCCCCCTCTATTAGAGGCTGGCATACCACACTATTCAAGTCCTTTGTAAAAATGAGCACTCTAAATAACTCTTTAGAGCTGTCTTCAGGCCAGTCACGTGACTCGCGGCCGCTTTACAGCTCTGAGACATTGCTTCTGCAGGGGATCGCAGCCCCTCCTGCAGAAGAAATTTCTCGGAGCTGTAAAGTGGCTGTGAGTCATGTGACTGGCCTGAAGGCAGCTCTATAGAGTTATTTATAATGCTCGCTTTTACAAAGGACTTGGATTGTGTTGTATGCCAGCCTCTAAGAGGGGCTGGCAGTGAATAATATTTTAGACTTAACAAACACTTTTTAAGGCCCCTTTCACACTGAGGCACTTCTAAACTGCCAGTAAAACACTGAGCGCTTTTGAAGAACTTATCATTAATTTCAATGAAGAGGGGCGTTTTTTTCACCGCCCTGCCAGCGTACTGCCCTAGCATGAAAGCATTCATTGATTTTAATGGAAATGGGTTTTCGTGAGGTTTTTCAGGTGATTTTTTTTTTTTTTTAGCTTGAAAGCTACTGAAAAGCACCTCCAGTGTGAAAGAGATCTAAGTACAGCGGCAGGTGCCTGCACTTTTTAACAACCAACATATTTTTGCCATGTGCTGCCTAAAAACACACCTGCAAATGAACCCTGGGTGCTTTTACCATGACTTCTAAGGTGCTACTAAAGATGCAGCATGCAGTACTTTTCAAATCACAGCGATGTGAAGTCTCCTAGGCTTTAAAGGGAAATAATTTTGATCTGCTTTTGTCCCGCTGGAAAGGTGCGTTACAGTGCTGCAAAAGTGTATCAGTGGGAAAGGGGTCTTAATAATCGCATTGGGCGTGTGTGCACATGCACGATGACGTGTTCACATTCCATGCTGATTTTAGCAGTATGTTAAAGTGTTACTAAATCCAGGACCCTGCATTCACTATATCTGGTCCCCCACAGTACAGAGAACATAGAAATACAATTATTTTAGTAAATTATAAACTGCTAAATACCTTTTCTCACCAGCAGTATATAGCAGTCTTGTGACTTCTATCAGTGTCTGGTTAATGCTTGTAGGAGGAGTTTTCATGCTCCTGACTGTCCTTTTTGAGGCCGCATGAACCCTGACCCTCTGGACAGTGCTGATGCCCTGTGCTGATCACATACAAGACCCTCTTCCTCTCCCCCCCCCCCCAAAAAAAAAAATTTAAAAAAAAATTGTAATACACTCCAAACTGAGTATGTGCAGAGTGCCTCCAAGGCTCTGTTCTATCAGCAGATGGATTGGGGACAGTAAAAGGGAAGGATCAAAGAAGGCAGGATCTAACAGCCTTTACACACTGCAGAGGCTTAACCCCTTAGGTTCCATAGTGAGTATAACAAGCATGCTTTACTGCATATACAGACTGATTTTACTGTTGTGGGTTTAGTAACATTAACATGTAGCAAACGTGGAGGAAGAGCTACATCCTATTGGTTGGTATATGTATTGTTTTGCTGTGCAAGCTACTAGGACAGTTTGGGAAGCCACTGAAGGTGGTATGTACAAGTTTACATACCCTGGCAAAATTTGATTTCTTGGCCATTTTTCAGACAATATGAATGATAAACTTTTTTCACTCATGGTTAGTGTTTGATCATAAATGGCTTTAACCAATCAACTGTGTTTACTCTTTTTAAATCATAATGGCAAACTACCCAAATGCCCGTTTAAAAAGTTTACATACCCTGGTGATTTTGGCCTGATAACATGCACACAAGTTGACACAAAGGGGTTTGAATGGCTATTAAAGGTAACCATCCTCGTGTGTGTGTGTGTGTGTGTGCTCAATGAGTTTCTGGACCCTTGTATCTTTCATCCAGTGCTGCACTGATGTTTCTGGATTCTGAGTCATGGGGAAAGCAAAAGAATTGTCAAAGGATCTGCAGGAAAAGGTAGTTGAACTGTATAAAACAGGAAAGGGATATAAAAAGATATTCAAGGAATTGAGAATGCTCATCAAGAAGTGGAAAATGAGGGGTTCTGTTAAAACCAAACCACAGTCAGGTAGACCAACTAAAATATCAGCCACAACTGCCAGGAGAATTGTTTGGAAAGCAAAGAACAACCCACAAATAATGTCAGGTGAAATACAGGACTCTCTGAAAACATTTGGTGTGGCTGTTTCAAGATGCACAATAAGGAGGCACTTGAAGAAAGATGGGCAGCATGGTCCCGTCGCCAAAAGAAAGCCATAATTACGCAAATGCCACAAAGTATCCCACTTACAATATGCCAAACAACACAGAGACAAGCCTCAAACCTTCTGGCACAAAGTCATTTGAAGTGATGAGACCAAAATTGAGCTTTTTGGCCACAACCATAAAACACTACATTTGGAGAGGAGTCAACAAGGCCTATGATGAATGGTACACCATTCCTACTGAGAAACACAGAGGTGGGTCACTGATGTTTTGGGGGATGTGTGAGCTACAAAGACACAGGAAATTTGGTCAAAATTGACGTCAAGATGAATGCAGTATGTTATCAAAAAATAGTGGAGGAACATTTGCATTCATCAGCCAGGAAGCTGCGTATGGGATGTACTTGGACATTCCTACATGACAACAATCCAAAACACAAGGCCAAGTCGACCTGTCATTGGCTACAGCAGAATGAAGTGAAGGTTCTTGAGTGGCCATCTATGTCTCCTGACCTCAATATCAATGAGCCACTCTGGAGAGATCTCAAATGTGCAGTTCATGCAAGACAGCCCAAGAATTTACAGGAACTGGAGGCTTTTTGCCAAGAAAAATGGCCAGCTTTACCATCTGAGATGAAGAGCCTCATCCACAAATACCACAAAAGACTTCAAGCTGTCATTGATGTTAAAGGGGGGGGCAATACACGGTAGTAAGAAGTGGGGTATGTAAACTTTTGATCGGGGTAATTTCTGTTGCCATTATGATTTAAAAAGAGTAAACACAGTTGATTGATGATAAATGGCTTCAGCCAAACACTTACCATGAGTGAAAGAAGTTGGTGTTATTCATATTTTCTGAAAAATGGCCAAGAAATCATAGATTCTGCCAGTTTTTCGGGCGCTTTAGCTCTAAAAAAATAGCGCCTGAAAAATGCCTCATCTGCAATCCCAGTGTGAAAGCCCGTGGGGTGCTGCGCTGGCAGGACGTCAAAAGTCCTGCAAGCAGCTTCTTGAGGCGATTTAGGAGCGGTGTACACACTGCTCCTAAAGTGCCCCTGCCCATTGAAATCAATGGGCAGCACCTCGGCAGTGGTGCTTTGGACCCTTTATTCAGCCGCTAGCCGGGGTTAAAAGCACTCCCCTAGTGGCCAAAAAGCACCTCTAAAACTAGCGCCGCTTTACCACCGACACTCCCACGTGGTAAGTGTGAAAGGGCTCTAAAAGATAGTGAACAGAGGATGCACCAGTTTGTTGCAAAAGGTAATGTGCTAAATTATTATTATTAAAAAGGAATATGGATATATACTCACAAATAATGACACGAATCAAGCATAACAGTCCAAGAGGTACTCCGCCCAGCCTGGTCTGCTGCACAAATCCCAAATGTGAGATGAAAGTCCAAAAAGAGCTGACACGTTTCAAAAGGCATCCCTCTTCCTCAGAGCTACCCCCTCGAAACGTGTCAACTTTTAGGAGTTTCATCTCACATTTGGGATTTGTAATGCAGATCAGGCAGTGCTTTTCAATGCTAGAAGCTATAGTTTAGCTCCTGTGAATGGAGGAGAGGGGGTGGAAAGGGTGGGCATAGCAGGCACTCTTGACAAGTGCCTATGACTGGTCCTGCTGGATCACTTTTACATTGGGCAAGAAGGTGGTCCTCTCCTTCTCGGGCTCTGCCATTCCACTGGGTAGCCCAGGATGAAAGATGGCCTGTCTGCTGGCTGACCATAGAGCTGAAGGAGGGACTTGTGTTCCCTGATTATCTCTATAAAACTGAAAGACAAGGATTTTGTCACTTCCAGTTTCGATTTATTTACAAGGGGTTGCCAGCTTGTAACAGCATCTGATTAAACCGATCTTTGATTAGATGCTTTTAAAGACAGAGGAGAGATCCAGGGTCTAATAGACCCCAGATTTCTAATTAAAGAGTACCTGTCACTGCCTATGCTATCACAAGGGATGTTGTTCATAAACTTTCTGAGCTAGCACCATGTTTGGATCATAATTTATGACTGCCAATCTGTCAGGATTAACAACCAGATGCCATGCATGTTCAGAAAAAGCCAAGTAATTGCAGCCTCCCATTTCTTTTAGGAAATGTTCACTATCTGTGTTTCAGACACAAGCAGACCATTACGAAAAAATCTGATTTAACACAACCCATCCCTCATCCACAATTATTATACAGGATTTATATAGCACCAACAGTTTGCGCAGCTCTTAACAAAATGAAGGCAGACATTACAGTTACATTACAATTTGGTACAAGAGGAATTGAGGGTCCTGCTCATTAGAGCTTACAATTATCTTTGATTGCAAATGTGAAGGTACTGCTGCAACTCGGTTATCAATACCATCACCAGTAACAGCAACAATAAAGAGAACACTTGCTTTATCCTATAAGCGGTGATGGCAAACTTTGGCACGCAAGATGTGTTGGAACTGCATTTCCCATGATGCTCAACTACACTGCAGAGTGCATGAGCATCATGGGAAATGTAGTTCCAAAACATCTGGGGAGTAAAGGTTCGCCATCACTGTCCTATAGCATTGCTCTTCTACTAATCCAAACTGCAGAATCGCTCACTGGTGAGGGAGCAGTGACTGAGCGACACAAGTATGGAGTGCTGCTGTAGGAGCAGTTGAGCATTCTCCGGTTGTTAGTGAGTTGCCACCTGAAACAGAGATCACTAGTGTGACTTGGCCCCCCCAAGCTGGTCTGTTTTTATTCTGACTGTACTTTGTGCAAGGAAACAGAATATGGGTGAAATAAAGAGGTATTCAATTCTTCTAAAATTGTTATGGATTTTCTTTAATTTTCAGCAGTCTTAACACATCAGATTAAAAATAAAAACAGTACATACGTAAAGCAAAAATGATCTCATTAGGTTAAGAAAACATATAAAGGGAAAACAAGGTTTCATTAAACAAATGCCAACATACTGAATAGGAACACTGTATAACAATCACATTCTGAGTGCAATTCTCCTCCCATCAGGAGGAAAGTCTTTTAGTCCTCATCATAACAGCTGTACCATTGTTCAAAGGACATACAGGGTGCAACAGAAAAATACATCCCACAGGCTTCAGCAAGCAAAGTGCCATTTGGAAGTTTTCCATATTAATGTGGATGGATAAGGACACAAGGGTGACCATAAATGACTGTTCTGTCTGTGTCTTTACGATAGGAAACCTATTTTGCTTTTTTTTTTTTTTTTTGGGAAGGTGAATTGGTGTCTCCAGAGGGCAGGCACTGATGTGGAAAAAAAGATCTGGCTCTCACTCTCTGCTCTAATTCATTCCAAAGGTGTTCTATTGTGTGTAGGTCAGGACTCTCATTCATCCACCCCAAACACACTCATCCATGTCTTTATGGACCTTGCTTTGTGCACTGGTCCAAATCATTTTGTGGAGGGGGGATTATGATGTGGGGTTGTTTTTCAGGGGTTGGGCTTGGCCCATTAGTTCCAGTGAAGGGAACTCTTAAGGCGTTAGCATACCAAGACATTTTGGACTATTTCACGCTCCCAACTTTGTGGGAACAGTTTGAGGATGGCTACCCAACAAATATAAAATAACTAATATTCTCCTGCACTAACAGAGGTAGGGAAACTTCTTAATGCTGGTGGTCTTGCTGCCTTCTCAGGATATTGGGCATCCTCAAACTGGAGACTAGCAAAACAGAAAGAGAAAGGCGCACTGATCGAATGCATTACCACAACTTAGTTTATTAAAAGAGCAATATATGCAAACAAAAGTAATTGATATAAACACGTCACGAGTGTCCTCCACTGCATGAAGGTCTATTACGCCCATCGGTCTTCCAGAAGACCAGGAGGTGTCCAAATGGCTGAGCAACGGGCATTAATAGGCCTTCATGCAGTTGAGGTCACTCGTTGTGACGTGTGTTTATATCAACTACGTTTGTGAGTATATATTGCTTAATTTATTTATTTTAGGTACTTATATAGCACCATCAATTTATGCAGCGCTTTTACATATACATTCAAGTCTCTAACTCACATTCATACATACACATAATAGTGTCAATTTAGACAGGATCCAATTGACCTACCAGCATGTCTTTGGAGTGTGGGAGGAAACCAGAGTACCCAGAGGAAACCCACGCAGGCACAGGGAGAACATGCAAACTCCAGGGAGGTACTGTCGTGGTTGGGATTCGAACCAGCGACCCTTTTGCTGCTAGACGAAAGTGCTAGCCACTACATTAATAAACTATATTGTGGTAATGCACTTGGTCGGCACGCCTTTCACTTTCTGCTTTGCTAGTCTCCAGTTTGGCGCACTGGTCCAAATCATTTGGTGGAGGGGGGATTAATGTGTGGGGTTTGAGTTGGGCTTGGCCCCTTAGTTCCAGTGAAGGGAACTCTTAAGCAATCAGCATGCCAAGACATTTTGGACAATTTCATGCTCCCAACCTTGTGGGAACAGTTTTGGGATGGCCCCTTCCTGTTCCAACGTGACTGCGCACCAGTGCACAAAGCAAGGTCCATAAAGACATGAATAAGCGAGTTTGCGGTGGAGGAATTTGACTGGTCTGCACAGAGTTCTGACCTTTGGGATGAATTATAGAGCGGAGACTGCGAGCCAGGCCTTCTTGTTCAATATCAGTGCCTGACCTAACAAATGAGCTTCTGGAAGAATGGTCAAACATTCCCATAGACACACTCCTAAACCTCGTGGACATCTTTCCCAGAAAAGTTGAAGCGGTTATAACTGCAAAGGGTGGACCAACTCAATATTGAACCCTACAGACTAAGATTGGGATGCCATTAAAGTTCATGTGCATCTTTAAAAGGCAGGGATCCCAATACTTTTAGTAATATAGTGTGCGTATGTATGTATGTATGTATGTATATATATATATTATATCTCCACACACCCAGTTTAAAAGGTAAGAGGGTATTAAAGTCCACAACGATTCTGAGCAGAGTGTGTTCGATTTATTGAGCCTCTGAAATAAATCGGCCCATAAAACACAGAATGGCTTAATATTTTATTAGATAAATTATGCATTAAACATGATTTTGAAATCTCTATATGTAAGAATTACATTTATAACAAAGCACTAAAATAAATGTAATTTTTCTTTTATTCTTCACCTCCGTATTCAGATGACCAGTCTACTTCACAAAAAGAACTTGAAGACAACTGGCTGGAGGGCTTCATTCCAGACAACTTGAACCTTGATGCCCATTTTAAGTTCACCTCTTTACCTTTTCCTGGTTGGCTGTATTAGATAAGGCAGCCAATCACAAACTGGTAGGGAATGGGAGTGGTCAAGTATGCCACAGAAACAGTAAACACATTTCCATTAAAAAAAAAAATACACCTTCAAATGATTCTGCCACTGCAATATGCTGACTTAGCAGGCTCTCTGCATGTCGCAGCCCCCTTGTAAGGAAGACGAAGAACCCTTAATATTTACATAGCGTCCATTTGTATTGAAGTGACGCCACTCACAGAGTACCTGTATGAGTGATCTTCACAGTTTATCTGCAGATGGTGCTCTAACACACATAGTCGGATTGTGCAACCTCCCTTAAGTCTAGCAAAAACTATGTCAAGTAAGTTACTGCTTAATAAAAAAATCTATTAAATTTAAATCAAATCAGACAGGCCCTAGTAGTTGGTAGATCTGAAGGAAATGATACAATCACTTTGCAAGTCGCATAATCAGCTTTTGAGCTTCCATGACACTTAGGTTGAGGTTGGAGCACCCTGGGCTTACTAAGGTTTGTTGGATTTTGCTTTTTTTTTTTTTTTTTTTTAATGGGTGACACATTAAATAAGTGGTGGTGGGGGGTGGCTTTGCTACAAATATGCTATAAAACAAGAATATGAATTAGTTCAAAGAGAAAGAAAAAAAACTTCCAAATGTGTTTCAAGCAAATACAAAATCTTTTTTGAAGCAAGTTATTTGCTCTGCCAACATGGACTGGCAACCATATGCCAAGGCTAGATACAGTATAGTTAATAAAGCAATGCCCATATAATATCATTGGCAGCGAGTGCTTTACCCACTGAACTACGGAGAGAACAATTGGGCAGAACACACCTAGCATTTCTAATTCAAAATTGCCGCCCGATCAACCAAGTGATGCTTTAGAGAACAGAAAAGATTAACATTCACAATACTAATGAGCTTTAGTGAAAAATCAACAGTGGCTGGAGCAATTCTGAAATGAAATTTGTGTAAGACGTATGCAAGGACAGGTGAGCGATCGCAGGTTTCCAATGGCTTTGAACTGAACAATGTCAAAGTTTGGCATCGCCAGCAGAGGCAAGAATGTGCTGCTGGACGGGTTTAAAAAAAAAAAAAAAAAAGAAGAATTAAAACAGTAACTTTAGTGAAAAACAGATGAGGGGATATTGAAGGGTAGAGAAAGAGGCTGTGAGGGGAAAAAAGTGGTGTACAAGAAAAATAAACCCCGAAAAAAAACAAAAACCAATTGAGTTACCATACTCCATCTCCTTCAGGGTTTAGGGTATACAGTGTGACAGACTCCTGGCCAAGTTTCTTCGGACACATTATATAAGGCATAGAGCTACAATGTCCAGTAAGAATGGAAGGATGCAATGATGAAGGAGAATATCGGACACCTCAAAGTGTCGAGGGAAAAGGCTTTTCTATCAAGTCTCTTTTCAGGCGGGATTCTACATGTGTGAATAGGTAGTACTTTGACTTTCTGGTTTCCTGGAGAACACTTTCATGCATCGGAAGACAGAGGAGTTACTTATTCACACAGGTGGGCCACGTCAGCCCTCCGCAAGCTGCCGACACGATGATATAGATAACAACCTGGAGCGGAAAATAAAAAAAACAGAATGCATCTTAAGATACGTCCATTGTCAAATTATATTTAGGCATTAATGATGAGCTTGGGTTTGGCCTGAACACGGAGGTAAGCGGTCATCACTGGGGCCAATCATCTGTGGTCAGGACATTTCCTGCAATGGCACATACACAAAGACCCCTTGTGACATCATTGACCAAATATAGTGAAGTGGCCATATAGGGATAATAACATCAAAAGCATCCCCGCCCCTTTGTGTACATGCAGTTGAGGGGTGGGAATGTGCCAATCTGATTACCCCAGCAATGCCAGTTTACTTCTGGGTTTGGAACGCACCCAAGCTGATCACCACTGTGTATGGTAACACTGAATAAAAGCTTGTTGCCTGTCCTTTTATGTTTGGTTTCCCTTACATTCATCTGTACCAAGAATACCTTCTCATTGAAAATGGCCAACAAATAAAAGGGCTCACATTCTTTCCCAGACCGCTTCAATGACACCATCGTAAAATCATACTTCCTGTTCACTGAAAATATAAACAGGTGTCTGGAGAAGGGGTCTCCAAAACTTTCTAAACAAAGGGCCAGTTTACTGACCTTCAGAATATAGACGGCTTGAACTGGGCCCAGTGGAAGTAAACAATCCCCATTACTGGTGTCAGTGGGAGGAATAGTGCCCCATCACTGGTGTCAGTGGGAGGAATAGTGCCTCAAGGCCCAGATAAAGGCAAGCAAAAGGCCACACCTGGCGCCTAGGCCACAGTTTGGAGACCAGTTGCAAAGAGCCACACATCTTCATTAAAGAGACCCTGTCACAAGAGCAATATAGATTCTGGCTTTGCAACCTGCATATCTGTTTCTTGATAGGTTTCTTTTAATGTGCATGTAGAGCAAAAATGTGTTCCTGCTGGGGAGATTCACCCTCTCTATTGGTCCTGGTGACCAATGTTGTTGGTGCAGAAAGTGGTGGGAAAAACATTTTTGAGTTGTCCCAGGAACAAGAGGTTAAGAGAAAACTTCCATTGTGGAAATCTGTTCTGAGGACAAGGACCAAGAGGAGATATCCCCTCTCTTCTTACTCATTAGGGAGAGGGACAGAAATAAAACATGAAAGGGATATTAAAGGATAAAGTTCACCTTTGGGAGCATGTTACACTTTACACCCAAATTTAGGGTGTAACATGCTCATCTCCCTACACTCAGTCACAATTTAAAAATAGTGTGACTCTGCAGGGCTCTACCTACACAGCCGTGTTGTTTATCTACAGTAATCTGTGAACGAATGGACTACAAGTACAGTCTTCCACCTCAGCAGACAGCTTGTAGTTCTCAATGAACGGCGAGAGTGCTGGTGAGCGCTCTAGTAGTTAATTGATTTTCCTGCTCTTCGGTAACTGTCTGCCTGTCAGGCATCCAACACATCCAAAAGGTGTGATCTAAGCAAAGAGGCCATTGTTTTGCACAAAAAAGTGAAGGTCTGAGGAATGGACAGCCAACTATAAAGCCTCTTCATTTGCAGGTCCTGCTTTGTTACTTTTTACCCAAACACAGTGTCACTTTCACCCAAAATGCATTAGAATACTTACTATTGTTACAACAACAATAATGATGGTCAACTTCAAATTCTTCATGCACATAGCCCGAGCCAGGTTTCTGCTTGTGGTCTTAAAGGTGACAGACTAGAAAAATAAAATGTACCAATTACAAAGCAGAAGCAATTTTTTAGGTTTTCCAAAAAAAATGTTATGTCAGCTGAGCCACATTCTTTTAAATAAGATTTCTTATCAAAGTTCTTAGTGCAGGGTGGTAAAGGAAATGGCCCATTTCATTATCCTTGTTCTGGACTTCACTCAGACCTGTGTGAACTGCTTTTAAAAGGGAATGTATAACATGTATTTTCCTTCCTAATTCTGTTAAGGACTAAAACATACAGTATGAAAAAAACAAAAAATAAAAAAAAATTCTTTATTTTTAGTTAGCTTAAATTTACTCATTTCCAATTTCTTAATTACAGCCAGTAGGTGGAGCTCTAAGCTTTTTTTTTTTTACCAGATTACCAGAGGCTGGTCATCATATTTCCAGCAGTTCTTAACCTTCTTGGCAGCCAATATTTCCAGGGATCGGGGGGAGGAAATGAATGAAGTTGGTCCTCAGCCCCCCTACAGTACAGTTTCCCCTTTATATCAATGTCCACAGTCCCCATTGAAAGCAGTCACACAATGTCCTCAGTTCCCCTTCACATCACAGCCCCCATTTACATTACAGTGTAGTCCCCTGACGGGAGGAGCTGCAGATCTGGATGGAGGGCAGGAGCTGCCCAGTTTATGCTAAAAAACCAGTGATTAACCACTTGTTTGTATGTTAAAGTGGGAGTCCACCTGAAAAAATTATTAAAAGCCAGCAGCTACAAATACTACACTTACCTGTCCAGGAGTCCATCGATGTCGACGGCCGAAGCTGAGCAATAGCTCGGCGTCGCCATTCTCAGTGAGGGAATAAGGAAGTGAAGCATTGCGGCTTCACTTCCCGGTTCCCTACTGTGCATGCGTGTTCCAAGTGGTCCCCGCCATATCCTGGGACCTGTGTGTTTCCCAGGAGACAGCGGGGGGGGGATGCACGAGGGGGCGCGACTCCTGATGGAGTCAGGAGTCACGGGGGCGTGACTATTCCCAGAAGTGGGTGCAGATAGCTGTCTAATACAGGTATCTGCACCCCCCTCTCCCCTGAAAGGTGCCAATTGTGGCACCAGAGGAGGGGGGAGGAATCAGATGAGCAGAAGTTCCACTTTTGGGTGGAACTCTGCTTTAAGATCTCTATCATCATTGGCAGGGCAGGAGAGGATACACAGGCTAAGTGGCATAGCAGGAGGTGACTGCAGTCTGTGATAGTTAACAGGCCACGGACTGGTACTGATCCACAGCCCGGGGACCCTGCCGTTTACATAAATTACATCAGCTAAAGAGATCAGAGGAGAGGTTTATTCCCCACCCCTCACTGACAGGTCGAGAGAGGTCGAGAGAGGTCGAGAGAGGTCGAGAGAGGTCGAGAGAGGTCGAGAGAGGTCGAGAGAGAGAGAGAGAGAGAGAGAGAGAGAGAGAGAGAGAGAGAGAGAGAGAGAGAGAGAGAGAACAGTTTCTGATTCTTAACCCCTTCACGCCCAAAGGGTAAAACAAGTCTAAATGTCCAACTTTGATATGCGATAGTAAAACCGTACATATCATCACAACTACTTTGTGCATCCAGGTGGATTATACCTTGTTTGTTTCAGCACAAATTGGGCTTTCATTTGGTGGTAAATGGTAATGCATAAGGAAAACTGGCCCAAAATAGTAAAAAAAAATTAAAGTTTTTAAATGTAACTGTATATTTCCTGCTAACCTTCCACCAAAAGAAAAAACAAAATAAATTCTCTTTTCTCTACATACGTACTTTTTTTTTTCTTATCTCTGCAAGGACAGAGAGTGATACAATGCATCTGTCTCGTCCACTGGCATACAGAAAACACGGGGGCAGGCTTCACAGCGAGACCCCTTTCACATTGGGGCGGTTTTCAGGCACTTTAGTGCTGGAAATAGCCTCTGCTAAGCGCCTGAAAACCGCCAAACCGCCTCCTATTCATTCAAGTGTGACTTTTCACACTGGGGCGGTGCGCTTGCGGGACGTTACGAAAAGTCCTGCAAGCAGCATCTTTAGGGCAGTTTGGGAGCACTGTATATAGCTCTCCCAAAACGCCTTGCCCATTGGAATGAATGGGCAGCGCTTTGGAAGCGCCGCAACACGGGTGTTTTTAACACCTTCTAAAACGGGTGGCACTATAGCGATAACGCCACGGCCCCAGTGTGAAAGGGGTCTGACTGATCACTGTGATAGTCAAACAGAGGCTATCACAGTGATCAGGTGATCATTAGAACAAGACCCATGGCTTTTGGTGAGACCCCAGGCTTTGTGCTGGGAGTATGCAGTGTGGCGCGCTCCCAGCACAAAGGGAGATACGCAAATATGCGACCCCACAGAAAAAAAGCCCAGTGCAGTGGGGCCGCATATTTGCGTACAGTCGGTATGAAGGGGTTCAAATGGGCGCACCATGTATTCAATGTTTATTCGTAAAACAAAGATTTGATATGGAAAAAAACAAACAAACAGAAAAAACAAAACAAACAGCAATCAGGCTAAAAACATAAAAAGTTCATATTGATCATAATTAAATGAAACATTGATCTACAATATGATGTCATAAAATATCAGAACACTTACGGAGTCAACCAGGTTCTCCGTTTTATCTATTAATAACTCTAACCGCTCTCCTCTTTGTGCCACAAGATCTGTAAATAGGCAACATGAAAACAAGTTACAATAAACAAACTTTTTATTCCAAATAAAGCAATGCAACAAAAGAAGGGTGTGTTTATGCAACACAGTGTACATCATTCAGCTGACATGATGATCATGGTGGTCAAATCCTAACACTTAACCTAAACCTCTGACCCTTCAAATGAAATGGTCAATATTATATAAAAACTATGAAAATTCACATAAAATAATCTTAGTTTTACACCAAATGCAACATAACCCACCCGCCCCCTCCTCAGTCAGATCTTGGTTTTTGATATGAGTAATCTCACCACTTCATTCTCTTACAGCATTCCAGGGGTAATTACTCCCCCAATTTTTTGTCCATGTGTCACAGGGATATCTGCCCATTAAGATAACATATGGAAGAAAAAAAAATCTTCCCCATGCTACCCATAAAAAAAAAAAAAAAAATATGGCTAGAGTTAGACTTTAACTTTCTCACACATTACTATTAATCCAGTACCAGTAACTTTTTTTTTTTAAATAAAACAAATATGTCATACTAACCTGCTCTGTGCAATGGTTTTGTACAGAGCATCCCTCATCCTTTCCATTCCTGGCCCCTCCCTCTTGCCTAGTGCCCCCACAGCAAGCAGCGCGCTATGGGGGCACCCGAGCAAGCTTGCTCCCACAAGCAGTTGTTTTGCGCATCCATTCACAAACAGAGCTTGGCCCCACCCCCTCTGCTCATTGGCTGTGATTGACAGCAGCGGGAGCTAATTACTCACACTTCTATTTCAGCCAATGAGGAGGTAGAGTCCCCAGAGAGCCGAGGCTCTTGTGCACATCGCTGGATCAAGATGGGGCTCAGGTAAGTATTGGGGGGGCATGAAGAATGCATGAAGGTAAAAAAAAACCTTGAGCCTTTAGAACAACTTGAATTATAGTACATTGTACCTTTGGTACTGATGTTAAATTGGCACACACAACGTGTTTCTTAGCAGGAAGGACATACCTATATTTCGGACCATAATTCCTTTCAATTCATCCACCTGGGCCTGTGTCTCCACTATACGATCCACGCTCTTGTTTTCTGAGTGGTGTTTCTATGGGGAGACAATAGAAGGTAGGGATACAGAGATCTGGAAAAGAATGGTACCCTGCTTCTACATGGTCCTAGGCAGTACAGCTGCAAGGTGCCCCTCCTAAATACTGAGCTACAGAGGGTTCAAAAACTCAGAAAATGGTAATGGTTTGCAGTATTTCTAAGAATCTGGCATAATTTAGACTGTAAATAAACAGTTTCCGTGGTGGGTAGCTTCCACAAACATATGACAATGTGTGCAGACTTTGGTCTTTAAACATATTAGACTAATCCTCTTTCTTATTGGTAGGGCCAAATACTGGGGAGTTTTCTGCTGTTTTCTGTACACAGTGATCCCCCCTTTCCTGGTTCACCATACACATTTGTTTTAAACGGAGTGCAGTGTGAACATTTTTCTTCTTGAATCTTCTGTATAGTTAAGACAGAGTAATGACACAAAAAGATAAAATCTGGTATGTGGTCACCTGATGCCCTCATTGCTCGAGCGAACACTCTACCCTGATCACATGTGTCCATGTGACCGGCTAATACAGATTGTGTTCATCCAGTGCTGCTCACATGATTGCTGGGGGCTATTACACACAAAGTCAGACAATCCTAGAATGTACAGCTGATCTCACCCATCTATATTCAACATATTGCCTTGACTACTCCCTGTATACCACCTTTGTTCTACCATCAAATCTGCACATACCACTCTGCTTTTTAAACATCACTGAAGTATAAGCTGGTCATCCACTGTAAGATTTTTTTTTTTGTTCAACCCACTAAACAGCGCAGATGGAGAAATCTCCCCTGCTTGCTTTTGTATTCTGACAGATGGCAACAGCAAATGTCAGAATACCCAAACAGTGCCTGTATTGGATTTGGTTCTGTCACTGTTCGGCCAATAATTTTCCACCCAGCACCTTTGCTTTTCAGATAGAAGAGCAGGTAGGTGCTTACAGGGCCACCCATGGCTCAGATCATGCATGACCTGTCCTGATGAAATTCACTCCACCTATGGCCAGCTTAAGGCAGCACAGAAAAGCGACCCCCTCCCACCAACCCATTACCAATCCTGACAGATTTTTTTACTGTGCTTACCTGGTGAAACAGGATGTACTCGCCTGAAGCAGCCCATAGATGATTCGATTTTCTTTCCTTCCACCATCGGTGGAAAGAAAAAAAAACAGTCAGTGTTGATGGGGAATGCCTCCCACAGAGCCATTATGTTCTGCCGGAGGGGGGCCTTCCCAGCAATAGGAACACAATGTTTACTGCTAGTGGCTATAGCCGCCGGCAGTAATCGCATGTAAAAAATTTGGCCAGCTGGTTGCACCCAAGTGGGTCAATGGATTGACTTGGGTATAATCAGCATGCTTATAGATGGATTGAACCTTAACCAGTCCCTGCTCAACTGGCCGAATTTCGATCCAAGTATGGCCAGCTTAAAGCCCTGTATGCATGGGCTGAATATTGCCTAAAACCAGCTGGTACAGTAGATACCGGTCGACATTTGGCCCGTGTATACGGGTCCTTGCTTGACAGAAGCCGATCTCACGGCCAGCTTCTGTTGAACAAGCTTGCTGGAAAACCAGCAGCCGATCAGCACTCGCAGCCAATGGCTGCGAGCGCTGACCAGTGTGCTCTGGCGGAACCAATATTGTATAGTTACTACAGGACCTTCTTGCTAGTTCCTCAGAACTAAACAAACCTATTATGTGTACCAGGCTTTAGTCCCGATTACAGGTCCCTCACCGCAATATCCCGATGCAGGGGGCTGATGATCCAGCACTAAAAATCCACCAGAGACCACTGGTGCCCTGCCATCCCATTGAGGTGACATCTGTGATCTTCTGGGTCCTGAGAGGTCCCTTCTGCTGGACAACCAATGGGAAGTGCCCACATCACGCAGAGTGTGACATAGCCTCCCAAAAAAAAAAAAAAAAAAAAAAAACAGCAGAAAGAAAACATAAGAAAAGAGAAGGATTAGGCCGGTGGCATCACATGACTGAAGGTTCAGGTGAGTAGAACTGCCGTTTAGGTTTTTTGCCATATCAACGATTAGTTAGAAGGGGAAGAAAGGGGGACACCAATATGCCAGAAATGGGCTTTAACTTATGTGATGTCAGTGAACTTTGGCTGATCGATATGGGTACATAATTACTGCCCTTTGCACTGCATTCATTATTTTTATATATTATATTACTTTATCCGGATATCATTTAAACTTTCAAATCAAAGAGCCTTGGGATTTCTCATTCTGTGTCTTGGACATTACCAGCTGTGCTGCCAGGACGCTGGAGAATTCGCTGTTCATGGCGTAAGGAAGTGCAGTCTGTGCTCTGGATCCATAGGTTGTCTGAAACCTCTTCTTGACTTCATTCAAGAAACTAAACGCTTTGGACCGTTCAAAGTCCTAAAAAAACACATGTACCACGTCAGGCGCAATACACCTTATAGATTCTAGAAAAGTAAATACTGTACAAAAAGCAGGAATATGCTTTACACATTTCATTGTGGTCATACTGCAGCTCTCTGATATCCATGTGGACACCATCAACTGCTGGTCATCAGCAGCTACGCAGTGTATAGAAAGAAAAATATGGAAAATAATTGATTGAGAGACCTTGAACAGCTGTAAAATATACAAGTGAAATACTGTGTATGGCTATAAATGAAATAGAAATATATTCAGTCAACTTGCATTACAGGCTCTATTATACTTGTATGTAATCTCAGTGGTATGAATCTGGTTTCATATTGTATTTCTTATATAAAAGGTTCTTTACCATAGTCTACATATAATGACATTTTTTGCTAAGGAATTAAAGGAAACTTCTCATGACTGGAATACCTATCCTGCCAATATTGACCCCTTTCAGAAAAGGGCCCATCGCCGATTCTCTGACCTCACCAGTCACTAACCAACAGCAACTGTGTAGGTGGTAAAGTTAAAACTCTCAATCTGTATACTCCCCCTCAATGACTCAACAAGCAGTAAAAGGCAGAAGATCAGCACAATAGCCTAAGAACTAGGATTTCGAATCCAATGGACCAATCCTAGGAACGTATGTACTAGGAATGTATACAAAAACATCTCTGCTGCCTATGAAAATACATAGTGTAGGCCCTGGTTCCTTAGCCAACTGCAGACACTGGGCATACTACACACAACCAAAAACACTTCATCAAAAGTACACAGGATATATTTAGTACGCCCTTTCCTTCTGTCCCACTGTCACTACCCCCCCTTCACAATTGCTGCCAATTCCCAGCTGTTAAAATGATAGCTGGGAGTTTCTGTTTAAAGCAGAAATACACCATCCTATCCTTTACAGCCAAGGAAGCTGCCATCTTGGCCTGCTGATTTGCAGTTGTCATGGTGCTGCACATGTGATCAGTTATGGTTTGATGGTTTGGCTGACAGTACAAGCACCTGTGACAGTTATCACATATTTGTGGCATGCCTTGAATGTAACCGTTTTGTGTACCTGTTCAACTGTTGGGTTTGGTTCTGCTTTAAATATGGCAGCTGTAATAACTGTCGCAGTGGAAAAATCTGATTGTCTAACAAACAGGTTTCAGAGGTGAGAGTCTGAAAAGTAACACTTATAATTTTGTAATAGCATGCAGATACTGTTGAACACTGTATTCAACGACAATGTAAGGTGAATGAAAAACTGGCCTGAGCTCAGATCCCAGCCTATCGGTCTCGCCCCTCTGATATATGTTTCACCTACATTGGAGTTAGGTAGTAAACTCTTGTGTGCCATTCTTACCTACAGGTAAGCTTATAATAAAGCTTACAGTGCCTTGAAAAATTATTCATACCCCTTGAAATTTTCCACAATTTGTCATGTTACAACCAAAAGCGTAAATGTATTTTATTGGGATTTTATGTGATAGACCAACACAGAGTGGCAAAGTGGAAGGAACATAAATACCCGTGCCGTTCCTCCAGAGCTCTGTACAGTGCCCGGGGCTCCGGTGCGGATGTGAGGTCACTGTGGCCCCGCCAGTCAGACGACCGGAGCACACGAACCAGAAGGAAAACCGGCTGAAGATGGAAGTCCTGTCAATAGTGACAGCGATACATACTAGTTCATTCGGATATTACCTTGCAGAGGGAAACTTTTTTTTAGAACTTTACTACCACTTTAATCGCAGAGGACACCACTTAGATTAGAGGATTGGGTAGGTAAATCTACTTTAACAAGTCCCCTAGACCTAAACAAGCTAAGAACCCTTGCAGTGCAGATGCAATCACCCACAGCAAGGGATAATTCTTTACATTTTATTTTTCTCCTGATCTATTTTTCCCACCATAAATCCATTTCACATGGGCTTTCCGATCCGGTCTGCCTGTCAGTTTTTCAGGCGGACCCTCCATTCACTCCTATGGGGCAGCAGATTTCAGCAGTGACATGTCCGTTGACACCCGCTGCTATGCAATCTGATCCTGTCCGTGAAATCCAGACAGATGGAGACCCTGTTTTCCACCCGTCTGGTGGATCGGATGAAAACGGACAGGTGGTCCGTTTTTATCCAATCTCCCCTTAGAGAACAGCGGGGCTCTGACAGGTCCATCTCTGCATAGTAAGCAGAGACGGCCCTGTCATCCGCCTGCTCAGCTGGGATCAGCGGATCGAACTACCGCAGAGCAAAGCGGAGTCCGCCGGGCAGGTCACCCGTGTGAAAGAGCCCAAAAATATATTTTTTTTTTTCAATTTTATTTGTTTTGATCGTTCCTTTTTTTTTTCAGTGGCACATAAAAAAAATTGGAAAGACAGACAACTTTTATTCTCGTGTCAGAAAGACAACTTTTATACTTTGTATCAGAATCATAAATTTAGAGTCACTTTATACAGGATAAATTGTACGATACATTTTTTACTTTTTATCTACAGTAACAATATTTTTTTTATGTTTTTTGCACTAACAATGATGTAGAATTTCTTTTTTATAGTATCAGGTTTTTTTCTATGGATTGCACTAAAAAAAATATATATATATTATTCACATATACATACTACAGTGCCTTGAGAAAGTATTCATACCCATTGAAATTTTCCACATTTTGTCATGTTACAACCAAAAACATAAATGTATTTTATTGGGATTTTATGTCATAAACCAACACAAAGTGGAAGGAAAATTATAAATGGTTTTCAACATTTTTTACAAATAAATATCTGAAAAGTGTGGCGTGCATTTGTATTCAGCCCCCTTTACTCTGATACCCCTAACTAAAATCTAGTGGAACCAATTGCCTTCAGAAGTCACCTAACTAGTAAATAGAGTCCACCTGTGTGTAATTTAATCTCAGTATAAATACAGCTGTTCTGTGAAGCCCTTTAGAGGTTTGTTAGAGAACCTCAGTGAACAAACAGCATCATGAAGGCCAAGGAACACACCAGACAGGTCAGGGATAAAGTTGTGGAGATGTTTAAAGCAGGGTTAGGTTATAAAAAAATATCCCAAGCTTTGAACATCTCATGGAGCACTGTTCAATCCATCACATCCATTGACAGGCTGGGCAAGGAGAGCATTAATCTGAGAAGCAGCCAAGAGGCCCATGGTAACTCTGGAGGAGCTGCAGAGATCCACAGCTCAGGTGGGAGAATCTGTCTACAGGACAACTATTAGTCGTACATTCCACAAATCTGGCCTTTATGGAAGGGTGGCAAGAAGAAAGCCATTGTTGAAAGAAAGACATAAGAAGTCCTGTTTGCAGTTTGTAAGAAGCCATGTGGGGGACACAGCAAACATGTGGAAGAAGGTGCTCTGGTCAGATGAGACCAAAATTGAACTTTTTGGCCTAAAAGCAAAATGCTAAGTGTGGTGGAAAACTAACCCTGAACATCATCCTGAAACATGGTGGTGGCAGCATCATGTTGTGGGGATGCTTTTCTTTAACAGAGACAGGGAAGCTGGTCAGAGTTGATGGGAAGACGGATGAAGCCAAATACAGGGCAATCTTAAAAGAAAACCTGTTAGAGTCTGCAAATGACTTGAGATTGGGGCGAAGGTTCACCTTCCAGCAGGACAATGACCCTAAACATACAACCAGAGGTACAATGGGATGTTTTAGATCAAAGCATATTCATGTGTTAGAATGGCCCAGTCAAAGTCCAGACATAAATCCAATTGAGAATTTGTGGCAAGACTTGAAAATTGCTGTTCAGAGAAGCTCTCCATCCAATCTGACAGAGCTTGAGCTGTTTTACAAAGAAGAATGGGCAAAACGTCACTCTCTCTAGATGTGCAAAGCTGGTAGAGACATCCCCAAAAAGACTTGCAGCTAAAGGTGGTTCTACAAAGTATTGACTCAGGGGGGCCGAATACAAATGCACGACACACTTTTCACATATTTATTTGTAAAAAAGGTTGAAAACCATTTATAATTTTCCTTCCACTTCACAATTATGTGTCACTTTGTGTTGGTCTATCACATAAAATCCCAATAAAATACATTTATATTTTCGGTTGCAACATGACAAAATGTGGAAATTTTCAAGGGGTATGAATACTTTTTCAAGTCACTGTATATCAATATTTTATTTTTATTTGATATTACTTTGTTATTTGTTCTTTCTGAACTTATGCATCTATGTAGTGGCTGTGCCCTACAATCCCAGCTGCCCCAGACATGTAGAGCGGCTTTTCCCTGCTGGGAGCATGTTCATTCTGCACTCCCAGCCACAGTGACTAAGCTGTCACAAACAGCTCCCGATGATTAGTTATGAATGGACGCTTCTGATCATGTGACTGTTGTGAGAACAAATCACAAAAGGTCACTTAAGAAAGCCCACCTCCCCTCTCCTGGCAATAAAGCGCCCAGGGCGGTGTGAGCAAGGGGTTAAGTATTGGCAAAACTATTGCTGAATAAGGCAGATAAAAAGTGATCACCTGCACAGGCGATATGATATACAAGGGTGAGAGTTAAAACTGTCTGCCGACTCCTAGAACTGGCTGACCAGCTCTGCACTTCTATTAGGCCTAATGCACACTGGATGTTAAAATAACGTTATAAAAACGTCAGTAGTTTTGCAGTGAGTTTTTCAACTTTTATTTTTTTTTTCTCAACTTTTTTCAACGTTTTGCAATAGCAGTTATTAGCGTTCTTCCACAGCGTTTTTTTTTTTTTTTTGAAGGAAAAAATTTTTTTTTTTCAATGGATCAAAAACGTTAACCACTTGCCGACCACCGCACGCCATACTCTGGGGACGGATATCGTTGTTATGGCAGCAGCTAACTGCCATAACCCCGGTATCCCCGTGTTCGGCCGGCGGTCGACTACAAGATAAAAGTGGTCTCTGAGGTGGATTCGCCGCGAGATCACTTTTATCGGTGGCGGGAGATGGCCCCCCCCACTCCCGCAGCGATCCGGTGCCCTCCGCCGCTTACCGGAGCCATCGGCAGCGGCGGAAGCTATTGCGTCTGTCCCCTGGGCTGACATGGAGACGAGTGAGGGGAAGATGGCCCCCACCTGCCTGAATGACACTGCAGGGCGGAAGCGACATCAAAACGTCACTTCTGCCTATAGCTCTTAAGGGGCCAATTTATTTTTTTAAATGACAAAGTTTTTTTTTTGCATTTTAGTGTAAATATGAGATCTGACGTCTTTTTGACCCTAGATCTCATATTTAAGAGGTCCTGTCATGCTTTTTTTCTATTACAAGGGATGTACAATAGGAATTAAAGTGACACTTTTTTTTTTTAAACAGTGTAAAAATAAAAAGTAAAAGGTAAAATAAGAAAAAAAAAATTTTAAACGCTCCTTGTCCCGCCGAGCTCATGTGCAGAAGCCAACACATACGTGAGTAGCGCCCACATATGAAAACAGTGTTCAAACTACACATGTGAGGTATCGCCGCGATCGGTAGAGTGAGAGCAATAATTCTAGCCATAGACCTCCTCTGTATCGCAAAACATGCAACCGGTAGAATTTTTTAAATGTCGCCTATGGAGATTTTTAAAGGGTAAAAGTTTGTCGCCATTCCATGTGCGGGCGCAATTTTGAAGCGTGATATGTTGGGTATCAATTTACTCGGTGTAACATTATCTTTCACAATATAAAAAAAAAAAAATTCGGCTAACTTTACTGTTGTCTTATTTTTTAACTCAAAAATGTTGATTTTTTTTTTTTAAAAAGTGCGCTTGTAAGACCGCTGCGCATATACAATGTGACAGAAAGTATTGCAACACCATTTTATTTTCTAGGATAATAGAAAAAAAAATTTATAATGTTTGGAGGTTCTAAGTAATTTTCTAGCAAAAAAAAAAGTTTTTAACCCGGTCTTAAAGTGGTTAAAAAACGCTGGTGAGCGACGTTTTTGAGCGTTTATCGACGTTTATCAGCGTTAGAGCGTTTTTACAGCTGAAAAACGTCTCTCAGAACCCACTAGTTTTGGGTTTTTTTTTTACTGCTCAAAAACGCCACTGCCCAAAACTGCTGATAACAGCCTATGTGTGCATGGACACTAATAGTTTGTCCTTCCCAGACCAATTCAGTGTAGTAGTGTATGGTCATTGAACAGAATCACCATAAAACAGAACTTAAAAACCACTCACGTCATCTGTGATGCACAGGTAAATGATTCTGTCCTGACAGATGTAATGGAACAAGTAACTAAGGGAAGAAAAGAAAGACACCGTTATTCCACAGGATAATCATAGATCATTCTATACTGTATATAAAGAGACAGATGAAGATATTGTTAGAACACATGTACAAGACATCATAATAAATACACAATGTAAGCCATTACCGCTGCCTTTTCTTTCCTGTGCTCTGAGAGCCCGATGCTGTAAATAGTGCTTTGTTTACATTCATCTAGCTGCAGGTAGTGCTGTACATCCATGTCAATGTCAGAAGCTATAAATGATGATCTCTACACTGTGTGCAATATTATTAGGAAAGTTGTATTTTTGAGGATTCATTTCATTATTGCACGACTACAATGCAATCCAAAAATGTTAATAAACCTCAAACCTGAATATTTAAAAAAGTAAAAATGGGAACATCACTTCGGCCCCTTTCACACGGGCGGCTGTTCTGCTGCTGTTAAAAACATGTTTTGTTATTTAGAAATTCAGAGAATCCTGGCACAGCATTCACTTGCAGTTGTACATTACGATTAGCTGCGTTTACATGCGTTTATATGCGGCTGCGTTGGAACATTCTTGCCATTTCTGATGTGCTTCCTGTTTTTCTTTCCTTGTGGCCGCTGCTATCTGCAGAAGAAATCGTACACTGCGATTACCTGCAGATAGCTGCAATAAATCGCCCATGGACGCAGTCAAATTTATTTTTTCCAACCGCACCAAACCCCATGTAATGAAACTTTTGCTAAAGGCAGTGTATGAATGGGGCCATAGGAAAGCATTGTGTGAGTTTAGGTGTGGTAGATAACTTGATCTATTCGCAGCTAAAAGCTGAATTCTATCCGCCTGTGAGAAAGGGGCCAAGGGAGCCGCCGCTAGGTAATCATACAAGATCCTGGATCATTCATGGACATTAGGTTTTAACAAATGTTTTAATATTATATGTGCTTACTCACACACATTTTATATATACCTATATTCCAGTTGCTATATAATTTTATGTTATCACCATATCTAGCGCCGCTGTTCACCCCTGTATTTAAAAAAGTAAAAGTTAGAGCCCTTTCACACTGGGGCGGTTTGCAGGCGCTATTGCGCTAATAATAGCGCCTGCAAACCGACCCGAAAGTGCCGCTGCCTTCATTCCAGTGTGAAAGCCCCGAGGGCTTTCACACTGGAGCGATGCGCTGGCAGGACGGTAAAAAAAGTCCAGCCAGCAGCATCTTCGGAGCGGTGAAGGAGCGGAGTGTATACCGCTCCTTTACCGCTCCTGCCCATTGAAATCAATGGGACGGCGCGGCTATACCGCCGGCAAAGCGCCTCTGCAGAGGCGCTTTGCGGTGGTATTTAACCCTTTCTCGGCCGCTAGCAGGGGTAAAACCGCCACGCTAGCGGCCGCATACCGACGGTAAAACGCCGCTAATAATAGTGGCGTTTTGCCGCCGACGCCGCCCCAGTGTGAAAGGGCTCTAAGGTTTTGACTTTCTTAGGTGAATATCTATGGGTGCACAATTATTATGCAACCAAATTAAAAATTTCCCATCGTACGTGTTTATTTTCATCTGTTAAAGTGAGAATAATAAACAAAAAAAACAAAAATTTATAAACAAACAAAACAAAATAAATAAGTTACCAATATAGCCACCCTTGTTAATAACAGTCATAAGCCCTCTGTTCATGGGGTCTGTCAGCTTCTTGATCTGTTGACAATCATATTATTGTGTAGCAGTGACCACAGCCTTCCAGACACTCTTCAGAGGTGTACTGGTTTTTTTTCACAATAAATCCCCCGTTTAACTGCTTGCCGACCAGCCACTGTCATACTGCGGCAGATTGGCACGGCTGCGCAAACCACCGTAGGTGTATGTCAGCCGCTTTAAAAGCTATCGGGGCCACACGTACCGCGATGCCGGAGCCAATGCGTGTGGCTGCAATGTCTGTCGGTGACCCGCGATCGCTCCTCAGAGAGGTAGAATGGGGATCGGTCAATGTAAACAGACAAATCCCCTTTCTGTCAGGGAGGTAAAGAGAGATCTGCTGTTCCTAGTGATCAGGAACAGCGATCTCTTTCTACTCCCTGTCAGTCCCCCCCCCCCCCAGTTATAAACACCTCCCTAGGAAACACTTAACCCCTTGATCGCCCCCTAGTGTTAACCCCTTCCCTGCCAGTGACATGTATACAGTAATCAGTGGCTAATTATAGCACTGATCTCTGTATAAATGTCAATGGTCCCAAAAAAAAAAAGTGTCAAAAGTGTCCGCCGCAATGTCGCAGTTCTGCAAAAATAAATAAATAACCATAAATATATTCCCTATTTTGTAAACGCTATAACTTTTTCGTAAACCAATATATGCTTATTGCGATTTTTTTACCAAAAATATGTAGAAGGAATACATATTGGCATAAACTGATGACTTTTTTTTTTTGATAATTATTACAGCAAAAAGTAAAAAATATTGTGTTTTTCCCAAAATTGTCACTCTTTTTTTGTTTATAGCGCAAAAAATATAAACCGCAGAGGTGATTAAATACCACCAAAAGAAAGCTCTATTTGTGGGACATAAATTTTGTTTGTGTACAGCATTGCACGATCGCGCAATTGTCAGTTAAAGCCACGCAGTGCCGTATCAATAAATCCCCTGGTCATTAAGGGGGTAAATCCTTCCGGGGATGAAGTGGTTAAGAAGGGCCCGCAAGTTCTCAGTAGGTCAGGTAACGGAGGGGGCCATGTCATTATTCTTTCATTTTTAGGGCCTTTACTGGCTAGCCTTGCAGTGGAGTACTTTGATGCATGCGATGGAGCTTTGTCCTGCATAAATATCACGGTCTTCTTGAAAGATGCAGACTTTTTCCCTGTACCACTGCTTGAAGAAAGTGTCTAAAAACTGGGAGTAGGTTTGAGAGTTGATTTTGAGTCCATTTTCAAACTGAAAAGGTCCAACTAGCTAATCTTTAATAATACCAGCCGATACTAGTACCCTACCTCCACCTTGCTGGCGTCTGAGTCGAAGTGGAGCTCTGTGCCCATTACTGATCCAGCCACAGGCCCATCTATCTGGTCCATCAAGAGTCACTCTCATCTCATCAGTCCATAAAACCTTTGAAAAACCCATCTTCAGATATTTCTTGGCCCAGTCTTGACGTTTCAACTCATGTGTCTTGTTCAGTGGTGGTCAGGTTTCAGCCCTCCTTACCTTGGCCATGTCTCTGAGCACTGAACACCTTGTGCTTCTGGGCCACTCCAAGTAGGTTGCAGTTCTGAAATATGACAGCACTGAAGGATAATGGGTTCCTGGTAGCTTCACGTTTGATTCTTCTCAAATCTTTGGCAGTTAATTTGCATCTTTTTCTCAACGCGTTTCTTGCGACCCTGTTGACTATTTGCAACAAAACGTTTGATGGTTCTGTGATCACACACCAATATCTTAGCAATTTCAAGAGTGCTGCATCCCTCTGAAAGACTTTTTACAATTTATGACCTTTCAGAGTCAGTATATTTTTTTGGGCCCATTTTGCCCGAGAAAAAGAAGCTGCCTAATAATTAGGCACACTTTGATATAGGGTGTTGATCTCCCAAGGCCACCCCCTCCCTCATTACACAAATACACATCACCTGATATACCTAAATCCAATAAGCATTCAAGTTTATACAGCTTGGAGTTGGACAATATGCACAAAAATGGTGATTTGGTCAAAATACTCAATTGCCTAATAATTGTGCACACAGTGTGTATAATATTTTATCTATCTATCTATAGATATATAGATAGATAGATAGATAGATAGATAGATAGATAGATAGATAGATAGATAGATAGATAGATAGATAGATAGATAGATAGATAGATGGATGTAGATCACTGCATTCATAAAAAACACTGGATAAACAGATCACAAACTGAATGAGAAAAATTGGACTCTGCAAGTGTTGAAGCCCTTCCCTCCCTTCCTCCCAGGCTTCATTGTGCAATGAGCAGAATGTTTTGGTCACTAGTGTTGCAGAGGTGTGTGTGTCCCACAGGACCGGCTGAACAGAATTTATAGAATGATAGCTCTCAAAGATGTATATTTAGCTGATTCATTTATAAGACATCTTGAGGCGTGTGCTTAAAAGCGGTTCTAAAGACTAGACATTTTTTACCCCAATGCATTTGCGGCATGAAAGTGGTTGTAAACCTCAGACATGAAATATGAACAAAGCATATCCATCTATAGCATGTACTTGTCTCAGCTAAGAGCACTAAGTGTAATTTATGTCTGCTGCTACATTCCTCTGCTATTAGTATGAATCACTTCTGACAAGTCTTCCTGAAAAAAAAAAAGTAACGGGGAGGGAGCTCTAGCCTGCGATGACAGCCTCTGCTCTGTTTCCATGTGAAAAGGGGGGGGGGGCTCCCAAAGCTCTTCTCACTGAGCTCTGCAGTGTGTAACTCTCCACCCCCTTTTTCTGACAGCTCAGGCAAGCTTCATAAATTCTGCATTTGAACAGATGTAAAGAAGAAAAGACTGTAGATAAAACAGGTACAACTTATGTAGGAGGATTTGTTTAATTTGTGTATCACCTGGGGCCAGTCACTTCACTGGGTGTATATGGAAGGGTTTACAATCACCTGAATGTAAAAACATGTCCCAATAGTAGTATCACCCCCTCACTCCCCTATATACTTACCTGAGTCTTCTCTTGATCAAGCACTGTGCCCGTCTGCAGCAGCACTGCCCTGTTTATCTCCTCACAGGCAGAGAGGCAGCAGCAGAAGCCAATGGCTCCTGCTGCTGTCAATCAAATCTTGTGGGGGGGAGGAGGGGGGGCAGGGCCGACCATGCTGTGTGTGTCTATGGAAGCACACAGCCCAGCTCCATAGTGGGCCTGCATGTCTGCCCTCATAGCAAGTGGTTTGCTATAGTGGCTGACACCAAGGACAGGAGTAGCTGAGAGCACCAGCAGGGGACCCTAGAAGAGGAGGTTTGGGGCCGTTCTGTGCAAAATCATCACAGAGCAAGTATAACATGTTTGTTATTTTAGAAGAAAAGTCAAGCCTTTACAAGTGCTTTAAGGAATGTACAGAGGTGACGGAATATCTTTCAAAAGATATTTGATTGTTGCACTTTTACTTTTTTTTGTTACATAATATTAACCAGCCAGAGTATTCCAGAATATCATATAGAAAATACCTCACCTGCCATGAGAGTAGGTCAGCTTGTTGTTTTCTGATGGGATCTTGGCCAGGACCTGCTCTGTCACCTCCAGGAAATTTCCCCCACACCAGGCATGCTTGGCCAAGATAGTGGTTCCTCTTGCAACAACAGAGAACAAGATCGCCATCTCTTCCCTGCTAATAGAAAAACACATATTAGAGTCAGATCTGTATGAAGCTCCTCATTACTCAGAATCAGCATCTACCACATCAAATGTCAATGACCCTCCTCTGACTCAGTCATCCTGGCTTCCTGCGGCCCGCTATGGAAGAGAACCAGGGCTGAGCCAGATACATACATCCCATTCTAATCATTAGAGAACATGAAAGCTTCTTTCTGATTTTATACAATCAATCCGCATTGAGGTCACATATTAGAGCCCAGCAGGCCATCAAAGCAACTCATGTTCATGTGCCCCAATATATAAAGGGAAAATACAACAAGCAGACATTTAAAGGTCACTATTAACCACTTGTCTTCTGGGCACTTTCACCCCCTTCCTGCCCAGGCCAATTTTCAGCTTTCAGCGCTTGTCAGACTTTGAATGACAATTGTGCGGTCATGACACACTGTAACCATGTGAAATTGTTATAAATTTTCTTCACACAAATAGAGCTTTCTTTTGGTGGTAATCACTGCTGGGTTTTTACCAAAAAAAAAAAGTCTCTTCGTTTCCATCAGTAAATTTTGTAAATAAGTAATTTTTCTCCTTCACTGATGTGCGCTGATGAGGCGGCACTGATACGCTGCACTCATGGGCACTGAGGAGGCACGAATATGCCACACTTATGGGCACTGACTGGCATGACTAATGGGCACTGATTGGTGGCACTGGGCAGCACTGATGAGCATTGATTAGCAGCACTAATAGCCATCACTGACTGGCATGACTAATGGGCACTGATTGGTGGCACTGGGCAGCACTGATGGGCACCGATGAGCATTGATTAGCAGCACTAATAGCCATCACTAACGGGCACTGATTGGCGGCACTGGTGGGCATTGATTGCTGGCACTGTATTGTAATCAAGGCACTGATGATCAGTGCTCTGATTACATGTCTGGATGTCCCCTGCGAGGAGATGCCACTGATCGGCTCTCCTTGCCATGCACTGTGACGCGTTGAGAGACGATTACCGGCATTTCCGTGTTTACATGTGACCAGCTTTGATTGGACACAGCCGATCACATGGTTAAACAGCCAAGGCTCTTTACAGAGATCGCCGCGCTGGGCGTGTGAGAGCGGCCATTCTGGGATGACGCCACATGACCTCGTCCCAGAACGAGAGCTGCTCCACCCCTCTGTCATTTGACGGTGGATGGGCGGCAAGCGATTAAAGTGGTTCTAAACGCATATGATTTTTTACCTTAATGCATTCCCTGCATTAAAAGGTTAAAAACACCGCACTACCTGTTCTAGCCCCCCTAATCCTTCAAGTGTTACTAAACCCAGGACCCTGCATTCACTATATCTGATCTCTCCCACAGTACACAGAACATGGAAATGCAATTATTTTAGTAAATATATAAACTGCTAAATACCTTTTCTCATCAGCAGCATATAGCAGTCTTGTGACTTCTATCAGGGTCAGGCCGACCACTGGCTAAAGCTTATAGGAGGAGTTTTCGTTCTCCTCTGACTGTCCTATGAGGCTGCATGAATCCTCACTCTTTGTCTGGACAGTGTTGATCACATACACCCTCCCAAAAAAAAAAAAAAAGAAAACTCGCTAGAAATACACACCAAACTGAGCATGTGCAGAGTGACTCTTATCTGGAGATGGTTTGGAGAGTGTGGAAGAAGGGGAGGATCAGATAAAATAGGATCAAACAGCCTTTACACAATGCAGAGGATTAAGCCTTAGGTTCCACAGTGAGTATAGCAAGCATGCATTACTGCATATACAGACTGATTTTACTGTTTTGGGTTTAGTAACACTTTAAAGTGTTTGTTACCCCAACATTTTATATCCAATATGTGCCTGCTGTACCATGTACTTGTATGAGAAAATATCCTGTTCTCTTTGTATTGCTTCATTTGTGTAAAATCCCAGATGTTCCTGCCAGTCCCTCTGCTTTCCTATTAAAAACTGACCACACTAAGCAGGAGAACATACCGTGCGTGGTCAGTTCTCCAGCTATGCTGGGAACTCAGCCTGCTCTCCTCCAATTAACAGACTTGTCCTGACACCCCACCACTGCACAGCCATTCACGGTGTTTTGCTGCTCCCCCCCCCCCCCACAGCTCTTATGCAGCTGAGAACAGAAAGAATGTGAAATAAATAATATATATATATATATATGAAAAAAAGGGTTTTATGTTTTTTTATATCTATACACAAATGTTTTGCCATACATTTCTATTTTAAACTGAATGGGTTGTTTTATAAGACGATCGTTTACAAATCACTTTAAATGCCAACTAAACCCAAGAACAATCATTTATTACGTTGCAGTTTATCAGTCTCTAAATGGGGCAGCTGCTGTAGCTTTCTTTTTTCAGGCTAAGAAAATGTTTTAGTAAGTACAGAAAATACCTCTTTATCCTGCCAGAAATGTATGGTCTTTGTCACCTTTTGTCTTCAACTTTTTTTCAATTCAGCTATCTTTTGTTCTGAAAAACTACTAATCAACCCATCCTCTGTAAGGCCCCTTTCACAAGGCAAGCCCGTTCGGATCCGTCTGTTCGTTTTTCAGGCGGATCCGAGCGGGCCATCCATTGACTCCTATGAGATGTGTCCGACACCCGTCTGCCATCCGACCTGCTAAAATCAGACGTATGGCGATATGTTCGCCATCCGTCTTGGCGGATCGGATGAGATCTGATGAACACAGACATTCTGTCCTTTTTCGTCCAATCTCTTCATAGGAATCAGCGGCACTCTGACAGGCCCCTCCCAGCTCAGTGAGCAGAGACGGACCTGTCATCTGCCGGCTCAGCGGAGATCAATGGAGCGATCTCCTGCCGAGCTGGCGGACTCCGCTAAACGGATCCACCTCGTGTGAATGAGGCCTAAGGCAGACATGTTTAACCACTTCAGCTCTGGAAAGTTTTACCCCCTTGATGATCAGGCCATTTTTTGCGATATGTCACTGCGTTACTTTAACTGACAATTGCGCAGAAATGCGACGCTGTACCCAAATAAAAATGATGTCCTTTTTTCCCCCACAAATAGAGCTTTTTTATGGTGGCATTTGATCACCTCTGCATTTTTGGGGGCTTTTTTTGCGCTATAAACAAAGAAAAAGAGCAACAATTTAAAAAAAAAAAAAAAACACAACAAAAAAAAAAAATATATATTTTTTTACTTTCAGCTATAAAACACATCCAATACAAAAAAAAAAAATGAAAAAAAAACAAACACACAAAACAGCGAATATTGATGGTTTGCGCAAAAGTTTTCGTGTCTACAAACTATGGGATATTTTATAGCATTTTTATTTATTTTTAACTAGTAATGGCGGCAATCGGCGATATTTAGTGGGACTTCGACATTGCGGCAGACAAAATCGGACACCTGACACTTTTTTGCTGGCAGACATTGGGTCCGCCGGACGAACTGATGGTCTCCCCCTCTGTCCAATCAGCACGCGATCGTGTCCCCTAGTGGCTATGACGTACAGGTACGTGATTTCGTGCAATAGACCCTACCTGCCGCAGTACATGTACTTTAGGCGGTCTGCAAGTGGTTAAAGTCCAGCTTGGGTAAAAACAACGGCTCCCTCCATAGATACAGTGGAGAAATGAGCGTAGGCAGGAACAGGAAGTGCGATTCTCAGGATCACCAGGTGAAAATCAAGGGGGAAAAAAGAAAACGTAAATGTAGCTAACTTTTCTAGCTGAAATAGATTACACTTTTGTTTTGGGGTTTGGATACACTTTAAGTCATTTAGATACAGTTTTGTAATTTTAGCATGTTTTAAAGTCACAATGGCATTTTAGATACAGATTTTTATATTGGCTCTTGTACAGGACACCGGGTGGATTTTTCCACTATATGGGTTGTGATCCTTTTAAGGGGGAAGGTTTGAAGACGTTTTTAGTATTCAGGGGTTCTCACCCATCCGGGGTTAGGGGTTCTGGGGTAATCTGGCCGGTGAGGAGAGGTCTGATTTTCATTACTCTCTGGATTGGTAAAACCTCATTAGGGACCTGAAGTTTTGAAGGTTCCAAAAGTTTTGGGAGGGAAGAAATGCTAAACCCCAATTACAGGGACTTTAGTCTTGAAGGGGTTAAACAGGGTGCATCAGAGTTCAGAAAAGGAAACAGTTGGCACTTGGCTGTGAGAGAGAGAGAGTAGGACACACCTGAGTGATCAGGGTGGATTTTAAAAGAGAAGTAGTTTTTTTGTTTTTATTTTTGCAGTTTCATACTTACCTAGGTGGATGCAGCATTGGTCCAATGCTGCCGTCTGTCCCCCACTGCCTCTGCACTGAGAACCGAGCGATCGAACACCGCCAACGACTCGCTGAGACGGCCATCAGTCCAGGCACCTGGCGGATCCAGACTTTATTGTTGGGATGACGCGATGCCTGGACCAATTCATGTGACATCAGCAGAGAGCGGACTTCAGAACGCTCTCTGCTGAAAATGGGTCACAGGAGTGCATGACCCATAGAAGAAGCCCAGCCAAACAAGCTCACACTGGACTTCTCCTTTAAGCATGAGTTTGAGCCACCGATGCTAAACTGTAAACCTCCCCTTTGGGACCCCTAAAGTAGACAGGAGACCCCAGTGTGGGACTGGTATAGTGGCGGTGAGCCATACTCTTGTTTTCCTTTTTACCAAAGTTATGGACTTTTTTGTGTTCATTTGCTGAAGAAAGCGGTTTTGTTTTCTGGACTGTTTGCTAGTTTAATAAAGGTTGTCATTTTTACAAGTGGCTGGCAGTGTTCCTGAGCCCCTAGATCACACACCATCAATTATTTCTGTGAAAGACAAGCTAATAAACATCCTTTCTGAGCAAATACTGAGCTAAAATCATCTACAGGTTGTCACACACAGACTGAGTGCTAAAATAAGGTGTAAAACAAACAGAAGCAGCACTTTACACATATGCAGATTATAGATTCTGACTTCACTTGCTGCATGCTTGCTCTAGATTTGAGACTTACAATTTATTGAAGCCACAGATCAGTATGAGAGTCAGGCAACTTACATTTCTGGAAGGACAGCAATAGTAGCCTACATATTATTTTCAAAACAGGTTTCGTTTAAATGCAACATTGTTATGTTTGGTGCAGTAAAAAGCCTTACGTTATCTGTTTACTGGTTTTAATGCTGTATCAGCTTCCCTGTATTCAGATAACAATGAGAGAATCTGGACAAACAAGTCGTTTCACTTTCACTCTGGCAGAATTGGAAACATCAATGAGTTTCCCAGCTGCGACTTGTCTTGAGCTGGAATTCTATCGATTTGTGCCATCCATCGAAAAGTGCCTGTGCATGCGCAGAACGGAAGGGCACTCCAGCTGATTTGCCGATCAGCTGGAGTGACGTCACCATAGCGCATGCGCACTTCGTAGGAGTTTTTTTTTGACGGGAGATACCATTTCACGGGCACATTTGAAAGCTATGCAAAGAGCGGAGGGACACTGTAGATGTCAGATTTTGCCTCGCTGTAAACCCGCAGTGCAACAGTAATGCACAATATGACAAATACAGTGTCCCTCCGCTGTTTGCATAGTATTCATTTGTGCCAGAGAAATGGTATCTCCCATAGAAAAAAGCCTTCTACGATGTGCACATGCGCTACGATGACGTCACTCAAGCTGATGGGGAAATCAGCTGGAGTGCCATTCCGTTCTGCTCATGCACATATCGACAGAACACCAGTGTTCTATCGAGAAATGCCTCCCGTCAAAAAATGCCACCTATGGGTCTGCGCATGCACAGTACCAAATATCACTCCAGCTGATATGTTGATCAACTGACGTGACGTAAACAGTGCATGCGCAGATCATCGGAGGCATTATCGCACGCTATGCAAACAGCGGGGGAACGTAGTTGTCAGATTGAACCTCGCTGTTGAAGGGCGGGTTTTGTGTGTGTTGCAAACTGCCCTTACACACAGGCAAAACCCGCTCTTCAACAAACTAAACCTGCAATGCAACACAGACGAAACCTGCCCTTCAGCACACGGAAAACCCACCCAGCAACAGCGAGGCACAATCTGACAAGTACCTTCTCCCTCCGCTGTTTGCATAGCTTTGAATAATGCCCATTGAATACTGTCTCCTGTCGAAAAATGCCTCCGACTCAGATTTTTACATGCGATCATTGCCACTAGTAGGCTTGCACCGATAACGATAATAGTATTGGTATCGGTGCCGATACCAAGCTTTTGCACAAGTATCAGTACTCGTGCAAATGCTCCAATGATTGACCCGATACCTGTTGTATAAGGCCAGGCATCCTCAGTGTAGCAGGGGGAAGGAAAGGAAGGTAAAATCATAAAAATAATTTTTAAAAACCCACCACTGACACAGTCTACTCCCCCCCCCCCTCAAAAAGGAAGCATTGTACAAAAAATACAAAAATAAATATCAATTGTAAAAAAATAATGAAAAAAATAAATTGTAAAAAAGAAAATTGCAACATTAAAAAAAGTATCGGTAATTGGTATTGGCGAGTACTTGGGAAAAAAAAAGTATCAGTATTTGTACTCGGTGCAACCCTAGCCACTAGCAATAATGACTGTGTTCTCCTGGTCAGGACGGCTCCTCGCACCCCCTCAATCGGAAAACACAAAAGCTGCGCTGGAGGGATTCTCCCATCACCAGTCAGTGCGAGCGTGGTTACAGGAAATAAAAAAATCGCATCATCTATGGCCTGCCTTAGGGAGGCTACAATCAGCCAATACTGTTGCCAATGGAAAGGGTTTGACATGATGCCTGGCCCTACACTGATAGACACTAAAAGAAATCTCACAGACTTCTCCAACCACACAAATGTCATGGATGGATGAATTTTCCCTGCTGGCATATAGTATTCTGACAGCCCTGAGCACCAGCTATCAGAATACCCGCACATAGATGATGGTTGCAAGTGCTGTTCAGCCAACAATTTTTGGCCTGGTTCCTCAGGTTGAGCAGGCAGGACCACCTACTGTTAAAATGTAAACCAATTCCTTTGACCAGCGTATTGGCTACCCTTATGCCCCGTACACACGAGCGGATATTCCGACGTGGATTTTTTCTGAAGGCTGTTGGCTCAAACTCGTCTTGCATACACACAGTCACACAAATGTTGGACAAAAATTCCAAAACGTGAGAACGCGGTGACGTACGACGAGCTGAGAAAAAGGAAGTTCAATAGCCAGTGCGGCTCCTGCTTGCTTCTGAGCACATGTGAGCTTTTGTGCAATGGACTTGTGTACACACGATCAGACTTTCCCACAACAAGTTTTATCAGAAAATTTGAGAACCTGCTATCCAACATTTGTGTGCGGAAATTCCGACAGCAAATGTTCGATGGAACATACACACGATCGGACTTTCCGACAACAAGCTCACATTGAACATTTCCCGTCGGAAAGTCTGATCGTGTGTACGCGGCATAAGGCCTCACTTACACTTGTGATAGGGGAGCGGTACAAATAGGCTGTTGACCCGCTGTCTCAATCTCCCCCTTAAGAAAACAGGGTAGAGGGGAGGGCTGTACATAGGTCACGGAAAAAATGATAACCAAACCCCCCCTCCCCCCCACAGTTGTGCTCAGCATACAGAACAGAAGTGAATGGGCTGTGTCACAACCGTGTGCAATGCCATCAGACTGGTTGAAAATCCTTTGTGATCTCTATTGTTTACCACTTATAAGTGAGCTCTGGAGACATCTGCAGTGAACCTGCCTGGCCCACCTTGTTTTACGTATAGGATGCCAAATGCTGACACAGATGCTCTCTAAAGCTAGCCATAGAGGGCTCAAATTTAGGCCAATTTCTGCTGAATTAGCTGAAAATCGAGCCGCGGAAGGTAGGGCACGGGTTCAGGGGCCCCGCATACACAGAGTTTGTTTACATTCTCAATGACAGTCACACATTTTCAAAATGTTTGACACAACATCATTCTGAGATCACGTGTGCACACAAGTCATAGGCAACCTTCCTTAACAACATAAGCGCTGTATGTGTGGTTTGCTTGAGCTGACAAAATTCATTATGAAAAACAATACAGTATACCAGTCCAGAGTAAAATCTTTTACAGTATTACTTCCCATGATGTATTAAAAGAAAGTACATTTTTTAATAAATAATATTGTTGGGATGCACCGATACCAGATTTTTAAAAGCGAATGTGAGTACCAATGCTTGTCCTCAAGTACAAATTACCGATACCTTTGTGGTGCGATTTGAGCCCATACAAAATGAATGGGCTCAAATCGCACGTGATTTGAACAGTAATGCAGTGCGATTCCTATCTGAATCACACGCGGTTTCCCCCACCGCACCCATGTGGACCCAGGCTGAAGTCACTATGACGAGCCTGGGTTCACACAGGAGCAGTGTGGGAAAGCACATGTGATTCAGACAGGAATCGCACCGCATTACTGTTCAAATTATGTGTGATTCTCTGCAATGCGATTTGAGCCCATTTATTTTGTATGGGCTTAAATCGTACCACAAAGGTATCGATTTTAGCTATCGGAGCATTTGCATGAGTACAAGTACTTGTGCAAATGGTTAGTATCGGCACCAGTATCAGTGCAACCCTAATATATTGCATAATATTATTAAAGTTTTTATTATTTGTACATTTTTTTTTAATTGTTTTGTGTTATCTTTATATAGGGGGAGCCCCTTCTGTCGGGGGGGGGCCCAGGGCAGCTGCCCCTTTTGCCCCCTTATAAAACTGGCTCTAGTTGGTGGTCCTGCAAGCACCACTCGGCTTCACAAAATATGAAAAGTGACATTATTGGGTAATCAGTGACTGCATCCTATCAGATTCAGATGAAATCACTGTTTGGGAATACAAGTAGCCACGGGTGCTATGGCTACTGAATACAATAGCTAGAGATACCGTATATACTCGAGTATAAGTCGAATTTTTCAGCACATTTTTTTGTGCTGAAAGTGCCCCCCTCGACTTATACTTGAGTCAAGCACTTTTCTGCAGCAAAAAAATTCATTTTCTGAACCGATTTTGGGGCCCCGTATCTCAGGGCCAGTTGGTGCTAGGAACCCCAAATTTGGTGTGCAAACCCAGTGGAACTGGTACCACAACATATGAAGTTCCTAGCACCAAGTGGCCCTGAGATACGGGGCCCCAAAACCAGTTCAGAAAATGTCATTCTCTGCTGCAGAAAAGTGCTTGACATTTTCTGAACTGATTTTTGGGGCCCTGTATCTCGGGGCCACTTGATGCTAGAAACCCCAGCTTTAGAAATTTTATGGTGCTAGTTCCACTGGGTTTGCACACCAAATTTGGGGTTCTTAGCACTAAGTGGCCCCGAGATATGGGGCCCCAAATTCGGTCAACTGTGTCCATCTGCAGCAATGTAATTTCGGGACCCTTTGGGTTCAGAGACCCCAAATTTTGGCTGCAGCTAGGGGGCATCTAGGAACCCTTAACTACCGAGTTTGAAGTTCAGGGGACCTATGGCTGCAAATGGGCACAGTGATGCTGCAAATGGGCATTGTTGATCCACTTTTCCACTTACAGTAGCTGTGCATTTCTCACCCTCGTCTTATACTCGGGTCAATAAGTTTTTCCCATTTTTTTGTGGTAAATTAGGGCCTCGACTTATACTCGGAACGACTTATACTCGAGTATATACGGTATCTCCATCTATGCTGTTGCCGCGTTTACATGCCGCACTTAGGGAAAAAAAAATTTTTCTCCAAAATAGCCAAAAATTAAAAACTGCCTGTAAACGAAACGCGGCTAAACGCGAGTTACCGTGTTTAGCGCTTGAAATGCCTCTAAACTCAGCGTCTGAACTCATATTTTTGCTTTCCAAAAAAGGCCTCTAAACTCAACTGCCTAAAAACGACATTAAACAAACCTGTGTACATGTACCGATACGATAACATTGGATGAGTTCAGGGGCAACTGAAAAAAGTGGCCAACTGCCTCTGAATGTCCGTTTACCAGCAGAAGTGTACATGAGGCCTTAGGATAGATTGAGGAACCAAATGATTTTCTTTCATTCAGGGAGGAAAATTATGCCATGTATGGCTACCTAAGGCTAAGTTCACACCGGCATTAAAAACACCCCTCAAACGCCTATGCAGATGATACAATGGACAGCACACGGTGCTGTTCACACTATCAAACCATAAAGGGCTAGCATCGCGTTGCTTCATAATTAAAGCGTCATGTCGAGTCAGGAGGCGTTTGATGCTTTTCAACACCTTCCATTCAAGTCTATGGTAGCGCTTCACACTTTGGCAGGCGGTTGCGGTGCGTTAAGGTTAGTTTATTTCCTGTAATGGAATAGGCATCTGTGGAGCGGTTTTAACGCGGCTTAACGCTCATCAAACGCTTCAAAACTGCCCATAGGGCATTTAGGGAGTATTTTTAACTTGTCATTAACGCTTGTAAAATGCCAGTCTAATGCCCATACTAACATAGAGAAGCGTTTGTTAACTGTCTCACGCAGATATACTGCGGCAGAATGGCTCTCCTGGGCAAAACCCCGCACCTATACGGCTTTGCCCAGGAGAGCCACCAGAAGGCGCGCGAGCGCCACCGGAGGCACGCACCCGCTGTACAGCGGCGGGCGCAATCGCGTGCACGAGCGGCAGCACGGGGGTTTGTGTGTGTAAACACACAAATCCCTGTGCTGTCAGAGGAGAGAAGACACATCGTGTGTTCCTACAAAGTAGAAACAGCGATCTGTCATCTCTCCTAGTTAGTCCCATCCCCCCCAGTTAGAATACACACATAGGGAACACAGTTAACCCCTTGATCGCCCCCTAGTGTTAACCCCTTCCCTGCCAGTGACATTTACATAGTAAGCAGTGCATATTTATAGCACTGATCGCTCTGTAAATGTCACTGGTCCCAAAAACGTGTCAAAAGTGTCTGACCTGTCCGCCGCAATAACATTAAAAATCGCAGATCACTGCCATTACTAGTAAAAAAAAAAAAAATATATATAATAATAATAATAATAAAAGCCATAAATCATTCCCACAGTTTGTAGACGCTATAACTTTTGCGCAAACCAATCAATATATGCTTATTGCGATTTTTTTTTTACCAAAAATATGTAGTAAAATACATATCGGCCTAAACTGAGGAAAGCTTTTTTTTTTTTAAATTGGGATATTTATTATAGCAAAAAGTAAAGGATATTGTGTCTTTTTCAAAATTGTTGCTCTTCTTTTGTTTATAGCGCAAAAAATAAAAAACACAGAGGTGATCAAATACCACTAAAAAAAAGCTCTATTTGTGGGAAAAAAGGACGTCAATTTTGTTTGGGTACAACATCGCGCAATTGTCAGTTTAAGTGACGCAGTGCCGAATCGCAAAAAATGGCCTGGTCATTGAGCAGCCAAATCTTCCAGGGCCTAAGTGGTTAAAGTGGTATTAAAGGATTCGTAAAGTCTCAAGGTTTTTCACCTTAATGCATTCTATGTATTAAGGTGAAAACCCTTCTGTGGTGCAGTACCCCCCAGACCCACCTTTTACTTACCTGAACTTGATCTTTCCAGCGACGAGAACGAGCCCAGCAGCTCCAGCACAGGTGCCCCTATGGAATGCGGCTGTCCATGGGGGGCACTTGATGCAGAGGAGGAGCCAGGAGAGCCGCAGCGGGACCTCAGAAAAAGAAGGATCAGGGCTGCTCTGTGCAAAACCTTTGCACAGAGGAGGTAAGTATAACATGTTTTTTTTGTTTTTTTGTTTTTTTTTAAATAACAAACAAAAAAAACAAACCTTTACAATAATTTTAAAATATCATTTATCTTTTTTTTTTAATTTAAAAATAACAAAACATGTTATACTTACCTACCTCTATGCAGTTAGTTTTGCACAGTGCAGCCCCGATCCTCCTCTTCTCGGGTCCCTCTTCGGGTCTCCTGGCCCCTCCCTCAGAAAGCAGCTTGCTATGGAGGCACCCAAGCCAAGCCGCTGCTGTGTGTGTCAATTCAAACACGGAGCCGTGGTTTGGCCCCGTCCCCTCTCTCTACTCATTGGTTCACTGACTTTGATTGACAGCAGCAGCAGCCAATGGTGCCCCCCTTCTGCTGTCTCAGCCAATGAGGAGGGAGAGTCCGGGCAGCCGAAACTCTCGTGCAACATTGCTGGATCGAGATGGCTCGAGAGGGCATAGAATGCATTAAGATAAAAAACGTTCTGACTTTGGAACCAATTTTAGACCCCTTTCACACTGGGGAGGTTTTCAGGTGCTTTAATGCTAGAAATAGCCTCTGCTAAGCGCCTGAAAACTGCCTCTCATTCATTCCAGTGTGTCTTTTTACACTTTATACACTGGGGCGGTGAGCTTGCGGGACGGGAAAGAAAGTCCCGCAAGCAGCATCTATCTTTAGGGTGGGTTGTATACAGCGCTCCCAAAATGCCCCTGCCCATTAGAATGAATGGGCAGCACTTTCAAAGCACCACAAAACGGGAGTTTCTAACCCTCTTTTTTGAGGTTAAAAGCGCTCCGCTATCGGCCAAAAATCGCCGCAAAAGCTCTGTAAAGCGCCACTAAAACTGCGCTTTATCGCTAACGCGGCTGTGACGCCAATGTGAAAGGGGTCTAAGCGACAAAACCAATGTAGAAGAATAGCTGCCCTATGTACATATAGTTACAAACTATGGCCATTATCAAACCTTTAAAACATTTACACCAGCTGATAGAATTATTGACAATACTTGTGGTCACATTTATATATTTTATATAATTTTATAACCATGTAAAATCGCGATTGTTTTCTTTAAATTGGAATTTCAATGAGACAGGAAAAGAATGGTTCATATTATAATAACAGAGCACGCTTGCATGCCCAGGAAAGTAATAGTTTAGTAGTATAATTACACTCGTTAGTGGATTGTAGACTTTCAACAATGGCTGTCAAACGTGCCGTGAAGAATTACAGGCAAAACAGTAATTTCCTTGCGGTCCTCAGAGGATGAAGTGATTTTTCTAGATAAACTGGAATTTCTCTATGCCTCCGGCAGCGGCTTTATCGGGATGATTTAGAAGCACAAGCAGCAGCCATTGAATGCAAATGATATGGGCCATATTTACAAAGCAGTGAATGTGACATTTACTGGTGGCAAACCATTCACTGTAAAGTATAGTAAAACAAATACCCCAGGAAGATTCCCTTGCAGTGAATGTTTTGTGAATGTCACACCCAGGGGCGTTGCTAGATCTAGAAAAGATCTGGGGCTAGAGCCCATAGCAGCGTAGTAAGGAAAGTCATACGCTTGGGTGGGCATACACATGTATATACAGTAGAGCTGCACAATAAATCGTCAAGAATCGTTATTGTGATTAATCGTAAAGAATTGCGATCTTGACTAAAGTGTTTCACAATTCTTTCTATGCAAAGAATTCTCTCTGCTCTTCTGAAGCCACAGCCCTCAAAAGAAAGGAAGAGAAAAACTGGGCAGTCTGCCAAGAAACAAAACATTCTTTATCAGTTGAACTTAAGTATAAACATTGTAACAGTTTGTCAATGGAATAGACTTGGTGTGTAAGTGAAAAAAGTTTAACCACTTAAACACTAAACATTTTTTTGACATTTGTTGGTTTCAAGTTAAAATCATTTTTTTTTTTTTTTTTTGCTAGAAAATTACTTAGAACCCCCAAACATATATATTTTTTTGTAGACACCCTAGAGAATAAAATGGTGGTTGTTGCAATATTTTATGTCACACTGTATTTGCCCAGCCATCTTTCAAATGCAATCTGTTTGGAAAAATTACTTTAATGAATTAAAAAAAAAAAAATCTAACCAGTAAAGTTAGCCCATTGTTTTTTTGTATAATGTGAAAGATTTTACATCACGAGAATCGTGATCTTTTTATTCTAAGCAGAAAAATTGTGATTTTCATTTTGGCCAGAATCGTGCAGCTCTAATATACAGTAATATACACGCGTGTGTGTGTGTGTGTATATTTCCCCAGAGAGCCCCCCTTACATCAGGGTCCCCAGAGAGCCCCCCCCACTTACATCAGGGTCCCCAGAGAGCCTTCCCCTTGCATCAGGGTCCCCAGAGAGCCTTCCCCTTGCATCAGGGTCCCCAGAGAGCCTTCCCTTTGCATCAGGGTCCCCAGAGAGCCTTCCCCTTGCATCAGAGTCCCCAGAGAGCCTTCCCCTTGCATCAGAGTCCCCAGAGAGCCTTCCCCTTCCCTTGGGGACCCCTGCTGAGACTCGGGGCTATGGGCCCCAGATTCAGGGCTATAGCCCCAAAAGCCACCCCCTAGCGACGCCACTGGTCACATCATTACAAATAATGCTCCAAAGTATATAATCCATCCAGCATATAATCCATGGCTACATATTGTCCGTTACTATTGAAATATTTCTAAATGTAAATTATTTTTGACTTTATGATATGACTTTTACAATTTACAAGCTTTGTGTTATTAAATAACATAAAAATGTATTAAAAATAATTAAATTAGCAACTAGAGGAAAGCCTCAGCAGCTCAGTGCCATTATGCTCTTTCCAGTGTCACACTAGTGATCCTACAGAACGCAAGTCACCAGCAGGAGAGCAACACCGTGCTCATCCACCCAACTAGGGAGCAACACATCTAAGGTGTGTATTTCACCGCATGTTAGTCTGATGTTGTTCCATTCATTTTTTTTTTTTTTTCCTAAGTAATCTTCATTCATATTAATTTTGAAGCATAAAAACAAAAAGAAATTCACAGACCAAATAGAACAAACAAGTCCGAGTAGGTAACAGTCAGTGCAAATGTGAAATTATCCAGATGGTGGGTAGTGAGACAAAGGAAGCATCAGAACCGTGCTACAGCCAATGAACACTCACAATTTAAGGTCCCACATCCTCTACATATAGTACTGCCTATGGCGACTCGATACCTGAAATGGGACATAGATCCAGACATATAGAGGGACATGGATAGAGGGACATGGATAGAGGGACATGGATAAAAGGGACATGGCGAGGTAAGGGCGGGAAGGGAAGGGTAATAGTAAGACCCCTTTTACACTGGGGTGCTTTTCAGGTGTTTTAGCGCTAAAAATAGCGCCTGTAAAGTGCCTGAAAAAGCGCCTCTCAAGCCACTCCAGTGTGAAAGCCCGAGTGCTTTCACACTGGGGCAGTGCGCTTGCAAGACGGGAATAAAAAGACTTGCAAGCAGCATCTTTAGGACGGTGCGGGAGCGGTGTATACATCGCTTCTCCACCGCCCCTGCCCGCAAAACGGGCGCTATTAACCCCTTCCTCGGCCGCTAGTGGGTTTTAAAAGTGCCGCTATATTTTTGGTAAAGCGCCGCTAAAACTAGCGGCACTTTACTGCTAACAAATCCACCACCCCAGTGTGAAAGGAGTCTAATGCCGTGTACACACACGAGCGGACTTTGACAGCAAAGGTCCGACGGAACGAATCCGCCAGACAATTCGATCGTGTGTGGGCTTCATCGGACTTTTGCTGTCGAAAAACCAGACGGACTTTAGATTTAGACGGACGGACTCGAGTCCGGTAGAAAAATCAGTTCGTCTGTATGCTAGTCCGACGGAAAAAAAAACGACTCAAGGGCAGCTATTGGCTACTGGCTATGAACTTCCTTATTCTAATCCGATCGTACGTCATCACGTTCAAACCAACGGACTTTTGAACGAACTTTAGTCCGTTCGTGTGTGGGCAAGGCCGGTCGTTCGAAAGTCCGTAGTAACTCCTTCGAAAGTCCGTCGGAAAGACTGTCGGACCTTTGGAGCTGAAGAGTCCGCTCGTGTGTATGTGGCATTAGGGAACAAGAACAGCACCCTACTTCATAATGCAACTCAACGTAACATAGCAGGTTAACCACTTAAGGATCGAGCTTCTGAGATTTGTTGTTTATAAGTTAAAAACTGTTTTTTTTGCAAGAAAATTGCTTAGAACCCCCAAACATTATACTTTTTTTTTTTCGAACACCCTAGAGAATAAAATGGCAGTCGTCACACCGTATTTGTGCAGCGGTCTTACAAGCGCACTTTTTATGGAAAAAATACACTTTTTTGAATTAAAAAATAAGACACCAGTAAAGTTAGCCCAATTTTTTTTTATATTGTGAAAGATAATGTTACGCTGAGTAAATTGATACCAAACATGTCACGCTTCAAAACTGCGCCCGCTCGTGGAATGGCGATAAACTTTTACCCTTAAAAATCTCCATAGGCGACGTTTAAAAAATTCTACAGGTTGCATGTTTTAAGTGACAGAGGAGGTCTAGGGCTAGAATTATTGCTCTACCGATCGCGGCAATACCTCACATGTGTGGTTTGAACACCGTTTTCATATGCGTTCACTTCTGCACACGAACTCGTCGGGACGGGGCGCTTTTAAAACATTTTTTTTACTTATTTATTTTACCTTTTATTTTTACACTGTTTTTTTTTTTTTTTTTTAAAGTGTCACTTTTATTCCTATTACAAGGGATGTAAACAACCCTTGTAATAGAAAAAAAAAAAATCTGGGGTTAAAAAGACCTCAGAGTTCATATTTAGACTAAAATGCAAAAAAAAAATTTGTCATTTAAAAAAATGAAAAAAAAAGTGGCCCTTTAAGAGCTATGGGCGGAAGTGACGTTTTGACGTGGCTTCTGCCCTGCAATGATATGTAGACAGGTGGGGGCCATCTTCCCCTCACTCGTCTCCATGTCAGGCCACAGGAAGGACCCGATCGCCTCCGCCACTGCCAATGGCTCCGATAAGCGGCGGATTCGCTGCAAGATCACTTTTATCGGCGGCGGGAGAGGGCCCCCTCCAGCCGATCTCCAGTCCCCTCCGCCGCTTATCGGAGCCGTCGGCAGCGGGGACTGGAGATCGGCTGGAGGGGGCCCTCTCCCGCCGCCGATAAAAGTGATCTTGCAGCGAATCCGCCGCAGAGACCACTTTTATCTTAAACCGGACCGCTCACTGAAGAAGATGATACTGGGGGTTATGGCAGCTAGCTGCTGCCATAACAACAATATCCTCCTTCAAAGTACCGACGTATATTGCCGTGAGCTGGTCCGGAAGTGGTTAAACTAGATTTAAGAGGTATGGTGGACCAAGATACAATCCGCTCAAGACCATTATTGTCCTCAAGGGTTAGGGGTCCTGAGGAACCCTGACAATGCAAGGTGCCAAGCTTGAATGAGGGTGATCCTCCTGAGGGCTCGATACGGTTTTATTAGCATGATTTATCCAGGTGGCCCAGATACCGTAAAACTTATCATAGCGATCCTTGCAGGTCGCCATCCATTCCTCTGCAGCCATGGTTCCATACATTCTTAATGTCACTCCAGCACACTGCAACATACGGTAACACACATCATATGTCATTGTGCACTATAGTGCCAGAAATTGTTCATGTCCAATTTTTAAGCACAGACTGGTGCATTGCTAGCCCATGTAAACCAATAGACTGCCTTAACCTCATAATGTGCAAGCATTACCGCAATGAACCAGATCTCCATTCTGCATTGGCCCTCAACCCCCTCCTGAGCACAATATGCCTTTTTAAGTCCAAATGTAAAACGTCTCTTGCCCAGAGAATTTTACTTAAAGTAGAACTATAGGCAGAACTCCCCCCCCCCCATTTTGGATAGCGTAAGGGAGGATTTTTTTTCGCCATCTGTGTTCAATTGCCAAGATTTCCCTTCACTTCCTGTCCCATAGCCAAACAGGAAGTGAGAGGAAATTCCTGCAAATTAAGGAAATTCCTTGGGGACCCCCAGGTCACTAGAACTAATGTCCCCATTGGAAGATTTCCCCTCTATTACTTCTCTTAGCACAACCCAGAAATAGGGGTTTTTCTTTTAATTTCACTTTTAATGATAATGGTAAACAAGACAAATAGAGAGAGGGAATCTCCTTAACAGGGGCACAGACAGCAATCAAAACTAATGCCACGTACACACGGTCGGACTTTACGGCAGACTTTGCCCGGCGGACTTTTCAACGTACTTTACGACGGACTTTCTCAATGAACGAACTTGCCTACCAAAGTCTGTCGAATTCGTACGTGATGACGTACGACCGGACTAAAATAAGGAAGTTCATAGCCAGTAGCCAATAGCTGCCCTAGCGTGGCTTTTTGTCCGTCGAACTAGCATACAGACGAGCGAACTTTTCGACCGGACTCGAGTTTGACAGATAGATTTAAAACATGTTTCAAATCTAAGTCCATCCAACTTTTGAGCAAACAAAGTCCGCTGGGGCCCACACACGATCGAATTGTCCGAAGAAATCCCGTCCGCCGGGCAAAGTCTGCCGTAAAGTCCACTCGTGTGTACGCAGCATAACAAGCGTTCTAATCCCTCTCCACTCTATCCAAAACAAAAAAAAGGTTTTGCCTTTAGTTATATGTTAAAGTGGAACTTCAGTTGGGTAAGGGAAACCTAAGGCCCCGTTCACACCTGAGCGATTTTCTGCTTAAAGCTATTAGCTTTAAAACACTCAACAAGCCAAATCCCATTCATTTTAAGGACACTTACCTGTCCCCGAATCCAGCAGTGTCGGCACCCGAGGCCGAACCATCCCTCGGCATCTGCCGCCGCCATTCTCTGTGTGGGAATCAGAAAGTGAAGCGGTGCGACTTCACTTCCAGATTCCCTACTGCGCATGCGCGAGTCGCGCTGCACGTCCCAAGTGGTCCCCGCTCTCTCCTGGGACCCGTGTGTGTCCCAGCAGACAGCGCGGCGGGACAGGAAGAGGCATAGACTCCCGTGGGAGTCTATGCCGGAAGTGGGTGCAGATACCTGTCTTAGACAGGTACCTGCACCTCCCTCCCCCCTGAAAGGTGCCAAATGTGACACCGGAGGGGGGGGGGGAGCGGAGGTTCCATTTTTGTGTGAACCTCCGCTTTAAGAAGTCCAGCGCTGTCTTCCAAGCACCCAATTCTTTGCCTGGCTTCTGATCTTCCATGCTGTCATCTTGCATTCAGGAGCTTGCCATCACTTTCTGATCACTCACAGCTGGCCTACTAATGCACACGCATGAGGTCACGGCTATAGGGGACTGATCCTGTAGTCTCCCTAGATGTGCATCATGAATCCCAGAAAGCTGCAGTAGGGCAAGAGGGCCAAGAGTATGTCACCCTTGCCAAAGGCCCCTTTGACAGTGGGGTGAGGGCGGCGTCGGCGGTAAAGTGGCGCTATTGTTAGTGGCGCTTTACCGTCGGTATTTGGCCGCTAGCGGGGCGGTTTTACCCCCTGCTAGCGGCCGAGAAAGGGTTAAAAACCTCTGCAGAGGCGCTTTGCCGGCGGTATAGCTGCGCTGTCCCATTGATTTCAATGGGCAGGAGCGGTGTTATACACGGCTCCTTCACCGCTCTGAAGATGATGCTAGCAGGACTTTTTTTCCCGTCCTGCCAGCTCACCGCTCCAGTGTGAAAGCCCTGGAGAGACAACAGCGGCTGTTTCGGGTCGGGTTGCAGGCGCCATTATTAGCACAAAAGCGCCTGCAAACCGCCCCAGTGTGAAAGGGGCCTAAGTGAGGAATGAGGAAGTGGGAACAAGTACAACCAAGAAAAAGCACATGCTTCCCAGAAAAAAAAAAAAAAAAAAAAATTCAGTTGTGTAATGGGCAAGGGGGAGGAAAAGAATGATGCTGTCATTTTTGGGTGAAGGTTCACTTGTCTTTAAACATGCAAAAGAGAACTTGGAGTGCGCAACTGTGTTCCTAGTACTCACCCCCCCCCCCCCCCCCACAAATAGACCAATTAGTTACAGAGTATTGTCAAGTTAATGGACACATACTGGACCCTAATAAACTTGGTCTAGGCATCCAAGCTTTAAAAAAAATAAACGAATGGACAAATCTATGGTGAACACAACTTCTGTTCTATCCTGCCAAGGTCTTAAGCCTCGTACACACGATCAGATTTTCGGAGGACCATTCGTCCGTTTTTTGTTGTATGCTAGTCTCATGTCGAAAGTGAATCGGTTATACAAAAATTTTTATACGATATTATACATACACAAATATTATACGAAAATTCTTGGACGACAGAATTCAACTTCAGAAGTGACGTCACGTGTTGAATAGTTTTGTATGTATTCTTTCGTTTCTGAGCATGCGTTGTCTTACTCTTACAATTTTGCTCGTACAAAAACCGTACTAATTATACGAAAATCGAACATTGTGTTCACATCCGAAAAAAAATTTATTAGTCTGCAAATCCAGCTTTTGTCAGACAAAAAAAAATGGAGTCGGCTGTCGAAAGCACCATACTAACGATCCGTAAAATCGGCAGATCTTCCATCAGATGAAACTTTACTTCCGATTTTCGTATCATTTGTATGGGCCTTTATAATGAGTGATAATAAAGATAACTGTGATACATATGTATTCTGTAGAAATCCCTGTTCCCACAGTGTTTGATCATCTGATCCCACGTTCACAGCTCAAGGGCTTGAGGACTGACCTTCCAACAGAAATAGCCAACTTTCCACATGACATGATTCACAATTCATGATCAAGAGTTTTTAAATATTTTATAACAAGGTAGCAAAAGTTGTCTTTTTATTACATGTGTGCTTTAAGAGCCAACTTGGAGTATTACAGGATAAGGGGGCTTCATAGCAAACCCAGAAAGCTTCTATTCAGGAAAATCAGAAAAAAATTTAGTTATTTAAAAAAAAACTTTTACTTTCAAAGTCACCGTACTGCCCTATGCAGGGAATACAACAACTACATGTAAAATAAATGTGTCTACGCTCATGACTGAGCATGACCTTCCTATTGTGTCTCTGGGACAGGAACTGGAGAAAACGAAACACGCGCAGCAAAAAACCTAAGAGGTTTCCAGCCATTCTCTCATCTATCCAGAACAAAACAAAAGAAAAAAAAAAAGTGAGGAGACAGTTGCTTTGATAGCGAGCGTCATCATCTTGCTGGCTGCGGTGTTGGTAGGCCATACATCAAGGAGGGGTGTCCTGTCCAACATTGTACAGGGCACCTAGGAAGGTGGGACAAGGTACTACATGCACTTTGTTCCAACACTAACTGGATAATGTAAGAAACAATACGTGATAATTTTCTTTAAAAGGCATTTTCCATGTTGCTCCTTGAAGACAGAACAAACGACACTCGACATTGACAAAGAGCAGAAGATATTGTAGCTGCCTAGCAGGGACTTTCCTTGATTCATGAATGTTAAACACCTGGACCTCGCAATGTACCTTGGTGCCCAGTTCAAGGTGTGCCGTTCTGCATTTGAAGCTTTTCTAGAGCAGACTGATTCTCTGGCAGGTAAGATGGAGGGAGCTCTTAGGAAGGTAGTAGTTTTGCTTGGCCACCAGTTTACTCATAATGCCAACCGGATCTTCCACTCCAAAGACTCCCACAAAACCCACTAGAAGAAGCCCAACAACATGACTGCCATAAATTTCCTGTACTCCAACTGCGGGTTGAAGACGGAGAGAACCTCAGCCACCCAAATATTATCAGGCTGTTATCAGGGATTCCTGAAGTTACTACTGGAAAGAACCTCTGGACAAAAGTGACGGCCATCCTCAAATGTTTGCAGGGAATCGATGCAGGAACTGGGTTCACTGGGTTGTGGTCTCATGCAGCAACCAACTCACCCCTGTGATGTACTATGTAAAATACACTTTTACAATATAAAAGAGGAGTTCATGAGGAGGACATGGGGAACAGGGTAGTGGAATTTGAAAGGGCCACAATTTACCTATTGCCGGACTTATCCTACCTAACATTATACAAGAAAAGGCTGTTAATTATAGGGTTCTAAAGCCAACAACACCAGCTAGCTAATTATTTCCTGTCTGAACACGACATATAACAAGATAGCCCCCCATACCTGGTCTAGGAGATCTCAGGAAGCCCAAAGTCCCTAAACAGCGCCATCCACAGTCTTAGGCTGGCCAATCACAGACTTTTCTTTTCAGCCTGCAGGCTGAATGAAAAAGAATCAAAAAAGCTAATGCTGTCATTTACCTATTCAATGCAAGTGCAATTTTTACCAGCTACAATAAAAGTTTTTTTTAGCAGTAAGCACTATGAAATATTCTTTTCTTTCAGTCTCTGGTTCACACAGCGCTGCAGAGATGAGAAGTTTAATTTTCGGTGGTTGAGTAACCCATGTAGCACTGAGTGTTATTTGGAAGTGGTTGGAGAGACTCTCTTATCTTTGGGAGTACCCAAGAAGGAGCTTGCCTGGATATCTATCTGTTCATGCTTGCTTGACCTTTTGAAATGGAGGTCAAACCATAAGGTGAGAGCACACCCTGGGGCAATTGCAGGTAGAGGTGTAATTTAAGTCGATTGGCTTCACTATTTTTACAGCATATTTTCAGCAGTTTATGTGGACTTTATCACATATACACTATTTTGTTATTTATTTGGACTTTATCACTGATCATTTTGGATATTATCCATGCTATATGGCTAAATAGTTATGAGTGCACTTGTCAATCACAGGCTATTCAGTTCTATAGTGTGAAATTTTATTGCAGATTAATTTGGACATTGTTAAAGGCTAAATTCACCTTTCTGAATATGTTTACACCCATATAGAAGGTGTAAAATGTAGCACGTTCAGCATGCACCCCCCCTTCCTGTGACAGTGGGTAGGGGATCCTCTCTCTGCACCCGCTGTCACAATTTGATGGAGTGCCGCACAGCGCCGTAATTCATTCAGTCACAGTTACCTGTGAACAGACTACAAGTACTGTCATCCATTGTGGCTGACAGCTTGCAGTTCTCAATTAACTGCAAGGGCGCTGGTGAGCGCTCTCATTGTTTATTGATATTCCCGCTCACAAGCAATTGCCTTCTTGTATCAGAGATACGAGCAGACAGCTATCCTGAGAGCCTCAGGAGCCTTGCAGTGCACCCACAATGTGCTGATCGCAGCAGCAATGCTCTGCAGGCTCCTTTAAAGAAAAAATAAATGCACATTTTTTGTGCATTTATTTATTTTATTTTCATGAGGTGAACTTATACTTTATTGATACATTGTAATATGGTTGTTCTTGCACTTGTTAACTACAGTTTGTGTTTCCTTTTAGTTGCTGTACACCGCATATTTTTACCTTTATTTTTGTGCTTTTTATGTATTAAAATTTTTATTAAATACGACTCTGCATGTGGCTGAACTTTAAAGGCTTGTGCACGGATATTTGAGTATTTTTATATATACACACAGCATGGATGAATGAATCTGCCTCGTCAACTATTGAATTCTGCTTGAAAATACCTGAACATTGCGCCTGCATCTAACTGGGAAGAGGTGCTGTTCGGCCAACAATTTTCCATTCAAAGAATGTTGGGCGCAGTGGTGCCAACAGGGCAATTTTTGGCCAGTTCATCAGGAACAGGACAAACTACTTCGTGTATGGCCAGCTTAAAGCACCGGAGTCCATTCACCCCGAGGCTGTCTGAAAAATAATTCCGTATCTGATCAGCTTTAGCCATTACTTTGCCTGAGCTTACTGGTCAGTGTTCTGGTTGAACCAGTTCTGCAGAAATACAAGCCCAGAGGCCAAACTCTTCTATCCGGAGCACACACACTGACTGCAGAACTCTCATCTACCCTGCTGTGCATTTATCTTTCTAGGTGGAAGCGGAGCACCGCTCTGACAATTTGATTTAGACAGATGCACCAACCATATTTTATACAGCAGATGAACATTTTAGCAGATGTCAGAAATAGCAATGAGGCAATCGGTGCATTTTGTTTACCAACATTTATAAATGGAACAAGGAAGAGCAGATTGTGAAACACTATATGGCCGAACCACATGACGGGAGCCCAGACATGAATTATATTGTGTCGGCTTTCTGATCAATTTCTCTTCTGTTTAAGTGACAGATCAGTGATGACCTCATCATCTTTACAGAGCACTCTGCCATGATCTATGATCAACTTAAAGAGCGCCAATAACCGCACAACATAACCACATTGTAGATTCAGGAACGCTGCAAGCCTAGCCGAGAAAAATAAACGTACATTTTCTGCAATAGGAGCCTCCCCCCTATTCTGTTCCATAGGAGTTATAATATTCAGCATGATACATCAGAGGGCCCAAATAAGGCCAATTCAGACTTATGTATCTGACTCGTTGTGGTGCATTAACCTGTATGTGTCTTATCACACAATAATGTATGCTGTGGTATGGCAGCCCATTTATTGGAATGAAGTGTCATAATGGATCTAAAAATCAGACCTATGTTATGTTTTCTGATGCAGAACACTGTAATGCACGGTAGTGCATTATCATATTGTGGTGCAATGGGGGTACCATTCAAAGTGAACTGCACTGCAACATACCATGTCATAATGGGGAATAAAATGTGTGCATTACTGCAACACATAGATCTAAACAGGGCCTTAAAAAGGTATAATAGTTGCCCTTCCACTGTAAGAAAAAGGAGGAAAAACTTTTTTTTTTTTAAATAAAGATTCCAATTCTCTGTCAATTTTTTATTGTTCTGTTCTAGCAAGGAAACAGAAGCAAGGAAAATTCAATTAAAAAAAAAAAAAAAAAAAAAAAAAAACACACAACACACACACACACACACACACACCAGGTCTAACCCTTCCCCACTATATCCCAAAAAAAAGCTAGCCTGCCAGATCCATGATTTTGCATGTTATTAGCGCAGGTTTGCAATGCTCTTTCTTAAGCACTGCCATTTTCACCAATGGACCCTTTTACGCAGGTCAATGTATACAAGAAATAAAAAAAAATAAAAAAAATAAAAAAAATGGACATGACTTTTTCTTCCTTTGCACATGGATGACCTATCACCACTTAACACAATGGCTAAACGGTGTACAAGTGTTAATGTAATAAAAGCATTATTGTGACTGGGCCTTTATTCCGTTTTTTAAAAGCCTTAAAATGGACCTTTAAATGCACTGCAAGGTCCTCATATACTGTTTGGGCCGCCTCACTCTGTATTCATTTACATTTCAGTTAGATTTCATACTTCCTTACCCCGGTCTTCTGCATCACTGGGCATGACGTCACCCTCTTCCAGGAAAACGCTTAGGAAATACAGAGCAGACCACATCTCACAAAAAGACACTCCTGTCCATTAGAAGAGCAATTATCTTCTTACAAGATTTGGACAGATTTGTATTCTCCAGGAGACGTGTGATGTCACCTAGATAGCATGGGCTTAAAGTAAACTCTGCTTTGTGACTTTTATAAACTTATAATAAAGTTTACCTATAAGTAAAATGAATATCTCCTCAATGTGCACCGTTTAGGAGATTTTCGATTGTTTACCAGCCGGTGATGGGCTCTGGCATACTCGTGCTTGGGGTACTCAAGCATGTGCAGGAATGACGTCATCGCGGCTCAGCCAAACAGCTGGAGTCTGCGAACCCGGAAGGAAGACCGGGTGAAGATGGAAGCCCTGTCAGCAGTGACAGATCGCCACTGGAGGGCTTCATTTTAAGTTAAGTCTTTCATAATGTGCTAGCATTCGGTACACACTAGCACATTATGATATTACCTTGCAGGGGGACCAGACTTTTTTTTTTTGTAATGACTTTACTACCACTTTAAAAAGTAATCATAAAATCAAACTTTTTTTCTTTGCAAGTAACTTTTCAACCTACTGTAAGCAGGCAATTTATACAGCGGGATGGGTCCCCGACAATATATGCACACATTGCACTGCAAATATAATGCAGAGCTCACAGGAGCACATAGATATGAATGGCCCCGAGGCTCTATTCACACCCGCTGAATGTATTCACATTTTTATGCATATTATAGCTGTGCACACTGAAAAGCGTACGGTATACGTGTGTTATGTTGCTGTACAGTCTAAATGTCACCCCAATACACACATACAGCATAAAATAATGTAGCTGCTCTTCACTGCAGCACAATGCAAAGATGTGAATGCACCTTGCAATGTGGTCACTACACTGGCCAAAAATGATATTAGGTATGTTTTTTTTATTCTTTAAGGCTTGTTGAGGGCCTGTTTCAAAAAAAAAAAGCATGGAAAAACACGTGTAAATGCACAGTTGTTAATGGAATTTTGAAGTTTCCTTTAACAATGCACTAAACCTAGAGTGCATTGATGTAAAGCGGTCACATAGGAAAGAATGGGATTTCTGGTTAAACTACATTTTCATGCAATTAAAATGAATGTATTGCACTGCAGGAACACAGATAAATGTGAATAGAACCTTACAGTAAACTCACCTTCACTTGGTCATTAGGTCAGCTGCAACTTCATGCAGTTTTCACAACTCCTCCAAACAGACACTAGTACACAATACACACTGCAGGAAGGAGAAGTCTACTATCACCATTATAATGCTGACATTAGAAGAATGCCTTTTTTCTCAGCAAAAGTGGACTTTCACGTTAAGCGAGATTGTGTTCCAAATAAACCAAAGGAAGAAACAAAGGGGACGTTCACATAACCATACAGAATCTACACTTCATAAACCAGTCCGTATGGAGCACAGGACAAAAACTACACACATATTAGATTGTAAGCTCTTCTGAGCAGGGCCCTCTTAATCCTATTGTATTGTATTGTATTATAACTGTATTGTCTCCCTTTTATATTGTAAAGCGCTGCGTAAACTGTTGGCGCTATATAAATCCTGAATAATAATAATAATAACATATGGTAAAGTCATCTTTATACTGTATTTTCTCATAAATATGACCCTCCAATGAATTGATAACTGATCATTATGTTCTGTGCTCTGATCAACTAAATACAATCCACTATTGATCATGACAATTGTTAAACATTTTAATAGGTTTGAGGGGCAATCAATAGTTCTATTAGTTCCTCCAGACACCACCAAGTGATAGATAGCAGTGAAAAAAAAAAAAAAGTTTGCTGAGCAATTTCCACAACAGACTGCGTTCTACTGACACAACAGCATCGCCATCTACTAAATACACAGCTATGCTTACTGGTGATATAGAAGGACAGGTATCTTGATTACTATATGGTAATTTATATATTCAAAAAAATGCAGTAGAATTGTACAAATGGTCTAAAGTCTAGGGCCAATTTGATATAGATCAGATGTCTGCAGCGGGCTGGAAATCCTCTTTGAATGGCGCTCTTATATGAAACCAATGCGGACAGTCCTGGGATGGAGTTCTTCCAGCCATCAAGACACAAGAGGTGCAACCACAAGACCAACCATACTAGTTCAAACAGTCCCATAGGAGTATAAAAATATATACAGAAGCCCACAAAGTCATACAGCAGGAACAGGGCTTGTAGAAACTTGTCCCTATCATGCGCACGTGAGAATGGACCCATTGCAGTTCCTACAGCACATGCTCACCCCAATTAACATGGGACATAAGCCCACATCCCACCAATGACAGTAGTACCCAAGGTGTTTCCTCAATCACACGCTCATCCTAATTTATTATCATGGGACACAAGCCCACATCCCACCAATGATGGTTCCGGCGGTAGTTCCTCCAACACATGCTCAGGCTAATTTATTATCATGAGACACAAGCCCACATCCCACCAATGATGGTAACCAAGGTGGTTCCTCCAACACACACTCATCCTAATTTATTATCATGAGACACAAGCTCTTGTCCCATCAATGATGGTTCCGATGGTAGTTCCTCAAATACATGCTCAGGCAAATTAATTATTATGGGACACAAGCCCACATCCCACCAATGACAGTACCCAAGGCAGTTCCAGCACACGCTCATCCTAATTAATTATGGGACACAAGTTTTCATCCAACCAATGAAAATACCTGTTGTAGTTTTAGTTAGCCGTATTATGGGACACAAGCTCTAATCCCATCAATAACAGTACCGATGGTGGAAGTACATGCTCATCCCGATATATTAATATGGGACACAAGCATTCATCTAACCAATGGCAATACCCAGGTTGGTTCCTCCAGCTCATTCTATCTTTTTATTATGGGACACAAGCCTTCATTCCACCAATGGAAGGATCTACTGCAGTTCCTCGAACACATGCACATCCTAATGAAATAATACCATGGCATACAAGCCTACATCCCATCAATGGCAGTACCCGGGGCAGTCCCTATAGCACCTGCAAATCCTGGCGGAAGCAGAAAGGCCGGGGTCACCACATACTGGACTTACTACTGACTAGAATTTGAAATATTTGTACTAATTAGCGCTATGGTACACTGGCACGTGTGAGTGGTTTTAATCCTTTTTAATAAAAATAGTTTTAACTGGTATACACTATTGGAGTATTTTTGTTCTTGTTTTGTATATAGTGATCCCTGGGAGAGATGGCTACATGTGAAAGGTGGGAGGAGCCTGTGACTGAGCCTGGAGGAGGGCATACTTGTGTTACTAAGCCGCATATGACCACTTAATCTTTTGGCGGTCACTTGCCTCTAGTTAGCCCTCTTTGAGGACACAGTGGTGGTGTGCATTCACTGGGAGGATTGTCCTTACATAGGATAACAGAAGTGCCAATTAATGGGATTCATGGGATTTGGATTTTGTGATGTTTGACTAATCCCCAGTTAACACTAGAACACAGTGTGGGAAACCTGCAATCGGCGTGCTTTTCCTGTACAGTGTTCAAATCGCACTGCCCTTACGATTTGCAGCAGGTGTCATTGTAATGTTAAAGCGGGGTTCCACCCAAATTTTGAACAATATCTGTATGTATTCTCTTCCTTGCCTAGATGCTGACATGCCGTTTAAAAAAATTTAAATCGCCGTAATTACCTTTTATTTTTCTAATCTTCTTTGCACTTCCTGGTTCTCCTCCCGTGGGAGTAGGCGTGTTTCTAGCCTCTCCCAGACTCCTGGGATCTAGTCTCAGGCTTCCCAGGATGCCACTGAGCATGTGCGGGAACGAGCAGTGAATGCTGGGAGCACAGCATTCACCACATCCAGGAAATAAATGCTTGTGGGCTTCAAATGCCCACAATGAAGATGGAAACCGCCTGCAGTGAATAATATAAGTTATTCTTTCCGACGAAATCTGACACAGGCGGACATATTACACACAACATGTGAGTATGTAATGCTGAGAAGAAAAGTTTGTGAATGAACCCCCCTCTGGGGGCATAAATGTCTCTGCATTGGTGACCACTGGTACTGGACGTGAGTGAAAATACCACATTTGGAGTTGTCAACAGAACAGGAATAGAGATTAAATCTTTCAATGTCTGTCACTTCCTGTTTTGTATAGAGCTTTGGTCTCCAAACTTTAGCCCTTTGCTTGTTTTTATCCAGACCATGGGGAATTATTTTATTTACCAATACCAACAATGATGCATAGTTCCTCCCAATGACGGGCCACAATTCCTCCCAATGACACCAACGACGGGCCACAATTCCTCCCAATGACACCAACGACGGGCCACAATTCCTCCCAATGACACCAACGATGGGCCACAATTCCTCCCAACGACGGGCCACAATTCCTCCCAATGACACCAACGACGGGCCACAATTCCTCCCAATGACACCAACGACGGGCCACAATTCCTCCCAATGACACCAACGACGGGCCACAATTCCTCCCAATGACACCAACGACGGGCCACAATTCCTCCCAATCACACCAACGACGGGCCACAATTCCTCCCAATCACACCAACGACGGGCCACAATTCCTCCCAATCACACCAACGACGGGCCACAATTCCTCCCAATCACACCAACGACGGGCCACAATTCCTCCCAATCACACCAACGACGGGCCACAATTCCTCCCAATCACACCAACGACGGGCCACAATTCCTCCCAATCACACCAACGACGGGCCACAATTCCTCCCAATCACACCAACGACGGGCCACAATTCCTCCCAATCACACCAACGACGGGCCACAATTCCTCCCAATGACACCAACGATGGGACCCAATTCCTCCCAATGACACCAACGATGGGACCCAATTCCTCCCAATGACACCAACGATGGGGCACAATTCCTCCCAATGACACCAACGATGGGGCACAATTCCTCCCAATGACACCAACGATGGGGCACAATTCCTCCCAATGACACCAACGATGGGGCATTGTTTTTTCCCACTACGGGTGGGGACCTTTTCTACTGCCAAAGGCCACAGTCCTCTAAAGTTTGAAGGACAGCAAACTGGCCCTTTGTTTAGAAAGTTTGGAGACCCCTGGTATAGAGAATGGGAAGTGAAAGGGAATCTCCTCCATGGAAAAAAAATACTGAAAAGTAGTTTAAATCTATTCAAAATTAAAATGTTTTGGCCATAGATACAGTTCAACAATGAACTCAAATTAGTATCTCATTAGAATCTTTCTGCGTGGTGCCGACATTCATTGCATTGCTTGTGATAGAGCTGGGGACGGCCCACATCAATGTCTCACATAAGGCTGGTTGATATTTCTGAAGGAGTCTCTTAGATTTCATGTTCTTGGAGATAACGAATGTGTTGCGATAGTGTGTGTGTGTGTGTGTGTGTGTGTGTGTGTGTGTGTGTGTGTGTGTGACATAACTACAACTGGGAAGTGCCAGTTGTGCAAGAGTTGAGGAACTGAACTGACAAGATAACTGATCGTATTGACTGATCTCATCAGAGAAGACCTAAAGAAGACCCCTGCCCCCACCCCCATAAATGTGACATTTACAACATGGGCACAGCGGTGACCGCAGTTACCAACATCATCTGGACTGGAAGACCAGGTTACTGCAGCTTAAAGTAGAAATAAAACTTTTTTTCTTTCCCTTTGAATAAAGGGAGGGTTACAACGGTATTTTCGTTTGTCACTTGTGTCCCACTGTGAAGACGTCCCTTGACTTCCTGTCCCATGGCTAAAACAGGGAGTGAGAGGAAATCCACCCAAAGTGCTAGTCACCAAAACCAGCATTCCCATTGAAATATTTCCCTTCTATTCCACTTCTGTTGACAACCCAAAATTTGGGATTTATTTACACTATTAGTGACCAAGGTAAACAAGTAGGGATGCACAGAACATTCAGCGGGGGAAACATATCAGCCAAAAATGGTGTTTTGGGCATTTTTCAGATTGAGAAAAAGGTGTCGATAATGGCGCCAAAAACAATTTTACCGTGATTTTCCTGTGCTTATGGTGTGTTCTTCATAGGTCATGGGACTCAAAAACCACATCAAAAACAACACGGGTGCGTTATTGAAGTATTCTTGCTGCATTTTCAATGCATTTCAACAGGGAGGTGCGTTTTTTTAACTGACAAAAAATGCAGCAAGCAGGATTTTTAACATCACAATGGAAGTGCAATAGACCAGTGTGAAGACATACATAAAATTTAAAAGGGATACATTTTGTTTTACCTTTCTTGCGCTAAAGGTGCCAGTATGGCCGACAATAATTTCATATTCATGATATTAACCACTTTAGCTCCGGAAAGATTTATCGCCATAATGACTAGGCCATTTTTTTTGCGATATGGTACTGCTTTATTTTAATTGGCAATTGCACGGTCATGCGACGTTGTACAAAATTGGTGTCCTTTTTTTTCCCCACAAATAGAGCTTTCTTGTGGTGGTATATGATCACCAGTACGGTTTTTATTTTTTGCGCCAAAAAAAAAGGAAGACAATTTTGAGGAAAAAAAAAAAAAAAAACACAATATTTTTTACTTTCTGCTATAAAACACATCCAATAAAAATATGTAAAAAAAATGAAATGTCTTCATCAGTTTAGGCCAGTTTGTATTCTGCTACATATGTTTGGTAAAAAAAATATCCCAATGAGTGTATATTGATTGGTTTGCACAAAAGTTATCACGTCTACAATCTATGGGATAGATTTAGGGACTATTTTTTTTTTTTTTTACTAGTAATGGCAGCAATCAACAATTTTTAGCAGGACTGCGATATTGCTGTGGACAAATCTGACACTGACACTTTTTGGTGACCAGTGCTAAAAAAAAAAATGCACTGACACTGTATATATGACACTGGCAGGGAAGGGGTTAACATCAGGGGCAATCAAAGGGTTAAATGTGTTCCCTATGTGTCCAATCAAAGGGTTAAATGTGTTCCCCATGTGTGCTTGCTTACTGTGTGGGGAATGCTAACACTAGAGGAAGAGAGAGATCGGTGTTCCTGATTAGTAGGAATCACAGATCTCTCTCTTTCTCTGTGACAAAATGACAGTCTGTCTTGTTTACATAGGCAGACTGCCGTTATGTCATTCCCCTGAACGATCGCGGGTGGCCGGCCACCATCGTGGTAGCCGGACCCACCGATTGCCTCCCGCTGTGTCCAATCACAGCAGAAGTGTGTTGTGGGCAGCGTGTGCCCCAGACCAGGAAGTGTGAACGGTACATTGTTTGGCACAGCCGGGCCACCCTGCCGCAGCATTTATGCGGTGGGCGGTCCAGAAGTAGTTAAAGTATAACTAATAATTTAAACTAATAAGAAGCATATTTTTTTTTGTTTTGGATACAGTGGAGATTAGATTTGGGATTAGAACTCCTGTCAGTTTTTATTTCTGTATGTGTCCTCATTAGGGCCCTTTCACACCGGGGCAGGGTCGGCAGTAAAGTGCTGCTATTTTCCATCAGAGAAAGGGTTAAAAACCACCGCAAAGCGCCTCTGCAGAGGCGCTTTGCCGGCGTTATAGCCGCGTTGTCCCATTGATTTCAATGGGCAGGAGCGGTATACACTCCGCTCCTTCACCGCTCTGAAGATTCTGCTAGCAGGACTTTTTTTCCTGCGCACCGCTGCAGCGTGAAAGCCCCCAGGGCTTTCACACTGGAGACAAAGCAGCAGCACTTTCGGGTCGGTTTGCAGGCGCTATTATTAGCGCAATAATAGCCTGCAAACCGTCCCAGTGTGAAAGGGCCCTTAGGGAGATTCTATATTTGTTCTGTTTACTGTTATCATTGAAAGTGAAAGTAAAAGAAAATGCCAGATTTGGGGTTTTCCCCAGAAGAGTAATAGAGGGGAAAATCTTCCAATGGGGACCCTACTTCTGATGACAAGGGGGTCTCCAAGGAATTCCCTTAATTCGCAGAGATTTCCTCTCACTTCCTGTTTGGCTATGGGACAGGAAGTGAGAGGAAATCTCCACAATGGGGCACAGATGACAAAAAAAAAAAAAAAAAAAATCTGACAGGGGTTATAACCCTCCCTTGCTCTATCCAAAATGGAAAAAAAAAATGTTTTGCCTGTACTTCTACTTTAATTAAAAAATCAAAATACAATTTATATATATATAATTTTTTTTTTTTTTGAACTGTAATTTTCGGTTAAGTGCATCCTGAATTTTCAGTACCAAAATTTTCATTTTGGGGCACCTCTATAAACAAGACAAACATAGATTGGACAGACTATTCTACAATCTGACAAGGTTTTGCCGTTACTAAGGCCACTTTCACGCTACTGCAACTTCAAAGTCGCGCAATTTTACCACGATTTTGCGGCCGCGATTTCAGGGAATGCCTGTGTAAACTTGAGGTCTATGGGCATCAAAATCGGACCAAAGTAGTACAAGGACTACTCTGAAGTCAGTACAACCTAAAGTCGCACAGATATGAATGGTACTCATTGGAAATCATGGGGGTACGACTTGTCATGTGACTCTGCAGTCCCAAGTCGCAGGACAAGTCGCACAAGTGTGAAAGGGGCCTAACTTCTACCCACCCACTGTGGCATTTTATCTAAGGGTAGGAGGAAGGCTTCCCAATCATGTGATGACCGATTGGCTGTTACAGTGGTCACATGATCGGGAGCCCGACCCACCGACTCCCAATTAGAACTTGAGACAGCGATGGCAGTGGGCAGGCACTCAGCAGTCGCCTCAGTCTTCATGAAATGTGTATGCAATATGAGGTCAACAAGAGGTTAAAGTATCTCTAGTGAAAACATTTGCATTCCGTTTTGGGTATAGTATGGAATGGAATGGTTAGGGCCCTGTCTACTTCAAAGGGACTCTGCTGCCTATTCATTTCAGCAACAACCTTCCCATTATATGTGCATTTAAAGCAGAACAAATTCCCATGCAGTGGGGTTGTGCCTGCACTGTATGGGTTAACTGCTCTTTTTATCCAGGGGCACACAGAAAGGCTATACTCACCCGATCCTTCAATCCTACAGAAAACAGCGCTCCCCCGCGTCCAACGGTGGACTGTTCCTGCCGTCCTCACATCCAGAGCCAGTCAATGGGCATGACGACGTCAGGGACAGTCTATTCACAAGACCGCTAGTGTTCAGGGGGAGCAGGAGAGACGGGGACCAGTCTTACACTCAAAAGGATCAGAGGATTAGGTAAGTATATCTCCGCTCTCCTCACCCCTAGGCAACCCATGTACACTGACAAAAAGGTTTCCTGGAATTCCTGTAAAGTTATATTATTATGTTATTTACCTGTACAATCCTCCCTTGTGTAGACACCGAAAGCCCTACGACTGCGGCTGGGTGCCGCCATCTGTGAGGTCAGCAGCCCAAGAGGTGTCACTCAAGTCATCCCCTATAGCAGCGGTTCTGAACCTGGGGGTCGATTGCCGATTTGCCAGGGGAGACGGACCCGAAGTTACTGTGTGTCCCGGTCAGCGAGACGTCACTTCCGGGAGAGGAGAGACCGCGCAGAAGTGATGTTCTGTTTTGTCACCACCATCTTGGTACTCTCATCCGCAGCAAGGCTACAGTTAGAAGTCAGCAAGCGGACATCTTTTTACACCCACTGAAGTCTTGCATTTTACACGTGTTTTTACCAGTAAATTGAGCTTATATACTATATCAGGCTTATATAGCATATAAGCTCAGTTTACTGGTAAAAACACGTGAAAAATGCAAGACTTCGGTGGGTGTAAAAAGATGTCCGCTTGCCGACTTCTAACTGTAGCCTTGCTGCGGAGTGTACCAAGATGGCGGCGACAAAACATCACTTCCGGTTAACACATTAGACAGGTTGCTAATTCTGACGGAACACCTGAGTGACTTTGGTAAGTCAGAGACACTAATAAAAGCATTTTTGTACATCAATTGCCGCCACTGTGCCATATGAAATGCTCCCGCTGTGCCCCCCGCCATCTGCCCGGCAATCACCCTGTCTCTCGGTGGGGCATTTTATTCATTTGTAACTTGTATGTTAATTTTAAATAAATATTTCGCATTATATATTACACATCGTTTTTGTGATTAATCACTACGCTTTAAGATGTTAAATTTGTAAGAATGAAAATACATCCTGCATATCAGATATTTATATATCGACTCATAACAGTCGCAAAATTACAGCAATAAAAAAAACAACGAAAATAATTTTACTGTTAGGGGTCCCCACAACTTGGGAAATTGTATCAAGGGGTCACGGCACTAGAGAGGTTGAGAACCACTGCCCTATAGTATTCCCCTTCACTCTTCCTCCAACAGTTAAAGTTTACATGGGGAGGGGCAGAGGAGCTGGGCCAGCACAGAGAGAATAGACAGACTCCCAGAAAAGGAGGGGAGTTTGCTGGGGAATGGACTCCCCTGGAGTAGCTCAATGTTCTATCTAGCCAGTTCTAAGGAACATTGCAAGTGAATAAAAATCATTTACTGGAAGGAAAAACGCTGTAAGCGTTCATTTTCATTGGATGTAGGTTTAGCTCTGGTACACAGCAGTGTGGCTTTGAACTCGCACTACTTCAGAGCGATTTCAAAGCCGCAGATCAATGCGATTTGGATTGATGATTTTTTTTTACGGCTTGTACTTCAATTAACAGAAGTCAGTGCAAGTCACAACGAAATTGCAGGAAAGTAGTGCAGGAACTTTTTTTTTAGTCGCAACTATTTGAACGGTTCCATTGGTGAAAATAGGGTGCAACTTGTCATGCGATTTTTGAGCTGTCAAATTACACGACGAATCGTGTGAACCACGGCTTCAACAGAAAAAGGAAACTGTCCCCAACCAGAGAGATCTGATGGATTAGGCCCCTTTTACACTGGGGCTGTTTGCAGGCGTTATTGCGCTAAAAATAGCGCCTGCAAACCGCCCCTAAACATCCTCCGCTGTTTGTTCAGTGTGAAAGCCCGAGGGCTTTCACACTGAAGCGGTGCGCTGGCCCCTTTCACACTGGGGCGGTAGGGGGCGTCGGCGGTAAAACAGCGCTACTTTTAGCGCTGTTTTACCGCGGTATTCGGCCGCTAGCGGTGTGGTTTTAACCCCCCGCTGGTGGCCGAAAAAGGGTTAAAACCCCTCGTATAGCGCAGCTATAGCCGCGCTGTCCCATTGATTTCAATGGGAAGGAGCGGTGAATACACCGCTCCTTCACCGCTCCAAAGATGCGGCTGACAGGAGATTTTTTCTTCTCCTGCCAGCGCACCGCTTCAGTGTGAAAGCTCTCGGGCTTTCACACTGAACAAACAGCGGAGGCTGTTTAGGGGCGGTTTGCAGGCGCTATTTTTAGCGCAATAACGCCTGCAAACCGCCCCAGTGTGAAAGGGGCCAAAAAATCTCCTGCAAGCCGCATCTTTGGAGCGGGGAAGGAGCAGTGTATTCACCGCTCCTTCCCATTGAAATCAATGGGACAGCGCGGCTATAGCCACGCTATACAAGGGGTTTTAACCCTTTTTCGGCCGCCAATGGGGGGTTAAAACCGCACCGCTAGCGGCCGAATACCGCGGTAAAACAGCGCTAAAAATAGCGCTGTTTTACCGCCGACGTCCCCACCGCCCCAGTGTGAAAGGGGCCTTAGAGACAGGTTCATGTCATTACCTGGTCTCATGAACATGGCTGGTTGGGCCCGTCAGCGGCAAATCCTGGCATGTTCAGGCACCCGGGAGGCATGGCATCCAGATCTATGACAGGCTGAAATACTTGGCGGCTGGACTCTGTACCCCGTGGTACTCACCTTTACAAAGGCCTGCATTGGGGGGGCCCCTGTGTGTGGGTACCGCTCAGTACTGCCTCCAGCTACTACGCATTTCACCCTGTCAGAGATTGTTGGGCTGCTGGCAGCGGGGTAAGACGGTGTGCCTCCGGGGTACCTGAAATCGCTGACAGGCCAAATCGCCCGTGTGAACGGGGCCTCAGGCTGGGATCGCACTTTGTGCTGTCTGAACGCACGTTCCCGCTCACTTGTTTTTTCCCCGCGTGTTGCGCATTGGGCAGCCAAGGTGCTTGAATGGACTGCTCTATGTGCGCCGGATGCACCAAAGAAACTCCCGAACCTTTTAGGACTTGGAGCGCCCCACCATAAAACGCACATCTCCCAGCTGCACTTGGGAGTAAAATTAAGCGCAATGCGTGTTTGTAGCGAGTTTCTCGCAAGTCCCGGAAAAGTGTGAGTGCAAACTCAGAGCTCTTCATATGTGCGGCTTTACTGCTTACACTCTGAAAAGTAATCTAAGGCCGATCACTTTTCAGGGGGCGTTTGACAGGTGGCGATGCGTCACCTCTTGAATGGCGCTGTGTTTGGCAGTGGCACCGCCTGGCATCGTTTTATCATTACCGCAAAGCACAGTATGTGTACAGCCCTGAACGGGCGCAGTTCTGTGTTTAGGTGGGCGGTTGGAGAAGGGGGGCAGTAAAACCCTGGCGCAACCGCTTGCTTTTTTACACCCTCAGGCCACCCATATAAACTGGTGTCCCCACTGGAAGATTTCCCTCACTTCCTGTTCTGGGGACAACAAACATTCTGAATTTCCTGTCATTTGGACAATACTCACCTGTACACACAGGGGGTGAATGTAAATAAAACCTTGACAGCGGGTGCAACCTCTCCCCCTTCTATACAAACCCACAATGAATGTTGTCACCTGGAGAGGAGTAGAAGTTGCATAGGAATATGAAGTAAACACAGGCTGGGGAGGGTCACTACAGGACATCCAATCACAAGACAGGGGAGAACACACTGGTGATGTCTGTGCTCACAGCGACCAATCAGATTCCAGGATCCCCCTCAGAGTGCAACGAGGGGTTGCCATGGGCAACAGCCCAGTGTTTCCTATGTGATCAAACTCTATGAAATGCTGATGTGAGGCTTCCTGCCCCCTCCCCCTCTCCCCTGAGTCATGCTCCCTCTCCCTGAGCCCGCTCCATCCTCCCCGCTGTCAGCTCTCCCCGGGCCGGGCTCTCTCTGCTCCTACCTGGAGGTGCTCGGGCTCTACACAGTCTTCTTTCCTGATCACAGCGCTGATTGCATGCCAGATCTCCCTCTGCTCGCTCCTCCCCCTTCTCTAAGGACAGGTCACGCTGACTTCCGCAGCTGACTCTTTGTCAGAGTGAAGCATCATGGGAGATGTAGTCCTGGCTGCTGATGGATGATCACACCGGGACAGTGACAGCCGAGTCCGGGACAGACACACAGATCACCACATCTATTCACAGCAATGAGGCTGGCTGTCCAAACACAATAATGCTGGCCATACACACTTCAATAAAGGTTTGATCCTTTTCTGATCAATCGCTCCTAATAGGAATAATCGATCAATAGTGACAACGCGATCGATATGCCAAACATGGGGAATTCGACAGATAGTTGACAGATAACAATGGCCGTAGACACACCAATAAATTATCAGTTGCATTTCCAATCGGTCTCTCCCGATAGGAATAATCAATCAATAGTAACCAACACAATCGATCAATATGGCACACACAGAAAAGTGGCGTTCATTAGATAGCTGGAAAATAACGGTGGCCATACGTGTGTCAATAAATGACTGATTTATTTTCTAATCAATCTTTTCTGATAGGAATAAACGATATGAGGAATAATCAATCAATAGTCAGCAACATGATCAATATGCTACACCCACCACTTAGATACAACTCAAGTAGTACAGTATGTAAGTGGTGGGTATAGCTTAAAGTGTACCTAACTGGCTGATTGCTTACCATTGCTATATACAGCTATTATAGTGCATATTAATATACATACAGTGGAATTTCTCCAGTAATATTGCACTATCTCAGGTATTTTACCTATATATCATTCTGTTTATATTTATACAATAAATTTTATCCTCACATGTACAACAACAAAACCTACTGTGTAGGGATTTCAGAACGCCTTCTACCCATTCCCACTAGCTACTAGCTACTGGGATATCCCCCCTTTATATACTGACTGAGGGGATATGTACATTGGTGTGTAAGACTGTAACAATATAAAACCATCTCTAAGGTTTTTTCCTGTATACGCTTAGCAATCAGGTTTTCTAGGTAGCGCTGATTAACCCATTTTTCTGATAGTTTACGTGGAGAATAATGGTGGCCGTACACATTTCAATAAATGTTTGATCCTTTTCCGATCAATCGCTAGCAACAGGAATAATCAATCAATAGTCAACAACACGATCAATATGCCAAACATAGGGAATTCGACAGATAGTTGGAAGATAATGGTGGCCGTAGACACACCAGTAAATGATCAATTGCATTCCCAATCGGTCTCTCCCGATAGGAATAATCAATCAATAGTAGACAATACAATCGATCAATATGGCACACACAAGGAAGTGGAGTTTATTAGATGGCTGGATAACGTTGGCCATACACATGTCAATAAATGACTGATTTATTTTCCAATCTATCTCTTCTGATAGGGATAATCAATCAATAGTCAGCAACACGATCAATATGCCAAACATGGGAAATTCGACAGATAGTTGGAAGATAATGGTGGCCGTACACTTCTTTAAATGTTTAATCCCTTTCTGATCAATCGCTACCAACAGTAATAATTAATCAAAAGTCAACAACATGATTAATATGCCTAACACGGGGAATTCGATAGATAGTTGAAAGATAATGGTGGCTGTACAGATTTCAATAAATATTTGATCACTAGCAATAGGAATAATCAATCAATAGTCAACAACATGATCAATCTGCCCAACATGGGGAATTCGACAGATAGTTGGAAGATAATGGTGACCGTAGACACACCAATAAGTGATCAATTGCATTTTCAATCCGTCTCTCCTGATAGGAATACACAATCAATAGTACACAACACAATTGATCAATATGGCACACACAGGGAAGTGGAGTTCATTAGATGGTTGGAAGATAACGGTGGCCATACACGTCAACAAATGACTGATTTATTTTCAAATCAATCTCTTCTGATAGGAATAAACGATCTATAATTAATCCTGACCGATCAACTTGGGCTTAATTGAGATCAGATTTGATCAAACTAACAAAAAAACAGCATTCTCTGCCTTGTGGGGCTTTTTAGGCACCAAAAACATCAGGAAATATATATATAAAAAATTTTTTATTATCGCAAACAATGATAAAACTCCACAATAAAAGAGGACCACTGAGCTCATTTTTTACGGACTCTGGGGTCCTCAGGGGGTCCACCATCTCTGAAAGCATGTGAACAATGGTGCCCTAGAAACCAGGGTACTAGGGGCGGCATATCCATGGTGTACGGATCTCTGCTCACTCAAGCTCAGAAAAAACAATACATGCTGGCTTGGGAGAGGGACTTAGCTGTAAAGAGGATCTGGAGTCTTGGTCGTCCAGACCACAGGTCTCTCATAAGGGTATCTTGAAGGTCTCCTTAACAGAGGCTGGCCTTAAGGTCTTGATCAGATGGTATCTGGTTCCAACTTGCCTGGCCATGATGTATAAGACAGCTTCCGCTATGATCCTCTGTCAAAATTTGTCATGTTATGGTGATAACTCTGTGACACATGTGGTCCTAAGATGGTTCTTTTATATGGGATATTGTATACAGTGACTATACAGCTGGTAAAATAAGTATTGAAGACATCACCATTTTTCTAGGTAAATACATTTCTAAAGGTGCCATTGACATGAAATTTCCACCACATGTCAGTAACAACCCATGAACACATGAAGAAAGGGAGGTAAATAGAGACATGGAAAGTCAAGACACCAGATGAAATGTATCAGTAATTGGAAAGCAATCCTGCCCCTTGTCAGTGCAGCTTCATATCAGCTGGTTCAGTCTCAACTGATGGCCTATAAAAAGGTGTCTCATTACCAAGGTGTCACACAAGATACATCTTATGATAGGTAAAAGCAAAGAGCTCTCTCAAGATCGACGCAACCTTATTGTTGGAAAACATACTGATGGCATTGGTTACAGAAGGAGTTCTAAACTTGTGAGTGTTCCAGTGAGCACTGTTGGGTCCATAATCCGGAAGTGGAAAGGACATAATTTCACCATAAACCGGCCACGACCAGGTCCTCTCCGCAAGATTTCTGACAGAGGAGTGAAAAGAATTATCAGAAGAGTTGTCCAAGGGCAAGGGACCACTTGTGGAGAGCTTCAGAAAGACCTGGAATTAGCAGGTACAATTGTTTCAAAGAAAACAATAAGTAATGCACTCAATCACCATGGCCTGTATGCACGCTCACAACACAAGACTCCATTGCTGAAGAAAAAAGAATGTTGAAGCTCATTTAAAGTTTGCTACACAACATTTAGATAACCCTGTGAAATAGTGGGAGCATATAGTATGGCCAGATGAGACCAAAATTGAACTATTCGGATGCCATAAAACACACCATGTTTGGAGGTCAAATGGCACTGCACAACTCCAAACACCCCCCCCCCCATACCAACAGTGAAGTTTGGAGGTGGGAACATCATGGTGTGGGGCTGTTTTTCAGCATACGATACTGGCAAACTTCATATCGTTGAAGGCAGGATGGATAGAAAAATGTACCAAGACATTCTTGATAAAAATCTGCTGCCATCTACCAGGATGATGAAGATGAAACGAGGGTGGACATTTCAGCAAGACAATGATCCCAAACACAAAGCCAAGGAAACTCTCAATTGGTTTTAAAGAAAGAAAATAAAGCTGCTAGAATGGCCCAGCCAATCATCCGACTTGAATCCATTAGAGAATCTAAGGAAAGAACTAAAGATCAGAGTTCATAGAAGAGGTCCAAAGACCCTTCAAGATTTGAAGACTGTGTGGAAGAATAGACCAAAATCACACCTGAGCAATACATGTGCCTAGTTTCTCCATACAGGAGGTATCTTGAAGCTCTGATTTCCAACAAAGGATTTTGTACGAAGTATTAAAGCGGTAGTAAACTGCTGCAGAAAAAAAAAAACACCTGTAAGATAATGGCATAATGTGCTAGTATGCATCGCATACTAGCACATTATGAAATACTTACCTTAGAACAAAGCCTTCCAGTGTCGTGCTGTCACCGCTAAGAGGGCTGACATCTTCCCCCGGACTTTCCTCAGGGTTGGAACCATGAAACCATGATGACGTCGCTTGCTCGCAGGAGCCCTCGGTTCCGACTTGAAGCTCTAAAGGTCCAGAACGGTATTCCGTTTATTGTTTATAAGTCTTTTTGATTTCTTGATTTCTTCTTTTTCATTTAAATGAATCCGAAATAATAAAACTCATTTTCAGACGAAATTCCAAAAATTTTTGAAAATAAATCGAATCATTTTCAAATGTAATTTGATTCATTTTTGAATCAAATTCTAATTTAAATTTTCTAAGCGAATAAAATAGAATAGAAAATAAAGAAATATAATAGAATGGAAAATAATAGAATATAAAATAAAATAATAGAATAGAAAATAAAGGAATAGATAAAAAAAGAATAGAATAGAATAGAAAGAATATAACCATCTTCTGAAATTCGTATTTCAAGTAGAATATATTCAAATAAAATAGCAAATAACAGAACAGAATAGAATAGAATAAAATAGAATATAACCTTCTTCCAAAGTTTGAATTTTAAATAGAATACATTTGGATTTGAATGGAAAATAAAAGAATAGAATAGAAAGTAAAATAACAGAATGGAATAGAATAGAATAGAACCATTTCTAAAATAGAAAAGAATAGATTAAAATAGAAAATAATAGAATAAAATAGAAAAGAATAGATTAAATCTGAATTAGAATAAAAAAGGAATAGAATATAGCAGAAAAGAAAAGAATAGAATAAAACAGAATAGAAAATAAAAGAACAGAAAATATGGAATAAAAAAATAAAGGGATAGAATAAAAAATAAAGGTATAGAATAGAAAATAAAAAAAATCAAACATAAAAGAATAGAAAACAGAATAAAACAGAATAGAAAATAAAGGAATAAAATAGAAAATAAAGGAATAGAATAAAAAAATAAAGGAATAGAATAAAAAAAAGAATATAATAAAATAGAAAGAATATAACCATCTTCTGAAATTCAGATTTCAAGTAGAATAAATTTGAATAGAATAGAAAAGAATAGAATAAAATAGAAAGAATATAACCTTCTTCCGAAATTTGAAAAGAATAGCATATAAAAGAATAGAAAATAAAATAATAGAATAGGAATATTCAAATTGATTTGAATTTGATTAAACAAAACAAAAATAAACAAATTTAACTAAACAAATTTATGTAAATAATGATTTGAAACAAAACAAATGTTTTCATTCTGCACATCTATGAACAATCAGCTCAGCATTCTGTGAGAGTGATAGAGAGTGGACTGCATATGCATGGGTAGGGAACAAATCCGGGAGTACAGTACTTGTTTGTGAGTTTGTGGGTCCCATCCAATGCCGGGTACATCCTGCCATCTGCAGGACAAGGAGGGGAGGACAGTAACATGAGCATCTAAAAAAAGAAAGCATTTATCAGCAAAATGGAACACAGTATTTTAATGTACAAAGGGCGCTGTCACACATAGAGACATTTTGGGAAAAAGTAACTAAAAGTGAACTGATGCTTTAAGGTTTTAAGATTCTCCCCCTTTAAGATTCTCTCCCTCTCCCCCTCTCCCACGCATGCATCACAGAGCACAGAAAATCATTTTATAAGCTCAGCATGAGCATACCAGGCTGTTATCTTCAATTTTAAAAATGACAGAACACAAGTTTACATGGCTGACATTGCGGAGTCCAAAAACTTGTTTCAAGTATAGAGTAAGCCATATGTGGTACACTCTTTGCGAGCAATTCGAGCATCGCTTGTGACAGCAGGGCTTTGTAGGGGTAACTTCCAAGCAGCACACCCTTGCATGTATTGGAAATTCTCATGAATGCACTCAGAGACTTTCCAATATGTTGTATAATAAACTGTCATTCCCAGTCTGGGATAGCAAGCGTAGCTCTTTCGCTTTCTGTTTTAATGTTCTCTGTAATCATCCTGGAATGCGGAAATTCTCTCCGGATTATGTCGCTGATGTTTTTATGGGGGAGAAAAGAATATTTACAATGCTAACATGCACGTCTAGGCCCATAGGAATAGAGGTCATTTGAAATGAGGAAATTACTTATTTTTTTATAGAGTAAACAAAAAGTCCGGCACTTAAAAATCAAGTGTTTAACCTCTTGCTTACTGAGCACTTAAACCCCCCTCCTGCCCAGACCAATTTTCAGCTTTCAGCGCTGACACACTTTGAATGACAATTGCGCGGTCATACAACACCTTTCCCTAAATGAAATTTTTATCATTTTTTTCACACAAATAGAGCTTTCTTTTGGTGGTATTTAATCACAGCTGGGATTTTTATTTTTTGCTAAACAAACAAAAAAAAATGGAAAATTTTGAAAAAAATAACTAAATAATGTTTCATAGTTTGTTATAAAATTTTGCAAACGGGTCATTTTTCTCCTTCATTGATATGCGCTGATGAGGCGGCACTGATAGGCACAGTTAAGGTGGCACTGATAGGCACAGATAAGGTGGCACTGATGGCCGCTGATAAGATGGCACTGATGGGCCCTGATGGGTTGCACTGATGGGCACTGGTAGGTGACACTGATAGGTGGCACTGATGTGCAGCATGTTGATGAGGCACTGATTGTGGGCACTGATAGATGGCACTGTGGGCACTGATGGGTGGGACTGTGGGCACTGATGGGTGGCGCTGATAGGCACTGATAGGCGGCACTGTTGTCTACTGCTAGGTGGCACTGGCAGGTGGCACAGGTGGGCACTGAGGAGCTGGCGGCAGCTCTCCATGATCGGGACTTATGTCCCTCTCACAACAGCCGGTGGTCAGCTTTTTTTTTCTCCTCATGCTGTCAGCGCAAGGAGAAAAAATAGCCGATTTCCCTCGATGAAACGGCTGTGGTAATTACTAAGGCAGTGATACTGATCAAATCACCTGCATAAAATAATGGATAGCCTGAAAAAATGACCTGTTGGGATGCCGTGAGGACTGGAGTTGAGAAACACTGATGTAAACACTGATGTAAACACTGATGTAATGGTTTACAACCACTTTAGTGGGGACTGAGAGCTCTCTTTGACAGCCCGGTTTCTGTGCTGGGAGGGCGCTCTCAGCATGGAAACATCAGCCACCCAGGAACATAAATGTATGGCATATGTGCAATTATAGCCCCCCTCTTCTGCCGCCACAGATACATTATATTACCAAATGTATTGGGACGCCTGCCTTTACACGCACATGATCTTTAATGGCATCCCAGTCTTAGTCCGTAGGGTTCAATATTGAGTCGACCCACCCTTTGCAGCTATAACAGCTTCAACTCTTCTGGGAAGGTTGTCCACAAGGTTTAGGAGTAGTGTGTCTATGGGAATGTTTGACCATTCTTCCAGAAGCGCATTTGTGAGGTCAGGCACTGATATTGGATGAGAAGGCCTGGCTTGCAGTCTCTGCTCTAATTCATCCCAAAGGTGTTCTATCGGGTTGAGGTCAGGACTCTGTGCTGGCCAGTCAAGTTCCTCCACCCCAAACTCGCTCATCCATCTCTTTATGGACCTTGCTTTGTGATCTGGTGCGCAGTCATGTTGGAACAGGAAGGGGCCATCCCAAAACTGTTCTCACAAAGTTGGGAGCATGAAATTGTCTAAAATGTCCTGGTAAGCTGACGCCTTAAGAGTTCCCTTCACTGGAACTAAGGGGCCAAGTGCAACTCCAACCCCACACCTTAATCCCCCCTCCACCAATTGATTTGAACCAGTGCGCAAAGCAAGGCCCATAAAGAGACTCCTGACTTCAAACCGATAGAACACCTTTGGGATGAATTAGAATGGAGACTGCGAGCCAGGCCTTCTTGTCCAACATCAGTGCCTGACCTCACAAATGCACTCTGGAAGGATTGTGAAACATTCCCATAGATGCACTTCTAAACCTTGTGGACAGCCATTCCAGAAGAGTTGAAGCTGTTCTAACTGCAAAGGGTGGACCAACTCAATATTGAACCCTATGGACCAAAACTGGGATGCCATTAAAGTTCATGTGTGTGTAAAGGCAGGCGTCCCAATACTTTTGGTACGATAGTGTATGCGTTACACAGGCAGCAACAGGTTAACACAGTTGTAAACCCTTACATATACCCATATATATACATATAGGGCCACATTTTATTTGGTACACTGCTTAAAGAACCCTGCTCTGTTTAGTGTTTTTTTCTGTGCGCAACAAATTATTAAGAGCCCCATTTGGACAGAACTAATGTACACACACTTTGCTTAGACAGTAGATATGTAAATTATTTTAAAATACACCTCTTGCTGTGTGTGAGGCCTAAGGCTCAGTTCACACTGCCATGACCTGAAAGTCGTGCAACTTACAATGCCATGTGACTTCCTGGCGATTTGCTGGCAACTTGAGTACTACTTGGTGGGACTTTAAAGAGACTTTGACATGACTTTCAGAGAATGCCTGGGTAATCTTCCTGTAATGTCGGATTCTAGCCACATAATGTAGATCAGGGATATGCAATTAGCGGACCTCCAGCTGTTGCAGAACTACAAGTTCCATGAGGCATAGCAAGACTTTGACAGCCACAAGCATGATACCCAGAGGCAGAGGCATGATGGGACTTGTAGTTTTGCAACAGCTGGAGGTCCGCTAATTGCATATCCCTGATGTAGATGAATATTTCAACTTGGAGTCCACTTCCATTAAAGTCTATAGGCACCTTGAAGTAGTACAGGAAGTCGGAGTGACTTTAGTAGTAGGGGTGGTCCCGAACATTATGGGGCGTTCGCGGCAAATATATCGCAGTGCATTGATGTCTGACCTGTCTGACCTGCATGCTTTGGCCAATCACAGCATGCTCTGCTGTGAGAACCATGATTGGTCAAAGGCAGGAGGCAAAGTCCACGCCCCACACTATACAAGGCTTCTTACACGGCGGCCGTATATAGTGTTATGCTTACGAATGAGAGAATGTTAGAGGTAGGTTAGTTAGTGGTGTGCAGGCAGTTTAGTATATATATTATATATATATACATAGTGTAGTGTAGACTATATATACAGTGCAGGCAGTCTAGTATATATAATATATATATATATATATATATATATATATATATATATATATATTACAGTGTATTGAAGTGGTTAAGGGGAACACTATGACAGAATTAAGAAAAAAACAGCATGGGTTCCCCCCCAGGCCCTTTGAGTCTGGCATAGGTTTTAAGGGGAACTTCACGCCAAAATTAAAAAAAAAATGGCATGGGATCCCCCCCAAAATCCATACCAGACCCTTATCCGAGCAAGCAGCCTAGCAGGCCAGGATATGGGGGGACGAGCGAGCGCCCCCCCCCCCTCCTGAACCATACCAGGCCACTTGCCCTCAACATGGGGAGTGTGCTTTGGGATTCCCCCCAAAGCGCCTTGTCCCCACAACCCTGGCCCGGTGGTTGTGGAAGTCTGCGGGCGGGGGGCTTATCAGAATCTGGAAGCCCCCTTTAACAAGGGGGCCCCAGATCCCCCCTATGTGACTGGGTATGTCAAAAGGTAAAAACCACAATAGACAGTTTTTGACAATTCCTTTATTAAAAAAAGAAGAAAAAAAAGTGTCCCGCGATGTCCATCCATCTTCACTCACGATGCTCGGCGGACCCAAAAAATAGAGAAAAAAAAGCTCTGCCTCGATGGGAGGCGTCCCTCCCACTGCTGTCTCTTCGCTGTGACAGCTTTTATATAGGCAAGGGTGGAGGTGGGCCCACGCTCACCCAGTGATGTAACCGAGTGACTCCGCCCTTTTGATGTCTTGTATTGTCAGAGGGGGCAGGGTCATCCGGTTACATCAGCGCATGGAGGTGGAGCATTTTCATTTTTTTTTCTATTTTTCGGGTCCATCGGGCGGCTTGATTGAATATGGATGTACATTGCGGGACACTATTTTTTCTTTTTAATAAAGGAATTGTCAAAAACTGTGTATTGTGGTTTTTACTTTTTGACACTTTTTTTGGTGTATGGGTAGGGGTACAATGTACCCGATACCCATTCATATGGGGGGACGGGATCTGGGAGCCCCGTTACTAAAGGGGGCTTCCAGATTCCGATAAGCCCCCCAACCGCAAACCCCCACAACCATCAGGCGTGGAGTTCCCTTTAAAATCTATACCAAACCCCCAGGGCCTGGTATGGATTTTGGGGGGGACAAAGGGCCTGTTATGGACTGGGGAGGGGGGGGACCCATGCCGATTTTTTCTTTGACTTTTATCTATATTGCCAGGAGCCGGCAATACATTACAGCCGCAAGCAATTTTAAATGACATTTTTTAATAGGGTTTGTACAAATTTTTTTGTCTGTTCGCATGTTCTGGTGCAAACTGAACTGAGGGTGTTCAGCTCATCCCTATTTAGTAGTGCCAATTAAGACAGCTCTCATTGACTAACATAGAATTTCATGTCACATGACTTGGAGTCTCACAAGTCAGGTCCCAAGTTGCGGCAGTGTGAAATGAGCCTAATGCCGCATACACACGATCGGAATTTCGGCCCGCAAAAGACCAATGAGAATTTTTTGTCGGGAAATGTGGCCGTGTGTATGCTTCATCTGACTTTTACTGGCCGAATTCCAGCCAGCAAAAGATTGAGAGCGCGCGTTCTTGACGGTTGTAAGTTCAGCAAACTTTTGCGTGACCGTGTGTATGCAAGGCAAACTAGAGCGGAATTCCGTCGGAAAATGGGCACTTTTCTCCTGCCAGTAACAGGAAAAGGTTGCCAGTTAAAAATATGGCTGTGACGCTCAGCTCAGGACTGTGCATGCGCAGTTTTGGTCTGGAGCTGGTCGAGACCATCTGAGTGCCTGCTACAGTGTGATCAGGTGGTGCCGGAGCGTGCCCTGTGGTGTCATTGTGCAAGGGAGCGGAGCGGCCGGAGCCTTGTGTGCGGGACAAGCCAGGAGCGGGACTGTCTGTTCTGTTTGGACTGAAGTGTCCCTAAAATTTTTTTTTACAATGTTGGCAACTATGCTTTAATCACATCGCTAATTGCATATTATACTTGTTTGTGCTCTAAATACTGAAATTTTCACTTAAAACTGAAATTTTGTAACTTTTGGAAATGCCAGTAAATTTTGGGTTTCTGTCAGTGAATTTCAATCTGATAGGTTGGAAACACTGCCTGCAACAGACTCATGGTTGTCTGTTACTTAGGGGCTTAAAACAGGCAGTGATCAGGTGATACCACCCCCTCCCCCCTCATATGCTCTCTTCAGGGGGCAGGCAAGTGTAATAGAGCCACTGAGCTCTCCTATGTCACCCAATGTCCTCACACCCTTCTACACCGCACCACGTGTCACCTACACTCTGATAGACCCGCCTCCTCTCTCTGTTTACACGCCGTACGCTCCGCCCTCTAAACTGACGTTACTTCCGGGTCCCCCTTGTGGCTGGCCGGTGTCAGGGAGGAAGCATGGCGGGCGCAGCGGAGAAGAAAGCAGTGCTGGAGATGGTAGGGTGAGCGGGGTGGAGGATGTGTGGATCGGAGGCGTTATACCCCGGTTGTGTCCCAATGTGCTCTGTAATGTTCTCACTCATGTCATAGATCTCCATCCATCTATGTTCTGGTGACACCGTGAGACCCCCCCCATACACACACAGTACACGTCATACACCTGCGACCCCCTCCAAACACATGGCACACATTAGACCCCCTATACACACACAATGCATACAAGACGACCCCACCAATGCAAATGAAACCCCAAGTTTAAGTTAAGGGGCACTAAAAATGCAGCCCAACTGCAGAGTTTTACTGCCCTCCTAATTGCTAGTGTAAACGAGATCATGAGATGACACCCCCCCCCCCCCATACACACAGTACACGTCATACACCTGCGACCCCCTCTAAACACATGGCACACATTAGACCCCCTATACACACACAATGCATATAAGACGACCCCACCAATGCAAATGAAACCCCAAGTTTAAGTTAAGGGGCACTAAAAATGCAGCCCAACTGCAGAGTTTTACTGCCCTCCCAATTGCTAATGTAAACGAGATCATGAGATGACACCCCCCCCCTTATAAGCACAATACACAAGAGGCCCCCCCCCCCAATTCATACACACGTGCAACCCTCCCCCCCCCCCCCATCATACACACAGCCACATGTGTCTACTCCTCGACCCCCCAATACACACAGCATACGAGACCCCCCCCCCCCCCAAATCACGCAGCACACATGACACCCCCCCCCCATACACACAATAAATGAGACAACCCCCCCATGCATACAGCACATGAGACCCCCCCCATACACACAGCACACATGAGACCCCCCCCCATACACACAGCACACATGAGACCCCCCCCATACACACAGCACACATGAGACCCCCCCCATACACACAGCACACATGAGACCCCCCCATACACACAGCACACATGAGACCCCCCCATACACACAGCACACATGAGACCCCCCCATACACACAGCACACCTGAGACCCCCCCCATACACACAGCACACATGAGACCCCCCCATACACACAGCACACCTGAGACCCCCCCCATACACACAGCACACATGAGACCCCCCCATACACACAGCACACCTGAGACCCCCCCCTATACACACAGCACACCTGAGACCCCCCCCCCCATACACACAGCACACCTGAGACCCCCCCCATACACACAGCACACATGAACCCCCCCCCCCCCACATACACACAGCACACTTGAGACCCCCCCATGCACACAGCACACATGAGACACCCCCCCCATACACACAGCACACATGAGACACCCCCCCCATACACACAGCACACATGAGACCCCCCCCATACACACAGCACACATGAGACCCCCCCATACACACAGCACACATGAGACCCCCCCCATACACACAGCATACATGAGACCCCCCCCATACACACAGCACACATGAGACCCCCCCCATACACACAGCACACATGAGACCCCCCCCATACACACAGCACACATGAGACCCCCCCCATACACACAGCACACATGAGACCCCCCCATACACACAGCACACATGAGACCCCCCCATACACACAGCACACATGAGACCCCCCCATACACACAGCACACATGAGACCCCCCCCATACACACAGCACACATGAGACCCCCCCCATACACACAGCACACATGAGACCCCCCCCATACACACAGCACACATGAGACCCCCCCATACACACAGCACACATGAGACCCCCCCATACACACAGCACACATGAGACCCCCCCATACACACAGCACACATGAGACCCCCCCCATACACACAGCACACATGAGACCCCCCCCATACACACAGCACACATGAGACCCCCCCATACACACAGCACACATGAGACCCCCCCATACACACAGCACACATGAGATCCCCCCCATACACACAGCACACATGAGATCCCCCCATACACACAATACATATGAGACACACACACCCCCCCATACACATGAGACCCCCCTACACATACACACGGAACACATGTACATCAAGGAGACCTAAAGTGGTGGATTTCTTGTCTGTTCTGGGTTCATTAATCACAGAGGATGCAGTTGCAGCCGTAGGCTTGCTTTAGCGTGTGTGTAAAGCCTCATCTTGTGAAAGGCTAAATGTTTGTGTATACATATAAATACTTTTCTTTTTAGTGAGCACATAATTTGTGTTCTCAGCTGCATGAGGGGCTTAGAGAGGTGGGAGTGGAGAAACAGCAGCACACTGGTCTTCCCAATGAAAGGCTGTGCTGGAGAGGGGGGGGGGGGGTGTCAGGGCAAGTCTGCTCATTGGAGGACAGGCAGGCTGTTCTCTCAGCACAGACAGAAAACTGACCCCACTGGGAAGGCTGAGTTCTCTACCTAGAGTACTGACCACGTTGTGTTCTCCTGCATAGTGTGGTTAGTGTTTAATAGGAAAGAAGAGGGACTGGTAGGAACACCAGGGATTTCACACAAAGCAATACAAAGAGAATAGGAGACTTTCTCATACAAGTACATGGTACAGCAGACACATATCAGGAATATGAAGTGTTGGGGTAATAAACACTTTAACCACCTGAGATCCCTGCTGTTTATACATGGCAGGTGGAGGATGTCAAAGTGACCTCGTTATTAAACGTAAGTCTTCCCAACTTCATATCTGCAGAAGAAAGATATAAATATTGCCCCCATCGCCAAGCAGTACTCCAGTAACAACCTTCCTCTAAAGGAACCCGACCCTTCCAGAAGTGTGGATCTGTGGGGTCCCCTTAGTGTCCCCTCACTTTGATCATTCCAGGATACAACCCTGACATGGAACTCCACCGAACCAGGACTCCTGGAAGGGTTACTAAAGGCTTCAGAGGAAGGTTGTCACTAAGCGGTGCTTAGCAGCTGAAAAGGTAGTGAATAAGTCCCTTTTCCCTTCCAAGTATGAATTTGGGAAGATTTAGTGATAGGGTCACTTTAACTCCTTCCTGCCTGCGCTATAGCTTAAAGCGGAGGTCCGCTGACAAAAAAAATATTGAAAGCCAGCAGCTACAAATACTGCAGCTGCTGACTTCTAATACATGGACACTTACCTGTCCAGGGAGCCTGCGATGTCGGCAGCCGAAGCCGATCCGTCCTTCAGCTCTCAGCTGCTGCCGCCGCCATCCTCGGTAAGGGAGTAAGGAAGTGGTTCCCTACTGCGCATGCGCGAGTCCTCTCAGGTCCCTGCTGTGTTCTGTGTCTCACAGAATACAGCGGAGGAGGACGGGGTAGGCGCCAGAAGTGGCGTAGGTCGCTGCAAGCGCCGCGGTGAGCTATGCCAGGAAGTGGGAGCAAATACCTGTATTAGACAGGTATCTGCTCCCTCCTCCCCCCTGAAAGGTGCCAAATGTGACACCGGAGGGGGGGAGGAATCCAAAAAGTGGAAGTTCCATTTTTGGGTGGAACTCCACTTTAAGGATGGCTACAGCACGTGCTTGCTTTGCCTGGGAGGGTGTCCATGGATGTTTCCCATGATTACTCTGCCCATACGTCCACTGCGGCACATGGGCTGCTCGCTCTGTAATCACTGAGTTCTTCGGACTCAGCTAATCACAGATCGAGGTAAAGGGCCAATCACAGTGACCCTTTACCACGTGGTCATCTGTGTCCAATGACTGCTGATCACGGATGTAAATAGAAGCCAGTTATCGGCATTCCTTTCCTAATGCTGACAGCACCAGGAGGGGAGAACAGAGCAGATAACCAGCTTGTATTAAAGCGGAGTTCCGCAGAAAAAAAAAATTAAAAGTCAGCAGCTACAAATACTGCAGCTGCTGACTTTTAAAATAAGGACACTTACGTGTCCCAGGGCGCCCGTGATGTCTGCACCCGAAGCCGACCTTGTTCTCGGCTCCGGCATCTTCAGTAAGAGAATCAGGAAGTGAAGCATTGTGGCTTCACAGCCTGGTTCCCTACTGCGTGAGTCACGCTGCGTATTCTGAATGATCCCTGCTGTCTTCTGGGACCTGTGTGTCTCCCAGAAGATGGGGGGGGGGGACAGAGAAGGGGCCGGACATGGCGCTGTTCACCGCGGGTTCTGCGGTGCTCTTTCGCCGGAAGTGGGAACAAATACCTGGATTAGTCAGGTATCTGCTCTCCCCTGAAAGGTATCAAATGTGACACCGGAGGGGGGGAGGAACCGGAGCAGTGGAAGAGTGGAAGTTCCATTTCTGGGTGGAACTCCGCTTTAAAGGGACATCACTAATAATCAGAGCACTGATTATCAGTGCAGACCAATCAGTGCTACCTATCAGTGCACATCAATGAAGGAGAAAAATTACCTGCTTGCAAAATTTTATAACAAACTATGAATTTTTTTTTTTTTTTTTGCTTTTGTTTCTAAATTTTTGGTCTTTTTTCGTTTGTTTAGCAAACAATAAAAAACCTGGTAGTGATGAAATACTATTAAAAGAAAGCTCTATTTGTGTGAAAAAAGTGTAATACGGGTACAGTGTTGCATGACCGCACAATTGTCATTCAAAGTGTGACAGCACTGGAAATTGGCCTGGGCAGGAAGGGGGTAAAAGTGCCCAGTAGGCAAGTGGTTAAGCACAACTCCAGCTAATATTTCTGAGTTATAGATAGAAGAGTTAGGAGAAGTATAGCTAAAGCTTGTTTTGGCCATACTTCTATTATGGGTTATGAAGTGCACTTACTTTTGCTCTCCTGTGACCCAGCATCAGCCAACAGGGTGCTAAAGTCCACTTTCGACTGATGTCCTAAAGCTGCTCCAGGCTCCGGAAGGATCCACACCATATTGTTGGGATCCACTCAGCAGCCTTCTTGACAGCAGGCTCCAGCCACACCCACCCCTCTGCAGCTAGGGGTTTCAGTGAGCACTGGAGGGGAAGGGCAGTGACTGACAATCACTATTCTCTGCTCAGAGCAGACTGAGAACTGATCAGCAGTCATGTGATCTTTCCTTCTCGGTCCTAGAGCTGACCTCATTCAGCTGCAGCACCCCACCAATGCTGCATCATAGAGGTGAGTAGTATGTGTGTTTGTTTTTTTTAATAACTAAAGGCAAAACTTTTTTTTTTTTTAAGTTTTAGAGCGGAGAGGGATTAGAAAATTTGCCAGGTTTTTATTGTTGTCTGTGTCCCCATTATAGAGATTCACCTTCTTCATTTGTCCTGTCTACCATTCTGAAAGTTGGAAAACCACACATTTTGGGTTGTCCCCAGAACAGGAATAGAGGTGAAATCTTCCAACAGGGACACTAGGTCTGATGACAACCAAGGGATTCCCTCACTTTGGAGCGATTTCTTCTTACATCCTGTTTTGGCTATGGGAAGGGACGTGAAGGAAAATCTCCCCAATGGGACACAATAAGCCTGACAGGGGTTATAACCCTCGCTTACTCTATCCATTATGAAAAAAAATGCCTGTTGTCACCTGAACAAGAAGGCATGGTCAACATTGTAAACCTTTATGAGTTTTCCTTACTCTACTAAAACAAACTAAATACACTAAAAAATAGTTATTGACCATGTCCCCATAGAGAGATTTCCATCACTTCCTTTTCTGACAAAATTTGAGGGGGGATCTCTGCAATAGGGACACAAATGGTTATAAAAACCTGACAGAGTATCTAACCCTTCCCAGCAATATGGCTGGGAAGGGGCCGGACATGGCGTTGTTTGCCGTGGATTCTGCGGTGCTCTTTCGCCGGAAGTGGGAACGAATACCTGGATTAGACAGGTATGGAGGGCAGAGGGATCAGGGTTCTAATACAGGTGCATCTGAAAAAAAATTAGAATATCATCAAAAAGTTAATTTATTTTAGTAATTTAATTCAAAAAGTGCAACTCCTATATTATATAGATTTATTACACACAGAGTGATATATTTCAAGCATTTTTTTTTCTTTTAATTTTGATGATTGTGGCTTACGGCTAGTGAAACCCAAAATTCAGTATCTCAGACAATTAGAATATTGTGAAAAAGTTTAATATTGTAGACTCGTGGTGTCACTCTAATCAGCTAATTACCGCAAAACACCTGTAAAGGTTTCCTGAGCCTTTAAATGGTCTCTCAGTCTGGTTCAGTAGGTTACAGAATCATGGGGAAGATTGTTGATGTGACAGTTGTCCAGAAGACAGTCATTGACACCCTTCACAAGGACAGCAAGTCACAAAAGGTCATTGCTAAAGATGCTGGCTGTTCATAGTGTTGTATCCAAGCATATTAATGGAAAAAGTGTGGTAGAAAAAGGTGCACAAGCAACAGGGATAACCGCAGCCTTGAGAGGATTGTTAAGCAAAGGCCATTCAAGAATTTGGGGAAGATTCACAGGGAGTGGACTACGGCTGGTGTCAGTGCTTCAAGATCCACCACACACAGAGATGTCTCCAGGACATGGGCTACAACTGTCGCGTTCCTTATGTCAAGCCACTCCTGAACCAGAGACAACGTCAGAAGCGTCTTACCTGGGCTAAGAAGGAAAAGAACTGGACTGTTGCTCAGTGGTCCAAAGTTCACTTTTCAGATGAAAGTAAATTTTGCATTTCATTTGAAAATGAAGGTCCCAAAGTCTGGAGGAAGAGTGGTAAGGCACAGAATCCAAATTGAATGAGGTCCAGTGAAGTTTCCACAGTCAGTGATGATTCGGGGAGCCATGTCATCTGCTGGTGTTGGTCCACTGGGTTTTATCAAGTCCAAAGCCAGCGCAGCCCTCTACCAGGAAATTCTAGAGCACTTCATGCTTCCCTCTGCTGACCAGCTTTATGGAGATGCTGATTTCTTTTTCCAGCAGGACTTGGCACCTGCCCACACTGCCAAATGTACCAATACCTGGTTTAATGATCATCATGGTATCACTGTGCTTGATTGGCTAGCAAACTCGCCTGACCTTCAGTGCCTTGAAAAAGTATTCACACCCCTTGAAATTCTCCACATTTTCTCATGTTACAACCAAAAACGTAAATGTATTTTATTGGGATTTTATGTTATAGACCAACACAAAGTGGCACATAATTGTGAAGTGGAAGGAAAATGATAAATGGTTTTCAACATTTTTTACAAATAAATATGTGAAAAGTGTGGCGTGTTCAGCCCCCCTGAGTCAATACGTTGTAGAACCACCTTTCGCTGCAATTACAGCTGTAAGTCCTTTTTTGGTATGTGTCTCTACCAGCTTTGCACATCTAGAGAGTGACATTTTTGCCCATTCTTCTTTGCAAAATATCTCAAGCTCTGTCAGATTGGACAGAGAGCGTCTGCGAACAGCAATTTCAAGTCTTGCCACAGATTCTCAATTGGTTTTAGGTTAGGACTTTGATTAGGCCATTCTAACACATGAATATGCTTTGATCTAAACCATTCTATTGTAGCTCTGGCTGTATGTTTAGGGTCGTTGTTTTTGCTGGAAGGTGAACCTCCATCCCAGTCTCAAGTCTTTTGCAGACTCCATCAGGTTTTCTTCTAAGATTGCCCTGTATTTGGCTCCACCCATCTTCCCATCAACTCTGACCAGCTTCCCTGTCCCTGCTGAAGAAAAGCATCCCCACAACATAATGCTGCCACCACCAGGTTTCACAGTGGGGATGGTGTGTTCAGGGTGGTGTGCAGTGTTAGCTTTCCGCCACACATAGCATTTTGCTTTTAGGCCAAAAAGTTCCATTTTGGTCTTGCCTGACCAGAGCACCTTCTTCCACATGTTTGCTATGTCCCCCACATGGCTTCTCACAAACTGCAAACTGGACTTCTTATAGCTTTCTTTCAACAATGGCTTTCTTCGTGTCACTCTACCATAAAGGCCAGATTTGTGGAGTACATGACTAATAGTTGTCCTGTGGACAGATTCTCCCACCTGAGCTGTGGACCTCTGAAGCTCCTCCAGAGTTACCATGGACCTATTGGCTGCTTCTCTGATTAATGCTGGCCTTGCCCGGCCTGTCAGTTTAGGTGGATGTATTTATACTGATATTAAATTACACACAGGTGGACTCTATTTACTAATTCAGTGACTTCTGAAGGCAATTGGTTCCACTAGATTTTAGTTAGGGATATCAGAGTAAAGGGGGCTGAATACAAATGCAAGCCATACTTTTCACATATGTATTTATAAAAAAAAATTGAAAACCATTTATCATTTTCCTTCCACTTCACAATTATGTGCCACTTTGTGTTAGTCTATCACATAAAATCCCAATAAAATACATTTACGCTTTTGGTTGTAACATGACAAAATGTGGAATATTTCAAGGGTTATGAACACTTTTTCAAGGTACTGTAAACCCCATAGAGAACCTGTGGGGTGTTGTCAAGAGGAAGATGAGACACCAGACCCAACAATGCAGACAAGCTGAAGGCCGCTATCAAAGAAGCCTAGGCTTCTACAACATCTCAGCAGTGCCCCAGGCTGATGGCCTCCATGTTATGCTGCATTGATGCAGTAATTCATACAAAAGGAGCCCCGATCAAGTATTGAGTGCATACTATACTGTACATGGACATAATTTTCAGTAAGACAACATTTTCTGTATTATAAAATCTTTTTTAATCGGTCTTGTGTAAAAAATTTAATTACTGAATTTTGTGAAGTGAAAGTGAAAATACATTTTTAAAGCACCCTGCCCCTGTGCTCACATGCAAATTTGCACATAAGCCCTGCATGCAAATGTCAATGGTGATAGTGCCACACACGTGAGATATCGCCACAAATGTCGCAGTGAGCACAACATTTCTAGCACTAGAGCTCAAGTTTAACTCTAAACTGGTAACCTTTAAAAGCATTGCCTATAGATAATTTTAGGTACCGTTATTTGTTGCCATTTCACAGACCTGCACAATTTTAAATCTTGACATGTTTGGTATCTATTTTCTTGAAGCATCATCTTTTATATTTTACCAAAAAATGGGTATTATATTGTATATGTGTCTGCAAACATCATGTAACATAAAACAAATTCAGCAGCCAACGTTTTGTTCTCCAGGGCCTCTTTCAGAAAATATATAAAGTTTAGGGTTTCTAAATAATTTCTATTAAAAAAAAATGTTAATTTACCGTATATACTCGAGTATAAGCCGAGGCACCTAATTTTACCACAAAAAACTGGGAAAACTTATTGACCCGAGTATAAGCCATGGGGGAGAAATGCGCAGCTACTGTAAGTGGAAAAGGGGGTCAACAATGCCCATTTGCAGTCTCACTGTGCCGATTTGCATGCCTTACTGTGCCCATTTGCAGCCATAGGTCCCCTGAACTTCGATTTCAGTAGTTAGGGTAGGGTTCTTAGATGCCCCCTAGCTGCAGCCAAAATTTGGGGTCTCTGGACCCAAAGGGTCCCGAAATGACATTGTTGCAGATGGACACAGTTGACTGATTTTGGGGCCCTGTTTCTCGGGTTCCTTTGGTGCTAGGAACCCCAAATTTAATGTTCCAACCCAGTGGAACTAGCACTACAACATATCCAAAGCTGGGGTTCCTAGCACCAAGTGGCCCCGAGATACGGGGCCCCAAATTCGGTTCGGAAAATGTCAAGCACTTTCCTGCAGCAGAGAATGACATTTTCCGAACTGATTTTGATTGCCCAAAGACAGGTATCCGCCCCCCCCCCCCCCCCCGAAAGGTGGCGAATGTGGCACCGGAGGGGGGGGGGGACGACAAATCACCAGAACTTCCATTTTGGGTGATACTCCGCTTTAACTCCGGTATGGAAAAGTCCTGTCTGCTGTAAACAGATCTTTGTATTGGCCACTAGGTGGCTCTAATAGACTGTAACTAGATTACAGATCACTTTAACAAAGCCATGCTGTGCAATAAAAATCTGACCGTTATTCTTAACTTTTATCTACTCAAACAAAATTGTCTAGGCTTCTGTTTTTAGATGTTTTAGTGTTAGGCCTTTTTTAATGATGTCACTCACGGTAACTGAGCCCCTCTGATATTATTCCTGCACAAGGACTGACGGATAATACTAGCATAGCAGGCTTTTGTTTATTTCACAAACATGGTAAATCAGTATTACAGGTGCCTAGGTGATTTTTTTTTTTTTTTTCCTGCTTGTTTTGAACATGGAGTGGAAAGATGATGGGTGGATTGTATATTTATTTTATTTCCTTCAGGTACTTATGTAGCCTTGCATAGACTATATATAACATCTGGGGTTTTTCTTTAAAGATCCAGGCCAATGGAATGGACGAGTCTTGTGTAACGTTCGTCTTACATGAAGAGGATCACACTCTGGGAAATGGTCTGCGATACATGGTCATGAAGAAGTGAGTAGCATATTTCATTTAGGTGAAGCATAATTTTTGGAAATGTCTACCAGTTGGCAGGGTCTGATATTTATATGTCTTGTTGTCTATAGCCCAGAAGTGGAGTTCTGTGGGTACAGCATCACTCATCCTTCAGAAAGCAAAATAAATTTCCGCATCCAGACGCGAAGTACGTAACAAACTTATGAGCAACTTGATATTGCCTACTATATAATTTATGCTATATTCTGATCTTTAAAACAAGCATGTTACAAAGGAGGACAGTCGCTACCCCGCATGTGATAAAGATTGCACGTCAGTATGATGCAGGAAGCTAAAATAAGCAATATACAAATCTCAAGTAGTCTCAGACTTTGGCTGCACCTGCTGAACCTACCTGTTTACCAGTGTGGACATTCATTGCATAGAAAGGAGGCGGAGCTGTAACAGATTTGGCTCTAGGTAACTTCAGATAAGCAAATAAAGCAGAAATGTTTAAAATATATACTGGGGTATGGCGCTCCCTTTAGGATAATGGGATAGTGTGGTGGTGGGGGGGGGGGGGGGGGTGGATGTATAGTTCCTAGCACCTAGAACCAGTTTGTAACTCCAATTATACCCCTATTGGTGGTACAGAGTACCATCAACCCTATAAAGTGCAGAAAACCTAATGTGCAGTAGTGCAATCTTCAGTGAGACATTTCATACCTCATACATGTGGTCACATTAAAAATATAAAGCCAAACTAAACATTCATAAGTCACACATGTGACCACCCTTGGGTGAAAAAGGGGTTAAAGTGCTAAACCCCTAATTATATATTAGATCTTCACCACCAAGCCAGCGTAAATAGTGGCTTGTTCGCAAAAAACCATACATACACCTTAAAGTATGCCAGTGAACATAATCCTAGATGTGCAAATCAATAATTTTCCATATGTCCCATAGACTCAGTCCAGATGTGTGCAAATCAATTAATAATAAGTAATAAATAATTATAGTCCATATAGTAATCATTATAGTAATAATTAGGGGTTTAGCACTTTAACCCCTTTTTCACCCAAGGGTGGTCACATGTGTGACTTATGAATGTTTAGTTTGGCTTTATATTTTTAATGTGACCACATGTATGAGGTATGAAATGTCTCACTGAAGATTGCACTACTGCACATTAGGTTTTCTGCACTTTATAGGGTTGATGGTACTCTGTACCGCCAATAGGGGTATGATTGGAGTTACAAACTGGTTCTAGGTGCTAGGAACTATACATCCACCCCCCCCCCCCCACCACACTATCCCATTATCCTAAAGGGAGCGCCATACCCCAGTATATATTTTAAACATTTTGTGGAGTTTCCTTAGGGAGGCTTCTTTAGGGGGGCTGCATACCTTATATCTTGTCCTAAGCGCAGCGGTTTTTTTATATATATTCAAATAAAGCAGAAATGCCTACAAAATTATGATATTTTAAAGTTGAATTTGTATCTGCTTATATTTGCCCTCCCTGGTTCCTTCTTTCTGCCCTCGTCAACATTCTAATGAAATTAAAAAAAAAAAAAAAATCTTTCTTGTTTTAGACACAGTGTTGTCATTACTACACCTTTGTGCTTCTCTGTGCAATGCTAGCAGATCCTGGCTGGTGGGAGGGGTTGACAGGATGCTGTACATAGCTTTATGAAAATCTCCCAGCACCCTACCTCAGTACTCATCAATAGGCCACAGTCCTGGTGCAAGGTCGTTCTTGGGAGAGTTATGCAGATATCAAAATGTCTTGATGGGTGTGTGTCAGTCTGGAGGAGCGGATGTTCTAGGCAGACTGCATTTGCATGTATTTCGCCTTAAGTAACACCTACATGTGTTGCTGAGCCTCCAAGACTAAAATAACGAAAATCTTGTGAATGAAAGGGGTGAGCTAGAGACGGTCAGGCTGGGGAGGAAATGAAATGGGCTCTCTATTAGACGCTATGCAGCTTATAATGCACATTGTGAGATGCTCACAATATGCAATGAAATCACAGTAAGCATTTCAGTACAGGAGATGAGATTCTACAGCTGTGCAAAACTGAAGGGGATGTAGTTCAGTTTTGCAACAAATTAATTGGATTCTTACATAAGTCCAATGATGACTAGATCTCTTTGAAGTATGTGAGCTGTGATTGCTCATTTGTATTTAAAAGTTCTAGCTCTGGAACTGTTGCCTATATTGCTGATTCATACCTGCTCTGGACCAGTGATTCTTAGTTGCTCAGCTATAACTGGTTCTCTTCAAGGGATGTGGTAGAAGGAGGTACCGTTCATTGAATGGATTGGTGCTGGGATCAGATTAGCTTTTTTTGAACTGTAAAAACCTTTTTAACCTAGGTTCACACATATGCGGTGCGGGGAACGCAGAGATCCCTGCATGTTTCCTGCACCGTATTGCAATCGCACTGTATTTGAATCCGCTGTGGGCATCAATACAAAGCTAACGCTTTCTCTGCACCCGATCACATGGTACAAAACAGCCATGCAATCTGGTTGCATTGTGGCTCCAAAAAATGACTGCACTTCTTTAGCATGATGCAGGATGAGTGGGCATCATTCAGGATGAGTGGGCTCAAATCGCACGGCACTGAATTGCATGTATATTGTACAGGAATGCAATACGGTTCCTACAAGATTTACATGCAGGTTACAGTGTGAATTGGGGCCTAATTCTAAAAACGTACATATATTCCAAAATCGGTCAGTATTTGTGTACAAGTGATTCTCATTTACCACAAACTGAAATAGGAGATCAGGAACCACTAGACTGTTGTCTGTGCACTGTGCTATATTTATTTTATAATGGGTTCTGCTTTCAGATGAAATTCCTGCAGTTGAGCCATTCAGAAAAGGACTAACTGAACTCATGGAAGTTTGCCAGCATGTCTTGGATACATTTGAGGTATAGTAATATACAAGGCTGAATGGGTGGAGAGGCAGAACTAGGGTGAGAAACTGCTGTAAAACCACTTGATTTTCATTACAGGTGTCTGCTGGTTTTACATCCCCGTGGTGGCCTCCTTTTACCAGCTCTATCTGTACTGAATACTGTATTGGGTCATGTCAGCGGGGCATCATTCTGACTCACACTGCTACTCTGAACCTTTTTGCCTGCTTATGTACTTAGGGATCCTGCAGGTAGCTTGCAGAATTAATGGCAGAATAACCCTGCTAAAGAAGAGGAATTCTTGCCTTTTAGGTGGTTGGCGTTTTAAATCTTTGCTGTTTCAGACAGCATGTCCTAGCTTGGTGCTGTGGTTCCTCCCCTGACCCTTCTTTCATTAGTAGATTGGTGGACCAAACCACTGTCTGCTGCAGGGGAGTTGCAATCCAGTTAGAAGGGCTGGATAGTAGCAGCATGGAGCAAGTGATGATTTAACACACCACCTGCCTGAAAGGTAAATATTACTTTTTTCTTTTGCAGAGTTATTATAGTATAAATTGTGCAAGCTATCGATAGCCACTTTGTATTTTTTTTTTTATTCCTTAAAAGTGGCAACAAACGTGTGCCCTGTTTGCCAGACAGAGATTTATTTTGTACATAGAACTCTTTAGCGCCATTTTTGTAGCTCCAACAGTTTGCACAGTGCTTTAAAAAATGAAGAGAGGAAGTATAGTTACAATACAATTCAATACAAGAGGGATCAGAGAGCCCTGATCCTTTTGAGCTTACAATCTAAAAATGCTAACTGAATGCTGTATTGCATTATGTAAAGTACCTGCAACAACCTGAGAAAATGTGATGTGACTCTCCAATGGCTTTTAAACCTTGGGAGCACAACAACACCATTTCAAGCCTTTTTATCTGAACAAATCAATTTGTTTTGCTGTGTAAGCAGGTTGGCAGAGTCTTCAGACTGGAAATTTCCCAGCAACAAGGAGTGTTTATTACACGAGTACATCAGTTAGTGTAGAAAAGTTTCTTCTTCGTGCTGCTAATATAGTTGAGATTTCACAGTCCTTTGAAAAGTCAGCAGATACTGTATAGAATTTTTAACTAACTTGAAGCTGTGGCTTCATTATGGTTTACTTGAAAGGCTAAGTCCACCTTTCTTACTATGTTAAATGTTACGCCTGTATTTGGGATGTATGTTCAGTATCCTCCCTTTTATTTTTTTTAATGCAAATAATGTGCATTTATTTTTATTTTTTTCAAAAGGTGACCTTATTCTTTAAGCTACCCTCTAGTCAAGATTTATAACAGTTACAGGTTTGTTATAAAATAGCAAGGAGTCCAGTCCTGAAGCACTGTGCAAATCCAATACTATAGCAGCGCTCCTGTCAGTCCATTTAAAACCTGACCAGCTTTTTATATGTTTGATCATAGAAGGATGACACTTTCAGAGTACATTTATGAAGATAGACGGTTGTCCTAGTAGATAATTATGAGCGTGCACCTTACACCTAAATACACACCGCGCAAGTCACACTCCCCATGGGGTTCAAACTCACCAGAAAACAGTAAGGCTACTTTCACACTGAGGTGCTACAGCTCTTAAAATAGCGCCTGTAAAGAGCCTCTCCTGTGTCTAGTGTGAAGGCCGAGGGCTTTCACGCTGGAGCGGTGCGCTTGCAGGACGGGCAAAAAAGTCCTGCAAGCCACAGCGCTATAGGAGTGGTGTATTCACCTCTCCTAAAGCGCCCCTTCCCATTGAAAACAATGGGGCAGCACCGCAAACCTGCCGGCAAAGCGCCGCTGCAGCTTTAACCCTTTTTCGGCTGATAGCGGGGGTTAAAAACGCCCTTTAGCGGCCGTATAGCGCCACTAAAACGATGGTAAAGCGGCGCTAAATATAGCGCCACTTTACCGCCGACGCCCACAATGCCCCAGTCTGAAAGTAGCCTTAATCACAAGCCTTGAAATTATCAGAAGGAAGTCATCCAAGATAGAGGTCTGGTTAGGGCTGCAAATCGTTCCATGAATAGAGAATCATAGAAAAGAAAGATTTCACATAGCGTGATCTTGTTTAACACTTTTAATGCAAAACCCAACCCCCTAAAGATTGTACTTAAAGTTTAAAATCAATGAGCATATAATGCAAAATATAGTCATCAGTCCGCTGATATGGGAGACCGCCAGTGTAGGTTACAGGTTTGTGCTAAACTTAAAGGCAGAATGCAGTCCCACTGACACCGATATGGTGGCAGGTTGATTCACATGCTTTGGAGAAATACTTTAACTGATTGGCTCAATTATTTACAAAGCCTTATGGTGATGCTGTACTTCCCATGTAAAATGTAAAGGACAAAGACAGGAGAGTCAGCCCACCATGATACTGCAGCTTCTGTGGTCTTGCAATGATTGCCTATGTTATGTTCATTTTTACTGTAGAAGTACAGTTATCCTTTCCTAGATGTGACCCCATCACCTCTAGGCAAAGTAACAGGCTCACTTTACTGCAAGGACCATATATAATCTGTATTTCAGTTTCTTGCACTGCCACCCTGATCTCCCATCAGACTGAGAAATAGAAATACTTTAGATTATGAGGAGCATATGGTAATCCCTGCTGCCTTTCCATTGGATGGATTGGGTAACAAGGGCTACTGCAGCCTGTTTATGATCTCTTCTAAAATAAACTTGTTACTTTGCTTAGGTTGAGCTTGTCAGAAATAATTTATTTCTAAATCTAAATTGGCATGTTCTTATGGTTTTTCTTTTTTGTTTTTTCCCCATTAACAGACAAGTATGAAGAATTACAATGACCAGAAAGAAACTACAATGGAATGACAAATGTCCTTATCTATATTTGTTTACAATTTGGTTGTATTGTTCATATTATTCACTAATATAATTTTTTTTTATAGTAAATAGAAAAAAAAACAACTTATTTCATTCACTCAAGCATTTGGCGCCCAAATAGTCTACAAAATGAAAGAATGTTGTGGCAAAGTGGATAAATGTAAATATAGTGGATACTGTGTATCTTGTGCTCTGATCTTATTGCTATGAATCTGAAAGCACATTATTGCACAACATGCCGAGTTAAGCAAAACTGTAGTGTATTTTCAGTGAGTACGCCTTTTATTATTTTTTAATAAAAGTCATCATTGTTACATTTACCAGAAAGTCATGTTTTTTTGATATAACACTAACTGACAGACATAGTGGCATCACCCACCTTTTGATAATTATATTTTTCAGTCCCCCTTTTACCTCTTCCGGTTAGTTGCCTTTAAAAAAAAAAAAAAACGGCATAATACGGTGATAAGCTGCTGCACAACGCGTTCCATGCTGCCATCTTCTTTTCTGACTTCACTGGGAACTGGTTGCAAGAATCTGGAAGAGAGAGCTGGCTTATATATCGGGTCACAAAGGAAGGAGGCAGCATGTGACATGATTGCCTTCTTTATGATACCAGGCTGTTAAAGGAACTGTAAAGTCTCATCGAACACCCTTCTGTGGTGCAGCTGCCCCCCAGAGCTCCCCTTTTACTTACCAGAAACTGTTCTTTCTAGTAACAAGAATGAGCCCAGCAGCCCCAGCCATTTTCTCGGGTCCTCACTGAATAGATTGATAGCAGTAGGAGCCATTGGCTCCCACTGCTGTCAATCAAATCCAGTGTTGGGGGCGGAGCTGAAACTTTCGGGACTTAGTAGCGCACCCACATGAGTGCCCCCATGGAATGCAACTCTCCGTGGGGGCACTCGATACGGAGGAGGAGCCAGGAGCACCGCCGGGGGACCTCAAGAGGAGGATCAGGGCCGCTCTGTGCAAAACCCTTGCACAGAGGATGTAAGTATAATATGTTTGTTAGTTTTGAATTTTTTTTCATTTATTTTTTTTAAACAAACCTTTACAATCACTTTAAGATAAATCTGTAAATATCTTCATAGAAAGTTAAAAAAAATGAGTGAAGGTCCACTTTAACCTATAGACTCGAGGGAAGTGATAGAAAAACTCTCCAAAATAACAGAAATTACCTCAGTTGTCACCAGGACAAGTGTTCCCATTTCAAGGTTTTCTTTATTATGAATAAATAAATACATTGGTTTTATATACACTTAAAGCTGAGTTCCAGCTGCAAAAAGCAGCAGTTACAAACACTGTAGCTGCTGACTTTTAATAAGGACACTTACCTGCCCAGGGAGCCCGCGATGTCGGTACCCCAAAGCCGATCCGTGTATCGTATCGGGTGTAGGCGGCGCCATTCTAACTAAAGGAAACAGGCAGTAGAGCCTTGCGGCTTCACTGCCCATTTCCTACTGCACATGCGTGAGTCGCACAGCGCTTTGTGAATGGCCAGCTTGTCTTCTGGAACACACAGGTCCCAGAAGACAGCGGGGGGGGGGTGGCTCACCTCACCGCACAAAAGCGTATGATGTCCTGTGCCGTGGCCCAGATGGATCGAATGTACACTATGTACTTCATAAAAAGGTAGGAAAGAAACCAAAAAAAAAGTTTTAATATACAGAAACGTGGGGTGGAGGGGTTGTCTTTCGTTTATGACCACCTCTCAAAAGTGGGTGGAACTCCGCTTTAAGTGTGTCAGTTTGGAGACTGTGATCTCTGCAGATGGGGTGTTAGTGAATATGGGCTGTCCTTGTACCCAGATATTAACACCTCAATTTTTTCAGCATTATTCAATAAAAAGTTGGCCTATCTAAAGAGCTATAACCCCTAGCAACCAATCAAAATTGACCCTCCCGACAGACTTTTGCAAGAGGGATTCTGACTGGTTGCTCTGGGTTACTGCACTTTAGTATTAGCGCTTGTTGTTTGGGAAACGCATGGTTTTATTTAATATCTTTAAGAAAAGAAATAGTAATTTTGATTTCTTCCCTTCAGCTGTTGTATTAACATCCAAAAATAAACAAAATATAATTTTGACTATGCGTGTTGAGATTGTGTCCAATGCATGGCCCTAGATTTATTGGGGGCACCATAGATAGAATTGTCCAGACAGGGTGTTATGGACTGTAAAATACAAAATGTTCCTTACATTGGGGGTTATTTACTTTGCACTGCAAGTGCACTTGAAAGTAAAGTCACTGTAGATCCGAGGGGGACATGCAAGGAAAATAAAAAACAGCATTTTAGCTTGCACATGATTGGATGATAAAATCAGAAGAGCTTCCACTCATTTCAGATCTACCCCTTAGATTTAAAGTGACTGCACTTCCAAGTGAACTTGCAGTACAAAGTGGATTTGCCTTTCGTAAATAACCCCCATTGCGTTATTATATTAAATTATAGCAAACAAGATTATATAACGCACATTATGTGTGGGCTTCTGTTTGCATATTTAATTAAAAAAAGAAATGGTTGCGGAAGGGAGTTAAAGTGGAACTTCACTCTCCCAATCAACATTGAATATTTTTAATCCTTATGCTACTAGTATTAGTATTCACAGGGCTTCACTTTTTCCATATTTTGTTATGGTACAGCTGTATTCCAAAATGGATTAAATTCATTATTTCCTCAAAATTCTAAATACCATACCCCATAATGACAACGTGAAAGGAGCTTGTTTGAAATCTTTACAAATATATTAAAAAAAAATCACATGTACAGAAGTATTCACAGCCTTTGAGCTCAGCTTTTGGGTTATAAAATGAATAATTCTAAGACAGCTCTTTCCCTCAACATGCCTCATCAGACACTATCCCATCTTTCCCAATCATTTAATTATTTGTGGAGGACTTCTACTTTAAAGTACTTAGGTGTTAATCTGACACTCTTTATAAAGCTAACTTCCCCCCACTATATACTTCTATTAAAGCCTCCTTTTCCGAGTGGAAATCCCTAAAGTTATTTCTGGTGGCTTAGCGACCATCAAGATGGCAATCTTACCCAAATTCCTCTATCTCTTTGAGGCGCTGCCCATCCACATCCCGTCCTCGCTTCCTAAGACTCTACAAGACAATTTGATCAATTTCTTTTGCAACTATAAAACACACCGGATCGCTAGGTCTATCCTTTACACTCCCCGTGGCCAAGGCCGCCTTGCGTTCCCAAACGTAGCTAAGTATTACTTACTCAGCTGCGCCCTCTCGTTTCTTGGTATACCCTCCTTGCATACAATCATTAGACAGAAGTCGAAGTTGTGGTTGTCCCATCTTTCTGAACTTTATGATATGGGGTACTGATGTCCTGCTCAACCCTTTGTGACTCTTGGGACCTATGTCACCTTTGCGGTGTCCCAAATCGCTATACCCCCTTACCTCTACTGCCTCATTGGCAACCTTATTTCTGTTTATGCCTAGTGTCCCAGACAGTTTGACCTCGAAGATGTCTCATGGAAAGGGCCCTGTTTCACTTTGGTCAATTGGTAGATAGTGATACCAGAGCTAGAATACTGCGGACCTTCCAGGACCTGCAGGATGCTTACGACCTGCCCAGACAGGCTTTCTTTAGTTACTTACAAATACGACACTTTGCACAGTCCTTGGTAAGGAGCCTCCAGTTTTCCCCTCTGATGGAATTTGAGAAAATTTGCTTAGAGGGTCCATCCCCTAGGGATATGATCTCGGAATTTCCCAGCTCCTAATTACAGACCTATCCCGTCCGGGCCTCGGCATGCCTATATGCGTAAATGGGAGCAGGCCTTGGGTGAGGAGTTACCTCTGAAAACGTGGCAACTTATTTGGTCACAGGTGGCTAAGAGCTATAGTTGTACCCAAAGAGAACAATACAAGGTACTATATAATTGGTATCAAACCCCGGACCTGCACCATTCCATATATCCCGTACGTTATATCTACTGGTCTTGCCCTCTGATCATTATCTTCTGGCATATGGTTCATTCCTTACGCCATTCCATCTTAGGCTCCTGGGTGCCTTTCAATCCTAAAATCTTTTGGGTCTCCCTCCTCCAAATTGTTTAAAAAAACTCCATGCTCACCTGTTAAAGCAGAGTTCTGCTCGTTTGTAAGTTTATTAAAAGTCATCAGCTACAAAAAGTGTAGCTGCTGACTTTTAATAAACAGACACTCACCTGTCCCGCTTCCATTGGTGAGTCGGAGAATGGATCCGCCAGGCCCGGATGGTGACCATAGAGATTTCCGGCGGACCAGATGGTCGCCGGAGTCTCTATGACCGTTCAGAGGCCGGGCGCGATGTTATGATGTCACGCCCGGCTTTTGCATTCAAACAATGCCTCCCTCCTGTCGAGTGCTCCCACAGCAAGCAGCTTGCTTTGGGGGCACCCGAACCGCAGCTCAGTGTGTCCATTCTGACATGGAGATGTGGTTCGGCACCACCCCCTCTCTCTCCTGATTGGCTAACTGACTTTGACAGCAGCGGGAGCCAATGGCGCCACTGCTGTCTCTCGGCCAATCAGAAAGGAGAGTCCCGGACGTCCCAGGCACTCGTACACATCGTTGGATAGAGAGGGGGCTTAGGTAAGTATTATGGGGGGCTGGTGCACCCAGAATGTTTTTTATCTTAATGCATACAATACATTAAAATAAAAAACCTTCTGCCTTTACAACCACTTTAATCCCTAAAGTGAGTAATCCAGAAAGTGGCTAGGGAAGAGATGAATGTTTGAAAGGCCTTGCCAGAGTGTTCTTTAACCTCCAGGAAGTGTTACAGTTCTCCTGGCGCTGTTGTCTGAGACAAGAGATTACAGTCTGTGCCTCTGCAGAAGCTGACCTGGAGAAACTTGCCAATGGATTTTGCTGTAGGGCACTGTCCTGAAGTCCTGGTCTGGAGAAGGATCTTTTATCTCCCTCACTGAGGATCTACCTGTGGATTCTGTGTGGCAGACAGCTCCTGGGACATTTTGAGACTTGATTTGAGACTTGTAGTGTGTGCCTGCTCCTTAAAGGATTTTTCTACTAAGAATTTTGTCCTCCCTTTGATTGCTATTAATGTTTAAACCCCTCTCCTGTTCAAGTTTTTCAGCAATAAATTCTAAGACATCTCATAGACTGAGCCTGTATTGTCGGCATGCATGGATCTCTATGTGTGACTATCGTCCTCTGTACTATTCTGGGAAAACCCAGGCATATTCTCAGAAGCCCCTCCAGGGAGTAAGTGCTACAAAGATAACCCAGGAATGCCTTACTCACATGTATAAAGAAAAAGAAAAACATAGGTGGGTGGGGGAATTGAGTGCCGCTTTATCTCACACTGGCTCTCTGGCACTAAATTTCTATAGCTATTTCTGTAAATATGTTTTATGAATATATTTAGTACATAATCCATTAAAACCAATCTGATTTCATTAGTATATATTAAAAGGCAGCTATGACTTGCCAACCTTTTCCCTGATATCTTATGAAAAGTATTTATTGATAAGCTCAAGTTTTGTATATCAATTTGCATACACACAAACTCAAAGCTGGGCATGTTTCATAAATTATGGATAGAGTTTCTTTATTTTACCTTCCTTGCCTTCAAAGAATGACTTTGACAAAAATGTAACCAGATCAGTACCTGGTTCTCCACTGCAAAGCGGCAGGTTTTAATTAGAGTGCAAATCAAGGCTTTGCAGTCCAATATTCTTCAATTTGAAGTTGTAACCATGCCACAAAAAATGCTTTTCAAAAGGCCTGCAGAGAGCTCTGAAAATGCTTACATGTTCAATTCGTGGAGCATTTCCTCTCAGGTAATAGAGGGAGGAATGTTGGTTGTGGTGAGTCAGCAGCTTCTTTGAGTAATAAAAAGAATCCCCATCGAACTAAAGCTCATATGGGGTGAATGAACAACTAACTCCTGCTACAAACTGTACTGTATGCATTACATTTAAACACTAATGGAAAAGTTCTAAGCAAGCCTCAGTTAGAACAAATTGGATCACCAGGGTTTGGTTGATAATTGGATTGTTGGTAGATATGATTTTAGCTTTGCTTTTAGACAAATTTTCAGTCATCTCCTTCTATAATGTGTATTTAATATAAATGTAGTAATTTACGAATATACGAGGTGGTATAAAAAAGTTTTGAGACTAGTTTTGTAACACGCCAACAGATGGCAGCACAAAGCCGAATGCACAGTCACAGAGAGCACCGACCTTCTTAAGTCAGTGTGCCAAAAGACATCCTCTTGTGTACATTGGGGACTGTGCAGCTGACCACGTGTGTTACCACTTCTACTATTTCATCATGGATAGCAAGCTAGAACAAAGAGCAAACATGGAATTCTGCATGAAACTGGGCAAATCTGCCGCAGAGACGTTTGACATGATTCGGCGCGTTTACAGTGATGCTGCAATGAGTTGACTATCCATCTCAAAGGTCACCGTTTTGACACCATTGCAGAGATCCAGTCAATTCAGCAGAAGGTGCTTGACATGCTTTGAAAAGAAGAGTTTCAGGACACATTCCAGAAGTGGCAGGAATGCTGGGAGCGCTGTATTGCTCTGTAAACATAGCTAAATAAAGTACTTTCTTGTAAACAGAGCTAGTCTCTAAACTATTTGCTACCACCTCGTAGTCATGGCATGGTGTGTCACATCCCCATGTCAGCTCTGAAGTTGTAGAAATGTTCAAACCTAACATTAAATTATATTTAAAGCCATTTTTCCATCTTGGGTAGAGTAGGGAATGGTTTAAACCCTTCAGGCATTTATTTTTAAAATCTGTGTCACATTGGGGAGATTTCACTTCACTTCCTCTCCCACAGACACAAGAAGTGAGTTGAAGTGTCTTCAAAAGAAAAGAAACACCCTCTTAGACAGTTGTTGCTGGAAGATTTCCCCTGTACTCTTGTTGACACCTCAAAATTTTGGATTTTACTTCCTGGTGACCTGGACAAATAGAGAGGTTAAAGCTAGCCTTAAACGTACAGGTTTGTCTTGTTCAGCCCGCCAACTGAAGGAGAGAAATCATGATAGATAGAATAGATTCCTCCATGCACACTAAAGAGCAAATGGCTGGTTTGAATATGTGAACAATGCCTGGATGTGGTTGGATGCATTCACTATTCAGCCAACAATTTTCTACCTGGGTCGTTCAACAAAAGTCGACTGGGAAAAAAGTCAACTTAACTTTTTACTCCAAAAAAAAAAAAAAAAGCTCCAGCCTTGCTGGAATATGACAAATTTTTTGAGTATAGCCTCATATATTAATAATAGATATAAAGTATAAAAGTACTATCATCCAAGTTGATATATGAAAAATTGCAAAGGTGGGAATGTGGGGGCAGTTGCTGACCAATACACATGACCACCTGTAGTGGGTAATGGACTATCTTGGTACTGATACAATGACAAATTAATTGTGATAAAATCAAACTTTAATACACATAAAAAACATACGCAGGTATTAAAAAATACACCACAAATAACGAACTACTAATGGGTTCCCCCGTAGAGTTTCTGTTGGAGTGGAGTATAAGTTGTTTACTCTCCGGTTTCGTGGTTTAGACCGCTTATTCAGGAGGAATGGTCTATGGAACAAGTAATACATTTAGACAAAGCATAATTACAAGGCAAAATTAATTTTAACAACATTACAATCAATGTCAAGGCAGGATCGTTCACCCGTTTGGACGAAATCAACTAGCGCCAGGACCCGACAAATTTCCCCCGCGGCTGACAAGGGGGATCGTGAATGACAATCTCTAATTAAAAGGTAATGATAAAGGTTAAAATATGAATAAGTTTTCTACAAAAGGTGGTGTGGTAGAGGAACCAAACCAGTGCCGCTGTGAGGCTGAATAAGGGGGGGGGGGGGGGGAGGAAGAAGGGGGTGGGAGGGGAAAGGCCAATACAGGGCATCAAGGAGAAGAAAGGGGAAGCAGAAGAGATAAGGCCAGAGGGTGGCAAAAGGGGGGGGGGGGGCGTCAGGGACCGGAAAATCAAAATGTGAGGGGGTAAATGTAGGCGTGAAGGAAAAGGAGGGGGGGGAAGGGGAGGAAGGAAGAGGGGAAAAGAGTGCAGGGAAACCATAAGGTGAAAAGAAGTGAGTGGTGTGAAGTGAATGTGTAGAAAGAAAAGAGGAGAGATAGTGATGGAATGGTGATAGTGTAGGGAAAAACCCTATACAGGGGAAATGGGAGGGGATAAGAAGGGGGGGGGGGCAAGGAAAAAGGAGGGGAAGGGGAGGGGGAAAGTGTGGACGGAAAACCACCCTGCCCACCACAGTAGCATATATATTCAATAAGTAATTCACCAAACTGTTAAACTGGCCATAGTAGAGTAATCGCATGAGCTGGATGGAATGTGGGGCGGTACAGGATAAAGTTAGATGGGAGTACAATCAAAGGTAGCTCCAAAACAATGCGGAGGCCACTATAACTGTATTGGCACAGATGACAAATCGGTCTATAAGTCCCTTAGTGGCAACCAAATCTGCAAAAGAAACACAATAGCGGTACCATAATGTCAGGATGGTTGGAAAAAGGGGGGGGGGGGAGGATAGGGGAACAGGGAGAGAGCGGAGGAGAGAGGACGCTGAGGGAAAGTATATCCCCTGCACCGCTCTCAACAAACGTCACTCACCTGTAAATGCAACGGTCCATAGCATCAGCCCAGCATGGAGAGTCACTGCTGCTCACATAGTGGTCCCAAAGGAACCGCTATATGAGCTCCCCAACCCTGCGGGCGTCAACGCACACCGCCGAACAGCGGCGTCTGACGTCACAGGGTCAGTTTACCCACACTGCGCAGGTGCACGAGTCTGTGCTACTGCGCAAGTTAGTCCTGGCTGAGCCCACAGGCCGGAAGGCCCAGGCTCATTCAGGGCAAGCTGGGACGGCTGAAGGCACAGTCCCGCCAGGGCAAACACATGTCTGCCAGTGGGGAGAGAGAGAAGGAGCCCAGAATCGCCAGATCGACCATCAGGGGGAGCAGGCCTCCCATACATCAACATAGTACATAACAAATAAAATACAATATACTAATATGGAATATAATCAGACCATTAAAAGAAGGTTAATATATGGGCCCTGGGGTTAGAAATTCCCAAAGTGTCACCAACCTTAATACACAAAGGAATCATATGTCACCTAGATGGATTGACAATTTAGATACATAAATCAGCATCATTTAAGGCACTACAACAGGCACATCAGGGATATATGGACAATAAGGGAGGAACAGGAAGGGATTCCCCCAATGAAGAGATGATAGAAAGAAGAAAGAGTGAGGAAAAGAAGGAAGATGGGGAAAGGGACAGGGAACAAGGAACTACAGAAAAGTGGGTTGGGGAAGGAGAATGGGAAAGGAAAAGGGGGGGGGGGGGGCCACACTATAGGAAATAGGGAAAGAGTGGGGGAAAGGAAAGGGATGAACGAAGAAGGTAAAGAAATGGGGGAAGGAGAGGTGGAAAGGGGTAGGGGAAGAAAAGAAGAAAAGTGATGAAGTAGATAAAAACATAGGGGAAAGGACAAGAAATAGATCACAAAAATGGTTTGTAAAAGACCATTTCATTAAGGCCCGGGGGGAGGGTGGCATTGAGCCGTTCAATCCATAGTGTCTCCCTCTGTAGGACTGTTCGGTCCCTGTCACCCCCCCTGGGGTTTTGTTGAGCCACCTCGAGAACTATAAATTGGACAACAGAGATATCATAGCAATGGTAAAGTCCAATGTGTCTACCTATGGTAGTGAGTTTTCCACTGCTAGAGTGGTAGAGGTGGTCACCTATCCCTTGCCTAAATTCTCGGATAGTCTTACAGACGTAAAAGGCATTACATCTACATACCATCAGGTATATGAACCCCCTGGTCCCACAGTCTGCAAATGTTTGTGGGATAAAGTTTTCACCATTGGGTAAAATGAATTGCTTTCCCTCAAGGACCCAAGGGCAGCGGGGGCAATCGCCGCATCTAAAGGTCTCATTAGGTCCAGGTCTCGAAAGGTTTAAGGACACATAGTGACTACAAGTCAACCGATCACGTAGGGAACGTGGTTTGGAATGAATATAAAGTAAAGAATTCCTGGAAAGTGAAACTTTGTTGAAAGCTTTTCTGAGGTTTGTACGCGAATACCCTCTCAGTAATAGCCGTTCGCGTAGGGCATTAGCCTGGAGCCTGAAGTCACTTTCGAGTGTGCAATTTCTTCGTAAGCGCAAGTATTGCGCAAAAGGTATGCTACGCACCAGTGGTTTAGGATGGCACTGGTTGCGTGTAGCAACGTATTTCCGGCTGTGGGCTTGCGATATAGATCATTGCCCAACGTGCCATCTGGTTGTTTGATAATGGACAGCTCCAAAAATGGGATCTGACCATTATCAAACTTGAAAGTGAATTTCAGGTTAAAATCATTATCATCCAGGCTTTGGACAAATTCTAATAATCTATCCTTCGTCCCGGTCCATAACAGAAAAAGATCGTCTATGTAATGATAGAAGGACATTTTCAAGGAAATCTATATATCTTTCGTCCGAATGGATATATCTCTACCATCCACCTAGATAGAGATTAGCATAGGCCGGGGCACATGATGTCCCCATAGCGACTCCTTGAGTCTGCAAAAACAACTGGTCGTTAAAGGTAAAATAATTTTTAGTCAGAATAAATTGCAACAATTTAAGAATAAAATTGTTGAGGGGCCAAGTAGTTGTGTCTTGTTCGCCCAAGAAGGATCCAGCCGTCAGGACGCCCCGCTCGTAGGGGATACTCGAGTACAATGCCTCGATATCGATCACCGAGAGCAGGGTGTCCGGAGGGATCTGGATCCCCTCAAGGTGTTGCAGGAGGTCTGTAGTATCCCTAATGTATGAAGGGAGGCAACGCACATGAGGCATCAAAAATGCATCAACAAATTTGCTTGCATTATCGCTCAGTGAACCTATCCCAGAGACAATGGGTTTAACCGGGGGGGGGGGGGTCTGAAAGTTTTTGTGGGTTTTGGAGAGGGAGTAGAAAGTGGGAACACGGGGAAACTTGAGGACCAGGAACTCGAGGGTGTCCTTGTCAATGAGGCCTAGGAAAAGGCCTCAGTGCAAAGGACCCGGAGTTCTGGGGTAAAGGAGGACACAAGGGATTGGGGGATAGGTCGATAGCAATTACGATTAATAAGAATAGTCAAACACATAGATTGATATTGGCTGTGCGTCATTAGAACGATGTTGCCACCTTTGTCTGATTGCTTAATGACAATATCAGAACGTTTTTTTAAAGATTTAATTGCTTTGGTTTGACTATTGTTGAGATTGGGAGAGATAGCATGCCAATGTTGCTGCTTCAAATCCCTGATAGTTGCCTGTAGAAATGCCCATATGGCGGGGCAGGTCATTAAATCTGGAAATCTATGTGAACGTAATCGAAAGGGTTTAGACACAGGCTCACGAACTGGGGTAGGAGTGTTCTGGAGTGCAGTGGGGGGAACCATTTGAGAGGAACTAGAATCCTCAACGGCTCCTTCATCGTACAAGAGCATGAGGTCTTGGAGTGCCCGAAACTCCTCAATCCTGAAGTACTTGGTGCGCTCCGCGAGCTCACGCTCAAGATTTAATTTTGCACGATCCTTATCGAAAATGAATTTAAAGGTGAGATTACAAGCAAACAAATACAAATCTTTAATGGTCTTCGTGACTTAACTTAACTTTTGTCAAACTGGGTTGTACCGACAGGCCACCAGCAGAATAGTGATGAGCTTGAGTTCAGCCAAGATTACGAGGTGGTATCAAAAAGTTTCGAGACTAGCTCTGTTTACAAGTACTTTATTTATCTACATTTACACACTGTTACCTTCAAAATAGTCCCCTTGCACAGCAATACAGCACTCCCAGCATTCTTGCCACTTCTGCAATGTGTCCTGGAAGTCTTCTTTTCAAAGCGTGTCAAGCACCTTCTGCTATTCACGCTAAATCTCCGCAATGGTGTTAAAACGACAACCTTTGAGCTGGATCTTCAACTCATTGCAGCATCGCCGTAAACTTGCTGAATCATGTCAAATGTCTTTGTGGCAGGTTTGCCCAGTTTCACGTAAAATTTCATGTCTTTTCTTGCTGTCTAGGATAGTCTAGGACAGCCTTTCTCAACCTTTTCAACACTGAGGAACCCTTGATATAACTTTCTGGTCTCAGGGAACCCCTGCTAAAAATTACTATATCTACAACTCATGATACATTAGTATGATGGTCAGTGGGAAGAATGCTCCTTACACTTGTGGACACTGGGAAGAATTACCCCTTCCAGATAAAAATATCAATGGTGGCAGTGGGAACTTATTTGGGAGGCAGATATTGCTAATTTCTCAAGGAACCCCCAGCAACCACTGGAGGAACCCTGATTGAGAAACCCTGGTCTAGGATGTCACAAACATCCTCGTCTCTTGGTGTATGTAAAGCTAGGGGTGGGTGAATGTCCCAGCCGCAGCTCATTGGTGCGGCATTGATGGCTAACGTCCAGGTTCAGCCGAGCATATCTCCAATGCTGGATCGGCCTCAATTTGAGCTGTATATGACAGGTGTAAATCCCCCTAACACAGATGGTGATAAAAATCAGACATGGGTCTCACCCCCTCACCACTCTATCCAGAACAAAAAAAGAACAAGTTTTGTCTTTATATACAGTACACTTTAAGAGCATAATGCACTACTTTAAAAACAGTCAAGTGTCCACACTCTTTGATAATTATAAGATAGGCTGTGAGAGGGGAGAGGGGAGAAGTCACATGGTTTACAGAAAATGTGAAAAACTTGGTAGAAAATGTGAGATTTATTAAAAAATAAAGTGATACACACTAAACTAATAGAAGGATTATTCACAAAATTTAACAAAAGGGCAAGACATGAGAAACTGGACAAAAAATAAATTAAAAAAAACATTTATTTTTGTGAAAATTGTATTGTATATTGCTTTGATTACTGTACACAAACTTGGAGTTGGTGTTTACTCAAAAAAAAAAGCTCCAGCCTTGCTGGAATGGTCAAGTTTGCTTCTATCAAGGTGGCATGTGCTTAATGCTGCTCATGCACAGATTCGATTTGTTAGAAGGTAGCTCCTATATTTCTATTCTTTAAAGGCATATTCCAGCTTTTGCAAAAAAAAAAAAAAAAAAGAACAAATACACCAGCATTGCTTGAGGAAAATGCGCATTTAATAACTTTCTTGCATTTGAGCCTGCAAAGCATTGCAACCACAATTAGTGGTTGATAGGTGCAATGCACAGCTTCCTAAAGACTATTCCTGAAGCCGCAGGTCCGAAGGGGCTGGAGCAAAAATGAATAGACTATGAGCGCAGTGACGTTACCGCACTTGTGCTCCTTTGAAACTACAAGCCATTACCACAGAGGCATGCTATGCACAGCCAAGCTGAGTTTAGCAAAAATGACAAGAGCCTGTGGGGAGAAGAACCCCAAGATTCAGTTAGATGGGGGAAGTGTAGGAGGCTGTGAACTCTGACAATGTTTCATGTTACTCTAAACATGTGCGTAACATGCAAAATGGTCTGAAAGGTGGACTTAGCTCTTAAAGGCTTGTCATGAAAGAAACATGGAGGCTGCCATTGCTGACCCCTCCTTAAAATGCTAGTTGCTTGGCTGTCATGGTGAACCACATTCTCCAATAATTTGAAAATGTACCCAGTACCAGTATGTAGGTAAGTACCTGTCTTTCCTCATCCGGATCAGTGAGTCAAAGGATCAAAGCCAGAGGGTCAGCACAATAGCTATCACAATGACTATCCTTTTGAGAAGGAGGTCAGCAGTAGCGTCCCCTTGATTTTCTTTCTTTGATTAGTTTATTGTAAAATCACGAAATATCTATGCTAGCGTGAACGTATGACGTTTAAATTATGATTATATGGTAATATACATGCTTAAAATGTTGTTAAAAAATGACTGTTAATGTACTCCTGTATATGTGGAGAAATATGTGGGCTGCTGTTGCTGGCCTTGGCTTAAAGTAGACCTTGATTTAAAAGGCTAAGCCCATTTATTAGATCAGGTCACCGCGTACCTTTTAAAAAAAAACGTGAAAAAGGGTATTGCATATATTTACTTTACACCTGACTATCACACTGGAGAAAGAAAGGGTGATATCCACATCCTACTGACAAGAATGCTAAGGATCCTGGAGTTTGTGACAGACGCTCCTGCTGTTTGCCAGAGTGTCTTCTCTGCGAGATTAGGGATATTCAGTGTTCCCAGGATCTTGTTGGATGGATCTTGATGTCACCCTTCTTCCAATTTTTCCCATGGGTTTTTTAAATTCATTTTAATGTGGTGTTTTGGTTTGGATGGGTTCTGATGTGATAAGCAGATCTTGCCTTTTAATGCTGGGTTTGACTTTAACCACATGCCGACTGCCCGCCGGCGGTGGCAGAATGGCTCCCCTGCGCAAATCGCCCTAGCTGTACAGCGGCCGCTTTAAAGAGGTATGGGGGCGCGCACCTTGAGCCTGCAAGGATGCATAACATATCTGAACATTTTGGCCATACAAAGGGCCTGCACAGCATCATTGGTTGGTATGATGGGTGTGCTATTGATCATGCTATCTCAGCAATTAGTCTAAAGCAGTGTTTCTCTACCTTTTTTCATTTAAGGCACCCTTTACAATTCTGCAAAATCCCAAGGCACCCCATTCTAAAATGTAAAAACCTAAACTAACAGTGCACCAAAATCCACACACTTAGGACACCCAACATTAGAAAGGATTTAGTCTTCCAAAGACTGAATACTGAATAGTATTCCAATGTTTCTCTTCTCCCTCAGTTTCTCTCCCTCACTCAGCTTATGTGACCCCAATGCCAACAGAGAGGGGCAGGGCAGGACAAAAACAAGCATACTCTGCAGGTGCCCAACATCCTCCTTATCAACTGATGACATCATTAGTTGTTAGGACACCAGGGGTTGAAAAGTTGTAATGGTGCGCAAAAAATGTGTACTGAGACTTCTCAAAATTGTTACTGTGCCTGGCAAAATTTTAAAGAGCGATCATCAATGGTCAACATCAATATTTCTCTAATCCCAGGTTTTGCTATAATCACTGGTAGTTATCGTTCTTATGTCTGCGTTTCAACTTGCTGCCATTGTACTGTGGTACATTTCAGCATGTGCCAGGGCGGGTTATAGTAAGATTGTCTAATAGTGACATTACACAACTGTTCTTTACAAATGAATCCACAGAAAGAAAATTCTAACTTATTGATTCCTTATGGATCAAGATAGAGCATGTAAGAAAGGTTCTGGTGAGCTTCTTATGGGCACCTTCTTTTTTTCCTTTTATTCACTTTTTTAAAAATTTGCTAATATAAGATTAGGTAAACACATCTTTTTTTCTGATTAAAGGAGACCTCCAGGAAGTACCATTGAAAAAGGTGGAAATGCACTTAGCTCCATGCTGTCATTTCTGATTTGAAACCCTCCAAACCCTGCTGACAGCATAGTAGTACCATTAGCTAACTGATTCCAGACTCTTTCATTATCTAAATAGAACTTGTCTATGATGTCTACAGAACCAACATTGTGGTAACTAATCCCATTGGAGCACCATGACTGCTTGTACTGTGGTGCTCTCTTTTTTAAAAGACATATTTCAGAAAGGATGGCAAGGAGGTAATTGTAATTAACGCATTTTCCTTTCTAATGACACTTCCTGGAGTTCCCCTTTAAACATGTTAAATATCTGTATTACATGCATACAGAATGTCATTCAGACATTCAGAAAGTCCATTTCATTTCAGTATAAAATGAACTATGTTACATGAAGGATAGGAATGGCAGTGTTAGCTTACAAACAAACTTCTTGTACCGGGAATGCCTGAAAATTGATTTAAAAGGGTTGTGCAGGCAAAATATAAAACACTTAAAGAAAAGTTCTATGACCTAGTATTATGACGAGAGGTGTGTTTGTGTTTTCATTTTATAATCTCCAGGCTCATGTCCTACTAACAGTGATATAGTGTACCACAGTAAGGATAGAGATAAATTGAAGGCGTCAAGAAGACAGTACAGTCTATGCAGAGAAGGATGAGGCTGGATTCATACATGTGCAGCTGCAGTTTGAAGTCCGTAGTCCGATGCGTTTCTGCTCACCGGTTCAGGTGCAAATTTTTGCCTGAATTCGCACCTGAACGTGACCCCAAAACACACAGGGCCTTGAAGTGAACTGCAGCAAAATGCTATGAAATACAACCAGTAAAAAATGATTTTCTGTTTCCACCAGAGATTTTGGAGTCTCACTTTTCTTAATGGCACTTGTTGACAGATAAACGTGCTGGTAAAAAAAAATGTGCATTCAACCTGTCACAACCCTTTTAAAAATACACAAGAATATAAATATTACACACATATAACCTCAGTTCTAGGCCCTAAAAATGACATTTTAGTAAAAATAAAACTCCCAGGAAGCTTGGTGGATTTCCTGTCTTATGTGACCTTTAAAAAAGTTCTTGGTCAGGTGGTATTCAAGGTTTCCACCTTGAAAATAGATTAAATGCCTACAGTACAGCATACAAGTGGACACTATATATATACAGCCCACAAGGCATTCATGTCATCTCTGACATCATATATACATCATATATACACGGAGTCATGATCAGGTAGGGAAAAGTGGTTTCTGGTCCATTGTGGGGGCGCTGTTTGCATTATCTTCATTTCAGGAAGAGCTGTATTTGTTTGTCAGACGAGAACTGCTGCGATCCAGGACTAAGTCATGGCCGTTAGCTTTCCACTTCCCACCAGAACCCTTTTCATCCATAGGAGTGATAGTGAGGTTGGGCCTATGGCACCAGCAGCAGAGGCAAGACTAAAAAAAAAAGAAAAAATGCATAATTATATTGAATTAAGACAGAAGAAATCAGCAAAATTTGAAAACTACTTGAAGATCTTTAAAGTAGTTGTAAACCCTCACATATAATAAGTGAAGGGAACATTCTCAGATGATACACAGAAATTAAACAAATCCTCCTACATAGGTGGTACTTGTTTATCTGCAGTCTTCTCTTCCCTACACCCCTTTAAAAGGGAAGATCATGTTAAAAATGTTTCTTCATCTGTCAGGAGGGGGTAGAGAGGCTGCAGTTATAGTGTGTGAGAGCTGATTGGAGGAAAAGCACCCCCCCCCCTCCACACAGCAGAAGAACTGTGTTCTGAATAGACAAGCTCTGTTCTGAGCCCCCCCCCCCCCCCCCCCCACCCGACACAAATTCATCTCATATGTCTGGGAAACTTGTCATAAGTGACTCATGCTTTTAATAGAGGAACGAAGCAGCAGAGAGAAACGACACTTGAAGCTTTGGAGAGAGATAGGTAAACACTGCAGGTATATGTGCTTTGCTCAGATTCCATGACTGAGGTTTACAACCACTTTAAAAAATCTCACTAACCATCTCGAGCCACCCAAACACCTTAAATACTGATTAATGAACCTAGCACATGTGACTGAGAATATTATAGTGCTAAAATATTTGTTCAGGGACCTTCAAACCAGCGCAGTGGAGGAATTGCTTTATGTGTTTCTCTGGAAAATATGATTCCTCAGGTTTCCATTAACATAATTGGAACCAATATTTGTTCTTCCATCTGGGAACCAAAGTAGTTTACTGTATAACTCAAGTCATAAAAGTGCACATTTTAATCTGGAATTATTTATTTGTATAAATATTCTAGAATAATCTTGCTGGCGCAAAGTATTTTTAATTGGGAGCTGCTTATATGAACAAATGTACATTTATAACATTTACATATGATACAAAAAAATAGCTAAGGGAAGATGGGGTGGAAGGCGTTAATATAAACGAATTAGGGTCCTTTCACACGGGATGCATCCGTGATGATCCGCCCCGTGAACATCCGCTTGCTCAGTGGGGATCGCTGATCGCTGATCCCAGCTGAGCCGGCGGATGACAGGGCGGTCCCTGCACAATGTGCAAGGACCGCCCTGTCAGATTTCCGCTCTCCCCTATGGGGGGATCGGATGAACACGGACCGTCTGTCCACGTTCATTCGATCCGCTCTGCAGACGGATAAAAAAATAGGATTTTCCTCCGTCTGCAGAATCAGACCATAGCAGGGACGGATGATATCGGTGTCAGTAGATGTTCATCCGCTGACACCCGCTATCCCATAGGGATGCATGTATGTCCGTATTTCATCTGAAAACGGATGGATGAAATATGGACATACTGTCCGCACGTGTGAAAGGGGCCTTAGACCTTATTTTTCTATCCGTCTGCAGAGCGGATCGGATGAACACGGACAGACGGTCCGTGTTCATCCGATCCCCCCATAGGGGAGAACGGAGATCTGACAGGGCGATCCCTGCACAGTGTGCGATCCCCGCTGAGCAAGCGGATGTTCACGAGGGCGGATCATCACGGATCCGTCCCGTGTGAAAAGACCCTTAGGGTTAACTAAGAGTTAAAAACTGTTTTAAAAAACTCTTGCTGTACACATTTCAGGATTGACAGCTCAGTCCTGCACAGTACAGGTGACAGCCAGGTGGTGCGGAGGCAGGAGAGGCTCCCACCCCAGCTGTATCCCCCTAGAACAGTGCCTGTATGGGTGCTTCTTCTGCCCTGTCCCAACCTGCTTTAAAGCACCCTTGTGTAAAGGATAAATGCATTTTCAGACAAGTGCACTTTCCCTTCTTGGCCCCTCACCGACTTATAATAACCCCTCCCATCCCAGAGGCTTACTTACCTCCACCCCACAGCTGTTTTATTACAGTTAGGTGTACCTTAAAAAAATCTTTGAATGTGTTTTTTTATATACATTTAATCTAAAAACCTGAATTTGTCTTCTAATCTCCTGCACAGTGGGATGTAGACTGGGAAAGGGAAGGCCAATGTGAGCTTTATGCAATGCAGACTACACTGCAAAGCACTGTCATTCTAACACTGGGAGCTTGCAAATAGGAAAAAAAAAATCACAGAGTTAAAGTAATTGTAAAGTCAAAGAAAGATTACTGCCAGCCCCTCTGTTCTACTAAGCTATACTACACAGTGTACATGTTAGTGTACAATTATGTCTCTAAATACCTTCTTTCGCTCTTTTCTGGTCGGTCATGTGACCTCCGGTCACTCTCCTTTCCCCGATCTAAGGGCTACAGCGGGAGGGGCTGAGATCCCCTCTGACGTTAGCCGGGAAGTCATGTGACCTCTGTGCTTTCCGCTCAGCCCCTCCCGCTGTAGCCCTTAGATCGGGGGAGGAGAGCGGCTGGAGGTCATGTGACCGACCAGAAAAGACCAGAAAGAAGGTATTTCGAGGCAAAATGTTATACAAACATGTACACAGTGTAGTATAGCTTAGTAGAAGAGAGAGGCTGGCAGTAATCTTTCTTTGACTTTAGTACCAGCTACTAACAGTGGCAGGAGGGGAGAGGCAGGGAAGAGATTACTCACAGCCTCACACGCAGGAGCTGACAGGAAAGGTGGGAGGGGAAGAAAAGACCGCATCGGGCTGATGGAGGCACGTAAGCTGACAACGGTATCATGATCAGCAGCCATACTGTGGTCAGCACACTAAGGGGGACACAGGAACAGGCAGGATCAACCAGGTTTTCTACAGCATAGAAAGGGACAGATTAGACAGCGCATGCACTGTGCTGTTAAACCTGCTATAAGGGAACAGGATCTATTTCTTTAGGGTTACAACATTAGGGCTTCATCTGTCTTGTGCTGCTCCTTAATTTTCTAACTAGAAGGCTGGTTTGGGGAAGCGAAGGGACCATACTGTGTTGCTTACTGCAATAAATAAAACAAGCATGATGCTTACCTGGAAACAGTTTTTGAATTTCCTGCTGACAAAGTAGAGCGCCACTGGATTTATACAGGAATTCAGTGAGGCCATATTTATCCCGATGTAATTCATGACTAAGAAAAAACTAAAGAAAGAACAAACATGTAAATAGATATAGAGACCAACCAGCCTTCTTGTTTAATGTATATTTTCAGACAAAACTTTTTCTTAGTTTTGGATAGAATAATGAAGGGTTAGATTTTAGAGAACAAACTCTCCAACAGCAACACTGAAATCATTTTTAATCTATAAAGTAAAAGGTGAAAACTGGTTAGTCGCTATTGGCAACAACTGTAGCTATGTGTTAATTTTCTTTCTCCAGTTTTAAGGTCTCCATGCTTAATGCCAGCAGGGAATATTTAACATGCACAGGGTGAGAATTTCACTGAGAATTTTCTTCTAGGTCTGCCCTGTTTTGGTACTGTCCTAAGGAAGATTATTATGGTCAGCTCTGTCTATGTCTATAAAATATCTCAAAGAGTATCTCCTATAAAAATGAAAAACCCATATTTCTTGCAACACTTCTGTGTAGTAATGACCTCCCCTTTAATGTATACAGAGTGTAGACAGCCATGTTCTTCATACAGAGCTATCTTTATGATTGCACCGCAATACCAGATTACACCAACAGGTATCACTATAGATGAAAGCTTTAGAGCAGGGGTTCTTAACCTGGGGTCCATGGATGGGTTTTAGGGGGTCTGTGAGGATCAGATAAAAATTAACACATTCTCTATACAGCCCTCCCCCTTGTCCCAATTAATGGTTTCCCATTTAAAGAAAATAAAGAAAATGCACCTTCCACTGCTCCTCTAAGCATCTCTTGACTTGTCGTTGGCTCATGTTTACCATTTAAATTTTTTATCGTCATTGTCTGTACAACCACCATTTTGTGCCACTCCATTACTTTTTGCATGAAAAGGAGTAAGTTTTTTGTTAAGATTGTTTACTGTTCAAACATTGTGTATGTCATATATGTATGAGCCACTCAGATTTTAATAAAATAAAGTACACATGTTCATTGTATGCAAAGTTGTAGTTATGTGAATATATCTAGGGAAGGAGTCCATAGCGTTCATCAGGTTCTTAAAGGGGTCTGTGTCTCAAAAAAGGTTAGGAACCACTGCTTTAGAGGCATTTTGTGTCTTCAGTAAATCAAAACAAGCAAATATTTTTTCCTAGAAGCCTCCATAAATCCTACATGTCTGATGACTGCATTCCCTTGTAGATTTTCATAATAACTTTGGTCCTAATTTAGTAAATTCACTTAGGCCCTGCTTAGTAATAATCTACATCTAGAATGCAACAAAATGGCTAGAACTCTAATTGTACCCACTTGTCCTCTGTTTTTATTTAATTATACAATTAGTAAGTCTGCTGACTCTACAGTATATCTCTGTACAAAAAAAAGTGGTAATTGTATTTCTTTGAAAGTCTATATTAGTTCCTGTAGCAAAAATATGTTTTCAGAAGAGTTTGGGACATTATCATTGGTAATAATTTTCAAGAGCGTGTAAACACTTCTTTTCTATGACGGCTGCTGTTCTCATTCGAGCATCCTGGTTTTGGCTGTGATGTATTCTCCCTGTCCACCTGCAAGGTGATTGATGTAGCCAGTCTCTATGTGGAGACCCAACCTGATTTAAGCCAGCCAAGCCTGCAGTCTCATGCTTGTGATAGCGTTGTACCATGTGCTCCAAGATCCCTGTTTGTCTCCCTGCCTGCTAGTTTGGATTCCGTTGTTTATGACTTCGGATTGGAACTCAGACTATTCTCTGAACTCTGTCTGCCTTTTGACTATGGATTTGACCCTGACTATTCTAAACCTTGCCTGCTGTGTACCTGGACTGTCATTAAACCACTCTGCCTGTCTGCCAACCACAAGTACCTGTTTACTGTGCTCAGCTTGCGCCTGCCCCAACGTAGTAGCCAGGCACTATAGCATTGTGCTACCGAGTACCGGTAGGCCTGCTTTCCTTATGCAATAGATGAAGAACACAGAAGCCAGCTATAGTTTCTGACCATCTACACTAGGGGTAAGCGTGACAATAATGATTTTAAAGTGAACATGTACAGGACTTTACCCATACTGGGCAGCAAGTAAAAAGTTAACTTTTTTCTAGAGACCCTTAATGTAAAAAATGATATTATAACAGCCTGCACAAGAAGTTGTTTAATACTCACCTTTCTGTCAATAGGGAGTAAAACCTTTGCTCTTTGGAAGAGCTATGGGTGTCTTTGCTTCTAGGTCTTATGGATAATGTGCCCCTGCTGGATTCTGTGGATCCACATAAAAGCCAGCAGAAGACCACAGTGCCATGTAGAGGACTTGCTATCTAGCAGTATTCTATTGCTGTTTGTGTTCTCCTGTCCCAGTGACACATTGCCCACTAATATTTTGGTCTTGGGCCACCTGATCAGGTGACAGGGTGCCAAAGGACAGGTTATCTTTCTAACTTTCTGATGAAGTCAGAAGCAACAACCAAAGCTGGGAGAGTCAAAACATCTGTCACAGCAAGTGGGGTACAGACAATTCTTTTCATTTCTGACCAGGTACCATTTCTGAATAAGTACCATGGCACGTTAACTGGGCACTTCTTATAATTTTCTCATCGTCCCTTCTCTCTTCCTTTATAGATAACTGCTGCCTTTAGTTGTCCATCTTAAAGCCAAATCTCCAAGAAAAGTAAGAACATCCCTGACACTCCAAGGTTTAAAAAGCTTGTTTACTTCGAGGGGGCAGGGAAAGAAGTTTAACTACCTGATCCTCCTCTCCCCCAACAGACAGTGGTCCCCTATGCTCCAGTGGAGGACTGTTTCACAGCATATTCATGTCCATTGCAGGCTAGAATATGCCCATTTGTAACCAATGATACCAAAAGGTTGCTAATTCACTTTCTTGTTACCTCTTGACTCGACTACTGCAACTCCCTCCTTGTTGACCCATCTTTATAAAGACTATCCTCACTTTATTATTAATGTTGCTGTCAGGCTTATCCACCCTATCAAACATTCAGCATCTGCAGACCCTCAAAAATACTAACTACAACATACAAGCCATCTTTAACTCTGCCCAGAGTTACATCACCAACCTCATCTTTATTTATCACCCAGACCCTGCTCTCTGCTCCTCCCAAGGATTTCTCCAGAGCTTGTCTGTTCCTCTGGAACTCCCTACCCCAATCTGTCTGGCAATCCCTGAAAACTCATCTCCTCAGAGAAGTCTATCCTGCTTCCACCTAAATATTGTCCTTTTACTTTATTTATCAGCTCATCCCTCTCAGTTATTACTTTTTATATTACTTACCCTCCCTTTTAGATTGTAAGCTCCTATGAGACGGGCCATCCTGCCCTTCTTGTATTGAATTGTATTATCTCTCTTCACTTTGTAAAGCACTGCACAAATCCTGTTGTGTTGACACTCACACCCTCTGATTTTTTTGTTTTGGTGTCACTGGGGACAGGAAGTAAGATGAAATCTCCCCAATGGGGACATAAAAACTTGACAGAGGTTGTGAGTCTTACCTGCGCTATCAAAAACTTAAAGTTGTTGTAAAGGCATTAAGATAAAAAACCTTCTGTGTGCAGGGAGCTGTGGCTCGGCCTGGGTGCTCCCATAGCAAGCTTCTTGCTGTAGGGGCATTCAGCAGGAGAGAGGGGCCAGGAGAGGGGTCAGGAGCGCAGACGTGGAGGATCGGGCCTGTTCTGTGCAAAACCACTACACAGAGCAGGTAAGTATAACACGTTTGCAACACTTTAGTAACACTTTAAAAAAACAAAGCTTTTTAAAGCCAAGGAGTTTGGATTTAAAGCCTTTATTTTCATAATGTAGTAGTGGATTCACTTTGTTTTCTGGCCACTGGGAAGCTATCCCTGCATCCTCCCCTTATTCTACATACAGAAGATGCATCAAACCAGCTGGAATCTCACCTGAGAAGTTCACATCTGTGTGGATCTGTTCCATCATATACAGTTTTTTTCAGTATACTGCTCACATGGAGAGGAAGCCAGCAGAGTGCGAAGATCACCACCAAGCAAAACACTGTCTTTGCCACTTCCCTTCTCTGAAATAAAACATCAGAATCCTTTAACATGGAGTTTCCCAAAGGACATGCATAAGGCTCTATGATATACTTATTTCAAAGAAACATGAAAAAAGTCTACATTAAGGGTTTTAAAAATGGTGGATATATAGTGACAAGAGGCCAACTTATGGAATGTGGATATGTTGTATGGCAGCAATGAGTTATGTTTAGGCTGTGATTTTTCAAATACTGGATAGAAAAGGAAGCCTAGGCAAAAATTTTACAGTTACATCTGTTATTAATGAATCCAATTATATTTACTTATATATACTTGTCTGGGTTTCTTAATGTTTTATCGCTTTTAAAAGACTGCAAGTACAACAAAATACTGGTTGATCTTCCAGGAAACCACTGTGTTCCTAATTTCCTGTATGAACTGACAACTCACTGCCAAATCCCAAGTAGTGTTGTCAGCTCTACTTATTCCTCCCCTCCTGGACCTCAGAACCCCATTATGTGATGGAGATAAGAAGAGGGAGAAGTGTTCTGTAATTCAGAAGGGGAAAACTTGACAGGGTTGACAACACTGCTTGGGATTTGAAGTGGAACTTTAGTCACTTCAGGCTGGCCCTTTTGCAGGTATAGCTATGTGAAACATTAAAAATAAGTACCGTACTTATACTGTTTAAATTATACACTGTCTCACCCTGCTTTGCACATGCTCAGTTGCTCTCTATTTTTAGGCACTCTTCCGGATTTGTAGAGGCCAAACTGCTGACATCCCAAAGATTAACTGCTGTTCAAGGGCTCTGGGCTTCAGGAAAATTGTGGCCTCCAGCAAGAAGAAACAGGAGCATTGCTGGAGGCAATTTACAGCACACACTAATTTTTCTGTAGCATAATTATTGATGTGGAATGTATGCTTCTTGCTAAAGAACATTATTTTTCAGCAGGTTGTTATGGATTGTTAAGTTCCACTTAAAGTGCTGTAAATGAATAAAATAGCTATCTGCTCAAACATCAAGTTAGGAGAACTCTGGGTGTTCTTCTATACCTTCAACATTTTTAAAGGAATTAAACATTAGGAAAGAGAAACGATCTACTGATAAGGAGAATTGTATAAAGATAACATCTACCTGTTTCATGTGATCATTGAGTGCTATTCTCATGCCATTCTTCATGCTAAGCATCTCACAGGACATTAGTGTATAAAAGATTCCAGTGCAGGCCAAAGGAAGGCAGAAGTAAAAACCAAAAAGCCACCATACCTTCACTTCTTGATAAAACTGGAATATAAGAAATAATGGCAATAATTATTTATTTGTATAACTGAAAAATATAACTTCTAGTTTTACAAAACTTCTGTTTCTTTATGTTTCTTGCTTTATGTTTCTGAGTTATTTTGTTTACCAGGCCTCACATTTAACATCTAATGTAAACCTTTCACAAGCCTGAGTAATGCAAACTGATCATAAAATGTACAAATATATGATCAACAAATATACAATCAAGGGTACCTAGAGATGTATGTATATATAAATGGTCTTTGAAGCATTGCAGGCAATTACAAGTTTTAAAAATATTTTTTAGTGGCTTTTCATCATTTGCTATCATTTTTAAGTTTTATAATGTAAAAAAAAGGACACCTTACAAAAAGCTTCTAAACGAAAACGCGGCTAAGGCTGCTTTAACACTGAGGCGCTTTACAGGCGCTATAGCGCTAAAAATAGCGCCTGCATAGCGCCTGTAAAGAGCCTCTCCTCTCACTCCAGTGTGAAAGCCCGAGTGCTTTCACACTGGAGTGGTGTGCTTGCAGGACAGTAAAAAAGTCCTGCAAGCAGCATCTTTGCAGCGCTGTAAGAGCGGTGTATACACCACTCCTAAAGTGTTGAAATCAATGGGCAGTGCCGCCGAACCGCCAGCGGTTTTAGCCCTTTTTCGTCCTCTAGCGGGGGTTAAAAGCGCCCCGCTATCGGCTCAATAGCGCCGCTAAAATGATGGTAAAGGACATACATTTTGTTTGTGTACAACGTCACATGACAGCGCAATTGTCAGTTAAAGCGATGCAGTGCCGTATCACAAAAAATGGCCTGGTCATTAAGGGGTAAATCCTTTCTGGGGCTGAAGTGGTTAATTGAACTGAAAAGCTGAATTTAATAGCTGGTTGGTTACTATGCCAGCAGCACCAGATTCTGTGTGCACCCGTTTTAGTAAATCCCCCCATTGTGTACATTCCATGTTAGATGAATAGGAACAGTGGAAAATATGGGAAAGAAGTAGAAAGGAAGTAGAAAAAAAGGATGTAAGCAGGTTTCAAGTTTGTTAAAATGCTTTTTTCCAGTTGTGAGTGGGCATGTCCTACCCAGGGTTGCCAAAGGTATAAGAACTGGAAAGAGGACACAATAAGATCTGACACAATAAGCAGCAAAAAATCTAGATTAGATGTACTATAAGGGCAATGATCTTTCATAGCTGTGCCTGAAATATTATCCACAATACTTACTGTCAAAAAAGGAGATGCTTGCTCTAATGGCATCATGCAGACCCGCATAATTTGTCCCTTAAATTCCAGTTCGACCAAGTCAAAGGCAATGGCTTCTGGGACAGCCAGTAGGATGGCTACAGCCCAGATTAAAGTGAGTTCTATGGCCTTCCAAACTGGAATTCCAATGCCCTGTATTCGGTTCCAAGAAGCCACAGCTCGATACCTGTAAAAAGGTTAGATACTATTGATTAATGTTTGTCTGCTTTTATTTCACAGTGATCGTGAAAATGTTTTTTTTTTTTATATTAAAGCCTATTGTAATCAATATATATATATATATATATATATATATATATATATATATATATATATATATATATATATATATATATATATATATATATATACTATATAAGTGAAAATGTCCAAATTGGGTCCAATTAGCCATTTTCCCTGCCCGGGGTCATGTGACTCGTTAGTGTTACAAGGTCTCAGGTGTGAATGGTGAGCAGGTGTGTTAAATTTGGTGTTATCGCTCTCATACTGGTCACTGGAAGTTCAACATGGCACCTCATGGCAAAGAACTCTCTGAGGATCTGAAAAAAAGATTTGTTGCTCTACATAAAGATGGCCTAGGCTATAAGAAGATTGTCAAGACCCTGAAACTCAGCTGCAGCACGGTGGCCAAGACCATGCAGCGGTTTAACAGGACAGGTTCCACTCAGAACAGGCCTTGCCATGGTCGACCAAAGAGGTTGAGTGCACATGCTCAGCGTCATATCCAGAGGTTGTCTTTGGGAAATAGACGAGTGAGTGCTGCCAGCATTGCTTCAGAGGTTGAAGGGGTGGGGGGGTCAGCCTGTCAGTACTCAGACCATACGTCGCACACTACATCAAATTGGTCTGCATTGCTGTCATCCCAGAAGGAAGCCTCTTCTAAAGAGGATGCACAAGAAATCCTGCAAACAGTTTGCTGAAGACAAGCAGACTAAGGACATGGATTACTGGAACCATACCCTGTGGTCTCATAGCTATCCTTTTTGATGTGTTTCCTTTCATATATATATATATATATACATATACATATATATATATATATATATATATATATATATATATATATATATATATATATATATATATATAGTCAGGTCCATAAATGTTGGGACATCGACACAATTCTAATCTTTTTGGCTCTATACACCACCACAATGGATTTGAAATTAAACGAACAAGATGTGCTTTAACTGCAGACTTTCAGCTTTAATATGAGGGTATTTACATCCAAATCAGGTGAACGGTGTAGGAATTACAACAGTTTGTATATGTGCCTCCCACTTTTTAAGGGACCAAAAGTAATGGGACAACTGGCTGCTCAGCTGTTCCATGGCCAGGTGTGTATTATTCCCTCATTATCCCAAAAAGTAGACTGAAATCACACCCAGTAAAAATGAAGCAAATAAAAGTCCAGATAATAGTAAAAATCATAAGATTGTTGTAAACTGATGGTCTGTGACATTTAGTAGATGTATCTTTAGAGTATCTCCACAACACACCATGTGTGACTGTGCAACCACATCCCCATTCGGTTTAAACTCACCAAATGAATTTGCCTCACATTCTCATGTTTGTCAAAACAGGCAATGTACCCCTCAGGGTTAAGGACATCAGCAACGATCTCCAGACATTAGAAGTGAATAACAAATCATTTTTAATACTGCATGGCTGATCAGAAGTACACTTGTGTGTGCTTTCTCTAAACTACAGGATTTGTAGAAAGAAGAAAGCAGGCTCAGTCACTCCCCTTTGTTACCTCCGTACTCCTCAGCTCGTGCCTCACTCCCCAACTAAGACAGACACGCCTCCCCATTGCTATAGAAAATATAGACAAAGAAAACTAATGCAACCACCACATCTAAAGATTGGTAAAGTGCAATATATCACTTTTTTGTCTTGAGTTTAGTAAAATACTTAGACCCTTTTCAGGCATTTTAGTGCTAAAAATAGCACCTGAAAAGCGCCTCTCAAGCCACCCCAGTGTGAAAGCCCGAGTGCTTTTACACTGGAGCAGTGCGCTTACAGGACAGGAAAAAAAGTCCTGTAAGCAGCATCTTTTTGGGGTGGTGCGAGATCAGTGTATACACCGCTCCCAAAATGCCCTGCCCATTGAAATGAATGGCTTTGGCAGCGCCGCAACACGGGCGCTATTAACCATTTTTCGGTGGCTAGCGGGGGTTAACAGTGCCCTGCTAGCGGCCAAAAAGCGCTGCTAAAACTAGCGGCGCTTTACTACTAATGCTCGCACCGCCCCAGTGTGAAAGGGGTCTTAAAGTGGAAGTCCATGCTAAAACTAAAATCTCTGCTTTTAAAGACACCCGCACCCTAACACTAACCCATCTAGCCCTGTAAAGAAAACATGAGTATACATACCTTTTCTGAAGCCGATCTGACCCAATCTCCAGAGGCGGAAGCTCTGCAGAGGACACAGCCGACAAGGGCTGTGAAATGAATGGGAAGTGACTTCACCCATAGATTTACTATGGGGCTTCCATTTTCAGCTGTGTCCTCTGCACCCGCCTCTACAGCGAAGCCACGGCTGACAGCTCAGCGTGAGATCGGGTCGGATCAGCTTCAGAAAAGGTATGTATACTCATTTTTTCTTTACAGGGTTAGATAGGTTAGTGTTGGTTTGCGGGTGTCTATAGATGCAGGGATTTTAGTTTTAGTATGGACTTCCACTTTAATTTTCTAGGGTGGCAACGCTCACACACTGTACAGTATCCATGAAGGAGTAGAATTGTCACCCCAGGGAAAGAAGTGTGTGGGCTACAAAATACTTACCTGCTCCTCATCTCCATAACATAGAGGGAGGTGTTCTGTAGTTCACAAATATAACTGATAAGAGTGCAGCACAGGCAGAGTGACAGGTGTTTTTTTTGCACTTATCAAACAGATATTGCATAATGCTTTCAACGGTTTATTTAGCAGACCAAAGCGCAGCAAATAAAAAAAGTTTCACGAGCCAAAAGATCACTAAGTTAAATACTAGCAAAGCTAGTATCTTTGTAGGACTATTCACATTTCCAGGTGCATTACCTCCATCTTACTGTGTGAATATTGGAATAAAAAAGCTTGAAATGTTACCTGTCTATGCTCAGCGCACATAAACTCAGGACTGTGACACCCACCGAGGCCTTCTGGATAAATGGAACCAGCTTGCACACGTGAACTCCAAATGGCCAGTTTTCAGCTAGAAGCTGCAATCATATAGACATTATTACAGACAGGTTCTGTAATTCCAATTCTGATTGTCAAGAATGTTTGACAATTTACAAATACATAATGTTAAATGCTAATTTTTACAGGAAGCAAGTTTTTTTCTAAGGTCATTTTGGTTTTGGGCAGGTGCTGTTTGATTAATTCATCGGCATCATAATTCTTGGGTAAGTGACAACATTGGATGTTTCCATTGCAATGCTTTCTTTGACCATTACACATAAACATGTAGGAGAACTCTCTCTCTTATTCCTCCATAAAGTGAAATTAATCAGCAGTAAAAGCAAGACCCCTTTTTATGTACATGCAAAGTAGGTGGAGCTGAGAACACAGACATCTCATCTGCTGAGTCTTAGTTGGATATATGGCACCAGTAGGAAGTGCAGAACATCAGCAACTACCCAAAACCAGAGCAATATTTATGATATCTATGCCAAAAATGTCTAATAGAGACAATTGTATTTAATGCAATTTATATATAATTAGACATATGGCACTGATTTATTTTTTAGCTCCACTCCAGTTGTGTTGTTAAGTTTAGAGTACTCCCCAAGCCATGTATGAGGCATGTTCAAGTCAAACCGGGACTTTTGAGTTTATATAATAAAAGAAAAAATGTCAAGGAGTGGAAACTGCATTTATTTTTCGACCTACTCCCCTGCTACATTTATATACCTATCCAGGCATTTAACTAAAGCTTTGGCATAGAAAGATTTGTCAGTACGCCTGAACCATCCTAGGACAGCCTGCTTGTGATTGTGTTCACCGTTCTGAAAGATTAGTCTCCTGTGCACAACACACTACAGTATGTGTCGATTATCCAGGATGAGGCGTTACACGCACTGAATGTTCACAGGAATGACTGCAGTGAGCTGGGAACCACCATGGCCGGGATCATCACTGATGGATGTACGGCCATCTTTGAAACGTTAACAGCATTCAAATGTCTTACTGCATCTGAACACCTCATCAACATACTGTGCTTGAAGTTTTCTGTAGATATCCGCGGGTTTTACGCCTTCGTTCATAAGAAACTTCATTACCACGTGCTGTTCCGTGCATGCACTAACAGTTGTCTGCCATCTTGATTAACGGTCTTTGGACTTGCCTGCAACATGTGCGCCTTCTATCAGTAGTAGTACACACATTGCCATTTACTACTGTGTGTAGTACACTAACATCCCTTTTTATACCTGTAAAATTAAAAGTCCCGGTTTGACGTGAACCCCCCATCATATATAAGCTGCACGGATTATAGTAAGATTTTATGCAAACCATTACATCTTGTAGAAATAGGCAAGTGCACTTGTTCTAATTTTCCAAAACAAGCAATATGTGAGAATATCTGTTCTATGTTACACGTTCAGTCCCATATGCACTACAGCTCTTTAGGGGATGAACAGCACTTTTATTCACCCAATTCATCTGCTGTGCCAGTAGATGCCGCACCACTATGCTTTGGTGGTGGACTGTTCTTTGTTGGCCTTAGAACCCATGAAGGGCCTTGCATTGGTCCTGATGATGTCAGGACCTTAAGTTGGGTATACACATTGAGTTTTTTTTCGTTCAAGCAGGTTGAATGGAAAAAAAACCTCACAGATTGCTGCATCCACACAAGCGATGTGGATGTAGGGATCTCCACCGATGTTCTATTGTGCTCTAAAAGCGGGGATTACCGCCCCTCCCCCAGTCAGAATACACTGATTAGCCAGTGGGTGCAGTGGCTGATTGAATGCTGGTCTTCCAGCAGGACTGTTCGATAGAAGCCTGCCTAACGATTGGCTTCTGTTGAACAGAGAGGGGTATAGGCAGATTGAAATTTGTCCAGTTCCTGTTGAACTGGCCGAAATTTGATACATGTATACTCAGCTTTAGACCCCCGGAGAATGAGGGGGAAGATGCTGCAGGGACCGTTCTAGCAAAAGGAGGAGTAGAGGATTGTTTAAGTAAATCTACTTTTCATGCCCTCTAGTCGTAAACAAATATTTAACTATAAAAGTGCGGGTGCAGTTTTCCTTGCAAGGGAGTATTTTCAAATTTCCCAGAGTTGGGCTTTAATGTCAAAGATAAAATTTGAATCGCAATAAACCTAAGGGCTTTGCCACGGATGCCTCTAATTTGACCTCAAGTTCTTAACCTTCTGAGAAAATGAGTCATTCCAAACCGCAAGGGATAAGATTATGGGACATCCTAGTTACAATGAGAATATTGTTGTCATGGGTTTAAGGGAGAGGATGTGTTAGTTAAAAAAAAAACTGTCTGCAAATTTATATTTAAAGGTAATTTGATAGTATTAAAGTCTTTTTTCACTTTGCTGCCAAATATGGATAATATTCGTTTTATTTTTGTTACATATTGCCATTAGCATAGCATAACTAAAAAACATATACCGTATTTAATTGTTTCTGCTTACCTTCTTAAGTGCTTTTCTCTTGCTTTAAGATCCTACAGAGCTCTCCCCCGCTATGTCATGTTAGGGTGGGGGTTGTGTAGTAATGTTTAAAAAAAATAATCCTGTCTGTACTGTGCAGGGAGATCTTATTATCAGTCATAACTAGATTTGAACAGTTTATTCTAGCAAAATGTTAAAGATCGCAAGGCTTGGTTTCTGCATTGTATGTTAATGCACTTAAAAAAAATTGTCCTTATCTCTGTCCCTTATATTGACATACTTTTAAAGCAATAGAAGCTGCCTATGTATAAATATTCTTTAAAAAACAACACAAAAGGTAGGCAGTATGGCTCTTTAAATTATTTCTAGGCATGCTGTGTGGATAGGAATGCAGGACAAACATGGTTGGGGTTTTTCAAATTTGACCGGAAAAGTAGAAATACACTTTAACTCCCAAAGGCCACTACCAGCTATCTATGTCTAAGGTCTATGTCTCAAAGTATATTTGATGCTGTTTTTTTTTTTACTATGGATAAAGTAGGGAAAGGTTAAAATCCCTGTCATTTTTTTTTTACCCATTTTGAATAAAAGAAGAACAGGGATACAAATTTGTAAAGACCTATGTGCATGCCCCCATGTCCATGAAATACTTATTAGTAATAGCTATTATTACATTAAATGTACTGAAACTTGTTCCTATGCATAAAATGACAGATTTTTCAACAGGCTTTGTTGGGCAGTACTAGGTATCCAATCTTTCCAATTTAGCATGCCTAGAAGTAACACCCAAGGTTGTTCTATATTTATTACCATATACTGTATACTGTATGTTGGGTATTAATACACTGAAATATGGCATATGTATAGAGAGAATAGCTTTGAAACAATAAATGTCAATTCATACAAACCTTATAAATATTGATGGGAATAGCTATTAGTATGTAGAAAAGATCTCCCAGTGCCAGGCTGGCGATAAGTACATTGGGACCATTCCTCATGCATTTATTCTTGTAAATAATTCTTAGAAGTGTTGAATTTCCTACAATCCCCACCAGGAAAATGACACAGGACAATATGGTGGTGACATACTTAAATGCATGCTTGATTTTAGACCGGGAGAGACAAGGCGGTGGTCTTCGAGGTGGCATATTCCCAATATCATCTTCAGACTGTTGACTTCCGTTGGGGCTTTGGTTTGTGCCCAGCTGTATAATGTGCCCAGCTTTTTCCTGATTTAATGTCTGTGACAGCTCTGAGATTTCTTCCAGATACTGTGGGGTTGGGGAATACTGGCTGTAAACACCACAAATTAGGCATGCTATCCACACTAGGGCCAAGGTGGTAGGAGACATCATGTGCAGGTCTGGGGCTTGAGTTTTAGAATGATCTTGAAATTACGGCTGAAAGGGGCTCAGTTGTCCAGCAAACAGGCCTGTTAATACAGAATGAAATAGTTGTAAGAGTGAATCTCCCCAGCGGAATTAGAAATAGCACAAATCTGGCAGGCATTAGAGACACTTTAACAATAGCAAGCCCTCAAAATAGCTTTTTCTGAGTTCCCAAACATCCCTACCTCTTTCAAAGTAGTATGATGGACAAGGTGGTAGATCATGCCTGACTCTTTGAAGGGAAATCCCATGCCAGAATTGTTTCTTTTTAAATAGTTTAGGAATGCTAGCAACTATGTCCATTATGAACAAACCCCAAATTTAATAACAGGCCCTTTTAGCCACTACCATTTCTGATAAACCACAGCCAATCTCTGATAAAAGGATACTTAACATATTGCCTATCACCATATAAGCATGGGCGTCCGCAGGTAGGGGCAAGGGAGGGCGAGTGACCCCCCCTGGTATCGGCAAGGGTCTGCTGGCTCTCTGTGTCTGTGCGAGTCGGCTCCACAGCTGTTGCAGATCAGTGTCATTGAGCTTACAGAGCTCTTTACTGCCACCTCTGGCTGCTTCCTGTATGTGTGCCCTTGCATTTGCTTTGCTGCCTGTAATGTATTTTCAAAGGGACATGTAAAAACAGGACCTGGGAGAAGGAAGACCACTGTGACCTTACAAGTAGGGGTCGTGAGTACAAGTGAAGGCAGGAGGTTGAGTTGTGTGTGTGTGCTTACAGATCTGTGTGTGGGGGCCTGACATATATACAATTGAGGGGGGCAGCTGAGCGCATACAGGTATGATCAGTGAAGGGGGGTGCCACATATAGGAAAGATCATACCATCTGTCCAGTCCTGTATACAGCTATATACACCCACCTTCCTTCCTGTATTCCTCCATCATCTCTGACTGCAGATATACATCATCTGTCCTGTATACAACTATATGCACCCACCTTCCTTCCTGTATATACTCATACCATCCACCCCCTCTATATACACATACTGTACACCCTCCGTACTGTACAGGCCACATTTGATCAGCACAGTGAGGCTGCATATGATGTGCACATGCCTGCACTTTATAGGATAATGACTAATCCCCTCCCCTTTATGACACTGTCAAAGGGGCGGAGCATGGGTGACCTTAAAATGATGCCCCCCCCCCCTGAAAAAAGTTCTGCGTACACCCATGCATATAAGCCACTCTTCTTGGCTGATCTCGCTGCTTGGTCTGTACATCTCATGTATAGCTGCAAGTAAAGTTTGCTTATGTATTAAATTTTGATCTCTCAGATGATTTGTTCAACAACTCAATCAAAGCCTGCGTAAGATTCTGTTCTGCTGTGTTACATATTCACCGGCCGCTATCACATGCACCGCATGGCTTTCTTATCTCCTTGCCATAGTATCCAGCATACCAATAAAGTATCTGTAAAGTCCATTGTCCATTGTCCTATCGTCCAAGGTCATAAGTGTCCTGTTTTTCCTTCTAGGCTTCACATGTATAGCCTAGAAAATCCAAGCTTTGATGACCTGTGGTGAGGAGCCAATGAATCGGGGAAAAGCAAGATATTGGGCAAAGGAGCACAAGAGAAGAATTGAGTGCAGAGTGCATATCAGCAAAACATGCCCTCAGGTACCCATGCTTTATTACTAACCATAAATCTGAACTAAACAGTATAATGGGCAGCATTTAGAAGATTTTTCACACAAACACAGTTCCTACAGTATTAAGCACAATGCATGGGTGGATTGGTTTGAAGAGAAGATAATTATCATCATGCGTATTATGTGTAGAATTGTAAGACTAGTGCGCAGTATTCTAACAAGAATAAGTTCATAAGTGTTTTCTTTTTGTAAGAGTTAGTATTAGTGTCTTCGTGAATTGAGAGCTTCAGAAGACTTTAACGGATTTTGAAAAAAGTGTTTTCTCTCAGTTGACTACAAAGTGCTTGTGAACATTGTAGTACGCTATCTTTTTTGTGCCTTGGCAGTAGGCTAGCCATTGACATCATATGGTGCTTATCAAAACTGTGAAAGATATTTAATTTAAAAGACAGTGTAATAGATAGTAGTGTTCTAATTGTTTGATCATCTTATGGTTTGATCATCAATCCGGTCAGGTCTTTAAATAATACCCAATGGCACTTTCCTGCAATAGAGTAAATATTATACTCACCTTTCCTGTTGCCGGTGTCTCCTACCTCCTATCCAGTGCTGCAACTTCCATAAGACTGTTCGGCATTTGACATTTTCAGTAATGTTCAAATCCCACCCCCTTCTTTTTTGACCATACTAGATATAGGACAGTTGGAGATGGACTGGTTCCCATTGGCTCTACAGTTTCCTTCCTGTCAGGTAATAAAACACTATGGTGCCCATAGATGAGCATGTGCTTGCACAAGAAGAGGTGTAAGGAAACATTTTGACCTTCATAAAACATGCTGGTAACAGTTTCCATGTGTTTTGTGGCCCAACAAACAGACAGAATCAGTACAATAAAAGCACAATAAGTGGAATCTGGTCCCTGTCTGCAGAGGATAGGGCTGAGTCTACAATTTTGGAATCTGTTGAATAGTTACAATTTTGGAATCTGACATTCCCAGAAACAAAAGAGGGTATCAGTGGTGTGGGTGATAGAAGGGGTGAGTATTGGTCCTCATGCACATAGCTTTTTAGCCTGAGAGCCTCAAATCCCAGAATTTTCAGGTGCTCGGGAGGCACAGGGGCAGCGTCCAATCCCGCTGCCAGCAGTCTATCAAAATCTATTAAAGGCTAAATAACAGTGTGACTGAACACTGTACTGAGGGGTAAATACATTTCGAGCCATATGCATTCAGACACGTATATCAAACCGTCTGTGTGCATGTAGGCTTAACCACCTTAGAACAAGCCCCTCACTGACCTCTGTAGCTACAGGCATATCTGAGCAATGCTTACTCAAAGTTTACAAAAGTGGCACTGTAGTTGGGTTCTGGTCAGTTTCTTCACTTTTGTGATAGGGAGCAGAGTGAAACTGATACTAGAACCTACTTAGCGTGTCTTTGTTTTGAATTTTGTGGATTAATTACTGTGGTTACAAAGAACAGTGAGGTTTTCTTAGATAACCAAAGCCAAGAACAAAAATTTAGTATATTTCGACTTACTAGTCCTCAGATGTGGTGACTGCATTAGTTTTAATTTTTCAGGCTAAGAAGAGAGTCTTTGTGACTTCCTGTAAGCACCACTGCAAGCAAAACAATCTTGTTTTCCGTCTGTAAACTCCAAATTTTCTTATCAGCAATGTCAGCAATGTAATGGAGATGAACAAAGGCAGACATTGTAGGCCAGCCTAGAAGGCAGCCATTACTTCCCCCATAGATACAGTGGAGAAGTTAGTGTAGCCTCTCATGGTCAGGAAGTTTGTTAGCAGAAAAGAATAAGGAGAAAAAAACCTGTAAAAAAAGCCTGCCCTCCCCCCACCAAAAAAAAAAAAAAAATCATCCACAACAACTAGGGACTGGTAAGATGCAATATATAAAGATTTAGTTTTGCAGTTTAACTACGCGTTAAAGTGTTTTTAAACCTTAAAGGAGAAGTATAGTATAGTATAGCCAAAGCTTTTTTGGCTGTACTTCTCCTGTGGATCACAGGAGTGCAGTTCGTTCTGCACTTCTGTGACTCATTTTTTGTAAGAGCGAGTATACTTGAAGACAATACGGAGCAAATAACAATGAAAAAATGTGATAAACTTTTTCTTCAATACGATGCACCGTATTGAAGAAAAAGTTTATCACATTTTTTCATTGTTATTTGCACCGTATTGTCTTCAAGTACTGTTTTTTGAATATAGCACAGTATTATTTATGAAGGATTATTTATATTTTGTTTATTTGCTCACCTTTAGTATCTTAGGTGATACAATTGAATATTTGTACATTTATTACATTTATTTGAGTAAGCGCCACATTATTCATTTTTCTTTTAAGGCTTATTTACTGCTTATTAAGAATATGTAAATAAATGGATGCCTATTGCTTGACCACAAGATGACTTGAATTTCCTTTGTATATAATTAGTTATTCAGCGTGAACGCTTTACCTTATTTACAATGCTTAGTCATTAATTTTGTAAAGTGAACACTCTATTCCTTTAGTAAACTACCCCATAAAGTTACATATGCCTGACTGGTCTGTGAGTAAGAACTAATGGTTCATATGTCAGTGTTTGACATCCAAAATTAAGATGCAACTTCATCTGTTTTTTTTTTGGGGGGGGGAGATTTCCATTCTGCCGTGGTGACCACTGTCAGTAGTATCTACCCAATAGAAAAGCTCCACTTTAAATCAATTCTTTATTTTTGCACATATATAGTTTTATTTCATGCTATAGAACGGTAATTATTTCTTTCACTTGGTTAATCTGGTTTAATCTGGTAGTTCCCAATGCATTCCCTATTGCACTGCACAGTTTTCCCAGAGATAAGGTCACTATTTAAATAATTAACAACCATGTCCCACTTTCATTTGTCTGCACACATGAAAATGTCTTAATGCAGCAGAAATTCTATTTTTGCCTCTGTTATATTTGTAGCACATCTGCCACTGTGCTACGAATAATCATGAATGGAAATATTAGAAAGGCAGCATGGGTTTGTTTTGGCTTTTCTTGGCTCAATGCAGAATGGTTTGTTAAATTCATTTATAGCCTCATAAATCTATATTTCATCGGACAGTGTATAACCCTTCACAGCCCGGAGCTTTGAAAACTTGCTGTCTACATGGTATAAGGGATAATTACAGTTGCAATGAATAATATTCCCTCTTCCCCAACACAAAGCAACAATTGTCTGACTTTCCTTCACTGTCCCCTTCAATCCATCCCATGCTAAAAGGCGTCCTGGACTTTTAGAATGGATAATCTAGTTCCCATTAAATTAAGAAGCAATTACCATTTCAAAGAGACCCGTCATAGTACTAGATTACAATAGTGTGTATGTTTTGTTTTATATACACAGACTATGGTGTTTTTAATAATATTATGTCTATATTATTTTATATTATTTGTTTCATATTATTTGTATTATTATTTATATATACATTTACAGTATATATATATATATATATATATATATATATATACTGTAAATGTATAATTAAATAATATATAGAGTACATGTGTTCATTCTAAAGCCCAACTCCACACATAATTTAATAACCCCCCCCCCTTTTGATAGAGGTAAGGGATTAGAACATCTGTCCCTCTTCATGAGATTTTTCCTAAAGCTGGCCATAGATTCCTCCATCCACACAAACCAATCCCCCGCTACCGCCTTGAATACACCGATCAGCAGCTGCAGCCACTGATCAACCAAAGTTTTCCGGCATGTCCCTTGACAGAAGTTGATTGAACATTCAACTTCTGTGGAGCAGTGACAGCTACACACACACACACTGATCCAACAGGGACTGGCTGACTTATGATCAACCTATGGCCAGATAGTATTGTTTCTTTATGAAGGGTGTCAGATAAAAAAGGAAGTGAGGGGACACAGGCAGCAGAATAAGAACATTTTCGGGGGGGGGGGGGGGGGGGGCATTTGTCAGATTCTTATTGCCATTCTTGTCCCCAAAGGGAAAATATCCTGTCACTTCCTTTCTTGTTAATGGGTTTTAGACTAAGGCAGGCCATACATTATGCAATTTTCTATCCTTCAACTGCAGGTTGAAGGAAAGAAAGTTGCTTGGTTCTCCCATTAACACAGTCAATGTATATGGGGGGGGGGGGGAGATCTCTCCTGCTGCTCTATTGAATTCCTGATCAATAGATTGACTTTAGTACAATCAGCCTGCCCATAAATGTATGGAAATTTGGACAGTTCCTGCTGACCTAGCTGCATTTAGATCCGTTTATACCCAGCTTAAGAAGGAAGACAGGAGAGAAGGGAGGAGAGGGGAGGAGAAGTAAATGCTCCCTTCATGCTCAAAGCTATTACTCTAATTGCTCAAAATTATTACTCACGGAAAATACAATGTACTTTTTAAAATCTACATATACAATTTTACACATGCTTTGTATAATGTAAAGTGATCTAGTGCTTTGCCAATTCAGGGACAAGTAACAGGTTTGCTTGATAGCCTGCCCTCACCAATACTGATACCCACCTTCCCTGCACACTTCGGGCACCCCATTCACCTGCTGGTGCTCTGAAAAAAAAAAACCCTGTGTAAGATCAAGGTCTGGATCAGAGAATATACAAGGCTAATGAACTCCAGCTACCCCAATCTCTGCATGTTTCGACTTGGTCATTGGGTGCTCAAGTGCCAAGTTTGACACTGCGGGAGGAAAGAAAGAGAGTCCCATGTTCTCCTATACCCTGAAATACTGGGTATTTTTTTACTCTAGCTAATGGGGAGGTGGGGGAGTTTAAAGAGTTATGGCCCGTACACACGATCGGACTTTCCGCCAACAAAACCGTGGATTTTTGTTCGAAGGATGTTGGCTCAAACTTGTCTTGCATACACACGGTCACACAAATGTTGGCCAACAATTACAAACGTGAGAATGTGGTGATGTACAAGACGTACGATCAGCCGAGAAAAAGGAAGTTCAGTAGCCAGTGCGGCGCCTTCTGCTTGTTTCCGAGCATGCGTGAACTTTTGTGCGTCTGACTTGTGTACACACGATCGGAAATTCTGCCAACAAAGTTTTGTTGGCGGAAAATTTGAGAACCTGCTATCAAACATTTGTTGGCGGAAAGTCCGACAGCAATTGTTCGATGGAGCATACACACGGTCGGACTTTCCGCCAACAAGCTCACATCTAACATTTCCTGTCGGAAAATCCGACCGTGTGTACGCGGAATAACTGTTTCCACACATTTAGATTCTCCATTTTTCAACTGAAAATCTGAACCTTGGGTCTATTCACTGTATTTATTGCTCAACACATTTTAAAGCAAAGACCTAACTTTTTACATTTTTAGATTTGCAGCTTACAGATGATCATATAGAATGACCATGTTCACTCATGGCTACACACATTTGCCACACATTTGCCACTTTTCACATGAGGATTTTAGCCTTGAATCATCATTTGCATTTACTGGCATTCACCTTCATTGCTTGCTGCAAGTCCAGGTTATGCATGACAAACAGAAGCAGCTGTAGGATGCAGATACATCTACACAGGCCTTCTTTCACCATGTTATTTTAATTAGGTCCCAATGAAAATACTACTGCCACACTAGAATATTAATAACTTTTCAACAACTCCAGTTTTGCTACCTGGAACATGCCAATATACAGGTAAGTGCAAACAAACAGCTTTATTCAGTAAGAGCAAGAGCAAGAGCAAACGAAATGTGCACAAGAATACAAGAACATTTTAATCATTGGCAAAAAAAGTCATATAAAAACAACCAAAATGCTTTAGGGGCAACCCCTTCTTCAGGGCTCAACACAGGATAAAACCTAGAGATTAGCGACCCACGCGGTCGTTATGGGGCCTGCAGTTGCTATGGGGCCCTCAGCCGGGGCCCGCTGCCGAGTGGGGCCCTCAGCCGGGCCCGCTGCTGAGTGGCCCGGGGCTTCGCATTGGCAAGCTCCTGTCCTGCACAGAAGACAGAACACCGGCGCTATCCCCGTCCCAGCGGCGTGACGTCACTCGGTTGGAGGCGCGATGGGAGGAGCGTCGAGACAAGAGCTACTGCAGCCTGCAACCAAGAGGAGCCAGGCAGCGCCGCAGAGGAGGAACCTCAGTAGAGAGACAGTCAGAGACCATTCTTCACATTTTTTTCACAGGTAAGTAAGCAGCAGTGATTCCATATGGACTGCAGTCTGAAGATTATTAACTGTCTGTGACTGTGATTTTTCTAATATGCAGCATGACGGGGGGAGGGGCACCCTCCCCCCGCCATGCTGCATATTAGAAAAATCACAGACAGTCACAGACAGTTAATGGGGGGTAAATGTCCTGCACAGCTGCACTGGTCATAGTAACTGCTGTATTAATGTCCTGCAGGCTGCACTAGTCACGGTCACTGATGAATGATTCTACTGGTCACAGTCACTGATGAAAGAATTTACTAGTCACGGTCACTGATGAATGAATTTACTAATTACGGTCACTGTTGAATGAATTTACTAGTCACAGTCATTAATGAATGAATTTACTAATCATGGTCACTGATGAATGAATTTGCTAATCACGGTCACCGATGAATGATTTTACTAATCACGGTCACTGATGAATGATTTTACTAGTCACAGACACTGATGAATGAATTTACTAATCACAGTCACTGATGAATGATTTTACTGGTCACGGTCACTGATAAATGAATTTACTAATCACGGTCACTGATGAATGAATTTACTAATCATGGTCACTGATGAATGAATTTTCTAATCACGGTCACTGATGCATGAATTTGCTAATCACGGTCACTGATGAATTAGAAGTACTGTGCCACATGAGTGTGATAATCTGTTGTTCAATGGAATTAGTTATTTTTTTTGTTGGGGGGGGGGCTGTTTGCAGGGGGGGGGCCCATACAACATTTTGCCATGGGGCCCTGTGATTTCTAGTTATGCTCCTGCTAGAGAACACACCGGGGTTGATTTACCAATACTGGAAAGTGCAATATCTGGTGCAGCTGCTTCCAGTTTTTTTTTTGTCAAAGTTTCGCTGAGCAAGCTGAAGTTAGAAGCTGATTGGCTAACATACACAGCTGCACCAGATTTTGCACACTCCAGTTTTAGTAAATTAATCCCAGTGACTTCACAGCTCTATATAAAAACTAGTATTGAACTCTCCACATGCTTAGTAACTGCTGCCAAGTTGTTCCTCCATAAGGAGAGTCCAATACTGGTTCTAATATAGATCTGTGAAGTCATTGTTCCATCCAAGTTTTATCCTATGTTGAGCCCTGATGAAGGGAGATTGGTGTTGCCCCCGAAACAAGTTAGTTGTTTTTATGTGACCTTTTTTCAACAATTAAAATTATCCTTAATTCTTTCATCTGGTTTTGGTCTGGCGCTCCTTTCTGTATTTCTATGTTTGGCTACTGTTGGGTTCCCATCAATGAAAGCCTTACTGTGTTCTGTCTCACTAGAGCATGGTTAAAGTTTTCCTTCATCTGACTACACATGTAAATCTAAAGATTCCCAGCACTTCTTCGAGTACGTTATTCAGTATGAGGACAGTGATGATGGTGTGTAAAGAAGAGTAAGGCTTGGCCATACATGCAAAACTTTCTCTCAATCAGTAATTCATCCATCCATGCTTAACAGTGTGAATGGAGGAATCTCCCCTGACAGTTGTTTTATTTAGACAGCCACAGTACCTATGGCTGTCTGGATACCCTAACAGTGACTGTGTATGATTATCTGCAGTATCTGTTTGACAATTTTAACCCAGCTCCTTTGATTTTTCAGTCGAAGTTTGTTTAGCCAAGTGGTGCCAATATGGCATCCCATGGCTCAACCTTTGTCTGATTTGGCTGATTCAGCAGGCATAGGCAGTTTGAACTTTGGTCGTTCGGCCTGTGAGAAATAGAGAGAAAAATCACTTGATTCCTCCATCCACTCTAAACGCCATCCTATTCAATCCTATTCAAGCAGCCAAAGTTCCTGCAGCTACTAGCTACTTGCACTGTGGAACTGAAAGGGTGCAGTCACTGTTCGGCTGTCAATGTCAATTTTAAAATGCAGGGTTACCTACGGCTCAAATTTCAGCAGAAATCGGCCAAAAATTCAAGTTATCTAAGGAAAGTAAGCTTCAAGTGATTGTAAACCCTCGTTTTTTTTTGTTTTTTTTTTAAATAACAAACATGTCATACTTACCTCCACTGTGTAGTTCGTTTTGCACAGAGTGGCCCCTATCCACCTGTTCTGGGGTCCCCCAGCGGCGCTATCAGTTCCTCCCCACATTGGTAAACCCCCTAGGAGAAGCTCTCTCCCTGGGGGTTTCTGTGCGCGCTCCCGAGTCCAGCATTTGCATCCATAGACACAGAATGCTGGACTCGGCTCCGCCTCCCCTCCGGCGCCCGCGTTATTGGATTTGATTGACAGCAGTGGGAGCCAATGATTGCGCTGCTATCAATCTATCCAATCAAGAGACGAGACAACGGGCAGAGAGGTAGAGCACGTCTCCGCTGAGGGAACGAACGGGCTCAGGTGAGTAAAACGAGGGGGCTGGTCAGTGTCAAAAGTTTTTTCACTTCAATGCATAGGATGCATTAAAGTGAAAAAACACGAGGGTTTACGACCCCTTTAAACCATGGCAATCAGTTAACTTCAGTAAGATCCAGGAAAAATTAACCCTAGCTGCTAGGGGACACAGGGGAAGATTTACTAAAACTGGTGCACTCGGAATCTGGTGCAGCTGTGCATGGTAGCCAATCAGCTTCTAACTTCAGCTTGTTCATTTAAGCTTTGGCAATAAAACCTGGACGCTGATTGGTTTCTATGCAGAGCTGCACCAGGTTTTGCACTGTCCAGTTTTAGTAACTAACCCCTACTGTTCCTTGCATGTTATTCATCGCTGTAGTAAATAAACCAGCAAAACTCGAATCCTAGTACTCTGCTACTACTCAATAGGCATAACAGAACAAAATCTAATCTAGCAATCTCTGAACTATAATCCCATGTCTCCTAGAAAGTTTCTGTGAAGTAATTAAATTTCTAGGAGGATGCATGGTTATTCTGATTAAGGTTTGAGAGAAGACAAGGTCAAATGATTTGCAGAAAGCATGAGAGTAGAAATGAAACTTCTTGATCATCAATGGCAATAGGCCATCCCAGGATTTATACAGTGCCAATTTAAATAGACAGTCGGTGCACAAATAAGTTATATTTTAGTTGTAGGTGCAATATTGTGGGCTAAGTCAGGCCCTGGGTTCTTATATGCCTTGGATGTTCCAATAGTGAGATCTCCCTGTCATAATTCCCAATAAATTCTGCAATAACTCATGCATATAAAAAGCCTAGTACATACATGTTTACGTGTCTGATCTTAATTGCTAGGTGCTCTCATCCCACTGACAGTTCACATTCATCCCATAGGAAAGTCCATGGGTTGTTGATCAGAACATATCTAGCACTTTCAGAAGAAATTCAGTTTTTCCAGGAGATTGCAAAGCATTAACTATAGAGATATCCTATTTAGGACTCATTCAGACTTTAAGCCTGTGTTCACACTATAGCGGTGCAGGGACCAGCACGATACCAGCACAGGTTCCCGCATCGCATCTCTCCTGCAGGCAGTTCACACTGCCCTCTGCAAACTGCTGCGGGTGTCAATACAATGTTAATGACATCCCCAGATTGGTATACAGATTGCAGGGCGAACTGTGGATTCGGACAGGAATCAGATCTCATGGGCATGAACACCCATGTGATCCGATTCCAAAGCGGGAAATAAAAAGTCCCTGCACCTTTTTTATGTGAAGCCAATGTGAGTTCAGCCATACAACAGTATGGCTGAACTCGCATTGCACAGACATCGCATGTGATCGGCACAGCAGTACGCGTGCAAATCACATGAGATGTCTGTGTTCGCTATAGTGTGAACCCAGGCTAACCCAGTGTGTTGCAACATAAGCAGATATATATAGGTTCTGAATTATTTTTTCAGCACAGGGCATCTGCATATTTGCCTTGCTATGCACTGAAATGCATGTGCGTTGCATCCTACTGTAGGTGTGCATTGGGGTGCAATTACTCTTTTTAATTAATGCACATTAGTAAAAATGATTATGTTAAGACTTCAGGTTAAATATTATCTAATGGGTCAACCACTGTGGCAATATTGGCTATTATACCCTGTGTACACCAATTTGCAGGGGGAATGTCAGACCTCTGTAGAGAGACCTCTGCTTCTACACAGAGCGCAAGGGTCCTTCTCTGCAGCATGCTGGCAAAGGGCTTTATTACTTCTAGAGTTCACTATCACAATGTACTTTGTGTAGGTTATGTGATCTAACAGCCATTTTTGTCTCAACAGAATTCCTTATATACTGGGCTACCTGTAGCAATCCATCACTGCCAATGTACCTTTTAAAGTGGTATTAAACCCAAAAACAAAAATGTAATATATTGTAGCTTACCAATCCTTAAATGTGGTGGCTGCATTCAGCTGTTTTCTCCTTTATGTCCATCAGGTGGTCTGGTCAGTGACACATTTCGCGGAAGGTTTACTAAAACCAGAGCTCTCAGAATCTGGTGCAGCTGTGCATGGTGGCCAATGAGCTTCTAACCTCTGCTTGTTCAATTAAGCTTTGACAAAAAAAAAAAAAACCTGGAAGCTGATTGGTATCTATGTAGAGCTGCACCAGATTTTGCATGCTCCGGTTTTAATAAATCTCCCCCTTCCTTACTTAGGGTTTCTACATTCTAGAAGGAGTAGCAACAGAGACACCTTTGGACAGCAGCATTGTCAGTGTGGAGAGAGGGTGATGTTAGATGCACTGTAGAAAAAATGATCCGCACTCCGGTTGTTGCTCTTAAAATTTCTTAATTTTATTGAATAGCCACAGTGAACAAACGCTGATTAAATTGTTCGACGTGTTTCAGCCTAAAAGGCCTTAGTCATAACATGGTTATGACTAAGGCCTTATAGGCTGAAACGCGTCAACTGATTTAATCAGTGTTTGTTAACTGTGGAAATTTTAAGAACAACTGGAGTGCGGATCATTTTTTCTACATTACTCTACTCAGCCAGCCACTGTGGATCGAGCACCTGGGAGCTCTGCTATCTATGTGGTGTATGGGTAGTAGCACTGACTTTTCTGTTTATACTGATGTTAGATGTACTAGCAGATTTAGGTGGACTTGACTAATAAATTAAAGCTGAACTCCAGTTAAAGCATTATAAGCAGTTACAGCAACAGTTTTATTTCCTTTTGGGATAAAGGTTTTACATACATGAATAAAAGCTGATCATTGTAAGCATCCCTGTCAGTGTTAATAGTTTGTCTCAACCCTCTAACTGTCACTTTTGCTGGACAGCTTGCACTGTTAAAGGAAGTTGAAAAATAATGGACTTACTGAGCAGCTCTTCAGGTGAAAATAAAAAATAAATAATAATAAGCTGAAAATAAAAAAGAAGACTAAAAAAACAATGCAATCACCACATGTAAGAATTTGTATACTGCAATATATTTGTATTTAATAACAATTTAAATAGCATTAGGAACAATGCTCAATAGTAAACTAGTAACTGATAACACTGGTTTGTGTAATAATGGTACACATACACATTAGATGACAATCTCATGTCAATAGAAATTGACCCGTTCTGGCTAGCCACTGTGAAAACAACACATTTGGATAGAAAAATTCCTGTTCACTATTTTTCCTTTGTCTCCTCCCTATAGCATTAACTATGACACTTTGGCAAACAAAGCTTATATATGTACGCCCAGCGGCCGAAGACTGTGCCTGCGGGTGGTTATCTTGTGTATGCACATCCAATCGCCCTTGTAATTCTATAGCTTAAGGCAAAGAGAAAGGTATATTACACAGGATTTCATAACCACAAATTAGCATTCAGCTTTCATTGATCTTCCTGTTCTAAACTCAAGGAAAGCAAACATTTTAATTGGCTTTCAGTTACAACATTCAATTTCCCTTTGCCACAATCCTAAACCTTATAGTGGTTAAAGTTTGAGTTCTTTCTTTGGGTTACTTAAGGTAGATCTGAACTCTAACAGCATTTTATTTCCTAAAACACTGGGTAGCAAAAACATTTGCCATATTTTCAATAAAATATTGTTTTTGCAAATTTGTCATCAATTTTTTAATCTCATTGTTGCTGACCTCTTCCAGCCTTTTTCACTTCCTGCCTACACAAACTCGCTCCTACATCTCTAGAACATCATTTCTATGGTGGTGAACCCTGCCAGAGCAATGTGTGACAGCAGGGTTGCTTATAGTCTTAACCAGGGGCGCATGGGACAGGGGGGGCAACATAGGAAAACCCTTGGCACAGATTGACAGGGCATCGTCACTCTAGTGTCCTGATTCAGGAGGTGCCTGAGCCAGGACATTTATGGTAGGATCACCACATATTATTTTAATGAAAGCTGGTGATTTAAATAGATTGAAAAAGATTGAAAACACATTTTTTAAAAATATTAGTTTGCTCAAGCTTATAAAAGATTTTACGGATTGGGCTTACAAATGCTTTTGCCTGCCCAGTAATTAAAAGAATATTGAAATACAATATAAAGAGACAAATCCATTATTTATGTAGTTCAACAGAAAATTTGTAAGTGAGTTATAACTGGCTACTTTGGGTGAAATACGGTAAATAAGACAGATGTTTAATTCTCTGTTTCATAGATAGATAGATAGATAGATAGATAGATAGATAGATAGATAGATAGATAGATAGATAGATAGATAATGTTTATTGATCTACCTGCTCTCAAAGTATCTATCTATCTATCTATCTATCTATCTATCTATCTATCTATCTATCTATCTATCTATCTATCTATCTATCTATCTATCTATCTATCTATCTATCTATCTATCTATCTATCTATCTATCTATCTATCTATCAATTATAGGAAAAGAAAATGAAAACTAACAGATACCAATCTGACTATGATAGATAGATAGATAGATAGATAGATAGATAGATAGATAGATAGATAGATAGATAGATAGATAGATAGATAGATAATGGTATGTCTATTCATCTACCTGCTGCCACAGTATCTATCTATCTATCTATCTATCTATCTATCTATCTATCTATCTATCTATCTATCTATCTATCTATCTATCTATCTATCTATCTATCTATCTATCTATCTATCTATCTATCTATCTATCTATCTATCTATCTATCTATCTACTTATCTATCTATCTATCTATCTATCTATCTACTTATCTATCTAAACTATTACTTATACAAAGAGAAAATGAAAACCAACAGATAACATCTGTTTATTAAGCTATTCAAGTGGTTTTATGTATCTATTTATATCATATTATATGTTCTGCACATAGATAGATAGATAGCTATATAGATAGATTGATAGATAGACAGACAGACGGATAAATAATGGATATCTCTATTGATCAATCTGCCATCAAATTATCTATCTATCTATCTATCTATTGAACGGGATAAAAAGAGATACATAAAATCACTTGAATAGCTTGATAGACAGATTGGTATCTGTTAGTTTTCATTTTCTTTTCCTATAATTAATAGTATAGATAGATAGATAGATAGATAGATAGATAGATAGATAGATAGATAGATAGATAGATAGATAGATAGATAGATAGATAGATAGATAGATAGATAGATAGATAGATGGATCAATATTCTATATATCTATATATCGAGCTATATATCTTAATATCTAATTATGTATCTATCTGTTGGAATTGCATCTACCAGATTCCTATTCTATCTATCTATCTATCTATCTATCTATCTATCTATCTATCTATCTATCTATCTATCTATCTATCTATCTATCTATCTATCTATCTATCTATCTATCTATCTATCTATCTATCTATCTATCTATCTATCTATCTATCTATCTATCTATCCTATTAATTACAGGAAAAGAAAATGAAAACTAACAGATACCAATCTGTCTATCAAACTATTCAAGTGATTTTATGTATCTCTTTTTATCCTGTTCCATAGATAGATAGAAAATTAGATAGACAAATAGATAGATAGATAGATAGATAGATAGATAGATAGATAGATAGATAGATAGATAGATAGATAGATAGATAGATAGATAGATAGATAGATAGATAGATAGATAATTTGATGGCAGATAGATCAATAGATATATCCATTATTTATCTGTCTGTCTGTCTGTCTATCTATCTATCAATCTATCTATCTATTGATATATCTGCTTTTTAGGAATCTCTTTTTTTTCTATTTATCAATGATATGGTAGATACATAAATGGGTATATACACATATAGATTGGTATCTGTTAAGTTTTCATTTCCTCTTCCTGACATAGATAGAATATATAGATAAATAGATAGATGGATAGGTAGAAGAAACAGGCTTAATTCACCAAGTTATATTGATTACTATCTGCCATATTTTCAGCAGTGAGAGATGATGAGTGCTGGAAATAGGAGATGTTATGACAAATAATCCATATGGTAGAGTTTAGTGAATTGAGCCATTAGTGAAATGATAACATCACTCTTTCCTCCTGTCCATTGCACATCATGTACTACTCACTCACATGAGATGATATCCATCAGTCATGACGGAAAATACTGCTCACTCAAAAAAGAAAAAAACATCTATTAAAAAAAGGCTTTAATAAGTAACGTATTTGAAAGAAAAGTGATATGTCCAAATCAGATTATGTTACACTTAAATTCTGGAACAGTACTAGAATCCTCACTGTTTAAACAAAGGTTACCCAACTTTGATTGCATTTTAGAATAGTTTTTAAAGTTAGTTCATTATATCCTAATGTTCCCTGCAGATGTGCACACAGAAATACAAATTACTCTTATTTCCTGCATAACATCCTTCCTCATGTAATAAATAAAAATGAAAAATAATTTAAAGTAACATTATACAGAAAAAAATGTAAAGTACCTTTATGGATATGTTCAGTTTCTTAGCTCATTACGCTTCTGTTTGCAGACATTCATATAGAAGCCAGAAGGTTAGATCAGATCCACACAGTTAAGTCCTCCTCATCTGAGAATTCTAAGGGGAATTTTTGGCCAGGGAAGCTTTATATGATGCAGTTATTATGTCCAGTGGCACTATATAGGCTGTCTGTTTGATGTGTCATAGCCAATGAGGTAACACAAGGGGGCGGGACAATTCTCAGGGTTAGAAAAGCAGAGAGGGCTTTAAGAAAAAAAAAAAAAAAAGTTAAACTTGTCATTCAAAGGAGAAGTGAAGAGAATTAGGGAAAAGGGAGACAGCTAGAGGGCTCATTGTTGTGATGTCTCTATGGGGACAGTTTACATTTATTAGAAGAGTAGCCAACCATTTTTTTTTGCAGAACAAATGAAAAGGATATTTCCATATATTAAAAAAGTGTTGCATTCAGGTAAATAGCAAAAATAATTAATTGTAAGATTAGCCAGCCATTTATTTTTTTTGTAGATCTAATTACGAGGATATGTTAATGTGTAAAAACAAATCAGTTAATAAATAATGAGCTATTAACTATATCCAGTACAAACACTGTGGCTGTTAACCACTTCAGCCCCGGACCATTTGGCTGGCCAAAGACCAGAGCACTTTTTACGATTCGGCACTGCATCCCTTTAACTGAAAATTACGCGGTCGTGCGACGTGGCTCCCCAACAAAATTGACGTCCTTTTTCCCCCACAAATAGAGCTTTCTTTTGGTGGTATTTGATCGCCTCTGCGGTTTTTATTTTTTGCGCTATAAACAAAAAAGAGTGTCAATTTTGAAAAAAACGTAATATTTTTTACTTTTTGCAATAATAAATATCCCCCCAAAATATAGAAAAAAAACATTTTTTTCCTCAGTTTAGGCCTATATGTATTCTTCTACATATTTTTGGTAAAAAAAAAAAAAAAACCCAATAAGCATATATTGATTGGTTTGTGCAAAAGTTATAGCGTCTACAAAATAGGGGATAGTTTTATGGCTTTTTTATTATTAATATTTTTTTTACCAGTAATGGCTGCGATCTGCGATTTTTACCGGGACTGCGACATTGTGGCGGACACGTCGGACAATTTTGACACATTTTTGGGACCATTGGCATTTTTACAGCGCTCAATGCTATAAAATTGCATTGATTACTGTAAAAATGTCACTGGCAGTGAAGGGGTTAACCACTAGAGGTTAAGTGTGTCCTAGTGTGTGTTCTAACTGAAGGGGGAATGGGACTGTGCAGGGGAGATGATTATAATAATTTTGTGATCACTGACAGTTTAATTGAATAACTTTGATTATATTATTACAAAGGAATCTGAAAGTCAGTGGGATATATAATACAGCAAGTAAACATGTTGTACATATTTGTACGTGTTGTACATGTACACTTGATGTGTGGAAAGCAGAAAAAATTGGCATTGTGGTTTGCCATGTATGGGACTGTGTAGCTAAAGACCTGCCAGGTTGCCCATGCTGACCCGTGTCCCCAGTCAAAAACGCTTACAATGGGCAAGTGCGCATCAGAACTGGACGATGAAGCAATGGAAGATAGAAGAAGTCAAGCCGGTGGAGGCAGTGTGACGCATTGGGCAATGTTCTGCTGGGAAACCTTAGGTCCTGCTATTCATGTGAATGTTACTTGACACGTACCACCTAACCAAACATTGTTGATGACCAAGTACATTTTATGAACGTTTCATGTAAACGGCATTTGCTGATGGCAGAGGCCTCTTTCAACAGGATAATGCACCCTGCCACACCGTAAAAATGGTTCAAGAATGGTTTGAGGAACACAAAAACGAGTTTAAGGTGGTGACTTGGCCTCCAAATTCTCCAGATCTCATCTGTACGATGTGCTGCAAAACAAGTTTAATCCATGGAGGCCCCATCTCGCAACTTATAGGACTTCTGCTACTGACAGCTTGGTGCCAGATGCCACAGAGGTCTAGTGGCATCCATGCCTCGATGGGTGAGGGCTGTATTGATAGCAAAAGGGGCTGTTTGGTGGCAAAAGGGGACCTACTCATTAGGTGGGTGGTCATAAAATTATAGCTGATTGGTGTATAAACTGTATACGAGAGAGAGCGAGAGAGAGAGAGAAATGATATACACAGAGTATATACAAATTAGCAAAAAACTGTTTATACAATACAATATTTACTTCATTCAATTTTAGCAGCTTCATCGCTAAATGCAAACTTCAAGTTTTGTGAGCAGAAGAACACTACAGATGAAGCCGGCATCTCTAATTCTCTGTTGGCATCCACAGCAATGAAGGAATTATACCTCAATCAAAGAAAAACCTAAACTGAACTAACTTTTTAACATGTGTGGATTGGGGTCCCTAGCTTACTGGTGAAACAAATTATCCAACATGAAGTACGTGCAGAGATGATATCTTCACTGCTGTGGAGCAGGATGTAGCTCTGCCAGTTGGCAGGGATTTGGGATTGACTAAGCTCTTCAATACTCGTAGTAAAGGGGACACTTGGAACGTACCGCATAAATACAGTTAATATTTGTAGTAGAACGTTTTGGCACCCATGTACACTTTTAACCTTGTATATGCAAAAATCAGATGAATCTAAATGTGTTCTTTGATACCTTACAAGAAAAAAGTATTTAAAACAGGCTTTTCGATTATAGTATAAAACTAATAATAAATGTAATGAAAATATTGCGTTTTTTTATTTTTTCGCTTTTGATTGGCAAAATTTTACTTTTACATGTTTGCTATATTACAAAATAAAAATAATAAATATTATAAATAATATTGTCCTTGGACTTGGACTTGGAAGCAAATCAAACTCGATCAGAGATGGAACTCGATAGGATCCAAAGAGAACAACAGACTCGCCACAGCGTAAAACCAGAGGATCAATTTATTGAATAAAAGTATCACACTTACTCAAGGAGCTTTAAAAACAGCATATAGAATAAAGATATAGCAACACGCCAGTCTCAGCGGGGTTCGCGGCAACGCGGTGGCATCAGCATGTCCCTCCTCCCGACGTGTTTCGTCACAATATGACATCATCCTTGAGTGAGTGCAATACTTTTATTTACTAAATTGATCCTCTGGTTTTACGCTTTGGCGAGTCTGTTTTTCTCTTTGGATCCTATCGAGTTCCATCTCTGATCAAGTTTGATTCCCCTGGGATCCGCTTCCAAGTCCAACAACATCTGTTTCGGCTCCATCGTAGGTGTTCCTGGATGAGAGTTGCTGTCTGTATTCAACTGGTGATTAAAGGCCTATCCAGCTTACTATCTGGTAAGCCTAAAATCTATGTGGTGGAGGGATTGTCGCGTTTGTGAGTCACTGTTACACGGAGAAGACTCTGGAAAGCGATTCTTTTACTTTGAAGAGCGATTCACCCAACTTCAATTTGCACTTTCATTCGTGTACTGACATTTGTTAAGACTCTGAAAAGTGATTCACGCACTTTGAATAGCGATTCACCCTATCACAAAATTAATTTTAATATAATTTGTTGTGTTATTTCATTTTGAGAGGACTCTGAAAGGTTATTCACACATCTTTAAGAGTGGGTCATTCAATTATTTTTCTCACATATGTTTATGATCAAGTGTTATTTATATGTTTATTTTCTTCAGCTTTGGAACATAATGTTATAGACATATCTGAGGACCCTGAAAAGTGATTCACACACTTGGAAGAGCGATTTACAGTTTATTTATTTATTTGTACTTTGGCTGTTTCTTTTCATTTGGAATCCCCCTTATGATTCCTAGCTCAGCTCTTTCAACCCTTTTAATATTTTCTGTATGTATCCTACAGTTGAGCCACTGCTGTTTTTATATTTAGTGCAATAGGTTCTTAGCGAGGTTTGCTCTTTATGTACATAACACTGTATATTTTTAGTGACATTAATTGAACAGAGTAATATATTCCAATGGTAATACAATAGGCTTCCAAATATGGTTATGTATTGGTAAAACATTAAACCCACATTTTTTGGTCTAGGTTGTTTGTTGCTTGTGATCCTGCTCTATTTAAACAGATTTTTTTTTGTATAAGAACATTTCCAGTTTCTCATTGGAGAAAGGAAAAAATAACCTAGAATAAGGATAATAATTAGAAATTGAAAGAGGAAGAAAAAACAAAACAGAGGGGATTAAAAGATAGAGGGAGGTTGGGGGTGTTCAACTAGGGCAGGCATGTCCAAAGTCCAGCCCGCGGGCCAATTGCGGCCCACGCTCCGGTTTAGTACAGCCCCTCTGGTGATTTGGATATATATATCTTTTGTGCCCCCCAGAGCCACAAGAGATATATACCGCATTTATCGGTGCTGCCTCGGAGGGGGCAGGACGAGTGCCGTCAGATTACATACAGGAAAATCTCCTCGGCAGCATCTGTAATAGGAAATCCCATTTCCTGGGCTGCCATTGGATGAATGTTCTGTCTATCATAGGAGGCGGGACTTTGTATTAAAGGGGCTGCCGAGTAAACGGGAGATTCTCCTGTATGTAATCTGTTGGCGCATGTCCCACCCCCTGTCCAATCCGAGGCTGCAGATGGGCATTGATCAGAATGCACTGATTGCAATGGTAAGGCTGCATTCATGGCAATGGTGAAGCTGCATTAATTGCAATGGTGAGGCTGCATTCATGGCAATGGTAAGGCTGCATTGATTGCAATAGAAAGTCTGCATTGATTGCAATTGATTGCATTGATTGCAATGGTGAGGCTGCATTCATGTCAATGGTGAGGCTGCATTCATGGCAATGGTGAGGCTGCATTCATGGCAATGGTGAGGCTGCAGATAGGCACTGATTGGGCTGCATTCATGGGCACTGACCCTTATTTTGCTTCACAGTTCTTTATTTAAATTTAATTTTTTTCCTGAAACTTTCCTCCTAAAATAGCGTGTTATACGATGATAAATATGTTATCCAAAATATGGTATCCAAATAACACGCCTGAGTTCATCCTTAGTGCTGAGTGGCGCTCTGGAATTCGTTGGGGGCCACAAAAGGATATATATATCCAAATAACACGCCCAAGCTCATCTCTTCACCACACACAGCCACAAAGGCAAGAGAATTCTTTTGCGCAGTGTATTAGTGCTTGGATGAATACACTTGGATCGAATTTTAATGGTTCAAAGAATGTCAAGCAAAATGGTCGGCCCTCACGCATGTTCACTTTATCAAATCTGGTCCTCTTTGAAAAAAGTTTGGACACCCCTGAACTAGAACAAGGGATCCATCTATGGCCATGTCCCAAATTGGTGTGGTTTCAATTGGATCAGCAAAGAAGGTCCCTAAATTATTGTCACCCCATGTAGTAATTATATGGGGCATCCATTATATGGCTGTGATGCTAGATTTTCCCTTTGCATTAGTTGGCTGAGTTCAACTATACATTTTTTCATTATTGGGTTAATATTTGTCATCCAGTGTCTTGAAGCCATCACCCTGGCTATACACTAGTAATTGTTTTAATGAACATTCTTACAGATATTCATGCAAACATTCATACAAAAATTCTCTTCGGTACAATTGATGACATGATGAATGTCATTGGAAAGTACTTCAAAAAAGGTTTGCTTTTAACATTGAATTTTGAAACAAATGGATTTTCCCAGATGGAAACCACATTCACTGTTCGAAATTTGTTTGTTCAAGAAGCATTTTCAATCCTTCTCCTTCAAATTTTCTCATCATTGTGGTAGAAAGCAAAGGTTGATTTAACCTCAGTAATGATTTGAAAATCAAATGTTCTTAAAACAGAAATGTTCGAATGAAATTCTACTACCGGTAGTTTATAGTCAGCTTAAAAAAAAAAGAAAAAAAAGTAGAGTCCTTTCTTAAGCTGGCTACACATTAGTAGATTTCCGAACTAACAAAAATTCTGATTAGTACATTTGATAACCTGCAGAATGTCATTTAAAAGTACTTCAAAATTTAATTTGCATTTACATTTGATTTTGGAATGAATGGGCTTTCCTGAACGACAAACACGTTAACTTTAAGAAAATCTTTCATTCAAGAAAAATTTTCCATCCTGTTCCTTCAAATTTTCTTTTAACACCAAATCGTTTGGTGGAGGGGGGGTTATGATGTGGGGTTGTTTTTCAGGGGTTGGGCTTGGCCCCTTAGTTCCAGTGAAGGAAACTCTTAAGGTGTCAGCATACCAAGACATTTTGGACAATTTCATGCTCCCAACTTTTTAGGAACAGTTTGGGGATGGTCCCTTCCTGTTCCAACATGACTGCACACCAGTGTACAAAGCAAGGTCCATAAAGACATGGATGAGCGAGTTTGGAGTGAAGGAACTTGACTGGTCTGCACCTCAACTTAATAGAAAATCTCTGGGATGAATTAGAGTGGCGACTGCAAGCCAGGCCTTCTCCTCCAACATTAGTGCCTGACCTCACAAATGAGCTTCTGGTAGAATGGTCAAACATTCCCATAGACACACTCCTAAACTTTGTGGACAGCCTTCCCAGAGGAGTTGAAGCTGTTATAGCTGCAAAGGGTGGGCCAACTCAATATTGAACCCTACGGGCTAAGACTGGGATGCCATTAAAGTTCATGTGCATGTAAAGGCAAGCGTCTCAATACTTTTGACAAATATATATATATATATATATATATATATATATATATAATCTTTGAGCAAAGGTGTTTCTCTCTTCTATATTCATTGATCAATAGACTTCAAGCAATTATTTAAGATGTGAAGTTTAATTTCAACAGTGCTGTGATTATGAAACATTGACATGCAGTATATTGCTCCACCTTGGGGCACCCATTGCTTGTTATCCATTGATTAATTTGAGTGGTTGACACTTTTTGTTTAAAAATATTTGATGCATACACAGTAGCAGGTCTTAGGCTGCTTTGGGAAAGTTTGGACTGTAATGGCATACTGTCCCTATATAGAGGACGAGCCTACCTCCAAGGTACGCCTACTGTTAAGAATACCCTGTTACCACCTGCTATGCTGCCAACTAAACACAGGAGTACCTACAAAAACCCTTCCTGCTGCAATGATTGAGTCTGGTAAAGCTGAACTCTGGATTGACCAACAAAATTAAATTGCCCTCCCCCCAATATGTAAAATATAATTGTTTTGTCTAGTGGGGATCTAAAAGATTTATGCCCCGTACACACGGTCGGATTTTCTGATGGAAAATGTGTGATAGGACCTTGTTGTTGGAAATTCCGACCGTGTGTAGGCTCCATCACACATTTTCCATCGGATTTTCCGACACACAAAGTTTGAGAGCAGGCTATAAAATTTTCCGACAACAAAATCCTTTGTCGGAATTTCCGATCGTGTGTACACAAATCCGACGCACAAAGTGCCATGCATGCTCAGAATAAATAAAGAGATGAAAGCTATTGGCTACTGCCCCGTTTATAGTCCCGACGTACGTGTTTTACGTCACTGCGTTCAGAATGATCGGATTTTCCGACAACTTTGTGTGACCGTGTGTATGCAACATAAGTTTGAGCCAACATCCGTCAGAAAAAATCCTAGGATTTTGTTGTTGGAATGTCCGATCAATGTCCGACCATGTGTACGGGGCATAACACCTACAGCTGGCCCACTGGTCTTCTTCTCTCCAGCGGCAGAATATAGGCAGACCCCTGATGTCATTAGGCACAATGCAGAACCAGAAGAGGCCGCTGTCCTGCATTTTACATGATGATATTAGCAATCAGCGTTACAATGCAACCAGGGAAGAAGAATGGCTTTGAGGGACCAGACATCACTACCAGCAGAACCCTGAATTAGATACCTTCTGTTAAATTATCCTAGGAAAAAGAAGCATTATACTGCAGTCTGCATCTACTTGGAGAACATTTACCTTTTGTGGCCAACGCCAAGTTGTGCTTTAAGCTAAGCGATCAGAGTAGCAATCCCACTGCAAAATCCACACTTCTATGAATCTTGGATAGAGAGTCTTCCAGGCTGCCCATAGCGGATGTGTAATTAGCAGATGCCTAACTTTCACCCACTAGCTGATACCAATCTTGTGGCAGGCAAATTCATTTATCTTAGTTTCTAAGAAATTACTCAGACTCCATAGCTTATTTACGGTAATAAGATTATCGTGTGCTCATTCATTCCCTCTGGTTAAGCAGATCCGTACTGGCCAATGACACAGAAAATATACCCTGCAGGCACATTTCTGCTTGCATTTACAATATGTGTGGGAAAACTCTGATGGATGAGTAGTCTGTTCTGTAAACAGGCAGCATTGGATCTTCTGGTCCATTATGTAGACCACGTGAAGTTGGCACTATGGCATTTACATACAAATGATAGTGTGTTAAAGTGATTGTAAACGATCACCTTGTGCTGCCCATTCAGTTTAAATTTGAAACAAAAGGAAAAACATTTATGTATAGATATAAAAAAAACATTATAAATACCTTTTCCCTCCCTTCATATAAGTAATCACATTCCCTCTGCTTTCTCCGTTCTCAGCTGCATAAGAGCTGGGGGAGAAGAAGCAACAGTACACTGAGCTTCCCAGTGAATGGATGTGCAAGGGGGTCGTATCAGGACAAGTCTGGTCATTGGAGGAGAGCGGGCTGAGTTACCAGCATAGCTAGAGAAGTGACCATGGTGTTTTCTCCTGCTAAGTGTGGTCAGTTTTTAAGAGGAAAGCAGAAGGGCTGACAGGAACACCAGGTATTTCACACAAAGGAAGCAACACAAAGAGAACAGGATACTTTTTCATACAAGTACATGGTACAGCAGACACATATCAGGAATATGAAATGCTGGGGTAACAAACGCTTTAAGTACCCTTTCCAATACCCAACACTGTTTATGTAATACTTGAAAAAAATGTCCTTAAAGCAGAACTCAAGCCCCCCAAAAATGAATAGCTGATTAATAAATCAGGTTTTGATGCAATATTTACCTATTTTCCTTTAGTTCAGAGAGTTCAGAGTCCCCCCCCCCCCCCCAAGGTATTTTTATTTTACCACTACATCATTAAATTCACTTCCTATGAGCCCAGGTCATCCTGGACCCACCCCAGCCTGTGACTGGAAAGTGAAAGGAGAAACAACACAGTGATTAGCTCATTTTTCTGTCATTCAGCTGTCTCCTCCTGTCAGCATGCATCTGATTAGGACATGAACTGATTGGCTCCTTGTGCTGCTTCTTCCTCTCACACTCAAGCCCCACTGTACAGGGACTGCAAAAGGCTGATACCAGGTCCAATTCAGATACTTATACTGCTTGCATAAAAAATATATTTAAATATGTAATAATGGTTAGAGAGCTGCATTCATTTGTGTCTTTTATATCTTGCTAGTATTCAGGTTAAAATTATATGTAAACCCAATCATTAACATCTCATATAAGCTTTAACATATTAATGTTATTCTAAAAGTCATTTTTCAGTACTTTTAAATTTGCAACTTTCAATAATATAATTCCTAGTGATCGTCATAAAGGTCCTTGTTCAGGCATTTTCTGTTATAGTGTGACAACACGTTATCCCTGTCTCCTGATTATGCTGTTTTATTGCCATCCTGTCACAAGGGCTTATAATGCAAGCTCCAAGTGGCCATATTAAAACATATTATACAATTATGATCCACTGTTGTTACCACCAGAAAGCCCACTCAGAGAAATGACTTGTAGCCATTGCTGGAGCGCTTGGCAATGAGACTGCAATATATTAGCACCACAGGGATGCAAACATTTTTTTTAAATTTAATTTCCAAGTAAACAAAGTAACAGTTACATCCCAAGAAAACAAATAAAATGTGTGGCAGCACAGTGGCTAAGTGGTTATCACTTCCACCTGGCAGCACTAGGGTCATCGGTTTGAATCTCAATCACAGCACTATCTGTATGGAGTTTGCATGTTCTCTCTGTGCCTGCATGGGGTTCCTCCAAGTACGCTGGTTTCCTCCCACACTCCAAAGACGTGCTGTTAGGTTAATTGGCTCCTGTCTAAAATTGGCCCCAGTATGTAAATGTGACTTAGAGACCTTAGATTGTAAACTCCTTAAAGTAGAAGTAAATTTCCATCTCTTGCTTTTACCCATAATAAGGCTTACCTATAGGTAGTGTAAATATCTCCTAAACGTGCACCGTTTAGGAGATATTTACTGTACATGCAGTCAGTGACATCACTGCGCATGTGCTCTGAAGAAACGGCCACCTGTGCCGTTCCTTCAGAGCCCTGTGCCGTAAACGGTGGCTCCCGCACGCTTGCGTGGAAGTGATGTCATCGCAGCTCTGGCCAGTCACAGAGCCGGAGTCCGCGAACCCGGAAGCAAGACAAGTGAAGATGGGAGCGCCCGCAGCTCTGACATCTCAGCGCTGGAATTAATACCAGCACATTATGATATTGCAGGGTCCAAAAAAACTTCCCGACCGGCGCACGCCGATGTACGTTGGCAGAATGGCACGGCTGGGCGAATGGACTTGCAGGTACGTAAGGCCGGGAGCACCGTGAGTCGAGTCGCGGATCCCACGGACTCGGTCGCCGCGGGGATACCCTCGATCGCCTCACGGAGAGGACGAACGGGGAGATGCTGATGTAAACAGCATCTCCCCGTTCTGCCTAGTGACAAGTGTCACTGATCCCTGTCCCTGTCATCGGGAGCAGTGATCAGTGTAGTGACACATCTAGCCCATCCCCCCTACAGTTAGAATCACTCCCCTAGGACACACTTAACCCCTCCCCGCCCCCTAGTGGTTAACCCCTTCACTGCCAGTGTCATTGACACAGTAATCAGTGCTTTTTTAATCGCACTGATCGCTGTGTAAATGACAATGGTCCCAAAAATGTGTCAAAAATGTCCGATGTGTCCGCCATAACGTCGCAGTCACAATAAAAATCGCTGATCGCCGCCTAGTAAAAAAAAAATATTAATAAAAATGCCATAAAACTATCCCCTATTTTGTAAACGCTATAACTTTTGCGCAAACCAATCAATAAACGCTTATTGCGATTTTTTTTTACCAAAAATATGTAGAATACGATCGGCCTAAACTGAGGTTAAACATTTTTTTTTTTATATATATTTGGGGGATACTTATTATAGCAAAATGTAAAAAATAATGCGTTTTTTTCAAAATTGTCGCTCATATTTTTTTTTAGCGCAAAAAATAAAAATCGCAGAGGCGATCAAATACCACCAAAAGAAAGCTCTGTTTGTGGGGGAAAAAAGGACATCAATTTTGTTTGGGAGACACATCACACGACCGCGCGATTGTCAGTTAAAGCGACGCAGTGCCGAATCGCAAAAAACGCTCTGGTCAGGAAGGGGGTAAAATCTTCCGGGGCTGAAGCGGTTAAGGGTAGGGACTGATGTGAATGTACAATATATATGTAAAGTGCTAGGTAAAATGATGGCGCAATATAAGTACCTGAAATAAAAAGAAATGAAATAAAACAGTGTCAGAACCAATAAAACTTGTTAAATAAAGTGTACTCTGTAACATACATACCAAATACATTTTTAAATGATACTACTGCCTCCTGGATCTCACCATTAGGGAAGGATACTGTAAGCCGTGACTGTGTCCATGGGCCCCAGATTTTACTGAACCTCTCTGCAGAGTGTGCTGAAAATAGTAATAATGACAGTATTTTTTTTTTAAAAAGTTGATCATGATAAAGATTTATATAAATACCGAAAAACGTGGTCCCTAAACAAAAATTGGCCCCAGTATGTAAATGTGACATAATACTGACACCACATCCCTATTACACAATAGAAATCTATTACTAACCAATGCAGGACTTCTAAGATGTTACACATAGAATAATCATGTACAACAATTTTTAAAAATTCAATAAATACATAGTCGAATTTAAAACAACAGTATTCCCACAACGCTGTACAATATTTTTATAAGATATACAACCATATATCAGTGCCCTCAACCATTCCTCTATCCAGATATAATATTCTGAGAGCAATGCATCCTTCCTGATAATGCTGATGGACAGAAGATAGTAGAAAGATGGAACTTTTCTTGACTTGTTTCCCAGAACTTTCTCAGTAGTATGGGGAATATCTATTCCCCAGGCATAAATACGAGAGGCATTTAAGTCAAACCGGGACTTTTGAATTCATATAACAAAAGAACAAATTTCAACTTGTGGAAGCTGCATTTATTTTTCGACATACTCCCCTGCTACATTCATACACGTATCCCAACGTTTAATGAATGCCTGCAAAGCTACGGCATAGAAAGATTTGTCAGTATGCCTCAACCATCCTTAGGACAGCTTGCTTCACTTCGTTATCAGTGCTAAAATGCTGACCTCCGAGGAACTCCTTTAGGGGTCCAATCAGGTGGAAATCACTCGGAGTCAGGTCCGGGCTGTAAGGGTGATGTGGCAATACCTACCAGCCGTGTTGCTGTAATGTGCACGTAGTGCGATGAGCAGTATGCTGGAGAAACACGCTGTTTTTTCCACAGACGCGTATGCACATCACTCAGAACACAACAGTAATGTTCACTGTTGATAGTGGCACCACACACAGGGTAGAAAACCCACATGAATAACGCCACGTTTGTCCCAGAAAACACTTGCCATCACTTTACCTGCAGACGAAATTGTTCGAAATTAATTTGGTGGTGGTGAGTCCGCATGCTTCCACTGTTTTAATGCTCGTTTTGATCCCGGAGTGAAATTATGTGCCCATGGTTTTTGTCACATGTAATGATGCGATCCAGAACATCCTGGCCTTCCCTGTCAAAACGCTCCTTCAATGCAGTTCAGACTTCAACTCTTCTGTGCAGGTCAAAAGCAGAAAGTTGTCTTCAGAAACGCAAATGTTCATGAATAAATGTGTTCACCGTTCCTACAGAAAGATTCGTCTGTTGTGCCATTTCACGACAGGTTATGCGTCGATTATCCAGGATGAGGCATTCCACAGGAATGACTGTTGTAGGCTGGGAACCACCGCGGCGGATCATCACTGATGAACGTACAGCCATCTTTGAAATGTTTACACTAATCAAATGTCTTACTGCGGTTGAGCATCTCATCACCGTAATGTGATATCCGCAGGTTTTATGCCTTGGTTCAAAAGAAACTTCATGACCACACGCTATTCCATGCACGCATTAAGACTGTTGTCTGCCATCTTGATTAACGGCATCTGGACTGGCCCATGACATGTGCGCCTCCTATCAGTAATAGGACACATTTGCCACTTACTACTGCGTGTAGTACCGCCACGCTAGCATCCCTTTTTATGCCTGTAAAATTAAAAGTACCAGTTTGACGTAAACACCCCTCGAATATATGGTGGTATTGCACTATTTTTTTACATATCATCCATAAACAATGTAACTGTATATAAAATGGGTAGAGAAAAGAATCACTCCCTTTAAAATAATTACATGTTGCTTTGCAGGCTGAAATGAAGACAGACACCGTTTTTGCTTTATCCATCTGTATTTACTCAGTGCAACTTATAACATTCAAGTGAAAGCTATAACACCAACGTGGCAAAAAAAAATAAACAGAATCACTGAATTGGAAAAAGGATCACCCCCTCCCAAAAATGACTTGTAAACTTAATCAGGTGTAGCTAATCACCTCTCAATGGCACACAAAGCCATTTGACTTTCAACTGTGGTCAGCTGTGGTCATTTTAATTAGCTCTGCATGAAAAGAGCTTTCCTGGAGCATTTCAGTACCTGATAGTGCAACTAATGCAAACTATCAACTATGGGTGGCAAGGCACTGTCAAAAAAATCTCCAGGATAAAGTTGTAGACAGGCACAAGTCAGGAGATGGATACCAAACATTTTTTTAAAGGCTTTATCAATGGCTAGAAGCACAGTGAATGCTATTATTAAGAAGTAGAAGGTATTTGGTGCAACACAGACCCTCCCTGGATCAGGACGTCGCTCCAAACTGGATGAAAGAGCCAGGAGGAAACTGGTAAGAGAGGCTACCAAGAGGCCTACAGCAACCCTGAAGCAGTTGCAGAAATTTATTACAAAGTGTGGTAATTGTGTGCATGTGACAACAATATCACAAATTCTCCACAAATGTGGCTTGTATGTGAGGGTTGCAAGAAAAAAGCCACTCCTCAAGAAAGGTCACATGCAGTTACGACTGAGCTTTGCCAAAACGCACCTTGAGCTTTCTGAGGCCACATGGAAAAAGGTGTTATGGTCAGACAAGACTAAAATTGAATAATTTGGCCTCAACACCAAACGATATGTCTGGCAGAAATGCAATACAGCTCACAATCCAAATGACACAACAGTGTTTGAAGGAGAAAAGGGTGAATGACCTTGCAAGGCCTAGTCACAGCCTAGACCCCATTAAAAGTCTGTGGAATGACTTGAAGACTGCAGTCCACAAACGGTCACCATCAACTTTAACTGAACTTGAGCAGTTCTGCAAAGAAGAGTGGGCAAATATTGCAAAGTCTAGATGTGCAAAGTTAGTAAAGACATATCCCAACAGACTTAAGGCTGTAATTTAACCACTTAAGGACCAGGCTTGTTTTGGATTTTAGGTGTTTACATGTTTAAAACAGGTTTTTTTGCTAGAAAATTATTTAGAACCCCCAAACATTATATATGGTTTTTCTTCTAACACCCTAGAGAATAAAATGGCGGTCGTTGCAATACTTTTTTTTGCACCGTATTTGCGCAGTGGTCTTAAAAGCGCACTTTTTTTGGAAAAAATTCACTTTTTTGATTAAAAAAAATAAGACAACAGTAAAGTTAGCCCAATTTTTTTTATACTGTGAAATATAATGTTACGCCAAGTAAATTGATACCCTACATGTCACGCTTCAAAATTGTGCCCGCTCGTGGAATGGCGTCAAACTTTTACCCTCAAAAATCTGAATAGGCGATGTTTAAAAAATTCTACAGGTTGCATATTTTGCAGTACAGAGGAGGTCTAGGGCTAGAATTATTGCCCTCGCTCTACCGGTCGCGGCGATACCTCACATGTGTGGTTTGACCACCATTTTCATATGCGGGCGCTACTCAAGTACGCGAGTTAGTCGGGACGGGGGTTTTTAAAAAAAATAAATTTATTTTTATTATTTATTTTACATTATTTTATTTATTTTTACACTGTTTAAAAAAAAAATTGTGTCACTTTTATTCCTATTACAAGGAATGTAAACATCCCTTGTAATAGAAAAAAGCATGACAGGTCCTCTTAAATATGAGATCTAGGGTCAAAAAGACCTCAGATCTCATATTGACACTAAAATGCAATAAAAAAAAAAAAAAGTAATTTAAAAAAATGACATTGAAAAAAATGTGCCTTTAAGAGGCGTGGAGGGAAGTGACGTTTTGACGTCGCTTCCGCCCAGCAGTGTCATGGAGACGAGTGAGCGCCATCTTAGTCTCACTCGTCTCCAGGCACACCACAGAGGAGGACGCGATTGTCTCTGCCACTATCGACGGCTCACGTAAGCGGCGGAGGGCACCGGATCGCGGCGGGAGGGGGGGCCCTCTCCCGCCACCGATAAAAGTGATCTTGCGCACGATATCCCCGTTCAAAGTTTGGACGTACATTGTCGTGCGCTGGTCGGCAAGTGGTTAAGCGAAAGGTGATTCCACAAAATACTGACACAAGGGGGTGATCCTTTTTCCAGCTCAGTGATTCTGTTTTTGTTTTTTGTTTTTTTGTTTTCTGACGTGTTGGTGTTATATCTTTCACTTGGATGTTATATGTTGCACTGAGTAAATACAGAGGTATAAAACAAAGACTGTGCCTGTCCTCACTTCAAGCTGCAAAGCAACAAAATGTGAATATTTTAGAGGGGGTTATTAGTTTCTATACCCACTGTATATGTATGATATGGTGTTAGAAAAAACATATACAGTATCTCACAAAAGGTAGTACACCCCTCACATTTTTGTAAATATTTTATAAGTGAAAATGTCCAAATTTGGGCCTAATTAGCCATTTTGCCTCCCTGGTGTCATGCGACTCGTTAGTCTTACAAGGTCTCAGGTGTGAATGGGGAGCAGGTGTGTTAAATTTTGTGTTATTGCTCTAACTCTCTCATACTGGTCACTGGAAGTTCAACATGGCACCTCATGGCAAAGAACTCTCTGAGGATCTGAAAAAAAGAATTGTTGCTCTACATAAAGATGGCCTAGGCTATAAGAAGATTGCCAAGACCCTGAAACTGAGCTGCAGCACGGTGGCCAAGACCATACAGCGGTTTAGGACAGGTTCCACTCAGAGCAGGCCTCATCATGGTGGACCAAAGAAGTTGAGTGCACGTGCTCAGCGTCATATCCTGAGGTTGTCTTTGGGAAATAGACGTATGAGTGCTGCCAGCATTGCTGCAGAGGTTGAAGGGGTAGGGCGTCGGCCTGTCAGTGCTCAGACCATACGCCGCACATTGCATCAAATTGGTCTGCATGGCTGTCATCCCAGAAGGAAGCCTCTTCTAAAGATGAAGAAGACAAGCAGACTAAGGACATTGATTACTGGAACCATGTCCTGTGGTCTGATGAGACCAAGATAAACTTATTTGGTTCAGATGGTGTCAAGCGTGTGTGGCGGCAACCAGGTGAGGAGTACAAAGACAAGTGTGTCTTGCCTACAGTCAAGCATGGTGGGTGGGAGTGTCGTGGTCTGGGGCTGCACGAGTGCTGCCGGCACTTGGGGGCTGCAGTTCAATGAAGGAACCATGAATGCCAACATGTACTGTGATATACTGAAGCAAAGCATGATATTCTCCCTTCGGAGACTGGGCTGCAGGGCAGTATTCCAACATGATAACGACACCAAACACACCTCCAAGACAACCACTGCCTTGCTAAAGTAGCTGAGGGTAAAGGTGATGGACTGGCCAAGCATTTCTCCAGACCTAAACCCTAATGAGCATCTGTGGGGCATCCTCAAACGGAAGGTGGAGAAGAGCAAGGTATCTAACATCTACCAGCTCCGTGATGTCGGCATGGAGAAGTGGAAGAGGACTCCAGTGGCAACCTGTGAAGCTCTGGTGAACTCCATGCCCAAGAGGGTCAAGGCAGTGCTCACTACTTTACATTGTAGCAAAGTGTCATTTCTTCAGTGTTGTCACGTGAAAAGATATAATAAAATATTTACAAAAATGTGAGGGGTGTACTCACTTTTGTGAGATACTATATATATAATATTATTCACAAATCTGATATATTATGCCTGAAAAGTAATATCCTTGCACTAGTTTTTGATCATGAGCATATTCTGGAAGGAAGAAGTATTGCTCTCCCCAGAACATAATAGCTAGAAATGGTAGAGGGTATTTGTATATGGGTGTACATCTTATCTGAATATTGTACAGCATAGTGAGAGTTCTGTTGTTTTTTATTATGTGATTGTATTTTTTATCCAAAGCGCAGGGTAAACTGAGTTTTTTTTTTTCTAATTTAATGGTATTGTTTTTCACTTATGTACATGGACTATTTTGCAAATCAGGGTTATGCCCACAATGTGTATCTTAATCAAAAAGAATACAGTATATAAATCATGTATATTGTAGAGAAGCAACACTTTTTTAAGTCAGCTTAGCTTCTGCACAAACTATTTCTTCATAATGCCACATGCTCCTGTGTTTATGAGTACATTGAATGACCTACTCATACACACAACCTTCTGGAGATCATGATTTCTTCATGTTTGCCCTCTCGGTGATGTCAAAACAAGTTGAGTGACCAAGCCAATTATCCATTGTCCATTCACGATTGCATCACATGATTTATCATGCAGAGGTTCCCACTGCAAATAGTGCACACATTGAGGATGGAGACCATAGTGTTCTGTGAGTTCAGCTCCTCCCTATATTTTATAGAAGTGAATAAAACCCTCATTGTCTGTTCAAGAGACAAGTCATCAGTCATTTTATCACTGTCCAGACATATACATGGACATATATTAGAAAGTCTGTCAAAATATGTAAGTTGGTCATGCGGTAACACAAGGCCTATATTTGTCTGTGGAATGGTTTTACTCTTCTGGGTGGTGTTGTCTGTCCCTTTTCACTCATAGCCCCCCGGGGCACAACTTTCACCTGCTCATTACTGGTCTCCACAGCAATGGCCACCTACTGAGGGCTTTATTTAAAGTGGGTCTGAAGTCTCTAATTAAAAAACAAGGCAGGCTCCATATTGCAGAAGAGACGTGCAATGTCTCTTCTGCAATAAAATAAACCTAACTGCTTGCCTGCAGTCTTCTGTAGAATATACACTTTGGCATAGATCCTTTGTGCTAGGAAGACCGAACTCATGCGCATACGCAGCAGTGAAATACTTCTGCGCCAGACGATGTTGATGGCCTCATTCGAGCACCTGGAAGAAGCCAAGTAGAAAATGTCGGCACTGGCAAGGGACCTCAGACTGTTGAATGAGAGGTAAGTATTACAGACCTCAGTTCCACTTTAATAAGGCAATCAAACAATATGGAAATAATTAATTGCGACCCTTAATAATAATAACAGGAATATTGTTCTGTCATATGAATCAAGTACTACCTCAGTCCATTTTTTAGACTTGGTTATTGAAAGAAAAGAAAACCAATTTGTATTCAGCACTTACTTCAAATCCACCGATCGGAACGGGTACATACCCACCGATAGTTGCCATCACGCGCCTTGGATCAGATCAATTCCCAAAAGCCAGTTCCTACGATTACGTAGGAACTGCACTGATCTTAACACCTTTAAGATCCAAGCTGCGTCTCTTAAGGATAGGTTCCTAGAGAAGGGGTACAACCCCTCCGATTTGGATAAGGAGATTAATAATGCCAGTCTGATAGACCGCCAATCACTACTTGAGGATAAACCTCGACAAATAAATGAGGACTTTAAATGGTCTTTTTTGACGTCCTTCTCCATCCAACATAAGCATGTCAAAAAAATTTTTGAACACCATTGGGATGTCCTTAAAACTGACAAGGTTTTAGGCCCGCTGTTGCCCGAAACCCCCAAGGTTGTTTTTAGAGGCGTTCCATCCCTTCAAAATAAGTTGGCACCCAATGTTATCAACCCTCCAAGTAAACCTTCCTTTTTTCATAATTTGATCGGTTTCTACCCTTGTAAAAAGTGTTTGGTTTGCCAGTTTAACACCAGTGGTAGGAGGGCGAGTCACAGTTTCTCTTCCACTGTGACCGGCCGTTCCTACGAGATCAAGCGATTCTGCACTTGCGCTACCACAGGTGTTGTTTACCTTTTGACCTGCCCATGTGGTAAACAATATGTGGGACGTACTATTAGATCTTTCACCACACGAGTGTCTGAACATATCAACCTTATCAAAGCAGGTAGCACCAAGCACACCGTACCTCGACACTATAGGGAATTCCATGACAGAAATCCTGAGGGTACGCAGTTTCTTATTATTGATAAATATGTCGCCCCCTGGCGTGGTGGTTCGACCCTCAGGGGTGTCTCCCGCCTTGAGACTTATTGGATTTATGAATTGGGGTCCCACTTTCCGCAAGGAATTAACGTGGAGTGGGACATTAATTCTTTTATCAATCGAGCGTAGTTATCTAGCTTTCAGTCTCTCTTTCATTAAAAAAAATTTCATTAAAAAAATTTTTTTTGAAAAAATTCTTTCCAATTTTTAGTTATTTTTTTACTATGAAATTTATATATCCAATCACCATTATTGGTACCACTATTAAATCTAGATTGACCCATAGATATATTTAGATCAACACTTTATATATTATTGTTAATTTATCTGATATTATGAGTTATCTCTTTTATTCATTTTTCATTATTATAGGGCATATGTCTTTCCTTGTTGAGATTTTGTCAGGTTCATGGTCCATTTGGTCCATAATTATGTACGCGGTGCCCCTCATTGGTGGTGTCACTCCTAAATTTTATTTATTATCTCCAATTATTATTTGGCCATGTTATCACTCTAACCCTTCATGTTATCTAATTTATGTTTTTTAATACCAGTTAAACATCATTTTATTTAATTTCCCCTCTGCTGACACTTGTAGTATAGTCTCAGATCACCATGACCCCCTTACGGTTCTCTTCAGCCTATCAGCGCCCTATTTTTCCATTCCAGGAAGCGTTGTGATGGCTGATATGAGAACGAGGTCTGGTCCTATGAGTGGAGCGCACTGGCGCCGCTGTAACACAGCGGATGACGTCATCGCGCACACGCTGGATCCATTGGTCGGCGCGGGACGGCGCTTTGGCCAATGAGATCTGGCTACATTGAAATAGAGGCTTGGAACGCACTTGGTTCGTTTTTGAACCTGAACACCTAGCGTCCAGCCTTTATTTCTTAATTTTCCAATACAGAATTCATATTTTCTTCTACTAATGATAGCGGTATAATACCGCTTATTGCTTCACTCTGCATATACAGATAGTTAATTATCACTGTCCTGTCTTACCAGGAAGTGATATCAATTACATCACTTCCGGTATCGTGACACCCCCAGTGGGGGTCATTTCTTGTTTAAATAGCGGTGAGGTGGGGGGGCTCCACACCCCAGATGAAGGCTTTGTACGCCGAAACATGTCGGGTGGACCCCTCACGATTACCGCAATTGATTCTATATAAGCTGTTTCTGATCTTCTACCATGTGAGTGTTTTATTTTTACCATTTTAATAAATTGTTGTTTTTAAACGATATCATGCCATGTGAGCTTTTCTTCTCGCATGATTTTTAAAACATCCGCTGGGCCTGTTGGACTGTCTTGGGGACGATCAAAACTGTGGTGAGACCCCTTCCCCACCCCCCCTGTGGAAGCTGAGGATAATTTGACGATTCATCTCGCCAGACCTGGTGGTCATCACGCTTTCTGAGACTTGTAAGACGTATGTCTTTTCAAGTCATCTGTTTCTGGTAAGCCTCTTTTGATGCTCCGGTGATGGTCCTGTCACTTATTTTGATCTTCCACTCATCTGCGATTTCCTCCTTATCCATCTGCCAGAAGTGAACCATTTCGGTTACGTGGAAATCCCAGGAGTTTTTTTCAATTTTTTTGGCACTTTAATTCTTATGGATTTTTTGGTGGTGGTTTTCTATCCCACTATTTTATTATTAATTTAATTGTCAATTTCTTATGGACTATATCATTTGATTTATTACACATGTATGTTTTTTAGACTCATTGTCTGATTTCACAATTTTTTTTTTTCTATATATTTTTTGATTCACGTTATCAATTCACTGTAGTCACTTTTTACGTTATTTGCTTCACCAATTGTTACAACATTGTCTGTGTGTTAAGGTAAAACTGACACATTGTTTATATGTGCACATAGCGCTACACTATATTTTGTATTACTAATCAAACAATATGCAAACTGCAGGAATCCGTAGCAATCGAGCAGCTTTTATTGTTGTGAGATCTGTAAACTAAGAGCAGTTGAAAACTGATTGTTTTGGAAAACTGTGTTGTCATTGCCCTGGGTATCTCCAGTTTTTAGTTTTGGATGGGGTAGAAGAAGGATTAGAACAGTATTAAAAAGAAGCTCCAGGCTCCTTCAGAAAAAAAATAAAAGTTAGCAGCTACAAATGTAACTGACTTTTAATATTAGGGCATTTACCTATCCAAGAATCCAGTGGTGTCCTCACCCAAACCGATTTTTCAATTGGCTATCGGGTGCTGCTGCCGTCATCTTGACTAAGGGAAACCTAGGTTTCCCACTGTGCATGCATGAAGTTCGCTGTGCTTTGTAAATAGGCTGGCTGCGGGGGAAGGAGGGGGGGTGGACTTCCGGCTCAGTTCACTGCGGCAAAACGAGCTGGAAATGGGAGTGGGTACCTGTCAAAACCAGGTACCCGTTCCCCCCTCCCCCCAAAAGATGTCAAACATGGTATCAGAGGAAGGAGGCAGATAAGTGGAGCTTTCCCTTTGCGGTGGAGTTCTGCTTTAACCACTTCAAGTTCAAGCCTATTTCTGACACTTGTTGTTTACAAGTTAAAATCAGTATTTTTTGCTAGAAAACTACTTAGAACCCCCAAATATTACATATATTTTTAAGCAGAGACTCTGGAGAATAAAATCGTTGCAAAATTTATTTCACATGGTATTTGCGCGGTGATCTTTTAAACACAACATTTTTGGAAAAAATACACTTCACTGAATTTTAAAAAACTTAACAGTAAAGTTAGCCAAATTTGTTGTATATTGTGAAAGATGATGTTATGCCAAGTAAATAGATACCAAACATGTTACACTTTAAAATTGCACACACTCGTGGAATGGCAACAAACTATGGTACTTAAAAATCTCCATAGGCGCCGCTTTAACATTTTATAACTGTTACAGAGAAGGTCTTTTACTAGATTTGTTGCTCTCGCTCTAACGATCGTGGTGATACCTCACATGTGTGATTTGAACACTGCTTACATTTGCGGGCGCGACTTATGTATGCGATTTCTTTGGCGCGCAAGCACGCATGGGACAGAGGAGCGCTTTAAAAAAATTTTTTTTTTTCTTATTTTTTTTTTTTTTTTTTTTCTAAATTTACACTGTCTCTTAAAAAAAAAAATTCTGATCACTTTTATGACTTGATTTTCCCACCCACACATTCAAGGTGGATGGGGGAATCCTCCCCACTGTGTCAATTCATTTTAACAGCAGAGAGACTTCCTGCCGTCAGAATACACTGATCAGTGCGGCAGGCTATAGCCTGCCGCGCTGATCAAGAGGAAATTTTCCAGCAAGGTGGTTGTACAGACCTGGATCAGTAGATCGACTATTGTACAACCATAGTGCCCACACATGGATTGAAATTTGTTTACTGAATGCCAAAAAAGAAATTTGTCCTCTCCCTGCTGAACTGTCCGAATTTCGATCCATCTATGACATACTTGCCAACTGTCCCGAATTTCCAGGGACATTCCCGGGATTTAGACCCTTTTCCTGATTTTATTGTGTCCTGGGAAATGTCCCGGGAAATCCGGTTTTCCGGCGCCGCTAGAGGTCCGCGGCCGGTGGAGACGATGTCTTCGCCGGCCACCATTTTTAAGAAGACCAGAAGAAGAACACAGGTGGCTACAATGGAAATTATTCTGCGGTGGCACCGCCCCACCTCCCCAACCCCCCCCACCCCACTGCCGGTTCATCTGTGACCTTTTATAGAAAGGGGTGGGGGTGGGCGGTGCCGCAGCTTAATTTCTATTGTAGCCATGTGGCCGGCTCCGCCTCTATTTTGTTCTCCCTCGGGGAACAGGGAAATCATAATGGCGGCGGAGACACCGCTACAACTGATGTAAGTGGGGCTCGAATGGGGGGACAACTGATGTAAGGGGGGCTCCAATGGGGGGACACCTGATGTAAGGGGGCACCAATGGGGGGACACTTGATGTAAGGGGGTAACAAAAGGGGGATGCCTGATTAAGGGGGGCTCCAATGGGGGGACGCCTGATGTAAGGGGGCTACAATAGGGGGACGCCTGATGTAAGGGGGGCTTCAATCGGGGGTGCCTGATTTAGGGGGGGCAACAATAGGGGGACGCCTGATGTAAGGGGGCCCCAATGGGGGACATCTGATGTAAGGAGGGACTCCGCTCTGGGGGCGTCTGATGTAAGGATGGACTCCGCTGGGGACGCCTGATGTAAGGAGGAAATCCGCTGGGGACACATGATGTAAGGGGGGCTCCAATGGGGGGACAACTGATGTAAGGGGGCTCCAATGGGGGGACGACTGATGTAAGAAGGGCTCCAATGGGGGGAAGCCTGATGTAAGAGGGGCTTCAATAGGGGGATGCCTGATTAAGGGGGGGAACAATAGGGGGGATGCCTGATTAAGGGGGGCTCCAATGGGGAGACACCTAATGTAAGTGGGCTCCAATAGGGGGACACCTGATGTAAGGGGTGCTCCAATGGGAGACACCTGATGTAAGGGGGGCAACAACAGGGGGATGCCTGATTAAGGGTGCTCCAATGAGGGGACACCTGATGTAAGGGGGGGACACCTGATGTAAGGGGGGACATCTGATGTAAGGAGGCTGGGGACGCCTGATGTAAGGAGGGACTCCGCTGGGGACACCGAATGTAAGAAGGGACTCCGCTGGGAATGCCTGATGTAAGGAGGGACTCCGCTGGGAATGTCTGATGGCATCTGGTGGCAGGTGACACGCTCAGGGGTCCCACTGATTCTGCATTATGGTGAGTTGAATGATTTCATTTTATATTACAATGTAATAATAAAAATGATGTGCTTCAATCATCCTGACACCATAACAACCATGGTGGCGGGATGATTGAAGTGCTAACACCAGGTGTTTGGAGTATCTTTATCTGCTGATTTGTTAAACTCTGGAATATATCTCCCTCCCTCCATCCCTCATTCATCTCAGACACTAACCATACCCCTTTTGAGCCATGCCCATTTAAGCCACACCCACTATTTGATTAAACCACGCCCATTTTTGCAGCGATGCGCCACAATTTTATTTTTTGCTATGTCACGCCTACAAACACATGCCCCCGCCCCCTAATTATAATAAGACTCCTTATAATTTTTTTTACAATGTTGGCAACTATGCTATGGGCAGATTTAGGCCTTTAAAGAAACGATGTTGCTAGACCATCATTAATGCTAGATAACTGTGCCCAATAAAGAGGTCACTGGTCACAAACTCATTGGTCACTGTACATTCTATGACATGTTTAGTAAATCCAGTACCATTATACAATAACCAGCAGTCAGTGTAATAAACATAATATATCCAACAAATGTAACAAATTCATGTAAAGCAGAAAAAGAACTTTGCGTCCCAGTTCTCCTCTAAATTATCTACTTTTATGTTTTTTATTCCCAGTTAAGTTTGGTTCTAACCAGTTTTCCATTTGTTCTAGTGTTTGGAATATGTAACCAAGTAATAGGCTTGTAAGGTTTCTTTTGGTATCCAAGCAATATCTGTCACATGAAGTCTCTGTGTCTGCTGCCTTCTGCTTCTATCCAGTTCATTGCATGTACTAATTGGTATCCTAATAGAATTTACGCTTGCATGGTACAATAAATTTCTTCTTGTAGTTGTATGACATTACTTTTTTTTTTTTTTACCACTTCAGAGAACTCTATTGAGAGACTTATTCAACTTTACGTTCATTTAGCTGTCTCCAATTCAGTTTCACATCATTGTGGTATTCCTCCAAAACTTTATTTAATTCCTTCCATTTAAAAGTTAAAAGTAGTCAAAATTAAACCAAAAATAGAAACACAGTTGATAACCCTGTCTAATTTACTAGGTGCTATACTTTCCCTACCTCCATCATCTTTTCCAAATATTTCTCCGAAGCCTTGAAATCTTTCCATCTTCCACAGATACTGTTATATTTTTCAGCTTGCCCTATGTCTCTGCTGCATATATATTTTATATCTGTTTTTTTTCTACACATAACCACTTTTTAGGCATCAGCCCTTTTGTGGCATCTAACAGTATTGGACTCAATGTTTTCCTAGAATGCTTTTTTGAATCTTTTGTGTCATGTAACAAACACGTCTGTTAGTTATTCATTATCTTTTCACCAGTTATCTCTCCTATATAGTCCTGAATTTCCTACCAATAATCTTTTATTTTTGGGCAATCCCACCAGATATGTGTCAATGTACCGATCTGTTTACATTCCCTCCAACAATGTGGGGTTTTTCCTACTGGTATTTATGGATTTTATTTGGTGTTATGTACCATCTTACCAAAAACTTGTAGTTCATGCCTATTGTATTTATATCTGTTGCATAATTATATACTGCTCCTATCATTCCCTCTACTTGTTGTTCATCTTTTTTCATGCTGATTTCTTTTTCCCATTTACCTTTATAGGGGGGCAACCCTTGTCCGTCTAGGTCTGTATGACATTGCTGAGCTTAAAGCTGAACTCCAAATAAATGTAGCCTGTAATCATTAATACATTACTAAACATTTATGTTTTGTTTACTGTAAGCAGTGTCTCTGAATTTGACCTGGTATGGGCTTCCTGCAATCCCTGTGCAGCAGGGCTGGAGTGTGAAATGAAGAAACAGCATAAGGAGCTCATCAGTTTCAAGCATTCTAACAGGAGAAGAGAGCAAAGGGACAGAAAGATGAGTTTAACACTGTGCTGCTTATTTTTTTACTGTCCAGCCACAGGCTGGGGTGGATCCAGGATGACCTGGACTCATAGGAAGTGTGTGGAATGAAGCTGGCCATCAGACTGAGGACCTCTAGTGGCAGTAAAAAGTACTGCGGTGGAAATTTCAGAACTGAAGAAAAATTAGGTTTTGCTATTTTATCTTTTAATGAACTATTCATTTTTATTGTTATTTTTTTGTTGGTGTTCGGCTTTAAATCCCAGCTCCAGACAAAGCTTTTTTGATTGGAAAGAGTAAGTAAATGTTAGACCCTCTGTCTAATTGTTACTTCTGTCTGTGACTATGGTAGGGAAATTAGTCTGTAGGCCTCCTTAAAATTTTTAAAAACCCTGTCAATGAATGTCTCTTATATGCTTCCTTTGAGTTTGTTAAAATACTTTAGTTTTTTAGTCAATATACAGTAGTCTATAGTAAATATACTAAAGAAAGCATTTTGTTTTGTCTGTCCAGTAAATGCAAACAATACCTGCTGATCCTGCCAGAAATCCAGTGCTGTCCTCTGACCTATCCACTCTGCAGAAAAATACAAATTTTTAAATGCTTACCTGCAGTATTTTTACTTTGAAGTTATTATTTTTGTATTCACCTGCAATGTGTCTTTGAATTTGAATAGAGTTTTTTTTACATCTCCAGAAAGAATCAATTTCCTATTACATCCCCGCCCTCTTTGTGCATCATAACACCCATTCCATGGCAGTGTCTAATTACTGCACTGGTACACCTCATGTACATAACCTTTTATATGACTGCTGAAGAGGGGGTGAAGGGAAATATTATAGAGTGACAGCTCTGAGTCTGCTCATTTAAGAATGAGAGTGAGAAAAACACTGATATTGCTCTGTGTTTTACCTTACTTACCTAATGGCTTGTGTCCATCCTTACTGCCATTGCTGTCCATGCCTGTTTACATGCTCATTACAGTTTGCATGCATTGTAGTGTTGCCAACCTCCCACAGAATTTTTTAGTGACAAAACATGTAAAATGTACTGGAGGAGCACATTTTTTATTGACAAACTGAAAAAAATGACAGAACTCTTATTAAAAACTAAGACAACTGATATTTAAACAGTATAAACACAATATAGAAACACTGGCAACCAGTGGCGGCTGGTAAAGTTTTAGGATGGGGGGGCGCCAGACCCTGCCCTTCTATTTTGACCCCTCCCACTTGGCAAAAACGGGTGTGATTTCAAATAGTGGGTGTGACTTAAAAGGGTGTGGCTCTAAGAGGGTGTGGTTAGCGTCTGAGATGAACGAGGGATGGAGGGAGAGGGAGGGAGAGAGGGAGAGAGAGATGGAGGGACAGCAGGCCCAGATCCTACACAACAATAGAAATGTGTATTCCAGAAAGTTTAACAATCAGCAGATAAAGATACTCCAAACACCTGATGTTAGTGCTTCAATCATCCCAGCACCATGGTTGTTATGGTGTCAGGATGATTGAAGCGCATTATTTCTATTATTACATTGTAATATAAAATGAAATTATTCAGCTCACCATAATGCAGAATTAGTGGGAGCCCTGAGTATGTCACCTGCCACATCGCCTGCCACCAGATGCCATCAGGTGCCCCCAGCAGAGTCCGTCCTTACATCAGGTGCCCTCAGCGGAGTCCATCCTTACATCAGGTGCCCCCAGCGGAGTCCGTGCTTACATCAGGTGCCCCCAGCGGAGTCCATCCTTACATCAGGTGCCCCCGGCTGAGTCCGTCCTTACATCAGGGTGCCCACAGCGGAGTCTGTCCTTGCATCAGGTGCCCCCAGCAGAGTCCCTCCTTACATCAGGTGCCCCCAGCAGAGTCCCTCCTTACATCAGGTGCCCCCAGCAGAGTCCCTCCTTACATCAGGTGCCCCCAACAGAGTCCCTCCTTACATAAGGTGCCCCCTGCAGCGGAGCCTTCCTCACATCTGTGTCCCCAGCAGTGGAGTCCTCCTCACATCTGTGTCCCTATCAGTGGAGTCCCCCCTTACAGCCGTGTCCCCATCAGCGGAGCCCCTCCTTACATTTGTGTCCCCATCAGCGGAGTCCCTCCTTACATCTGTGTCCCCATCAGCAGAATCCCTCCTTACATCTGTGTCCCCATCAGTGGAGTCCCTCCTTACATCAGTGTCCCCATCAGCGGAGCCCCTCCTTACATCTGTGTCCCCATCAGCAGAATCCTCCTTACATCTGTGTCCCCATCAGCAAAGCCCCTCCTCACATCTATGTCCCCATCGGCTGAGCCCCTCCTTACATCCGTGTCCCCATCAGCAGAGTCCTCCTTACATCTGTCTGTGTCCCCATCAGCGGAGCCCCCCCTTACATCTGTTACCCCATCAGCAGAGTCCTCCTTATATCTGTGTCCCCATCAGCAAAGCCCCTTCTTACACCTGTGTCCCCATCAGCGGAGCCCCTCCTTACATCTATGTCCCCATCAGCGGAGCCCCTCCTTACATCTGTGTTCCCATCAGTGGAGCCCCTCCTTACATCTGTGTCCCCATCAGTAGAGCAGAGTCCTCTTTTTGTAGCCTGCCGGAAGTGACGTTGTTCTCACACTGAACAAACACTTTCAGTGTCTGATGACACTGAACAAAGCACCCGGCCGTAGTGATACACTACGGGCACCGGGCGGAAGCTGTTCGGCGTGATGGACTGTGTCACAAAGCAGCTCCAAACCCCGCCAATGAAGCGCCTCATCTGCAATCTCGTGATTGCATAGACGTGGCGCTTCCCATAGTGCGCTGTGTCTGGTGCCCGAACACAGTGCACTTAAGGACTTTTTTTTTCTCTTTTTTTTTTCAAGGGCCATGTTTTTTTTTTTATTGTGACTGCCTGCCTGGGGGGGGGGGGGTGCCACTGCTGACAATACCCCTAACATGTAATTTGCCAGGTTTATACATAAAAGTCAACACAGCATGACAAATGATCAGCGCCTGATATTTACAGGCAGTTGTAAAAGATCACTGGTTTTTACAAACTGTCAGTAAATTTACTGATGGTTGGCAACCCTGAATGACAGCTATGTAGATGTGCTGTTTATGGGAGACTTTCCAAGTAATGATTTTATACACAGTTAGCTACATTCATTGTTGACAGGTTGCTTGTAAAGATAGATTTGCGAGTCTTGTAGGCTGTATGTACACTTGATTTAGCATTCAAGCAACATTATATCAACCTGGCTTCACTCTGTGGACCCTTTCACAAAGATGGACTAATCAGGTCCCTCTGTCAGTTTTTCAGGCGGCCCCGATCGGACTATCCATTGCTCTTTATGGAGCAGCAGATGTCAATCAACATGTGTCCGTTGACATCCGCCGACATCTAATCCAATCCTGTCCACTAAAAGCAAACGGATGGGAGTCAATTCCCCATCCGTTTGGCAGATGGGATCAGATGACCGTCGGATGGAAATGGACAGGCGGTCTGTTCCCATCTGACAGCCCATAGAGGACAGTGGGCTGTCCATCGGCAGAGCGGACATGGACCTGTCACCCGCCTGCTCAGTGGGGATCAGTGGAGAGACCCCCTGCTGAGCAGGTGGGTCCGCTGGTGGACTACGCCAGGCCTATCAGAATGGTTTGCTTTTACATACAGACATTCAGCTGCTGGTTCTAACCTCTGTTCTTTCATAGCTGCTTACAAGGTTTATATTTATTACATCTGCCTGTGATTCCAGAATCGCAACAAAATGTGCGACACGCTTGCAATACCGTATTTCTTAATGGCATCCAAAATGCGGTGCAATTTTGCTGCAATTGTCGGCAAGACGCACAAAAATCAAAACAGGCAATGCCAAATGTACCTTGCTCAGTGCCAAAATTTGATAAATACAACTTCTTTGGTGTATTTTTGGAGCAGAGTTAGGTGCATTCATTTTTAACCACTTGACCTCCAGGCCTTTTTCTGACACTTTTGTTTATATGTAAAAATCTGTATTTTTTTCCTATAAGATTAGTTAGAACCCCAAACATTATGATTTTTTTTTAAAGCAGATGCCCTAAAGAATAAATTGGTGGGTTTTGCAGGTATCAGCAATTATTCAAATGTAATTTTTGGGGAGAAAATACACTTTTTTGAATTGTAATGCAAACAAAACACAATACATAACCCAATATATAGTAAAATATAAAAGATGATGTTATGCGGAGTAAACAGATACCAAACATGTTGCGCTTTAATGTGGTGAATGCTGTGCTCCCAGCATTCACTGCTCGTTCCCGCACATGCTCAGTGGCATCCTGGGAAGCCTGAGACTAGCTCCCAGGAGTCTGGGAGAGGCTAGAAACACGCCTACTCCCATGGGAGGAGAACCAGGAAGTGCAAAGAAGAATAGAAAAATAAAAGGTAATTACGGCGATTTAAATTTTTTTAAACGGCATGTCAGCATCTAGGCAAGGAAGAGAATACATACAGATATTGTTCAAAATTTGGGTGGAACTCCGCTTTAAATTGTAAAATCCATAGGTGACGCTTTGCCTTTACAGGTTACCACATTAGACTTACAGAAGAGGTCTAATGCTAGAATTACTGCCCATGATCTGATGTTTGCGGTGATACCTCACATGTGTGGAATGATCACTGTGTGCGTGCAGAATCGACGCTCGCCTTCACCTTTGCACGCAAGCACGGGAGTACAGGGGCACTGTATATAATGTATATATATATTTATTTAATTTTTTTTATTTTTACACTGTTGCTTAATATTGTTTTTATTACTTTTATTGCTATCACAAGGAATGTAAACATCCTTGTGACAGCAATAGGCAAGTGACAGGTACTCTTTATGGCGAGATCTATAAGACCCCAAATCCCTCCTCTGCCCTTAAAGGCATTAAAAACACCATGATCTGTGTTTTTTAATTCCTTTTGATTTTTTTTAAATGACGCCATTGACATCCGGGTACCCTGGAAGTGAGGTCAGGTCATCGCTTCTGGGTTACCACAGAGGAGAGCCGATCCTGGCTTTGTTAGGTGTGCTGGCTGGTCACTCTGGTCTCCCGGTGGGAATAGAGAGCCCGAGCAAGCCGCAAAAGGCAGCAGGAGACGTCCCCTCTCGCTGCTTGTAATAGTAATCCAGTGGCTAGTTAGCCGATAGGATTGCTTTTACATTAGCAATGCATTTGCGGTGCATTAAGCCTTGTTCACAACAGCAAAAAATAAATAAAAAATTGGCATCTCGGGTGCATTTTTAACTCTTCTTTAACCTTCCTAGTGGTATTCCCGAGTGTGGCTCGGGGTGAATTTTCACTACCAAATGCGGTAACCCAGAGCCACACTCGGGATCGCATTGCAGGATCCAGGCAAATTTACTTACCTTGTCCCCAGGATCATGCAATGTCTTCCCGCTGTGTCCGCAGGCTGTGTCCTCTGCCCGATGTACTGTGTGCCAGGCTCCGTTCCTTGCGAGCGTCATAACGCATGCTGGCTGAGCTCAGCGGCAAATTCAAAGAATGCATAAAACATAACACATACAGTACACTGTAATCTGTAAGATTACATTACTGTATCAAATCATTTCACATCCATTTTGTCTCTAGTGCTGTGTCCAGTGCCCTGCCTGCACTTTTTTTATAATATATACTGTTCTTTCTGCCTGGAAACTTGATAATGCCCATGGCATCCAAAAAGCGCCCCTTTACGTCAAAAGTGGTTTTTGACCAGCTATAAAACATCGATAGTAAATAAGAATCGTTTGCATGATTGAGTGATAGTGATTTGTGGGGAAATTTGTCATCAGACACTGAAAGTGAGGACAGTGACAATTCTGCGACTGAGCAAATTTCAGTGTTTTTTAATTGATTACATTATTGAATACATTTTATTATTATTATTATTATATTATTATTTTTGATAATTATTTATAGTTATTTATTATATTATAATTTATGATTTCTTGTTATGAGTTCTTGTTTATCATACCCGGGATGTCTACTAGACTTTTGTTTGGACAGATTTAAGTGTGTTATTACTAAGAATTACAGGCCTACAATATAAAACTACAGATTTTTATGCAAAACAATGTATTGCTTTGAGATGCAAAAATCTGACATAATCATACCGCCAGGGAGGTTAAAGCACGTCAAGCATACATAGGGCATTTATGATGCATTTTTAACGTGCGTTAAATGCACAGCAAACTCAACAAACAACTCTCATTAACGCCATAACCACATTTGTTAAGCATCAGTGTTTTAAACAAGTATGAGCAAGGCCTTAGAGTGCACTCCAAACCAGTTACATTATTCTTATCCACACTGCAGTTAGACCTCTTTCGCACTGGGGCGGTTTTCAGGCGTTTTAGTTCTAGAAATAGCACCTGTAAAGCACCTCCCATTCATTTCAGTGTGACTTTTCACACAAGGGCGGTGCACTTGTGGGGCGTTAGGAAAAGTTCTGCAAGCAGTATCTTTGGCGGTTTGGGAGTGCTGTATACAGCGCTTCCAAAATGCCCTGCCCATTGAAATGAATGGGCAGCGGTTCCAAAGCACCTATAAAGTGCTTCGGAAGCGCCTCAACACAGCCTTTTTAAACCCCTTCTCTGTTGTTGCTAAGGTCCTTCTTGGAGGTGAGTAGAACAGAGAGCCCAAATAACCAAGTGGCTCCTGCGGGGGTAGTGGTACATATGTAAAATCAAAACTTTATTTTGGTATTGGATAGAGCAGGGAATAGTTAAGACCTCATCAAGTGTCCCTTTGAGAAAAATTCTCAATTTCTTGACATACAATAAATAGATAAATGCAGCGCTAGCAACTGTACACACTACAAAATTAATATATATAAATAGGTGCGGATGAACAATTGATAATAACTGAAAACTGTTGCAGCTGCTGCATGAAAAAGTGCTAAAACTTCACATATGTTAAACGAATGAATGCAGCGCTGGCAACTAAACCACACTCGGAAAATAAATATATATCTGTAAAAAATGTTAAATATAAAAAAAAAGGGAGGGATACAAATGCAATCACTAAAATAGTATTATATATAATCAAAAGAGAAAATTGCAACTATTGCTAAAAGTGACATGAAAAACTGAGATGAATGTGCAGATTCCCTGAGAGAAAACCTGCTGATCAGCGATGGCAGGCTTTCAGCCTTTTAGCCTATATAGAACACACTCAGTCACCTGAAATGTTGCAGTTTCTACAGGCAAATAAGATGGAAACTGGATCGTTGCCAATAAGATAGGTGCTTGAGGATAGAGGTCATCATATTCCACCCATCTATTCCACCGTTGACGCGTTTCACCCCTCCTCCAGGGCGTCATCAAAGATGTCTTGATGACACCCTGGAGGAGGGGCGAAACGCGTCAACGCAATCTCCGGCTCACAACCTAACCAGCGACGCTGTTTTCTGTCTTCTGTGGAACGCATGCTATCACAGCAGCGATTGCAGAAGCATTCTGTATGCCTGTTTGCAGCTTCTATCTTAGCGCTGCCATGCGTTCCTGATTATTTACCCTACCGTACTTCACCATGTCTTCTTCCTTTTATCTTTTGGGTTGAATATGATGTCCTCTATCCTCAAGCACCTATCTTATTGGCAACGATCCAGTTTACATCTTATTTGCTTGTAGAAACTGCAACATTTCAGGTGACTGAGTGTGTTCTATATAGGCTGAAAGGCTGAAAGCCTGCCATTGCTGACCAGCGGGATTTCTCTCAGGGAATCTGCACATTCATCTCAGTTTTTCATGTCACTTTTATGTGTGTCTAAATATATTTTTTTAGTCACAGTCACTTTTTGCTAATGCTGCCACTATGTCTCCCTAGATTCTTCTAGTTGCTAGTGTTGTCTATTCCTATGTCACATGTTCCAGTTTAGCACTGCCATAGTTGCAAATTTCTCTTTTGATCATATATAACACTGTTTTAGTGATTGCATTTGTATCCCTCACTTTTTATATATTTAACATTTTTTACAGATATACATTTATTTTCCGAGTGTGGTTCAGTTGCCAGCGCTGCATTTATTCGTTAACAATTCTCAATTTCTGTCCCACTAAAAGGTAAGATGACGTCCTTTGCAAGTGATAGCAAAGAATACATTTTTTTTGGCCTAAATTAAAAATTATGTTAGACTTACCTGCTGTGTGCAATATTATTGCACAGAACAGTCCCTTACCTCCTTTTTTGGAGTCCCCTGCTGGCGCTTTCCGCTCCTACTTCCTTCCTTTCTCCTGAGCCAGGCTATGTGCATCCATGGACACACACAGCGTTGGTAAGCCACAGCCCTGCTCTCTTCTTACAGGATTTGGACTGACAGCAGCAGAAGTCTATGGCTCCCACTGCTCTCAGTGTCTCCTCTGAGAGCAGAAAGAGAGAGGAGTGGTGCTGAAACTAGGACATTACTGGAGCAGTGAAAGGATTCAGGTAAGTGTTTAGGGAGGGGGGTGGTTTTTACAGGTAGTGAGGCAAAAGTTTTTACTTTAGAACCAATTTAAAATGAGGGGAATCCCTTCTTATACAGTTATCACTCAAAAGTTTACCCATTCATGTGCTGTCCTCATGTCCATCTTTTTGTGCACTGGAAACCATGGACACCAGGACAACTAGAGAGTGTAAATCTTGTTAGCAGGAATACAGACAGCCAAAATCCAAACAAAAACAGAAAATTTTTTGGCCTTACACACACTTTAATCTTCCCAGCCGCTTCCTATATCTCTCAGACATTCCAATGACTAAAGCTGACCATACATGGTTTGAATTTCGGCCAATTCCTGTAAATCAGCTGAAATTTGAGACATAAGTGGCCTTGCCAACACCACCCAGCTCAAAAAACTTCAGTTGAGTAAGCAAAAGAGCTGGGTAGAAAAAAGTTGGTTGCACAGTGACTGCAGCCAATCAGCTGCAACCACTGGTGTCAGAGTACAATAGCTGGCAGCAGGAGATTTTATTCACCCGTACTGTTCAGCTTGGATGGAGGAATCTATGGACTTCTTTTGTTCAGCCCACTGGGATGAACAAGAAAAATCTTTGAGTGTACGGTTTATGTGTAAGGCCTGTTGTCAGTCGACAGTGAAAGATTTGTTGATCCATACTATTTAGGGCGCATGGAGGAATCTATGGATTTCTGTCTTTCAGCCTGCTTGGATAAACCAGAAAAATCGTATATGGCCAGCTTTCATTTCCATACCATAGTTTATGTCTCAATAGCCTTCCACAAAGCCACAACAAAGCCTCTCATAGCTACATTGCCTGATAACTAGTTTATTCTACACAATGAAAAATATATAATTTGTTTTGAAATAGCCATCTCAGTTGGGCAGAGCTGGAGTTCCTGATTATGTTACCAAGAAATACAAAAAGCCATCATATCATTTTAACTTTCATCATCCATTTAAACTGAGAGTTTTAGGAGGCAATGGCCTTTAATGCTTAATGCAAGAGGAGATATTTAAATAAAATAATTAGGACTTAAAAAAACATAGAAACTTGATGGTAGAAAAAGACAGAGTAGTCCATGGAGTCTGCCCATTTTTTGTTTTGTTTTGTTTTATTTTTTTTTCATTAACTTTATTGTCTGAGTATAGATGTATGTTTGTTACAAGCATGTTTGAAGCCATTTACTGTTGACTGTCTCACTATCTCAGTTGGAAGTTTATGCCAAGCATCAACTACCATTCCAGTAAAATAATACTTTCTAAGATTTATTTTGAACTTTCCATCCGTTAGTTTGAGGTCATGTGCCCGTGTTCTTGATTTTGGTTTCATATTGAAAAAACTGCCCTCCTGTACCGTATTCACCCCCTTGATGCATTTAAAGGTTTCAGTCATGTCTCCCCTTTTCCTTCTTTCCTCCAGACTGTACATATTACGTTTCTGAAGTCGCTCTCGATATGTTTTATACCCCAAACCTTTCACCATTTTTGTTACCCATCTCTGGACGCATTCTATCTTATCAATATCTTTCTGTAGGTCTCCCGAACTAGACACATTAGTCTAAATAATGTCTTATTATAGGGGAATCAGAATCTCCTTCCTCCTGCTGGTGATCCCTCTAGAGATGCATCCTAAAATTCTATTCGCTTTCCCCACTGCCTGGTCACACTGTTTGCACATTTTGCAATCATCTGAAATAAGTACCCTCAAATCTTTTTATCCTGTAGTGCTGGCCAACACTGTAATCTTAATGTTGTACTCTCTCAAGGTAATCTTTATCCCTATGTGCATTATTTTACATTTAGAAACATTGAACTGCAGTGTCCACTTCTTTGACCAATCTTCCAGCAATGCCAAATCTTTTTCCATGTTACAGTCTTGTCTATATTCCTATCGCACACGTTCCTGGAAAACAAGGCTCATCAATGGTGGGTGTAGCAGAGATTACCAGTTGGATCCTGGATCCATGTGACACATGCCTTAAGAAGGGGTTCTGCATGAGTCCAAAACGTTGCACTTGTCTTTATGTTTTTGATCTCACTGAATAAAAACCTTTGGACAGTGATTGATACACCTCCAGAAATATCAACCCTATTACACACCTTTGCATTATCAGAAAAAATACATACCCTACCCACTAAACTTTCAGTTATATCACTTACAAAGAATAAATGGAACAGAATTCAGTACAGAGCTTATCATCAAGAACAAAGTCCAATGCTAAACCTAACAATGGGGCAATAATTCAAGGTATGGGTCAACTTAAGGACACTGCTAACAATTCGTTAACCACAGAGATCCCACTGAGTTTTCTGGGCAGTGATTGTGTTAGCCCCGCTCGAGCCTTTATTGGTTTCAACACCATGTATACAATAGCATGCTCACATTGTACCATGAAGCTCCAGTAGTCCAGAAGCCTCAGGATATTGCAGCAGACAGAATTGTAAGCTATATCTGGACAATATGTGTCTTCAAGTAGGTTTCTGTATATCAGAGGCTCAAAAAAGGCTTCATTCAGCCAGGCCTGTGTAAGACCCCTTTTATTGGGCTCAGCCTGTCTCTCTTCTTCTAAGGAGTCCTAATTGGCAGTGAGAAAAGAAAAAAGAGTGTTTTGTTACAGCTTCTACTTTCTATAACTCGTTTTTCTTTTAGACGGGTTTCAAACTGAAGAGTTAAATGACCAAAAGAAAAAATGAAGCATGACATTTTTACAAGTAAATTAGAGTAAATATGGCCATAACTGATGAATAAAGGAGACTTTAGAAAAAAAAACGACAGCTTTTGTCACAATTTAATCACTTTTGTTCCAAGGTCTGCCTCTTCCACCCCCCTCCCCACTTCAGAGGGCTAGAAGGCATTTTGTTTTGGATTTGAGACATACAGTATAGTAATATATACATCTTTTTTTGGAATGGTAGGGTTTTGATTTGGTAACAGATATTTTAACCCAATTGTATGTTATACATTTTAGAAAAATGCTAAAATTAGAAATATTTTTTGATTGTTTCCCTATTGCTGATTTTATGTAAGTATTTAGACAACTATTATTATTTAATATATAGGGATAGACCAAGTCAAAAAAAATTGGCGGACTTTGTGGGCACACAATGAGAGGGAGAATTAGTTTAAAAGTATACATTTTATTACAGCATCATTAAAATTACAAAAAAACCCAACATATAAACAACACCCTGTATGGATACAATTACCAGTTACCCAATGATGCAGTTACAGAGGGCTGGATCTAAGGTACAGAGATTGATGTCACAATGCATTGAAAAAGGAGAAACATTTCTGATCCCGCAATGCCTCCAAAAACTTGCTCGGCGACGCGTTTCAGCTTCCTCAGGACAAAAACTGGGTAGGTGCTGGTATATTTAAAAACAAAAAGTGCATATGTAAATATTTAGTATAATATATATCTATATAAGTATAGCTATGACTGTTGTGACATTGCTCCATGAGAAGTAAAAAAAAACCAAACATATAGACATAACATATATGCTTGCCTGGTGAACTTGTGGCTTAGGGTATGGGGGAACCTCACAGAACTAATGGACAACCGAGACAAACGAAAATTCAGATTTTCATATGTGTGACTAGATACACGCATATCCTGTGTTCTATGATAAGTATCACTAGATAAAGCAGAGGCATATGCATTATAGGCTGAGGTTCCACTCTGAAAAAATCCCCAGATCAAAAAAACGGTTTGTGCTAGAGCAACTCTCACCTGGTATGTAGCGGTTATGTGGCAATATATTAGAATATAGGTCACACACAGCAGTGAGTAGTAACAAATTTCCGCTGTAAATGTATTCAATAAATACAGTATCTAAAAGTAGACAAAGTCCATAGTTAGATGTTAACCCTTTAAACAGAATATATATGCTGGCATAGAATACACAAAAGATACACAGAGTATATATGAATGTTACTTACCAACAGTACCTAGAATTGGCCCATGGGTACAAAAAATCGGAATTTTCGTTTGTCTCGGTTGTCTTTTCTTTTAGTTCTGTGAGGTTCTCCCATACCCTACGCCACAAGTTCACCAGGCAAGCATATATGTTGTTATGTCTATATGTTTTTTTTTTTTTTTACTTCTCTTGGAGCAAGGACATAACAGTCATAGCTATACTTATATAGATATATATTATACTAAATATTTACATATGCACTTTTTGTCTGTAAATATACCAGCACCTACCCACTTTTTTCTCCTGAAGAAGCTAATATCTTAGTGAAACGCGTAGACTAGCAAGTTTTTGGAGGCATTACTGGATCAGAAATCTTTCTCCTTCTTTGATACATTATGACATCAATCTCTGTACCTTAGATCCAGCCCTCTGTAACTGCATCATTGGGTAACTGTGTCCATACAGGGTGTTGTTTATATGTTGGTTATATGTTTTTGTCATTTTAATGATGCTGTAATACAATGTATACTTTTTTATTATTTCTCCCTCTCATTATGTGCCCACCAAGTCCGCCAATTTTTTGACTTTGCCAATCCTTATATACCGTATTTATTGGCGTATAACACGCGCCGGCGTATAACACGCACCCCAAGTTTAGGAGGGAATTTTAAGGAAAAAAAACTTTTAGGAGGGAAGTTTAAGGAAAAAAAACTTACATTAAAATGCCCATCAATGCAGCCTTATCTGTCCATCTGCAGCCTTTTCAGTATCAGTGCAGCCTTGCCCCAGTGCAGCCTTGTCAGTGCAGCCTTGTCAGTGCAGCTTTGCCCCAGTGCAGCCTTGCCCCAGTGCAGCCTTGCCCCAGTGAAGCTTTGCCCCAGTGCAGCTTTGTCAGTGCAGGTTTGCCAGTGCAGCTTTGCCCCAGTCCAGCAATGTCAGTGCAGCTTTGTGCACTCGCCGCCGTCATACACAGCCGTGGGTAGATTCAAATATGGCGCCGAGACTGCAAGGATTCGTCAGAGCCGAGATACACATACCCGAGTGTTCTCGGCTTTTTTTTAGCGCCGCTCACAGTCACGCCCAGTCCTGCCCTATGATGGACAGAACACAGATCCAAGGGGCGGGACTGGGCATGACGGCGGCGCCGAAAAAAAGCAGAGAACACTCGGGTATGTGTATCTCGGCTCTGACGAATCCCTGCAGTCTTGGCGCCATATTTGAATCTACCCATGGCTGTGTATGTTGGCGGCGATCGCGGCAATTGCCGCGATCGCTCCGATGACACAAAATCGGCGGGGGTTGGCCTATAACACGCACCCACGATTTCCACCTGATTTTCAGGGGGAAAAAGTGCGTGTTATATGCCGATAAATACGGTATATATTTTGGATGTTGGCATGGTGAGGGTCCTCCCTACCTATTATTATTTAATGTATTGTTTATTACAGGTATTTATATAGCACTGGCAATTTACACAGCTCTTTAAACATTGTACATTAACATCAGTCAATTACTCCAAAACATAATTGACAAAGGCTTCTGAGTACAAGGATATCAACTAAATGCAATGTTACAGTGCCTTGAAAAAGTATTCATACCCTTTGAAATTTTCCACATTTTGTCATGTTACAACCAAAAACGTAAATGTATTTTATTGAGATTTATGTGATAGACCAACACAGAGTGGCACATAATAGTGCAGTGGAAGGAAAATTATAAATGGTTTTCCAAATTTATTACAAATAAATATGTGAAAAGAGTGGCCTGCATTTGTGTTCAGCCCCACTGAATCAATGCTTTGAGAACCACCTTTCGCTGCATTTTAAAGCTGCAAGTCTATTTGGGGATGTCTCTACCAGCTTTGCACATCTAGAGAGGGACATTTTTGCCCATTCTTCTTTGCAGATTATCAATTGGATTTATGTCTGGACGTTGACTAGGCCATTCTAACACATGAATATGCTTAGATCTAAACCATTCTATTGTAGCTCTGGCTTTATGTTTAGGGTCATTGTCCTGCTGGAAGATGAACCTCCTCCCCAGTCTCAAGTCTTCTGCAGACTAACAGGTTTTCTTCTAAGATTGCCCTGTATTTGGCTCCATCCATCTTCCCATCAACTCTGACCAGCTTCCCTGTCCTTGCTGAAGAAAAGCATCCCACAACAGGATGCTGCCACCACCATGTTTCACGGTGGGGATGGTGTGTTTAGAGTTACATAGTTACATAGTTGCATAGTAGTTGAGGCTGAAAAAAGACACAAGTCCATCAAGTCCAACCTATGTGTGTGATTATATGTCAGTATTACATTGTATATCCCTGTATGTTGCGGTCATTCAGGTGCTTATCTAATATTTTTTTGAAACTATTGATGCCCCCCGCTGAGACAACTGCTTGTGGAAGGGGATTCTACATCCTTGCCGGTCTTACAGTAAAGAACCCTCTAAATAGTTTAAGGTTAAACCTCTTTTCTTCTAATTTTAATGAATGGTTACGTGTCTTGTTAAACTCCCTTCCGCAAAAAAGTTTTATCCCTATTGTGGGGTCACCAGTATGGTATTTGCAAATTGAACTCATATCCCCTCTCAAGCTCCTCTTCTCCAGAGAGAACAAGTTCAGTGCTTGCAACCTTTCTTCATAAATAATGTCCTCCAGACCCTTTATTAATTTTGTTGCCCTTCTTTGTACTCGCTCCATTTCCAGTACATCCTTCCTGAGAACTGGTGCCCAGAACTGGACAGCATACTCCAGGTGCGGCCGGACCAGAGTCTTGTAGAGTGGGAGAATGATCGCTTTATCCGTGGAGTTAATTCCTTTTTTAATGCATGCCAATATTCTGTTTGCTTTGTTAGCAGCAGCTTGGCATTGCATGCCATTGCTGAGCCTATAATCTACTAGGACCCCCAGGTCCTTTTCCATCCTAGATTCCCCCAGAGGTTCTCCCCCTAGTGTATAGACATATTTTTGCCACCCAAATGCATTATTTTACATTTTTCTACATTAAACCTCACTTGCCATGTAATTGCCCACCCCATTAATTTGTTCAGATCTTCTCACAATGTTTCCACATCCTGCGGAGATGTTATTGAGCTGATTAGCTTGGTATCCTCTGCAAATACCAAGATTGAACCCTTTACCCCATCCTCCAGGTCATTTATGAACAAATTAAATAGGATTGGTCCCAGCACAGAACCCTGTGGGACCCCACTACCCACCCCTGACCGTTCTGAGTATTCCCTATTTATCACCACCCTCTGAACTCGCCCTTTAAGCCAATTTTTAATCCATGTACTCACCCTATGGTCCATGCCAATGGACCTTATTTTGTACAGTAAACCTTTATGGGGAACTGTGTCAAAGGCTTTTGCAAAATCCAGATACACCACGTCTACGGGCCTTCCTTTATCTAGATGGCAACTCACCTCCTCATAGAAGGTTAATAGATTGGTTTGGCAAGAACGATTCTTCATGAATCCATGCTGATTACTGCTAATAATATTGTTTTCATTACTAAAATCTTGTATATAGTCCCTTATCATCCCCTCCAAGAGCTTGCATACTATTGATGTTAGGCTAACTGGTCTGTAATTCCCAAGGATGTATTTTTGGCCCTTTTTAAATATTGGTGCTACATTGGCTTTTCTCCAATCCGCTGGTACCATTCCAGTCAGTAGACTGTCAGTAAAAATTAGGAACAATAGTCTGGCAATTACTTGACTGACTTCCCTAAGTACCCTTGGGTGCAAGCCATCCAGTCCCGTTGATTTATTAAGGCTAAGTTCCCCAAGTCTAATTCTAATTCTGTCCCCTGTTAGCCATGAGGGTGCTTCCTGTGATGTTTCATGAGGATGAACACTGCAGTTTTGGTTACTGAAGCCACCCGATTCCCTCGTGAAGACTGAGGAGAAGAATAAATTCAATACCTTCGCCATCTCCTCATCCATTGTAACCAGATGTCCTTCCTCAATCTTTATGGGGCCAATATGGTCTGTCCTCCCTTTTTTACTGTTTACATACTTAAAGAATTTCTTGGGGTTTTTTTTGCTCTCCTCCGCTATATGTCTGTCGTGTTCTATCTTAGCCATCCTAATTGTACCCTAACATTTTTTGTTGCATTCTTTTTAAAGTTTGAATGCTGATGATGATACCTCAACCTTGTATTTTTTGAAGGCCTTCTCTTTTGCTTTTATATGCATTTTTACATTGGCGTTAAGCCATCCAGGACTTTTGTTCGCTCTTTTAAATTTATTACCCAATGGGATGCACTGGCTAGTGCCCTTATTTAATATGCTCTTAAAGCTTCCCCTTCTCTTCTCCGTGTTCTTTGTTCCTAAGATTTTATCCCAATTTATATCTTCTAGCAAGGTTCGTAGTTTAGGGAAGTTGGCTCTTTTGAGTGTCAGTGTCTTTGTATTTCCTTTATGTTTCCTATTTGTGTGATTTATACTGAAGCCAATTGACCTGTGATCGCTGTTTCCTACATTTCCCCATATTTCCACATCCGTGATCAGGTCTGTATTGTTGGTAATCAGTAGATCTAGTAACGCTTTATTTCTAGTTGGTGCGTCTACCATCTGACCCATGAAATTGTCCTGCAAGACATTTAGGAACTGGAGAGCCTTAGATGAATGCGTGTTTCCCTCTGCCTAGTCTATGTCTGGATAATTAAAATTCCCCATTATGATAACACTTCCCATGCTGCTAATCCAAATTGTGATAGGAGGTCCAGAGTGATGTGCAGTGTTACTTTTCCGCCACACATAGCGGTTTGCTTTTAGACCAAAAAGTTCAATTTGCCTCATCTGACCAGAGCACCTTCTTCCACATGTTTGCTGTGTCCCCCACATGGCTTCTTGCATACTGCAAACGGGACTTCTTATGGCTTTCTTTCAACGATGGCTTTCTTCTTGCCACTCTTCCATAAAGGCCAGATTTGTGGAGTACCTGACTAATAGTTGTCCTGTGGGCAGATTCTCCCACCTGAGCTGTGTATTTCTTCAGCTCCTCCAGAGTTACCATGGACCTCTTGGCTGCTTCTCTGATTAATGCTCTCCTTGCCCGGCCTGTCAGTTTAGGTGGACGGACATTTCTTGGTAGGTTTCCAGTTGTGCCATAATTCTTATATTTTCGGATGATGGATTGAACAGTCCTCCAAGATGTTCAAAGCTTGGGATATTTTTTTATAACCTAACCTTGCTTTAAACTTCTTCACAACTTTATCCATGACCTGTCTGGTGGGTTCCTTGGCGTTCATGATGCTGTTTGTCCACTAACAAATCTCTAAGGGCTTCACAGAACAGTTGTATTTATACTGAGATTAAATTACACACAGGTGGTTCCACTAGAATGTATTTAGGGGTATCAGAGTAAAGGGGGCTGAATACAAATGCATGCCACACTTTTCACATATTGTTTTGTAAAAAAAATTGAAAACCATTTATCATTTTCCTCCCACTTCACAATTATGTGCCACTTTGTGTTGGTCTATCACATAAAATCCCAATAAAATACATTTATGTTTTTGGTTGTAATGTGACAAAATGTGGAAAATTTCAATGGGTATGAATACTTTTTCAAGGCTCTGTATGTAGCATAGCATCTATTGCTATCCAGGGCTCCATTAAAATCAAAAGCTACGAATACTGTAGCTGCTGACTTTTAATAAACATACACTTACTAGCCCAGGAATCCAATGCTGTCATCTCTCAGGCCAGTTCTTTTCCGGTCTTTAGGTCCCCGACGCCACCATCTTAACTGTGGGAAGCCAGCTGTGGGGTTTATTTACTAAAACTAGAATGTGCAAAAATCTGGTGCACTTGTGCATGGTAACCAATCAGCTTGTAACTTCAGCTTGTTGAGTTAAGGTTTGACAAAAAAAAAACTGGAAGCTGATTGGTTTCTAGGTAGAGCTGAACCAGATTTTGCACTCTCAAGTTTTAGCACATTAACCCATGTGACTTCCTGCCTAGGCAAGAAGAGTGTAAGTGGGAGCAGGTGCTTGCCACAAATAGGTACCTGCTCCCAGAAAATAAACAATGTTTCAATACAGGCACAAGGGGGTGGCGGATCAGCAGAACTTCCTTTTTTAAAGTAATTCTAAACCTTAATTAAAAAAAAAAATAAACATGTTATACTCACCTGCTCTGTGCAATGGTTTTGCACAGAGCAGCCCTGATCCTCTTCTTCTGGGGTTCCCCGCAGGTGCTCTTGGCGCTCCTCCTCTTCGGCAAGTGCCCACCATAGGAAGTTGCTATCTATGGGGGTACTTGTACGAGCTTTATTCAGATCTCCGCTGCCTGTGTCAAAAGACACAGAGAGTGGTGCTCACTCCAGCTCCCTACTCCCTTGTCATAGGATTTGATTGACAGCAGCAGAAGCCAATGGCTGCATCAATCTGCTCTGTGAGGGGGAAGATAGTGGAGTAAGCCACTGCTCTTGAGCACAGCTCTGGATTGAGAATGGGCTGGGGGCGATCCTCAACACAGAAGGTTTTTTACTTTAAGCAGAGAGTGCATTAGGGTAAAAACCTTAGTGCTTTAGAGGCACGTTAAAGTGGTTCTAAAGCCATAAGGTTTTCCACGGTAATGCATTCTATACATTAAGGTGAAAAACCATTTGTGTTGCATCTGCCCCCCAGACCCCCCCCTTTTCCTTACCTGAGCGCATCCGATCCAGCGATGTGCATGAGCACAGCAGCTCCCGTCGCTGTCTCTCTCCTCATTGAACAGATTGATAGAAGCAGGAAGGATTGGCTCCCACTACTGTCAATGAAATCTGGTGACACGGGAGCAGGGGGTGGGGCTGAGTCCTGCTGTCTGTATCATTTGGCGCAGCAACGGGACTCGGGAGCAAGCACGTAGGGTGCCCCCAGGAAAAGCGTCTTTTCCTGGGAGCACCCGATAAAGAGGGGAGGCCTGAAGCGCCTGCAGGGGACCCCAGAAGAAGAGGATTGGGGCTGCAAAACCAATGCACAGAGCAGGTACAGTGCCCTGTATTCATGTTACAACCAAAAACGTAAATGTATTTTATTGGGATTTTATGTGATAGACCAACACAAAGTGACACATAATTATGAAGTTGAAGGAAAATGATAAATGGTTTTCAAAATCTTTTACAAATAAATATCTGAAAAGTGTGGTGTGCATTTGTATTCAGCCCCCTTTATTTTGATACACCTAACTAAAATCTAGTGGAACCAATTGCCTTCAGAAGTCACCTAATTAGGAAAAAAGAGTCCACCTGTGTGTAATTTAATCTCAGTATAAATACAGCTGTCCCATGAAGCCCTCAATGGTTTGTTAGAGAACCTTAGTGAACAAACAGAATCATGAGGGCCAAGGAACTCACCAGACAGGTCAGGGATAAAGTTGTGGAGAAGTTTAAAGCAGGGTTAGGTTATAAAAAAATATCCCAAGCTTTGAACATCTCACGGAGCACTGTTCAATCCATCATCTGAAAATGGAAAGAGCAGGGCTTTTTTTCTCAGAAAATATGTGCAGGAACTCAACCATGCCCGCCACACACACATACCTGCCAAATGGTATCAAATAGTAGCTCTTCTTTCTCCATATAAAACCCCTCCCTCCACTGCCCTCATCTTCCCCCCCTCCTTAAAAGCTCCACCTTCTGTCAAATTTCCTACCTTTGTTGCAATATTAAGCTGAAGCACCTATCCGGCTGTAGTACCTCCCAGCATACTATACTATACTACAGTCACTTGCAAGGGAGATCAAGCAGTAGGAGCATCAACAACTGGTCACCAGGGAAAAAATGGAGACCACAGAGGGTGCAGCCTACCATGCACCCTCTCCTGCCCATGACTGCACTGAGCCCTGGGTACCGGTTCTGTATCTCCCTTGTCCCTGTCTGTCACTCAGTGGCATCTGCGCAGGAGATATGAGCTGTGGTGGGAGCTACCGGGAAATAAGCTATCACTTCTAAATGCAGAAGCTGGACTTCAGTGTTACCAAGTGATAGTGGTGAGCAGGGAGCAGAAGACCTGAGCCAGAGGTGGTGGAACTGAGTTCCCCCTAGTTCCTGCTGAAAAAAAGCCCTGAGAAAGAGTATGGCACAACTGCAAACCTGCCAAGACATAGCCGTCCACCTAAACTAACAGGCCGGGCAAGGAGAGCATTAATTAGACAAGCAGCCAAGAGGCCCATGGTAACTCTGAAGGAGCTGCAGAGATCCACAGCCCAGGTGGGCGAATCTGTCCACAGGACAACTATTAGTCGTGTACTCCACAAACCTGGCCTTTATGGAAGAGCGGCAAAAAGAAAGCCATTGTTGAAAGAAAGCAATAAGAAGTCCTGTTTGCAGTTTGCGAGAAGCCATGTTTGGAACACAGCAAACATGTGGAAGAAGATGCTCTGGTCAGATGAGACCAAAATTGAACTTTTTAGCCTAAAAGCAAAACGCTATGTGTGGCGGAAAACTAACACTGCACATCACACTTAACACATCATGCTGTGGGGATGCTTTTCTTCAGCAGGGACAGGGAAGCTGGTCAGAGTTTATGGGAAGATGAATAGAGTCAAATACAGGGCAATCTTGGAAGAAAACCTGGTGGAGTCTGTAAAAGACTTGAGACTGGGGAGGAGGTTCACCTTCCAGCAGGACAACAATACTAAACATAAAGCCAGAGCTAGAATAGAATGGTTTAGATCAAAGCATATTCATGCGTTAGAATGGCCCAGTCAAAGTCCAGACCTAAATCCAATTGAGAATCTGTGGCAAGATTTTTGCTGTTCTTAGATGCGCTCCATCCAATCTGACAGAGCTTGAGCTATTTTGCAAAGAAGAATGGGCAAAAATGTCACTCTCTAGATGTGCAAAACTGGTAGAGACATCCCCAAATAGACTTGGAGCTGTAATTGCAGCGAAAGGTGGTTCTACAAAGTATTGACTCAGGTGGGCTGAATACAAATGCGCACCACACTTTTCTCAAATTTATTTGTAAAACATTTAAAAAACCATTTATAACTTTCCTTCCACTTCACAATTATGTGCTACTTTGTGTTGGTCTGTCACATAAAATCCCAATTAAATACATTTATGTTTTTGGTTGTAAAATAACAAAATGTGGAAAATTTTAAGGGGTATCAATACTTTTTTGAAGGCACTGTAAGTATGACATGTTTGTTATTTTTATGGAAAAAAAAACACGAACCTTTAGAACCACTTTAAGCGATGTTCTGCTTTTTTTTTTATTAGGTATCAGTTTTTTTTATTAATTTTAATGCCCCGTACACACGGTCAGACTTTGTTCGGACATTCCGACAACAAAATCCATCAGATTTTTTCCGACGGATGTTGGCTCAAACTTGTCTTGCATACACACAATCACACAAAGTTGTCGGAAAATCCGATCATTCTAAACGCGTTAATGTAAAACACGTATGTCGGGACTATAAACGGGGCAGTAGCCAATAGCTTTCATCTCTTTATTTATTCTGAGCATGCGTGGCACTTTGTCCGTCGTATTTGTGTACACACGATTGGAATTTCCGACAACGGATTTTGTGGTCGGAAAATTTTATATCCTGCTCTCAAACTTTGCGTGTCGAAAAATCCTATGGAAAACGCCCGATGGAGCCCACACACGGTCGGAATGTCTGACAACACGCTCCGATCGGACATTTTCCATCGGAAAATCCGACCGTGTGTACGGGGCATAAGTGTTATGTCATGTTTGTAGTGTTTTCTTTCAATGGTGCCACGGATGTGCCCATAGTGTTGTTCAATTCTAAATTGATGTTTTTTATGTTCTGTTATATTTGCAATTTCTGAGAGTTCATAAATAATGAAGTTAAAGTAAACTACATAAGATGTCATGAAAAACCAGTCAAAAGTTTCCTTGCCAGTATGAGTTAGAAAATAATTTTAAAAAAATATGAATATACCGTTCGATTTTCTAGAGATCCAACCAAAGTATTACAAATATAGGATTGTAACGTGTCTGGTGATGTTGGATTCACTGGTCCTACTTGTAAATACCACATTGGATATGTCAGCTTGCGTCCATGGAGCAGATTACCACACACTGAGCTCCTGATTGGGTATCATGCTTGCAGGAATACTGTTGGTGTTTATTAGTTCACTCAGCTTGTGGATATGAGAAAATGTTGTACATCATGCTGAAAAGACTGATAAGCAGATCATGAACTTGGAATGTTCTTTGCTGTATGTGACATGGTTAAACAACATAAGAGAATGATAGCTGTGAGTAACACAGAGAGTGTTGGCCGCAATTGTCAACATCATAAGAATTGTAAATAAATGACCCAGTTCCCATTATCTGCCGGGTTACCCGGGTCCCCTTTCAAGTGTTTTATACTTCCTACGAAGAAATAAGGGAGTGCAGTGTCAGCAAATGACATCATACTGCAGTCTTATCTCGTTCTTGTTTTTACTAATTGCCAAGTCCTATGTGTCTTTGTGTTTATACTGCGAGACCATCAGACCTCCACTATTTATTTGATCTGTTGTTTGCTATGCAAAATCTCTCTTATGTACGGTATGACAATTGATAGGGTCCGGGAATTGCTCCACATTCAAGGAACTGTTGTTCAAAGGTCGATCTTAGTTAGGGGTTCTCCAGGCTCCAGAAGAGATTACTTATATCCCCTACCTCTTCTATTAGTAAGACCAGGAGCTGCCTTAGTAACTGTGGCAATAAATATGTACTGTGAATGTATATTATTATGAACTAGAATGTTATATACACTATATTACCAAAAGTATTGGAACACCTGCCTTTACATGCACGTGAAGTTTAATGTCATCCCAGTCTTAGTCCATAGTGTTCAAAATTGAGTTGGCCCACCCTCCACCCTTTGTAGCTATAACAGTTTAAACTCTTCTGGGAAGGCTGTTCACAAGGTTTCAGAGTGTATCTATGGGAATGTTTCACCATTCTTCCAGAAGCACATTTGTGAGGTTAGGCACTGATGTGGACAAGAAGGCCTGGCTCGCAGTCTCCACTCTAATTTATTCCAAAGGTGTTCTATTGGGTTAAGGTCAGGACTCTGTGCAGACCAGTCAATTTCCTCCACCCAAAACTCGCTCCATGCCTTTATGGACCTTGCTTTGTGCACTGGTGTGCAGTCATGTTGGAACAGGAAGGGGTCGTCCCCAAACTGGAGACTAGCAAAGCAGAAAGCGAAAGGCGCGCCGATCAAGTGCATTAACACAATATAGTTTATTAATGTAGTGGCATCCCCAAACTGCTCCCACAAAGTTGGAAGCATGAAATTGTCCAAAATGTCTTGGTATGCTGACCCCTAAAGAGTTCCCTTTACTGAAACTAAGGGGCCAGGCCCAACCCCTGAAAAACAACCCCACACCATAATCCCCTCTCCACCAAATGATTTGGACCAGTGCACAAAGCAAGGTCCATAAAGACATGGATGAGCGACTTTGGGTGGAGGAACTTGACATGCCTGCACAGAGTCCTGACCTAAACCCGATAGAACACCTTTGGGATAAATTAGAACGGAGACTGCGAGCCAGGCCTTCTCATCCACAACAGTGCCTGACCTCACAAATGGGCTTCTGGAAGAATGGTCAAACATTCCCAAAGACACACTCCTAAACCTTGTGGACAGTCTTTCCAGAAGAGTTGAAGCTGTTATAGCTGCAAAAGGGTGGGCCAACTCAATAGTGAACCCTACGGACTAAGACTGGGATGCCATTAAAGTTCATGTGTGTGTAAAGGCAGGCGCCCCAATACTTTTGGTAAAGTAGTGTATAATGTATAAAAATATCATCTATAAATACACATTTTTTGGGGGGGTATAGTGAAGAAGGATTACAATCTTTAATGTTTTTATAACCGTGTGCTTATTGGGCATATTTCCCCCCAGTCCCTGTCCCCCTGTCACCAGCACGGGAAGCATATAAAAATCTCTCCACAGATGACACAGCAAAAAACACTTTGTTTTTAGCACAGATGGAAGGATTAGAACCTCTGCCTTGTTATTGATGTCTGCATCCCCATTGCAGAGATTTCCTTGAACATCCTGTCACCATGACACCTTGTGTTTCAGGGTGTCATCAGAACAGGAAAAGAGGTAAAACGTCCCCCACAAAAAACACAAATATCAAGAAAAAACAAAGAGGGGCTCTAATCTTTCTGCACACTATTCAAAAACTAAACAAGGGATGGAAATGGGTTTTAATGAAGACTTCTGGTACTAACACATTCTTAAAAAAACAGGATATCATTTTTAAATAAATAAAGATCACTAAATAACAATTGCCTACATTGTTTGCAACTGCTAAATACCCTTTTCTCATCAGTAGTATATAGCAGTCTTGTGACTTCTATTAGTGTCTGGATAAAGCTTTTAGGAGGAGTTTTCATTCTACTCTACACACCAACCAAAATTTCCTCTGTGCAAATGTATTGGTACATATAAATGCAAATTGACAATGCAAATAGTGTAATCATAAATCATAAAATATTAATGCTTCACTTATACTTTCTCTAGACAATACCTAATTAGATAAATTTATATAAATGTGCAAAATACAAAAAAAGTGCAAACACAACAAAATGTTTAAAACAAGCATTAAAAAATAGCCTGCTGCTCCGTGAGGACATCACATGATGAAACGCGTAGGGAAGGATAGGGACGCTGACCTTGAGTATGGCCTTGGGTTCTGTTTGAACACTGACGTTAGCTGTCATTGCTGGACCAATGAGCTGCATGCTGGAGATTTCCTGCCCCACAGCTGATGTACACAAAGGGAGGGTAGGGGGGGAATGCTCATGACATAGTTGGCCTAATATGGCCACATGGAACCCCTACGACTAAGTACAATCCAGGTGAAACGCATCAGAGGGGCATGGCCAATGAGTGGGGACTGTGGCTGAAGTCAGCTCTATAACTATTTGACTCAGTTAACACACAGAAGTGTTGCCTGAACCGATTTGCCTAAAGAATCCGCTTTCTGTCCTATATGGCTGGGAGGAGAAGCCAGAAGACAAAAGCAAATATTGATTCGCTAATGTCACAAGTACTGCGCCCCACCTTTTTGAAGCTAATTAGAGCCTCAGAGTCCCGCACCCCGCATGGAGATTTGGGGGTGGCACATGGAGATTCGGGGGCGGTGCCCCTGCGCCCCTTATGGACCGGCCGCCGCTGGTTCGAACTGAACCCAAAGTTCATCCCTATTACCTTACGAATCATTGACCTTCAACAATTATCCAGCCAGTAAAGTCTAAAAAGTCTGAACTCCTTGCTGTTTGCTCCAGGTAAACTATGGTCAGGATAAAAAGTCGAGTGCCTGCATCTGTAAAAACAAGTCAGCAATGGCAACTTCCATATTACTATGTTCACAGGCTCCCTTTAAAGCTAGTCACACACAGTCAGATTTTGCTCAGATCTAATCTGTTATATCAGTAGAATTTAGCAACAACTAAGCAGTGTGTGAACTGTGAACCAACTTGTCTGGATTTATGTTGAACGGATTTCCAGGTAGGCCCATGCTCTACATTTTTGTTTATGAATCTTAGATTGTGCAATAAGATTGCAATGTGTGCAGCCAATTTAAAGATGAACTCCTGGCAATAAAACTCTCATTTAAATATATTCCTGAATAGCCACAAAGCATATAAATCCCATTTGTGTGCACCAAATGTCTCTGAAAACCAAGATATTACCATATAAAAGTAGCAATGACATAATCACTGTGCTGCACATTGCGCAGAGAACAGAGCTGTGGGAGGGGCCCAGAAGTGCCACCTACTATAGGCTGCCTGTAGAAAACTACAAGAGGGGGCGGAGACAAGACCAGTCTCCAGATACAAGACCAGATCTAGAAGAAATACACAAAGCACATGGTGAGTAATGTAAGAATATTAATACTTTTTTTTTAGACGCTACTTGCTTATTCTGGAGTTCGGATTTAACCCCTTGCCGACCAGTCGACGTCCTTATACTGCGGCAGGTCGGCACGATCCGGCGAGCCGTCGTAGCTATACGTTGGCTTCTTTAAGCGGGATAGCAGACGTGTGCAAGCGCCCGCTGCACTGCGGGGGTGCTGATGCTTGTGATCGGTGGTTGTGATGACCGACGGCCATGAGCGATCGCGGGCACTAGAGGCAGAACAGGGACGTGTATGTGTAAACACACAAATCCCTGTTCTGTTCTGAGAGGAGATGCAGATTGTGAGTTCCTAATAGCTAGAAACCATGATCTGTCATCTCCTATAGTCAGTCCCCTCCCCCTACAGTTAGAACACACAGTCAGGGAACACAGTTTGTCAATCGTCCCAAAAATGTGTCAAAAATGTCCGATGTGTCTGCCATAATGTTGCAGTCACGATAAAAATCGCAGATCGCCGCCATTACTAGTAAAAAAAAATAATAATAAAAATGCTATAAATCTATCCCCTATTTTGTAGACGCTATAACTTTTGCACAAACCAATCAATATATGCTTATTGCGATTTTTTTTTACCAAAAATATGTAGAAGAATACATATCTGCCTAAACTGAGAAAAAAATGTGCTTTTTAAAAAAAAAAAAAAAAAAAAGGATATTTATTATAGCAAAAAGTACAAAATATTGTGCTTTTTTCAAAATTGACGCTCTTTTTTTGTTTATAGCGTAAAAAAAAAAAATCGCAGAGATGATCAAATACGACCAAAAGAAAGCTCTTTTTGTGGGAAAAAAAAAAAGGATGTCAATTTTGTTTGGGTACAGCGTTGCACGGCCGCGCTATTGTCAGTTAAAGTGACGCAGTGCCGTATCGCAAAAAGTGCTCTGGTCATTGAGCAGCCAAATCTTCCGGGGCTGAAGTGGTTAAGGGGTGTCTTCTGACTTCTGGTTTGTGGGTTGTTACTGAATTCTCTTGATACGCAGAGTTAAGGGGCTTCTACTCCTAATTTAATGCCTTAAAAAGCAGATTATTTGATTATTAACACAGACAAAGAGCCCATAGTTCTGGGATCAAAGGGATCCTAACACAATAAGAATAGTATCTGTGTAGCAATAAACATCTGTGTCATTTGTTTTCACATGCACTTTAGCTGGGAGTTGTTTTTCTTGAAAAAAAAAGGAAAGTTTAAAAACAAAAGGGGAAGTCATTCTGGGTTATGCAGAAAATTAATAGAACTAATCCCAACCCATCATAGGCGAGAGCCTTTTAATCACTAATGCACCTATCCTGCTAATCATGTTGTGTTTATATCATCACACTGCTGACCTATATCAGACACTTGGACACTTATATATATTATATATTATATATATATATATATATATATATATATATATATATATATATATATATATATATATAGACTGAAATCATTTGTTAACCACTTGAGCCCCGGACCATTATGCTGCCTAAGGACCAGAGGTCTTTTTCCAATTTGGCACTGCGTCGCTTTAACTGCTAATTGCGCGGTCATGCAATGCTGTACCCAAACGAAATTTGCGTCCTTTTCTTCCCACAAATAGAGCTTTCTTTTGATGGTATTTGATCACCTCTGCGGTTTTTATTTTTTGCGCTGTAAACGGAAAAAGACCGAAAATTTTGAAAAAAAATGATATTTTCTACTTTTTGTTATAAAAAAAATCCAATAAACTAAATTTTAGTCATACATTTAGGCCAAAATGTATTCGGCCACATGTCTTTGGTAAAAAAAATGTCAATAAGCGTATATTTATTGGTTTGCGCAAAAGTTATAGCGTCTACAAACTAGGGTACATTTTCTGTAATTTACACAGCTTTTAGTTTATGACTGCCTATGTCATTTCTTGAGGTGCTAAAATGGCAGGGCAGTACAAAACCCCCCCAAATGACCCCATTTTGGAAAGTAGACACCCCAAGGAAATTGCTGAGAGGCATGTTGAACCCATTGAATATTTATTTTTTTTGTCCCAAGTGATTGAAAAATGACAAAAAAAAAAAAAAAAAAATATTTACAAAAAGTTGTCACTAAATGATATATTGCTCACACAGGCCATGGGCCTATGTGGAATTGCACCCCAAAATACATTTAGCTGCTTCTCCTGAGTATGGGGATACCACATGTGTGGGACTTTTTGGGAGCCTAGCCACGTACGGGGCCCCGAAAACCAATCACCGCCTTCAGGATTTCTAAGGGTGTAAATTTTTGCTTTCACTCTTCACTGCCTATCACAGTTTCGGAGGCCATGGAATGCCCAGGTGGCACAAAACCCCCCAAAATGACCCCATTTTGGAAAGTAGACACCCCAAGCTATTTGCTGAGAGGCATATTGAGTCCATGGAATATTTTATATTTTGACACAAGTTGCAGGAAAGTGACACTTTTTTTTTTTTTTCATAAAGTTGTCACTAAATGATATATTGCTCACACAGGCCATGGGTATATGTGGAATTGCACCCCAAAATACATTTAGCTGCTTCTCCTGAGTATGGGGATACCACATGTGTGGGACTTTTTGGGAGCCTAGCCGCGTAAGGGACCCCGAAAACCAATCACTGCCTTCAGGATTTCTAAGGGTGAAAATTTTTGATTTCACTCTTTACTGCCTATCACAGTTTCGGAGGCCATGGAATGCCCAGGTGGCACAAAACCCCCCCAAATGACCCCATTTTGGAAAGTAGACACCCCAAGCTATTTGCTGAAAGGCATGGTGAGTATTTTGCAGCTCTCATTTGTTTTTGAAAATGAAGAAAGACAAGAAAAAACATTTTTTTTTTCTTTTTTCAATTTTTAAAACTTTGTGACAAAAAGTGAGGTCTGCAAAATATTTACTATACCTCTCAGCAAATAGCTTGGGGTGTCTACTTTCCAAAATGGGGTCATTTGGGGGGGTTTTGTGCCACCTGGGCATTCCATGGCCTCCGAAACTATGATAGGCAGTGAAGAGTGAAATCAAAAATTCACGCCCTTAGAAAGCCTGAAGGCGGTGCTTGGTTTTCGGGGTCCCGTACGCGGCTAGGCTCCCAAAAAGTCTCACACATGTGGTATCCCCGTGCTCAGGAGAAGCAGCAGAATGTATTTTGGGGTGTAATTTCACATATTCCCATGGAATGTTTGAGCAATATATCATTTAGTGACAACTTTGTGCAAAAAAAAAAAAAAAAAAATTTGTCTCTTTCCCGCAACTTGTGTCGCAATATAAAATATTCCATGGACTCGACATGCCTCTCAGCAAATAGCTTGGGGTGTCTACTTTCCAAAATGGGGTCATTTGGGGGGGTTTTGAACTGTCCTGGCATTTTATGCACAACATTTAGAAGCTTATGTCACACATCACCCACTCTTCTAACCACTTGAAGACAAAGCCCTTTCTGACACTTATTGTTTACATGAAAATGTTTTTTTTTTTTGCAAAAAAATTACTTTGAACCCCTAAACATTATATATTTTTTTAAAGCAAATGCCCTACAGATTAAAATGGTGGGTGTTTCATTTTTTTTTTTCACACAGTAATTGCGCAGCGATTTTTCAAACGCATTTTTTGGGGAAAAAACACACTTTTTTAAATTTTAATGCACTAAAACACGCTATATTGCCCAAATGTTTGATGAAATAAAAAAGATGATCTTAGGCCGAGTACATGGATACCAAACATGACATGCTTTAAAATTGCGCACAAACGTGCGGTGGCAACAAAATAAATACATGTTTAAAAGCCTTCAAAAGCCTTTACAGGTTACCACTTTAGATTTACAGAGGAGGTCTACTGGAAAAATTACTGCACTCGATCTGGCCTTCGCGGCGATACCTCACATGCATGGTGCAATTGCTGTTTACGTTTGACGACAGACCGCCGCTTGCGTTCGCCTTAGCGCGAGAGCAGGGGGCGACAGGGGTGTTTTTTTTTTGTTTTGCTTTTTTCTTTATTATTTTTTTGCTTTTTTAATCTTACTTTTAAACTGTTCCTTTCATATTTTTTTTTTAAATCATTTTTATTGTTATCTCGGGGAATGTAAATATCCCCTATGATAGCAATAGGTAGTGACAGGTACTCTTTTTTGAAAAAATTGTGGTCTATTAGACCCTAGATCTCTCCTCTGCCCTCAAAGCATCTGACCACACCAAGATCGGTGTGATAAAATGCTTCCCCAATTTCCCAATGGCGCTATTTACATCCGGCGAAATCTAAGTCATGAAATACTCGTAGCTTCCGGTTTCTTAGGCCATAGAGATGTTTGGAGCCACTCTGGTCTCTGATCAGCTCTATGGTCAGCTGGCTGAATCACCGGCTGCATTCTCAGGTTCCCTGTTGAGACAGGAGAGCCAGAGAAAAACACGGAAGACGGTGGGGGGGGGGCATTCCCTCCCACGGCTTGTAAAAGCAGTCTAGAGGCTAATTAGCTGCTAGGATTGCTTTTACATGAAAGCCGACCGCTGGCTGAAAAGAATGATACCAAGATGATACCTAAACCTGCAGGCATCATTCTGGTATAACCACTCAAAGTCGTGAATGGCGTACCTGAAGACAAAAAAATGGTTAACAATGGTTAACAATAAAGCACAGTAAACAGTAAAGTGTAAATAATTACACACCTGAAAAACAAACATGATAAAACATAATAACAATAACAATAACAATAAAACATTGCAGAATAGAATACAGTAAAAAAGAGCAGAACAATAGAGAGAGAGAATAGAGAGAGAGAGAACAATAAAACAACAACTATTTTTTTTTATTTCATATTTTTTTTTTTTTTTACACTTTTTTTGTAACTAACTTTTATAACGGTAACCGGTTCCAGGTTCGGGTCTCTCAAAATGCGATGGCATCTTGGGAGACCCTGTGAAAGTGTGCCTAGTCTGTGCAATGCTGTACCCTACGCTAATAGTCAACTAGTGCATGGTAGCGTTCAAAACATTCACCAATGCAAAGACCAGGATTGTCAGGACAGGAGGGACAATAATAGCGGGTGTCACGCCTATATCCGCGCTTGCTGCAGACACGACATCTTTTTTGGGGGGGTTCGTTGGGTAGGGGTACTCGGGAGGACATAAAAATGCCTCTCATGCAGCCGACTGCATTTGGTTGGGGATGTGAATGGGGGAAGTACGAGCGCTGCAGAAGCGGTGGGTTCCCAATTAGGATTGGCGAATGCAGCAGGAAGGGCATTATGGGCACGACGGGCCTGTGTTTGTCTTTTTGGTGGCAGCGGGACACTACTTGTGCTTGCCATCTCGCCAGCTTGAACTGCACTTATGGGACTCACCACGTCACCAAGTGTTACTGCAGTGCTGGTTTGACTACGACCGGGGTGTACTAGGCCGCTGGTGCTTGCCAGTTCACCAAAACGCTACCAAAAAACTGTTAGCGATCGCAGGGATCAGGCCTGACTCTGCGAACGCTGCAGTTATGCGTTTTAGTCTTTTGTAAGTGACAGTGATCGATCGATACTGCACTTGGGTGGGCTGGGCCGGGCGGAGGGGCAAAACGCAGGTGCTAGCAGGTATCTGGGCTGATCCCGCTAACACTGCGTTTTTGGGAACCCTAAACTGCTGGTGACGCTAGTATAGATCTGATCGGATCAGATATTGATCCGTTCAGATACTATACCACTAAGGGAGGTGTACGGTGCGTGCGTGGGTGTTAGCGGTACTGGCGCTAACCTGACGCCTGGGGCTGGTGCTTGCCAGTTCACCAAAATGCTACCAAAAAAACTGTTAGCGATCGCAGGGATCAGGCCTGACTCTGCGAACGCTGCAGTTATGCGTTTAGTGTTTTGTAAGTGACAGTGATCGATCGATACTGCACTTGGGTGGGCTGGGCTGGGCCGGGCGGAGGGGCAAAACGCAGGTGCTAGCGGGTATCTGGGCTGATCACGCTAACACTGCGTTTTTGGGAACCCTAAACTGCTGGGGACGCTAGTATAGATCTGATCGGATCAGATATTGATCCGATCAGATACTATACCACTAAGGGAGGCGCATGCTGCGTGCGTGGGTGTTAGCGGTACTGGCGCTAATCTGACGCTGCCTGGGGCGATGCATATCACCGCCGGGCGATCGGGGGGCTAAACCTTTATTCGGTAATAAACGGCGGGTGCCCTGACACTATAAAAAATAAACGAACTAACCAGCGTCAACCGTAACGGTTATACGGTGATCAGTGGTGAAAGGGTTAACTAGGGGGCAATCAAGGGGTTAAAACATTTATTAGGTAGTATATGGGGGTCCCTGACGCTATAAAACGCTGACGGCGAACCTAAATATTTACCTCACTAACTAGCGTCACCAGCGACACTAATACAGCGATCAGAAAAATGGTCGCTTAGCGACACTGGTGACGGGGGGTGATCAAGGGGTTAAAACTTTATTAGGGGGGGTTAGGGGGGTACCCTAGACCTACAGGGGGGTAACAGTAACTGTGCTAACACAGTAACTGTCACAAACTGACACCTAGCAGTAATCAGAAAAAAAAAAAAAAAAAAAAAAAAAAAAAAAACTGCTTGTGTCAGTTTGTGACAGGGGGGGGGGGGGGGGGTGATCGGGGGGGGATCGGTGTGTTTTGTATGCCTGGCATGTTCTACTGTGTGTGTGTGTTGGTGCACTCACTCACATGTCGTCTCTCCTCGGGCCGGAACGGAAACTACCGACCCGAGGGGAGATGACATCACTTCCTTTGCTGCTGTTTAGCATACAGCAGCAAAGGAGTGTTCCCATTGGCCGGCGGCGATCGCGAGGGGGGGGCCACGAACGGATGGCCTCCCCCTCGTCTCTGATCGCCGGGGGACAGAACGGGACCGCCTCGGGCGGCAGGGGGGGGGTCCGATCGGACCCCCCACCCGCGGGAGGCAAATCACGTACATGTACGTGATTTTGCCTGCCCGTGCCGCCTTGCCGACGTACATCGGCGTGAGGCGGTCCTTAAGTGGTTAATTAATACTGATATTTCTTTGTTTTTTGGTGGTGCTTGGAGCACCCACTTGCTGCTTATAATGTAATCCAATCTGGATGTCTTTAGCCACCTTCAGATTTCAGAAGACATCCCTGGCTGTTGGATTACAAGGCAAATGTTTATTGGCTAGATGGGTGTTCATTAAAGTGTTACTAAACCCAGTAATATGAAAATAGTTCATCTGCCCCCCCCCCCCACAGTACCAACAGCTTATACATCTTCTTTTTACATTAAAATACTGCCACTATATACCTTTATGGATGATTTGTATACCACGGTTACATCATAAACTGTAGAATTTCTCCAGTGCTAAGAGTTCAGGAAGGAGGATATTTCCACTGCAGCCTGTATACATGCCCACATGTGTGATGTCAATATATAGTGATCTGGCTATCACTGACAAGTAATGCCGTGTACACACGAGCGGACTTTACAGCAGACTTTGTCCAGGGGACTTTTCAACTGACTTTACGACGGACTTTCCGAATGAATGGACTTGCCTACACACGATCAACCAAAGTCCGACGGATTCGTACGTGATGACGTACGACCGGACTAAAATAAGGAAGTTCATAGCCAGTAGCCAAAAGCTGCCCTAGTGTCAGTTTTTGTCTGTTGGACTAGTCTAGCATACAGACGAGCGGACTTTTCGACTGGACTCGAGTCAGTCGAAAAGATTTGAAACATGTTTCATCTCTAGGTCCGTCGAACTTTTGGGGAAAAAAAGTCCACTGGAGCCCACACACGATCGAATTGTCCAACGGACTGCGGTCCGCAGGACCAAGTATGCTGTAAAGTCCCGTCATGTGTATGCGGCATTACTGTTCTCTCCAGCATAAAAGACACAACTGAGCATGTGCAGGTCGGCTACTCTGCCTGTGTTAGCTGGCCTTCCCCAGATAGACAGTGCAGGAGGGAAGGATCTATGCATATGGGATAAAACAGCCTTTTTACACAATGCAGAGGATTAACCCCTTACGTTCCACAGTGAGTATAACAAGCATGCTATGCTGCATATACAGACTGATTTTACTGTTGTGGGTTTAGTAACACTTTAACCACCTCTGCTCCGGAAGGTTTTACCCCCTTCATGACCAGAACATTTTGTGCTATTTAGCCCTGCGCTACTTAACTGGTAATTGCACGGTCATACAACGCCGTACTCAAAATGTTTATAATTATTTTTCACACAATAGAGCTTTCTTTTGGTGGTATTTGATCACCACTGGGTTTTTTTTTTATTATATAAATTAAAAATGACAGAAAGTTTTGAAAAATATACATATATATATTTTTTACTTTCTGCTATAAAACATATCCAATAAGAAAAATGTAGAAAATCAAATTCTTCATAAATTTTTGCCAAAATGTATTCTACTACACGTGTTTGGTAAAAAAATCCTAATAAATGTATATTGATTGGTTTGCATGAAAGTTATAGCATCTACAAATTAGGGTATATATAATATAATGGAATTTTACGTTTTGTTTTTTTTATACTACTAATGGCAGTGATCAGCGACTTATAATGGGACTGTGATAGTGCAGCGGGAAATCTGACACTAACTGATGCTGGGGGAGGAAATGACTAACTGCCACTGACATCACCAGTAACATTAATACAGTGATAATACTATACACGGTCACTGTACTAATGACACTGGTTGGGAAGGGGTTAACATCTAGGGTAATCAGGAGGTTAAATGCGTGCTTAACAATGTGTAATGTGTGTGTAGCCATGCCCCCGTAAGGCTTGCTTAATGTTTTGGTTCACCTGTCACCCTGCCCAGCCAGACATCCATCTCTCAGGCACTCAGAGACGCAGACCAGTCCATAAGATTTGTTTTTTTTTTTTTGTATTTTATTGAGGGGATTGAACTTGGATGGGAATAGGAAGTTGTGGGATGCCCAGAAAGATTCAATGCAACTTGCTTGGGACTTCTATATACACTCCTGTATATACACTCTAGTCTTCTCTCCAGCACAGATCTTGCTTAAGACCTCTTTCCTTTCACTCCTCCAGCATTTCACTTGCTGCAGACAGTTACTCCTCCAGACTAGCTAGCACCACATGGTTAGGCCTGACACCAACTCAGCCAGGCCAAAGTGAATTATATCAAAGGCATACACCGCGCTGTGTTATATATAAGTAAAAGCAGCCAGCGCAGCTGAAGACAAACAGCACAATTAACCAAAAGAAAAAAATGCAGCGCTTAAATATATTAAACTGTGAAAAATAGTATATTGTGTATCAACAATACAAAAAATGTGTAATAAAAACCACCACGTGCGTTGTGATAAATCATAAAGTGGCCTGGTATCAAATGTCAATGGATCAGCATTTCTAGGACATCTTTGGGGCAAATAACATCAATGAAGACATGTTGAAAAAGGAAATCTTGTGAAGAGACCTCCACCAATTGCATGAAGGCTTACCGGAGATAATGGACTTAAAGGGGCATATACAGTGGGGACGGAAAGTATTCAGACCACCTAAATTTTTCACTCTTTGTTATATTGCAGCCATTTGCTAAAATCATTCAAGTTCATTTTTTTTCCCTCATTAATGTACACACAGCACCTCATATTGACAGAAAAACACAGAATTTTGACATTTTTGAAGATTTATTAAAAAAGAAAAACTGAAATATCACATGGTCCTAAGTATTCAGACCCGTTGCTCAGTATTTAGTAGAAGCACCCTTTTGATCTAATACAGCAATGAGTCTTTTTGGGAAAGATGCAACAAGTTTTTCACACCTGGATTTGGGGATCCTCTGCCATTCCTCCTTGCAGATCCTCTCCAGTTCTGTCAGGTTGGATGGTAAACGTTGGTGGACGGCCATTTTTTTTTTCCGATACTTTAGCTGTGTTCTTAGGGTCATTGTCTTGTTGGAAGGTAAACCTTCGGTCCAGTCTGAGGTCCTGAGCACTCTGGAGAAGGTTTTTGTCCAGGATATCCCTGTACTTGGCCGCATTCATCTTTTGCTCGATTGCAACCAGTCGTCCTGTCCCTGCAGCTGAAAAACACCCCCACAGCATGATGCTGCCACCACCATGCTTCACTGTTGGGACTGCATTGGACAGGTGATGAGCAGTACCTGTTTTTCTCCACACATACCGCTTAGAATTAAGGCCAAAAAGTTCTATCTTGGTCTCATCAGACCAAAGAATCTTATTTCTCACCATCATGGAGTCCTTCAGGTGTTTTTTTAGCAAACTCCATGTGGGCTTTCATGTGTCTTGCACTGAGGAGAGGCTTCCGTCGGGCCATTCTGCCATAAAGCCCCGACTGGTGAAGGGCTGCAGTGATGGTTGACTTTCTACAACTTTCTCCCATCTCCCAACTGCATCTCTGGAGCTCAGCCACAGTGATCTTTGGGTTCTTCTTTACCTCTCTCACCAAGGCTCTTCTCTCCCGATAGCTCAGTTTGTCCGGACGGTCAGCTCTAGGAAGGGTTCTGGTCGTCCCAAACGTCTTACATTTAAGGATTAAGGAGGCCATTGTGCTCTTAGGAACCTTAAGTGCAGCAGAATTTTTTTTGTAACCTTGGTAAGATCTGTGCCTTGCCACAATTCTGTCTCTGAGCTCTTCAGGCAGTTCCTTTGACCTCATGATTCTCATTTATTCTGACATGCACTGTGAGCTGTGTAAGGTCTTATATAGACAGGTGTGTGGCTTTCCTAATCAAGTCCAATCAGTATAATCAAACACAGCTGGACTCAAATGAAGGTGTAGAACCATCTCAAGGGTGATCAGAAGAAATGGACAGCACCTGAGTTAAATATATGAGTGTCACAGCAAAGGGTCTGAATACTTAGGACCATGTGATATTTCAGTTTTTCTTTTTTAATAAATCTGCAAAAATGTCAACAATTCTGTGTTTTTCTATCAATATGGGGTGCTGTATGTACATTAATAAGGAAAAAAATGAACTTAAATGATTTTAGCAAATGGCTGCAAAATAACAAAGAGTGAAAAATTGAAGGGGGTCTGAATACTTTCCATCCCCACTGTACCTCTTGAGTCAACCAGGCTTGTAGTGATAAACACTATATAGGATATAGAGCCTTCATCGAACCAGATAGCCACGATCACAGTAGGGACTCTGAACGGTACTGGTCAGCAGTGTGTTCTCAATGAACGGGCACATGTGGTTCAGATGGAGAGAAGGACAGCCAGAGGAGATTCACATACTCACACGTTCAAACCAAGAAGTGAAAAAAAGGATCCACATAGTGTGCTATCATTTTGAAATTGTTTTAATAAAAATTGCCTTTTGTAGGCAGGGACCACAGGCGCCTATAGTGTAGCAAATAGAAAGTTCTAGTGGCTAACTGTCCTCTTCCCAGCTACTGATCCCTGATAGCTTTCTTCAGGCCCTGCCAGTCAGCCTGGCTGCAATGAACTCTCTCCACTGCCTTTCCCGCAGTCCATTCCTCTGGTTCTGTACCCATCTCAAACTGCAAACTCCCAGTTCTCTCAGGCGTGCCCCTCCCCAGTCCTCCTGATTGTGCCTCACTCAACAGCACTCCAGGCTGCGACCAGTTGTCCTCCCTGGAGTCTCTTAGCAGTGTTCTCTCCCACTGTCCTCTCTTTGTTCTCACTTGTGCCTCTCTCCTAGGATCTCTTCTCTCCTTCTGGATGCACCCGAGCCCCTGCCCAAGGTCACCCCACCCCCCCCAGACTGGGGAGCTCCCTGTGGGCCCTGACAGCCTCCACGCTCTCACTCCAGCTCTTCCACCTGACAACTTCTCCCCAGTTGGACTGACCCTGGGTATTTAAGGAGGCCTACTCCCTGCCAATCCAAGTTGGGGGTGGTCAAGGCTCCTCAAAAAAACAGGCAGTTCCACCACTCCTCTCCTCCTCTCTTTCTAGCACCTTCTAGAAAGAAGAGGGAGATGACAGTAATGCTACCTGTGAGTCACCCAGCCTTGCCCTGAGCCACTCCCAGCACAGAATGAAAACAAACTGGCCTAGCCACCAGCTAGTCCTGCCTACATTTTCCTACTCTGCTAGAAAAAATCCTCACTCAAGCACCTGCCTAACTAGAGGATTCTACATGTGTATTATATGCTGCTTTTTACTAAGGATCTCTTTGCTTCTTATCGTTGCTTTGCAGCGATAAGAAAAAGAGAGATCATCCCCTTTGTACAGATCATCCCCTTTGATTGTCAACACAGGACTCTGGGCTGTGATTGAAAACCTCCGATCAGCTGGTCATGAATCATTGGCCAGGACTTGCTGACAGACTCCCGCTATGTACAATCACAGCGGGGGTCGTGGGGGGAGGGGGTGCGCATGCGAGCCCCCTAAACCTGGAAATGGGCAGTGACGTAGCAGAAAGTGGTTTTCTTTGTGCGGGCCACCCGTCCCTAGTACATTGCGAGCTGACAGTCAACAAGATGTTAAAGTCTGTTGCCCCCCCAAAAACAATACTGGCTTTCTTCTTGATGCACAGACAGACAGAAAATACATATCTCTGGCCATGGCTTTTTGTGCAATTAATACATATCTCTACAGCCATGGCAAAGAACACTAAAATCCAGGGAATCACCTTGTTTTTCACCCTTCTCTGCATAGTCATAGACATAGTCAATTGTTCCTTATTTTGCGCAATAGTCATGATTTGTTCATATAGTGCCTTAAAAAAGTATTCATACCCCTGGAAATTTTCTACATTTTGTCATGGTACAACCAAAAATGTAAATGTGTTTTATTGGGATTTTATGTGATAGACCAACACAAAGTGGCACATAATTGTGAAGTGGATAGAAAATGATAAATGGTTTTCAAACTTTTTTACAAATAATGATCTGAAAAGTGTGGCGTGCATTTGTATTCAGCCCCCCGAGTCAATACTTTGTAGAACCACCTTTCACTGCAATTACAGCTGCAAGTCTTTTTGGGGATGTCTCTACCAGCTTTGCACATCTAGAGCAAAATTTTTGCCCATTCTTCTTTGAAAAAAATCTCAAGCTCTGTCAGATTGGATGGAGAGCGTCTGTGAACAGCAATTTTCAAGTCTTGCCACAAATTCTCAATTGGATTTAGGTCTGGACTTTGACTGGGCCATTCTATCACATGAATATGCTTTGACCTAAACCATTCCAATGTAGCTCTGGCTGTATGTTTTGGGTCATTATCCTACTGGAAGGTGAACCTCCTCCCCAGTCTCAAGTCTTTTGCAGACTCTAATGCCCTGTACACAAGACCGGTTTTGCCTTCGGAATAAATTCGGAAGGTTTCTCCGATGGAACTCCGACGGAATTCCATTCAAGTGGTCTTGCCTACACACGGTCAAACCAAAGTCCGACCAAAGTTTGACCATCTAGAATGAGGCAACGTACAGCACGTACGACAGGACTAGAAAAAGGAAGTTCAATAGCCAGTAGCTTCCGTCTCATACTTGCTTCAGAGCATGCGTTGTTTTTGGTCGTCGGAACAGCATACAGACGATCGGTTTTCCGGATAGGAATTGGTTCCGTCTGAAATACTTAGAACATGTTCTATTTCTAGGTCCGTCAGAATTTTCGAAAAAAAAAAAACATTCCGCTCTTGTGTATGCGGCATAACAGGTTTTCTTCTAAGAATGCCCTGTATTTGGCTCCATACATCTTCCCATCAACTCTGACCAGCTTCCCTGTCCCTGCTGAAGAAAAGCATCCCCACAACATGATGCTGCCACCACCATGTTTCACAGTGCGGATGGTGTGTTCAGGGTGATGTGCAGTGTTAGTTTCCACCACACATAGCATTTTGCTTTTAGGCTAAAAAGTTCAATTTTGGTCTCATCTGACCAGAGCACCTTCTTCCACATGTTTGCTGTGTCCCCCACATGACTTCTTGTAAACTGCAAATGGGACTTCTTATTGCTTTCTTTCAACAATGGCTTTTTTCTTGCCACTCTTCTATAAAGGCCAGATTTGTGGAGTGCACGACTAATAGTTGTGCTGTGGGCAGATTCTCCCACCTGAGCTGTGGATCTCTCCAGCTCCTCCAGAGTTACCATGGGCCTCTTGGCTTCTTCTCTGATTAATTCTCTCCTTGCCTGTCAGTTTAGGTGGACGGCCATGTCTTGGCAGGTTTGCAGTTGTGCCATACTTTTTCCATTTTCGGATGATGGATTGAACAGTGCTCCGTGAGATGTTCAAAACTTGGGATATTTTTTTATAACCTAACCCTGCTTTAAACTTCTCCACAACTTTATCCCTGACCTGTCTGGTGTTTTCCTTGGCCTTCATAATACCGTTTGTTCACTAAGGTTCTCCAACAAACCTCTGAGGGCTTCACAGAAGAGCTGTATTTATATTGAGATTAAATTACACATAGGTGGACTCTATTTACTAGTTAGGTGACTTCTGAAGGCAATTGGTTTCATTAGATTTTTGTTAGGGGTATCAGAGTAAAGGGGGCTGAATAGAAATGCACGCCACACATTGTAAAAGCCAAACAGATACACTGCGTATAACCTAATAGTAGGAGAGAGCTTGTGCGTTTAGAACCAACAGCTGAGCGGCGTGCGCCTCAGCTGCGTTCCACAATCTCCTACTTCCGCGTGTGACGTCAGTGCGTAGCTCCGCGGAAGTAGGAGAGTGTGGAACGCAGCTGAGGCGCACGCCGCTCAGCTGTTGGTTCTAAACGCACAAGCTCTCTCCTACTATTAGGTTATACGCAGTGTATCTGTTTGGCTTTCACTACAAGCCTGTATTTTATTCATTTTAGTTATTTTTATTTATGTGCTGTTTATGATAGCTGAATAAATTCTTTAAAAACGTATCACACTATGGAGCCCTGTTTCTTCCATATGAGGATATACTGACGGATACTTCACAGCTGGAGCGGGAGCACCTGAGGACCCAAAACGCCATATCGTTGCCTGGTTTTACATGCCTACTACCCCTGCAGGGGTGCAGGGAGCTGGTGAGTGGGGATCCTTGAGGGGGAGCACCGCAAGTCACTGGATCTGAATGGCTGCCTTCACGAAAGTCACTTATCATAGACGTTCTTGCTTTTTATTATTTTTTTGCCTATGCTGGATTTTGACACACTAAAAAAATTTTTTTCATAATTTTTTCACTATTTTCTAGGGTGCACACTGTACCGTATGCCCCAGCTGGGACTACTTATGATATATATATTTTTGGCCGGTTTATATTTTTCACCTAGGTAATTTAGGACACACTTGTGGAACAATTTAGGATTTAGGCATGGGATAATACCAGCTGTATATGCAGACTAATGCCAACTGGAAAGTGGATCACGCACTGTTTTTAAAAAACAGGGGGTATTCCTATTGGACTGATTCCCCTCCATGTCACAGACTGTGGTGCTTATTGAATTGAGTTAATGTCATTTATTATTTACTATTAAGTTGTCATTTTGTGTTGGTCAACTACACGGTATACACTCTTATGCATGATATATGACTGGCATGTTAGCAAGGTTCACTACTTAGGAGTTGCACACTCACACCTATTTCCCTATGTATTTTTGAGTGAATGAGGTTTTGCAGTTAAGAGTATTTTAGATTTTTGGAACTCACATTTAACATCGTTTAAGGTACCCTGTTAAAGGTAGCGCCACCCACCCCTAATTAACTTTTTTCATATCATTAAACTTGCCCCTCTATGGGGTAAGTATAAGGGGAGGCTGCAAACCTTCTGGTCCGTGAGCGCGGAAACCCGCCCATCAATCAAACGCTAAATATCGACCACAGCTATGCTATGTACACACGATCAGACATTCCGACAACAAAACCGTGGATTTTTTTTCCGACGGATGTTGGCTCAAACTTGTCTTGCATACACACGGTCACATAAATCTTGTCGGAAATTCCAATCGCCAAGAACGTGGTGACGTACAACATGTACGACGGCACTATAAAAAGGAAGTTCAATACCCAGTGCACCACCCTTTGGGCTCCTTCTGCTAATCTCGTGTTAGTAGAAGTTTGGTGATTTGGATGATTTGCCCTTTTCAGCCTCGTGCTTTTCAGTTCGTATGCGCTCTTCAGTTTGTGCTTGTGGGTTTGTTCCTCTCTTTCAGTGCATGTTGTCAGTTCGTATCTGTTTCTCAGTGCGTTCTTGTTCGCTCGTTTCTTATTTTCAGATTATTCTTCTCAGGTTCTTTCTGATTTTCAGTGCGTTCTGTTCATTCTGAGCAGCCGACCATTTTCTAGCCATGTTGCGGGTACATACTCGTCGTAGAGTTCGTGCAGTGCAGGGGCTTGGTATTGGAGTTCTTGCTTTGACCCAAGTCCAGTCCATGAACAGGGCGAGGAGTTCATGGACGAAGATTTGGTTGCTCCAGCGTCACCAATTCTCTCACATGCCTTTGCTGCGGGAGATCCAGAAGAATAATCCTGATTATTTCAGGAATTATCTCTGCATGACGGAACTTGTTTTTCACCGTCTGTTGGCTTTGCTGTCCCCTTATATTACCAAGCAGGACGCCTGCATGCGGAAAACCATCACTCCTGAGCAAAGGCTCGTCGTCACCTTGCGGTACTTGGCGAAGGGGAGAAGTCTGCAGGACATCAAGTTCTCGACAGGCATCTCCCCCCAGGCTCTGGGAATCATTATTCCAGAGACCTGTTCTGCCATCATTCAGGTCCTGCAGAATGACTATATTAAGGTAAGTTTTCTCCTTTAACATCACATTATATGTATTTAATGTATTGTATTTTTTTCATCATTCCCTAATTACCATGATTGTAATATGCTGTAAATGTCCTCTTTATCCTCACGCATGCTGGAAGCTTTTAAAGTTCCTTTTTTGTCCTTCATGCATATTTGCCTTCACTAACCTCCCCAGCATGCTATCCTGGGCCCATACACACCTAACCTAGTCACTTAACAATGTATTTTGTCAGCTCCATTGTAGTGCTTACCCTAAACACCCCCTAAAATGTGTACAAATGTTATTTTTGTCCTTAAATTCAGGCAGAGTGCAAGAGGCTTTTTTTTTTTTTGCCGGTGGGGGGGGGGGGCAAAACTCATTTGGAACCCTCCCTTCCCCCAACCGCTAAGTCAACCAATAGCAATCCTCTATCTGCTGACTTTGCCAAACACATACACATTATACCTACCTCTTTTGTGGTCAGAATTCACCAAAGCATGTAGTGCAAGGGCCTGCCTGAATACTTCCAAATGGTACTGTTTCAAGTTTTGTTCTCCTACAGTATCTCACAAAAGTGAGTACACCCCTCACAATTTTATAAATATTTTATTATATCTTTTCATGTGACAACACTGAAGAAATGACACTTTGCTACAATATAAAGTAGTGAGTGTACAGCTTGTATAACAGTGTAAATTTGCTGTCCCCTCAAAATAACTCAACACACAGCCATTAATGTCTAAACGGCTGGCAACAAACGTGAGTACACCCTTAAGTGAAAATGTGCAAATTGGGCTCAAAGTGTCAATATTTTGTGTGGCCACCATTATTTTCCAGCACTGCCTAACCCTCTTGGGCATGGAGTTCACCAGAGCTTCACAGGTTGCCACTGGAGTCCTCTTCCACTCCTCCATGATGACATCACAGAGCTGGTGAATGTTAGAGACCTCCACCTTCCATTTGAGGATGCCCCATAGATGCTCAATAGGGTTTAGGTCTGGAGACATGCTTGGCCAGACCATCACCTTTACCCTCATCTTCTTTAGCAAGGCAGTGGTCATCTTGGATGTGTGTTTGGGGTTGTTATCATGTTGGAATACTGACCTGCCGCCCAGTCTTTGAAGGGGGGGGGATCATGCTCAGCTTCAATATTTCACAGTACACGTTGGCATTCATGGTTCCCTCAATGAACTGTAGCTCACCAATGCCGGCAGCACTCATGCAGCCCCAGACCATGACACTCTCACCACCATGCTTGACTGTAGGCAAGACACACTTGTCTTTGTACTCCTCACCTGGTTGTCGTTACACACACTTGACACCATCCGAACCAAATACGTTTATCTTGGTCTCAGCAGACCACACGACATGGTTCCTGTTAACCATGTCCTTAGTCTGCTTGTCTTCAACAAACTGTTTGAGGGCTTTCTTGTGCATCATCTTTAGAAGATGCTTTCCTATGGGACGACAGTCATGTAGACCAATTTGATGCAGTGTGCGGCGTATGGTCTGAGCAGTGACAGGCTGACCCCCCACCCCTTCAACCTCTGCAGCAATGCTGGCAACACTCATACGTCTATTTCCCAAAGACAACCTCCGGATATGACGCTGAGCACATGCACTCAACCTCTTTGGTCGACAATGGCAGGGCCTGTTCTGAGTGGAACCTGTCCTGTTAAAACGCTGTATGGCCTTGGCCACTGTGCTGCAGCTCAGTTTAAGGATCTTGGCAATTTTCTCATAGCCTAGGCCATCTTTATGTAGAGCAACAATTCTTTTTTTCAGATCCTCAGAGAGATCTTTGCCATGAGGTGCCATGTTGAACTTCCAGTGACCAGTGAGAGCGATAACACCAAATTTAACATACCTGCTCCCCATTTATACCTGAGACCTTGTAACACTAACGAGTCACATGACATCTGCTGTTGGCGGTGGTGTCGGCGACATACGAGTTTTTGTATGTGGACGCTGGGAAGAATGGTCGGATGTCGGATGGTGGAGTCATCGCCCTGACGGAGTTTTACAGAAGGCTCCAGAATGGTAGCTTGGGCCTGCCACCTGCAGAAGACAATGTGGCTGGTCTTCCTTTTGTGCTCGTTGCTGATGAAGCGTTTGGGCTAGGAGACCATCTGATGCGGCCGTTCCCCATGAGGACCCTCACCCGGAGGGTTTTTACCTACCGGCTGGCCAGAGCCAGAAGAGTCGTGGAGAATGTGTTCGGAATAATGGCCAGCCGGTTCTGACTATTTCTGACAGCAATCCACATGGCGGAATATAAACTGAACCATATTGTACTTGCCTGCTGCATTCTCCACAATTACCTCCGAAAAAATGCAACAAACTATGTGGCCTCAGTTGGGGCTGAGGCCAGAATTCAAAATACAACTCTGACTGCACTTGAACCTGGCTGTCCTGGCTTGCCCCCCCAAAGCGCCCGCGAAGTTAGACAGACGTATGTCAAGTACTTTGAGGGTAGGGGGGCCATTGATCTGCCAGCCAATGTGTGAAACATTTTTTAAATAAATATTTTTTGATAAACTGAACTAATATTTCCTTTAAGTTATTGCTTATGTTTCTTTTAGCTGTCTCCTAGGTTCTCCAATGTTATTTTTTTCGGCCATTTTCTTCAATAGTGCAAACGTAATTTCTTTGATACACAAGGTGACAATCTCTTCTTCAGCTAACTATTATTATGTTGTGGGTCTGCTAAACACACACATTGTTTTTGTTGTTAATGTATGTAATGCATTAATGATAAAAATAATCATCCTTTTCAGCTCCATGAATTAATTGCTTTGAGTACCTAAAGTGGCGTGATTGGGGCAAATTTTAGAGCACTGTGGGGGTTATTTACTAAAGGCAAATCCACTTTGCACTACAAGTGCACTTGTAGTGCAAAGTGGATTTGCCTTTAGTAAATACCCCCATTGTCACTGTAAACTACACCAACTTACTTCAAAAACTGGTATTGAGCATTGAAAGAAGAAGCCACACATTGTTGAGTATAAAACATTTTACTCAAAGCACATTCACATGTGTGTTAGAAAAGGGTTTTTTAACAAACCAACATCTTTGGTGTATAACATTTTTATGTTTGACAGTAGAAATATCCTTTTTTGGGTTAAACAGGCATGTTTAAAACCATAATGCCGCGTACACACAAGCGGACTTTACGGCAGACTTTGCCCGGCGGACTGGATTTCGTCAGACAATTCGATCGTGTGTGGGCTCCAGCGGACTTTGTTTTCTTAAAAGATGGACGGACTTAGATTTTAACCACTTGACGACCGCCTCACGCCGATGTACGTCGGCAAAGTGGCACGGACAGGCAAAATCACGTACATGGTACGTGATTTGCCTTCCGCGGGTGGGGGGTCCGATCGGACCCCCCCCCCCGGTGCCCGAGGCGGTCGTCTTTTGTCCAGCGGCGATCGGTGGTGAGGGGGAGACCATCCGTTCGTCGCCCCCCCCTCGCGATCGCCGCCGGCCAATCGAATCATTCCTTTGCTGCTGTATGCTAAACAGCAGCAAAGGAAATGATGTCATCTCTCCTCGGCTCGGTAATTTCCGTTCCGGCCCGAGGAGAGAAGACATCAATGTGAGTGCACCAACACACACACACACAGTAGAACATGCCAGGCACACAAAACACCCCGATCCCCCCCCCCCTGATCGCCCCCCGATCCCCCCCCAATCACCCCCCCCCCCCTGTCACAAACTGACACCAGCAGTTTTTTTTTTTTTTTTTTTTCTGATTACTACATAGTGTCAGTTTGTGACAGTTACAGTGTTGGGACAGTTACTGTTACCCCCTTTAGGTCTAGGGTACCCCCCTAACCCCCCCTAATAAAGTTTTAACCCCTTTATCACCCCCTGTCACCAGTGTCACTAAGCGATCATTTTTCTGATCGCTGTATTAGTGTCGCTGGTGACGCTAGTTAGGGACATAAATATTTAGGTTCGCCGTCAGCGTTTTATAGCGTCAGGGACCCCCATATACTACCGAATAAATGTTTTAACCCCTTGATTGCCCCCTAGTTAACCCTTTCACCACTGATCACCGTATAACCGTTACGGTTGACGCTGGTTAGTTTGTTTATTTTTTATAGTGTCAGGGCACCCGCCGTTTATTACCGAATAAAGGTTTAGCCCCCTGATCGCCCGGCGGTGATATGCGTCGCCCCAGGCAGCGTCAGATTAGCGCCAGTACCGCTAACACCCACGCACGCAGCATACACCTCCCTTAGTGGTATAGTATCTGAACGCATCAATATCTGATCCGATCAGATCTATACTAGCGTCCCCAGCAGTTTAGGGTTCCCAAAAACGCAGTGTTAGCGGGATCAGCCCAGATACCTGCTAGCACCTGCGTTTTGCCCCTCCGCCCAGCCCACCCAAGTGCAGTATCGATCGATCACTGTCACTTACAAAAGACTAAACGCATAACTGCAGCGTTCGCAGAGTCAGGCCTGATCCCTGCGATCGCTAACAATTTTTTTGGTAGTATTTTGGTGAACTGGCAAGCACCAGCCCCAGGCAGGGTCAGGTAAGCGCCAGTACCGCTAACACCCACGCACGCAGCATACGCCTCCCTTAGTGGTATAGTATCTGAACGGATCAATATCTGATCCGATCAGATCTATACTAGTGTCCCCAGCAGTTTAGGGTTCCCAAAAACGCAGTGTTAGCGGAATCAGCCCAGATACCTGCTAGCACCTGCGTTTTGCCCCTCCGCCCGGCCCAGCCCACCCAAGTGCAGTATCGATCGATCACTGACACTTACAAAACACTAAATGCATAACTGCAGCGTTTGCAGAGTCAGGCCTGATCCCTGCGATCGCTAACAGTTTTTTTGGTAGTATTTTGGTGAACTGGCAAGCACCAGCCCCAGGCAGCGTCAGGTTAGCGCCAGTACCGCTAACACCCACGCACGCACTGTACACCACCCTTAGTGGTATAGTATCTGAACGGATCAATATCTGATCCGATCAGATCTATACTAGCATCCCCAGCAGTTTAGGGTTCTCACAAACGCAGTGTTAGCGGGATCAGCCCAGATACCTGCTAGCACCTGCGTTTTGCCCCTCCGCCCGGCCCAGCCCAGCCCACCCAAGTGCAGTATCGATCGATCACTGTCACTTACAAAAGACTAAAACGCATAACTGCAGCGTTCGCAGAGTCAGGCCTGATCCCTGCGATCGCCAACAGATTTTTTGGTAGCGTTTTGGTGAACTGGCAAGCGCCAGCGGCCTAGTACACCCCGGTCGTAGTCAAACCAGCACTGCAGTAACACTTGGTGACGTGGCGAGTCCCATAAGTGCAGTTCAAGCTGGTGAGGTGGCAAGCACAAGTAGTGTCCCGCTGCCACCAAAAAGACAAACACAGGCCTGTCGTGCCCATAGTGCCCTTCCTGCTGCATTCGCCAATCCTAATTGGGAACCCACCGCTTCTGCAGCGCCCGTACTTCCCCCATTCACATCCCCAACCAAATGCAGTCGGCTGCATGAGAGGCATTTTCTTTATGTCCTCCCGAGTACCCCTACCCAGCGAACGCCCCCAAAAAAGATATTGTGTCTGCAGCTAGCGCGGATATAGGCGTGACACCCGCTATTATTGTCCCTCCTGTCCTGACAATCCTGGTCTTTGCATTGGTGAATGTTTTGAACGCTACCATGCACTAGTTGAGTATTAGCGTAGGGTACAGCATTGCACAGACTAGGCACACTTTCACAGGGTCTCCCAAGATGCCATCGCATTTTGAGAGACCCGAACCTGGAACCGGTTACAGTTATAAAAGTTAGTTACAAAAAAAGTGTAAAAAAAAAAAAAAAATATATATATAAAATAAAAAAAAATAGTTGTCGTTTTATTGTTCTCTCTCTCTCTATTCTCTCTATTGTTCTGCTCTTTTTTACTGTATTCTATTCTGCAATGTTTTATTGTTATTATGTTTTATCATGTTTGCTTTTCAGGTATGCAATTTTTTATACTTTACCGTTTACTGTGCTTTATTGTTAACCATTTTTTTGTCTTCAGGTACGCCATTCACAACTTTGAGTGGTTATACCAGAATGATGCCTGCAGGTTTAGGTATCATCTTGGTATCATTCTTTTCAGCCAGCGGTCGGCTTTCATGTAAAAGCAATCCTAGCGGCTAATTAGCCTCTAGACTGCTTTTACAAGCCGTGGGAGGGAATGCCCCCCCCCCCCCACCGTCTTCCGTGTTTTTCTCTGGCTCTCCTGTCTCAACAGGGAACCTGAAAATGCAGCCGGTGATTCAGCCAGCTGACCATAGAGCTGATCAGAGACCAGAGTGGCTCCAAACATCTCTATGGCCTAAGAAACCGGAAGCTACGAGCGTTTTATGACTTAGATTTCGCTGGATGTAAATAGCGCCATTGGGAAATTGGGGAAGCATTTTATCACACCGATCTTGGTGTGGTCAGATGCTTTGAGGGCAGAGGAGAGATCTAGGGTCTAATAGACCCCAATTTTTTCAAAAAAGAGTACCTGTCACTACCTATTGCTATCATAGGGGATATTTACATTCCCCGAGATAACAATAAAAATGATTAAAAAAAAATAAAAATGAAAGGAACAGTTTAAAAATAAGATAAAAAAGCAAAAAAATAATAAAGAAAAAAAAAAAAAGCACCCCTGTCGCCCCCTGCTCTCGCACTAAGGCGAACGCAAGCGGCGGTCTGTCGTCAAACGTAAACAGCAATTGCACCATGCATGTGAGGTATCACCGCGAAGGTTAGATCGAGTGCAGTAATTTTTGCAGTAGACCTCCTCTGTAAATCTAAAGTGGTAACCTGTAAAGGCTTTTAAAGGCTTTTAAAAATGTATTTATTTTGTTGCCACTGCACGTTTGTGCGCAATTGTAAAGCATGTCATGTTTGGTATCCATGTACTCGGCCTAAGATCATCTTTTTTATTTCATCAAACATTTGGGCAATATAGTGTGTTTTAGTGCATTAAAATTTAAAAAAGTGTGTTTTTTCCCCAAAAAAATGCGTTTGAAAAATCGCTGCGCAAATACTGTGTGAAAAAAAAAATGAAACACCCACCATTTTAATCTGTAGGGCATTTGCTTTAAAAAATATATAATGTTTGGGGGTTCAAAGTAATTTTCTTGCAAAAAAAAAAAACTTTTTCATGTAAACAATAAGTGTCAGAAAGGGCTTTGTCTTCAAGTGGTTAGAAGAGTGGGTGATGTGTGACATAAGCTTCTAAATGTTGTGCATAAAATGCCAGGACAGTTCAAAACCCCCCCAAATGACCCCATTTTGGAAAGTAGACACCCCAAGCTATTTGCTGAGAGGCATGTCGAGTCCATGGAATATTTTATATTGCGACACAAGTTGCGGGAAAGAGACAATTTTTTTTTTTTTTGCACAAAATTGTCACTAAATGATATATTGCTCAAACATGCCATGGGAATATGTGAAATTACACCCCAAAATACATTCTGCTGCTTCTCCTGAGTACGGGGATACCACATGTGTGAGACTTTTTGGGAGCCTAGCCGCGTACGGAACCCCGAAAACCAAGCACCGCCTTCAGGCTTTCTAAGGGCGTGAATTTTTGATTTCTCTCTTGACTGCTTATCACAGTTTCGGAGACCATGGAATGCCCAGGTGGCACAAACCCCCCCCAAATTACCCCATTTTGGAAAGTAGACACCCCAAGCTATTTGATGAGAGGTATAGTGAGTATTTTGCAGACCTCACTTTTTGTCACAAAGTTTTGAAAATTGAAAAAAGAAAAAAAAAAAAGTTTTTTCTTGTCTTTCTTCATTTTCAAAAACAAATGAGAGCTGCAAAATACTCACCATGCCTCTCAGCAAATAGCTTGGGGTGTCTACTTTCCAAAATGGGGTCATTTGGGGGGGTTTTGTGCCACCTGGGCATTCCATGGCCTCCGAAACTGTGATAGGCAGTGAAGAGTGAATCAAAAATTTTCACCCTTAGAAATCCTGAAGGCGGTGATTGGTTTTCGGGGTCCCGTACACGGCTAGGCTCCCAAAAAGTCCCACACATGTGGTATCCCCGTACTCAGGAGAAGTAGCTAAATGTATTTTGGGGTGCAATTCCACATATGCCCATGGCCTGTGTGAGCAATATATCATTTAGTGACAACTTTGTGCAAAAAAAAAAAAAAAAATGTGTCACTTTCCCGCAACTTGTGTCAAAATATAAAATATTCCATGGACTCAATATGCCTCTCTGGAAATAGCTTGGGGTGTCTACTTTCCAAAATGGGGTCATTTGGGGGGGTTTTGTGCCACCTGGGCATTCCATGGCCTCCGAAACTGTGATAGGCAGTAAAGAGTGAAATCATAAATTTACGCCCTTAGAAATCCTGAAGGCGGTGATTGGATTTCGGGGCCCCGTACGCGGCTAGGCTCCCAAAAAGTCCCACACATGTGGTATCCCCATATTCAGGAGAAGCAGCAGAATGTATTTTGGGGTGCAATTCCACATAGGCCCATGGCCTGTGTGAGCAATATATCATTTAGTGACAACTTTTTGTAAATATTTTTTTTTTTTTGTCATTATTCAATCACTTGGGACAAAAAAAATAAATATTCAATGGGTTCAACATGCCTCTCAGCAATTTCCTTGGGGTGTCTACTTTCCAAAATGGGGTCATTTGGGGGGGTTTTGTACTGCCCTGCCATTTTAGCACCTCAAGAAATGACATAGGCAGTCATAAACTAAAAGCTGTGTAAATTACAGAAAATGTACCCTAGTTTGTAGACGCTATAACTTTTGCGCAAACCAATAAATATACGCTTATTGACATTTTTTTTACCAAAAACATGTGGCCGAATACATTTTGGCCTAAATGTATGACTAAAATTGAGTTTATTGGATTTTTTTTATAACAAAAAGTAGAAAATATCATTTTTTTTCAAAATTTTCGGTCTTTTTCCATTTATAGCGCAAAAAATAAAAACCGCAGAGGTGATCAAATACCATCAAAAGAAAGCTCTATTTGTGGGAAGAAAAGGACGCAAATTTCGTTTGGGTACAGCATTGCATGACCGCGCAATTAGCAGTTAAAGCGACGCAGTGCCAAATTGGAAAAAGACCTCTGGTCCTTAGGCAGCATAATGGTCCGGGGCTCAAGTGGTTAAACATGTTTTAAATCAATCCATTGAAATCGAGTCCGGTCGAAAAGTCCGCTCGTCTGTATGCTAGTTCGACGGACAAAAAGCCACGTTAGGGCAGCTATTGGCTACTGGCTATGAACTTCCTTGTTTTAGTCCGGTCGTACGTCATCATGTACGAATTCGACTGACTTTGGTGGATTGTGTGTAGGCAAGTCCGTTCATTCAGAAAGTCTGTCGTAAAGTCCGTTCTAAAGTCCGTTGAAAAGTCCGCCGGGCAAAGTCTGCCGTAAAGTCCGCTCGTGTGTACGCGCAATAACATACACAACTCAGCAACTTACAAAGTTCAACTTTGGTAAATTGAAGGCAATATGTGACATTAGTATGTCATAACTTTGTTGATTTTGCCTTCATTAGATGGGGTGATCTCACCCCTGTAAAAGCCAAATTTTGAAGATGCACACAAATTGGGAGTGAAAATTTGGCTTTCCCTCCTGATTCCATGCCTAATGTCAACATGTGCTAGCTCCCATCATGGGGGATCAATGGACATGTTTCGGGGGTGCAACCCCTTCCTCTCATCTACTTGAGTTGCAAGGAAGGGGTTGTACCCACAAAACGCGTACATTGATATCCCGTGATGGCAAATAGCACATGTTGACACACTGTGTGCATCTTCAAAATTTGGCTTTCAAATTAATTTTTTGAAAATAAAAAAATATGACAAAATGTAAAAATGTTTGGGTGTTTTATATTCTGCCTAAAACATCAATTATGTTGTTGAGTCTTTTTTCAATATCATTGATGTTTTCCTTTATCTTCTCTAAATCCCGATTGCACACCATGATCTCCCCAATGAGGATGTGGGCACTTGCACTGGTGAAATGAGTTTCTTTTTCCACAACATCCTCCAAATCACCTAAAAATAAAAAAAAACACACCATGTATTATAAATATGCAGGCATACATCTATTACCTGAAGCTGTGGTCTCAGACACTGACCTGTAGTGGTCACTATTTCACCCAATTCCTGAACCTCTCCCTCCACATCTTCTTCAGGGTGTGTGTGGATTTCCCCTTCTTTAGGAAGTGTGGTGTTCTTGGTGTCTTCAGATGTCCCGAGTCTTTTCTACCCTATGTGAAGAAAAAATAAGGTATACTTAGCACACGGATATTTTAGGCAAGAAATAGGAATATGAAACATTGCTTGGAAGTGTCGTACAAATGTCTGTTTTTGCAGAGTTCCAAGCTGAAAACATATTTTTTTCTCTTTCTAAAGCTGGAATACTTACTTTTTTAATTAAAGTTTCACAGATGGATAGACCCCTAGTATCCACTGGAGCACCTGCGTGGGACAACCTAAAAAGGGTGTTCTGGTGTCCCACACTAGTGCTCCTGCATCCAGATGTGTAAACAGCTGCTGAGTGTCCTTTCCTTACACTGAATCAAGTTTGCATTTCATTCTAGTTACAAACCCATCTAGACAACAATGTACTAAACTTCTTTTCATACAAATACGCCTGAACAAATGTAGTTAACCTGCATCTGCAAAAAACATCGTATTTAGGGTCACATGATCTTTAGTGTGACCGAACAATGTTTACTGTGAACGACGATTACTGTCCCCATGCCATTTTAAAATATACAACAGTAAAGAAAAGCACATGTAACAGCATGCAAGTAATAATAATTGGAACACACAACAAAATACTTACTTTTTTGCAGCACTCTCTTGATATTTCTGTACTGATCCTGCTCCCTCAATTTGAGGTCTGTCCAGCGTTTCCTCAATTGCTCCCTGGATCGTTGTACCCCAAAATTCTTCTGCAGACTTTTCACAACTTTAGTCATGATTTTGGCCTTTCTCACATTTGGGTTGCTGTACGGTCCATATTTCCCGTTAGCGTCAACCCTCTTCAAGATGTCCACCATCTCTACAAAGGACATATTTGACGCCTGAAATCTCCTCCTGGATCGGGACGTTTGTGGCTCCGGGCTTTCGTCGTCCTTCTCGTTGCTGAGATTATCATGCACCTGTTGTCTGTCCGCCATGTGCTCTCTCACTGCGCGGAAAGAGAAGGGGCGGGGAATATACTAGAAAGAAAGTCAGGGGCGGAGTTTCACGCATGCGCAGTGTAGATAAAGCGTAACACGCGTGCGTCGTACGTACGATCTGTGAGCGGAGGACGGAGTAGCGCAAGCGCCGATCGTGCAAATGAAGGTACCATTTTAACTTGGGCCATCAGTGGTTAGTGGCCTATACTGCTTGTAGATTGAGGCCTATATTGGGACAAAATTAGGAGAGTTTAGTGTTTGTCTTGTGTTGTGTCTTGCAGAGAAAATGGATACATTTAATGACCATGACTTCCTCCCCAACTTTATTGATAAGTACAGGGAGCTGCCCTGTCTGTGGCAAGTGAAACACCCATTTTATAATAACAAAATAAAGAGGAAGGCAGCGCTGGATCAACTGTTGGAATTGGTGAAGCCGGAGATTCCCAAGGCCTCCAGTACGGTCTAAACCAAATTAAACTGCTATACACAGCTTAAGAACAGCATACACAATGAAGAGCATAAATGGCACAAAGAAAAGTCTCACTGTAACTCTCTGCAATAACTCATCAGCAAGTGTCCCTGGGTGCACCCCTGGGGATGACTGTAAGGTACCTGGCACCTAATTAGCAAATTTAAGCCAGCAAACGTTGGGGCCTATCTGTATGGCGGTGCACATTTTACTGTGTCTTTAAAACTGTATGCAATGGATGACTGTAGTGGCATTAAACTATGAACAGTGATAGGATAAGCATAGTTGATTCCCCTCACCACTCCTGGTACACGAGTCTGGTCCAGAACACTTGGTGGTTTGCTGGCCTCAGGAATCCAGTGTCCAAGTGGCTCTGTCCTCACTATCAGGTCCTCACAAGGCTCAGTCTATGCGCTCAGGCTTTCACTAATACTCATTTACTGTAGGCACACGCAGCAAGGGATCCCTCCAGCTATGGTCCCAGAACAGGAAACAACCTTTCTGTGGCTGGATCCTCCAGCTCTCGGAGCACGCGGAACACAGCAATGGCACCACAGTCTCTGCACAGGCTCAGTCTCCCTGGTGCTATGCACAGACACTCCAGCAACTGGTCTGCACTCTCTGGTTCCCCGTACTGCACTTTAAGACATTCCGTCAATTTCCTGGGAAAACTCTGTTCCTCTCCCCCTCTGTATTGAATTTGTTGTTGGGCAGATTTAAAACCGCAAACCGCTGCAAAATTGTGGTAAAAACATGGTAAAAATGCAAAAAAAGTCCCTGACCCTTTCCAAAAATGCAGAGGCACAAAAATGCATTGATTTGAACATGTTCCATAGGAATCCATGCTAAAAAAAGTCCTGCATTTCTGCAAAAAGCAAAAAGCATGAAGAAATGCATTGGTGTGAATGGGGCCTTAAGCCCCATACACACTATTAGATTTTCTGCAGATTTTTGTCTTCAAATTTACCAAAATCATGTAGTGCAAGAGCCTGCCTAATTGCATACAAATTGAAACTCTTAAGGTTTGACCTCATATTATATGGTTTTGGTAAATCTGAAGACAAGAATCTGCAGAAAATCTAATAGTGTGTATGGGGCTTAAGGAACAAAAGGATGCCACATCATTTGATGGAAATGAAAATGATCAACGCACAGAGGGCTGAATTCAAGGACACCCCGAAAATCAAAGTGAAAAAATGATGCAGCAGGCCAGTCCATTTTACTGAAATTTCATTTTCATTTCAACTCAAAATGGTACTCAGTAGTTTGTATGGCCCCCACGTGCGTGTATGCATGCTTGACAACATTGGGACATGCTCCTAAGGAGACGATGGATGGTGTCCTGGGGAATTTCCTCACAGATCTGGACCAGGGCATCACTGAGCTCCTGAACAGATTGAGGTGCAACCTGGCAGCTTCGGATGGACCAAAACATAATGTCCCAGAGGTGTTCTATTGGATTTAGGTCAGGCGAGCCCAGGGGTCATTCAATAGTATCAATTTCTTCATCCTCCAGGAACTGGCTGCATACTCTCGCCACATGAGGCCTGGCATTGTTGTGCACCAGGAAGAACCCAAGACCCACTGCACCAGCGTAGGGTCTGAAAATGGGTCCAAGGATTTCATCCTGATACCTAATGGCAGTCAGGGAGCCATTGTCTTGCCTGTAGAGGTCTGTGCGTCCCTCCATGGATATGCCTCCTCAAACCATCACTGACCCTGATCACTGAGATAGAAAGTAAATAAACAAAAAAGAAATCCAAATCAAATTCATAATTGGAGTGACCTCCCTTTGCCTTTAAAACAGCAACAATTCTTCTAGGTACACTTGCATACAGTTTTTGAAGGGACTCGGCAGGTAGGTCATTCCAAACATCTTCTGTGAATGTAGGCTGCCTGAAATCCTTCTGTCACTTCATGTAATCCCAGAAGGACTCAATTTTGTTGAGATCAGGGCTCTGTGGGGGCCAAACCATCACATCCAGGAGGTGAGGTTGTGGAAGACAGTTTCATGTCACAGGTCATACATCACAAGAAGAATGAGCAAAGCAACATGACACAAGGTACATATACTGCATCATCAAGATCTCTCCCAGGCAAAGATTTCAAAGCATACTGGGGTTTCAAGATGTGCTGTTTAAACTCTTTTGAAGAAGCACAAAGAAACAAGCAACATTGAGGACCATAGATGCAGTGGTTGGCAAAAGGAAACTTAATGCAGCAGATGAAAGACACATCATGCTTACTTCCATTCGATATCGGAACGTGTCCAATAGTGCCATCAGCACAGAACTGGCAGAAACCAGTGGGACCCAGGTACACCCATCTACTGGCCAGAGAAGTCTGGCCAGACATAGTCTTCATTGAAGAATTATAGCCAAAAAGCCATACCATGTGGAAACAAGGCTAAGCAACTCAACTATGCACAAAAACACAGGAACCTGTGTGCAGAAAAATGGCAGAAGGTGCTCTAGGCTGATGAGTCAAAATTTGAAATATTTGGCTGGAGCAGGAGGCAGTTGGATGTCAAGCATGGAAATGAATATCTAAGAGACCAGGTAAAAAGTAAGAATCTTGCTCACTTCTTACGGTCAGATGACAGCATAGTATCACAATAACTCAAGATGAGAAACTCTGAGGCAGATGTATATCAACTGGAAAAAAAAAGACATGGAGTGGATTACTTTGGTTCTTTGCCTTTTCTGTTTTCATCTAACCTACCCTGGAGAAATAACATATTGAATATGATCACTGTGGACAACAGACCTTCTCTTCTTCTACTACAGTTTTTATAAATCAGACCTAGTGTTTTCTTTGATGGGATGCATCTCACTTTTTTGGATCTATAGACTTTAATTTGCCTTCAGCCATCACCTGGCACAAACCTACTTACTCCACCAGCTAGTAGGTTCCTACTGAATTCCTTGATGGCAGCATAAGAGACATATCAGAGAAACATTGTTTGAACTTTCCTTGGAGCAACCCCATGACTTGTGTTTGTATGATTCTGGAAACCTACTACTATGGTCATCTTTGTTCTCAGGGCAATAAGTATTGTTAGAATCTCCATGTCAGCTCTTATTCTCAAGAGTCTAACTGAACCTAGGTACATTAGGTTACATAGTTACATAGTTAGTAACGTTGAATAAAGACACCAGTTCATCCAGTTCAACCTGAGTGAGTGTGGGTGCGTGTCCACAATTGTCCCCATCCCTATACATTGTGTCTCATTAAGATGCTCATCTATTATTATTATTATTATTTATTTAAGGTACCTATATAGGGCCATCAATTTACGCAGTGCCTTCACACATACATCGCACACTCACATCGGTCCCTACCCTCAAGGAGCCCACAATCCAAGGTCCCCAACTCAAACTCATATTCATATACTAGGGCCAATTTATTTTTGACAGAAGCCAATTAACTTACCAGCATGTCTTTGGAGGTTTATTTAAAGTCTTAAGGTTGCCACAAACAGCCAGTTGATTCTCTTGATTTTAGGCAATGCATGAAATGTTAATGGGTCAGAAAACATGTGCCTACATTGCTATTGATAGATAGCTTCCTCAGCAGAAACAGGTTCATAGAGGACAGGCAGATATTCCCTCTGCTATCATTCTTTATTTCCTCTGGTTACCCTAATGCTGCGTACACACGACCGGACTTTACGGCATACTTGGTCCGGCGAACCGGAGTCCGTTGGACAATTCGATCGTGTGTGGGCTCCAGTGGACTTTTTTTCTCAAAAGTTCGACGGACCTAGAAATGAAACATGTTTCAAATCTTTCCGACGGACTCGAGTCCGGTTAAAAAGTCCACTCGTCTGTATGCTAGTCCGACGGACAAAAAACGACACTAGGGCAGCTATTGGCTACTGGCTATGAACTTCCTTGTTTTAGTCCGGTCATATGTCATCACGTACGAATCCGTCGGACTTTGGTTGATCGTATGTAGGCAAGTCTGTTCATTCGGAAAGTCTGTTGAAAAGTCAGTTGAAAAGTCTGCCGGACCAAGTCTGTCGTAAAGTCCGCTCGTGTGTACGCAGCATTAGACAGTTATTTAGTAATTTAGTTGGTCCTGTCAGTGAACTACTTGATGTTTTTTGATCTTTACAAATATTAAAACATATTCACAAATGCAAAGCACCGGTGACAACCTGGATAGAAGAGTAGTTTATAGCAGTGTATATAAAATAGAAAAAAAATAGTTTATGGATTATTCTTCAGGAATCCTGTGGCTTGATTGATAGAGGTGTCTGGAACAAGACTTGCATGCAATAGACCTCCTGGTCAATCAAAAGTGGGGAAAAAGGAGATTACATGGGATTGTTCAGCTTCCTGCCATAATTAATTTCCCTGCAATTTAAAAGCAGTAGTGCTTCTTAAAAAAAAAAGTCCATCTCATCTGGGGAGCAGTGCACAGATTTATGTAAACTGAAAAAAAGTGATCACAGTCACAAAAAGAGCAAAGAAGAATGTCCAGCCATTATGGAAGATATTTATCACATTTTCTGCAGAGCAAGGAAGAGCAAAACAGGGAGCAATGACAGACGAATTAAAAGTTGCAAAAAACACTTTATTTACCTTTTGGCACCACAATATATTTGGACAAAGTACACTGACATGCTGAGATGTGCATTGGACTACATAAAAATCCAGATATGTTGTTTTTTTACACAACCCAGACCACTGCACATGTATGGTGTGGCTATCCTTGTGTGCAATTCCACTGGGGTGAAACACGTTTAATGAGAGTGATCTTTTTTGGATGGAGACTATGTATACAACTATTTGACTGTTAAGAGAATAAAAACCAAGAGGAGTTTATTGTGGTGTGCGATCCTCATCTTCTGTTATTTATATGTTGGAGTGCTACAGGAGTTGGCACCTGGATGGTCTGTGAACACTAAAAGGTGCAGGTTTGCAGCGGTGCCGTGCATTCGGGTAAGGCCCTATCACTTACCTTATTCCTCACTCCTGTCAGCTTTGTCAGACATCAGCGCCCTCCTTCTCTGACCAAAACTCTGGTTTGGTCAAGAAATTAACTCTTGCAGTGTGGTAAGGGGCTCACTGCAAGGGTAGATTTTTATATTTTCCTGGAGTTGGGCTTTAGCCTCTTCATATTCTTAAATTTTGATTGCAAAAGAGCAGCTTTTACATGTTTGTTTTACATATTTATCATAAAACATTTAAAATAATAGTTTCCTTTACTGAGCAACATGTTAACATACTCGCTACAACAGGAGTGTTTTTACATTTTGCATAGTATTGATAGGCTTTGTAAGGGGGTTTACTAAGTTGCATCATAAAAAGCCTCTGTACCAGTGGCGGCTGGTGCTCAAAATTTTTGGGGGGGCGCAAGCAAACTGAAAAATTTTGAAAAAAAAACCATCAATTGCAGCCTCATTGTGCTCATCATATGCAGTCACTGTAAAACATAATATGTTTTATATAATAGCACATATGGTATAACAACACAATGGTATCACAATAGTAACGTCATAGAATGGCCAGACTCATTTATACATGTCTCCACAGTAATAAAAGTATAATATATTCAAATTGGTAGGATCCAAAAGAGCATAGACTAGATAATACATGATGGTAATACAAAAGGCATCAAACAGCTTGACGCGTTTTGTGGCTAATTTGCCACTCTTTAGGAGCAGATGCAATGTAAGTGTCTAAAAGAGTATTAGGAATAAGTATTAGGTAGAATAATGATTGAAAAGAAAAATATATAAAGGTAAATCCCCCACTCATACTTATAGACCAATCATGAGTCTGAGCAAGGGCAATGGAGGGCAAGAACCGGCCGGACAAATTGTTGGCCACAGGAGCTGAGGCAGTAATCCCCATATGTAGATGGAAGGGGGCATACCCCGGGGAACAAGGTCCCCCTGTGGTGGTGAAAAAGGATTGGAACCAATTGTGGGGAAGGTCCATCTAAAAAAAATATAATTATTTATATATGTGTAAATAATCGAAAAAGTGAATAAAATGCATGGTGCTATATAGGCTAATGGGAGAGATGTGTATCAACCAGGGAAGTGATAACAATAAAAATAGATATAGATAAATAATAAAGGAGGGGAGACAGGATGGTGTGAGAGTGGTTAAATAAAGATGCATATGAATATTATGGTGACGCCAACTAATGCCTAAAATTACCTGTGTGGGTAATCTAGAGACGCCTAGTGTCCAAAAAAGGCAAACAAACAAAAACCCGGGGGGTGTCTTGTGGGGTATGTGGAGTATGATGACTCCATCACTCCATTTACGTAAACGGGTGACCCCGCCCCCTTCTGACAACACAGGTAAAGCCATAGGGAAGTCCCTGTGCGTCAGAGGGGGGTGGGGTCACCAGGTGGCCTCGTCCTCCGTAATATAAGAGCTGTCACCTGAACAGAAGCGTCACACAGTGGGAGACTCCCATTGAGGCGGATTCAGAGGATGAAGCGGAGAAGAAGAAGCCGGAGGAAGATACCGGACGAGAAGACCGGAGGAAGAAGTGAAGGAAGATAGAGGAAGAAGCAAGGAAGGACAAGATGGAGGAAGAAGAAGAACACCGAAGGAAGACCAGAAGAAGGTGGAAGAAGAAGCAGGGAAAGAAGAAGACATTAATAAAGGAATTGTCAAAAACCGTCTATTGCCTTTTTTTAACATTTTTGACACTTTTTTTGTGAAATGGTACGGGTGCATTTGTACCCCATTACCAATTTACATGGGGGAGCCGGGATCTGGGGGTCCCCTTGTTAAAGGGGACTTCCAGATTCCGATAAGTCCCCTGCCTGCAGACCCCCACAACCACCGGGCAAGGGTTGTGGGGATGAGGCCCTTCTCCCCATCAACATGGGGACAAGGTGCTTTGGGGGGCTACTCCAAAGCACCCTCCCAATGTTGAGGGCATGTGGCCTGGTACGGTTCAGTTGGGGGGGGCGCTCTCTTGCCCCCCCTCTTTTCCTGCGGCCTGCCAGCTTGCGTGCTCGGATAAGGGTCTGGTATGGTTTTTTGGGGGGACCCCACAAAATTTTTTTCTTAATTTTTAGCATGGGGTTCCCCTTAAAATCTGGTATGGATTTTGAGGGGGACCCCCATGCCATTTTTTTTTTTTTAATTTCGGTGCAGGGTTCCTCTTAATATCCATACCAGACCTGAAGGGCCTGGTATGGAATTTGAGGGGGGCCCCCATTTTTTTTTGTTTAATTTTGGTTTGGGGTTCCCTTGTGGGAACCCCAAATGGAGTGATGGAGTCATCATACTCCACATACCCCACAAAAAGTTAATGCCATCAATTAACTTTTCTGTGTATTGCCGGACCAACAATTCATTATAGCCGCGAGTAGCTTTAAATGACTTTTTTTCCTTTAGAAAGGTCATTTTGCTGTCAGACTGTTCTAAACACTGGAAACATGCGCCACTTTACAGGCATACTATAGACACCCCCCAGGTACAAAGTTTAAAGGAATATTACACTTTTATTGTTTTACTTTAGGCATTATTAAAATCACTGTTCCCGAAAAAACGGCTGTTTTTACAACTTTTTTTGCATTGATACATGTCCCCTGGGGCAGGACCCAGGTCCCCAAACACTTTTTAAGACAATACCATGCATATAAGCCTTTAAAATTAGCACTTTTGATTTTTCATGTTCATGTCCCATAGACTTTAACGGTGTTCGCGTGTTCAAACACATTTTTTGCCTGTTCGCATGTTCCGGTGCGAACCGAACGGAGGGGTGTTGGGCCCATCCCTATTAATGTATTATATAGTTTATATTATGTTACAACATATGGTCACAAATATGGTACACCCACCAGACATCATCACGCTCTGCTACCTTCCTGGCTACATGATTCATACCAAGTCCCAAACCCTGCTTATAATTACCCTATTATCGGGGATAGTCCTCAATTCTTGCTTTTCCTGATTATATTGTCTATTGGGGATGGAATCATGCGCCCTATATAGCTTATATTTCACCTGGTAGTATCTATTTCTACTGTTACTATTAATTGACGCATTTACCTCTTTTAATTTTCTTTATTATTTTTTAGCTTTTCTGTCATATTCAGTTTTAGTTTCGGAGATTGGTCGGGAATGTTGGCTGTGAGCCCGAATTTGTTTCGGGTCCCTGCCATACATTCTTCCCCCCTCCTTTTTTTCCCCCCATTTTTCTTGCATGCCTCATGGGGTTTGGGTTGGATATGTTGGGCTTTTTACTTGGCTGGGATCTCCATTGGCTCGGGAGTTGCGATGAGCTTCGTGGGTCCTTCCCCTTCTCTCCTTTCGTCTTGAGACGAGGATAGGGGTGGGCGCCACTTTACTCATCGACTCCACATTTTCCCAAGCCGTGCGCGCCACATCATCACTACTGGCGTTGGCGCGCAGGCATGGTGTCATCTTCATCAGCGTTCGCCATGAGGTGCTGCTGCACTGATGTGCGAGTGCATCCATCGCACGTTTGGTGCAGTTATGCCTCCCTTTTGACCGCGGCATATTGTTGGTGGTCATTCCCTGCTGTAATGGAGTCATCATACTCCACATACCCCACAAGACACCCCCCGGGTTTTTGTTTGTTTGCCTTTTTTGGACACTAGGCGTCTCTAGATTGGGTTACCCACACAGGTAATTTTAGGCATTAGTTGGCATCACCATCATATTCATATGCATTTTTATTTAACCACTTTCATACCATCCTGTCTCCCCTCCTTTATTATTTATATATTTTTATTGTTATCACTTCCCTAGTTGATACACATCTCTCTCATTAGCCTATATAGCACCATGCATTTTATTCACTTTTTCACTTATTTACACATATATAAATAATTATATTTTTTTAGATGTACCTTCAACACAATTGATTCCAATCCTTTTTATGCCCCTTTCCATCTACATATGGGGATTACCGCCTCAGCTCCCGTGGCCATCGATTTGTCCGGCCAGTTCTTGCCCTCCATTTCCCTTGCTCAGACTCATGATTGGTCTGTAAGTATGAGTGCGGGATTTATCTTTATATATTTTTCCTTTTATTCATTATTCTACCTAATACTAATTCCTAATACTCTTTTAGACACTTACATTGCATCTGCTCCTGAAGAGTGGCAATTTAGCCATGAAACACGTCAATCTGTTTGATGCCTTTTGTATTAGCATCATGTATTATTTAGTCTATGCTCTTTTGGATCCCACCAATTTGAATATATTATACTTTTATTACTGTGGAGACATGTACAAATGAGTCTTGCAATTCTATGACGTTACTATTGTGATACCATTGTGTTGTTATACCAATGTGCTATTATATAAAACATATTATGTTCTGGAATTAAGGTTTTTCCATTTTTTATCTTATTTTATTGTATATACCTCTTTACTAGGCAACAGTAATGATCACAAACATGTATTACCTACCAGATATCATTATGTCGTGTCATCTTCCTGGCTGCATGATTCATATAAAGTCCCAAACTTTGCTCCTAATTATTTAATATGCAGCATGTGCCCGTCATATGCAGCTTCTGCCCATCATATGCAGCATGTGCCAGTCATATGCAGCTTCTGTCCATCATATGCAGCCTGTGCCTGTCATATGCAGATTCTGCCTATCTTATGCAGCCTGTGCCCAACATATGCAGCCACTGTGGCCCCCCCGCTTGCCCGCCGTCAGACCGGCACTTACCCCATCCGGGTGACGGCAGCGAGCTGGGGGATGGGCAAGCAACGGCTCCTGCATTCCGGGCTGTTGGGTCATTGTCCTCTCCTCCTGTGTCAGCGGCGGCGGCAGAGGAGTCCGATCCACCAATTTCCTCCCCTGTGAGTGTGTCTCTTCCGCCAAAGTGAAGGGCATCCAATAGGATGCCCGGTGCTTTGGCCAATTGGGAAACAGGTCTCACTGACCTGCCTCCTGATTGGTTGGGAGGCACTGTGGTGTAAAAATAGCAAAAATTAATGCGCTATGGTCACACAACAGGGTGGGATCAGGGCGCACTCTCTGCACCCCGAGCCCACCCTTTTTTTAAGGCCTATTAGAGCCTCAGGCTCTTAAAAAAAAAAAAACACCCCCGCCCACGCTGCCATAGGAGTCCATGTGTCCGGTGTCCTGAAAGGGGCCGGGCGCATGGATCAGGAGGTGGCGTCAGGGATTAGGGGGCCCACAATGCACGGGCCGCCCCAGCTCTGTACAGTATTTCTGCAAAAAGAAATACAAGTTATAGTATCCTTGTAATACAGGAAAACCGTTTACAACACCTTGAATAATTTCCACATGATGCACTCATTGGGATCATTCTAGTTTCTGATTAGAGTTAGCATAAGAAATGAATTAGGTTATTTTACATCAAAACACTTTTTATTACCTTTCTTTTTTTAGCAAACAAAATAAGTACATTTAGGCCATGATATTATTTCATAGTCTTTTTCAGTCCTGACAAAGAGCTTTAATATAGGATTGATCACAGGATGCCAATCAAGTCAACTTACTTTCCTCTGTTTTTGCTTACATTTTCACTCTAGACCAATAGTGGCCAACTTTCTTAATAGTGGAGACCTCCAGTGCGACCCCTAACATCAGCAAAAGGCCACACATAATTTTCAGTGAATTTAATACTACACAAAGCTGTCAGATCCTGACATTCAACTAGAGATGTTTAGAGACTGCAAATGTGCAATAGGAGTTGTTAGAGAAGTAGACAGTCATATACTGGAGACACATAACATGGGACTGCTAAAAGCCACTGCTATCACAACCCCTTTACCAAATCAGATGTAGCACCCTCCTAGCGTAGGATTATAGGCAAATTTCATTTTTTGCTCCTTTTGCTGTCAGGGGAGCAGTGATTGATTGCTTTGGTCTGCTCAGGGTTTCACAGGCTAGGAGTCTTGCCCTAGCCACACCCTGGAGGGGAGTTTCCAAAAGTTGGTTGGGGAGATGATAAATGGTTTGGAGCCCTGGAGAGATTGTTATTTCCACGACAGGGAGGTTTTGGGGCCCCCTGAGGCAACCAGTGGACTGTGTAGCTGTTCTTTGAGGTCCCAGCTGTGGCAGAGCTGGAAGTCTGGAATGATCTTCTGAAGAGCTGGCTGTGGGACTTCACCATACGGCATCTGGTCTGGAAAAGGACTGTCTCTCTCATTGGACCATGTGCGATGGAAACTGTCCTGGAAACTTATAAATACTGAGTGTAAATTGTGATCCCTGGTGACTGTGTGCTTTTGGGATGTAAGTGCCAGAGGTAGCAATGGACTGAGATGACTCTTATAGGGTCTCAGGATACTGACCATTCCCCTGTGTCTCCAGAAGAACCCATGCATGTGAGCCTAGAGAAGAGTGTTCTCTGATTACTATGCAAGTTTTTTTTGGAGTATCTCTTGCCCTAACCCCTAACCCGTTTAAATTTCTTCAAGCAATTCATTTAAAAAAAGATATCCCCTGGACTGAGTTGTTGGAGCCGGAGTGTATGGACTGGTGCTTGTGGTGGTGTGCAGCCTCTGTGCTATTAGGGAAGAACCAGCTATTACCAGGGCCCCTTTGGGAGTAGTGCTGTTTGGGGGTAGTGCTATACAATGCTACCATATTTGTACTCCCTAACACCCCTTTACAATTACAGTGCCTTGAAAAAGTATTTATACATATTGGACTTTTCCACATTTTGTCATGTCACAACCAAAAACGTAAATGTATTTTATTGGGGTTTTATGTGATAGACCAACACAAAGTGGCGCATTATTGTGAAGTGGATGGAAAATGATAAATGGTTTTCAACATTTTTTACAAATATGTAAAAAGTGTGGCGTCCATTTGTATTTAGCCCCCTTTACTCTGATACCCCTAACTAAAATCTAATGGAACCAATTGCCTTTAGAAGTCATATGATTAGTAAATAGAGTTCAGCTGTGTGTAATTTAATCTCAGTATAAATAAAGCTGTTCTGTGAAGCCCTCAGAGGTTTATTGGAGAACTTTAGTGAACAAACAGCATCACGAAGGCCAAGGAACACACCAGACAAGTCAGGGATAAAGTTGTGGAGAAGTTTAAAGCGGGGTTAGGTCATAAAAAAATAGAAGTTTAAAGCGGGGTTAGGTTATAAAAAAATATTCCAAGCTTTGAACATCTACGGAACACTATTCAATACATCATCCCAAAATGCAAAGAGTATGGCACAACTGGAAACCTACCAAGACATGGCTGTCCACCTAAACTGACAGGCCGGACAAGGAGAGCATTAATTAGAGAAACAGCTAAGAGGCCCATGGTAACTCTAGGGGAAATGCAGACCTCCACAGCTCAGGTGGGAGAATCTGTCCACAGGACAACTATTAGTCATGCACTCCACAAATCTGGCCTTTATGGAAGAATAACAGGATGAAAGTCATTGTTGAAAGAAAGCAGGGACAGGGAAGCTGCTTAGAATAAGGGAAAGCGCCTATGGTCAAAAGGTTAGGCTACCGAATGTAGAGTACCATCATCCCAAAAATCTACTACAGAGGGAGGCAGGGAGTAGGGAAAGCCGCAGTTCGCTGCTTCTGTCGGCAACTGTCCCTACCCCCACACACAGGAAAAAACACACAGGGGACTATTTCGGTACTGAGGGTAGTTGAATAATAGTACAAAGAATTGGGAAGAGAATGGTAAGATAAAAACTATATTTTTAATAGACAACCATTTTAAAAGAAGATATATATATCTAGATATTACAGTAATAATAGCATATACAGTTGTAATACAGGACAAAGTAATGTATACAACCACATAAATTGCATCCAGTAATAACAGATTGCAAGAGTGACTTGGATTCTCGACCGGTTTCGCGGTATTCACCGCTTCCTCAGGAGAGTAAAGTCTATAATGTAGCATAAAAAACAAATAATAAATATATAACAATTCACAGATGCATAGTTTTTGTGGTGGTTACAGCGAGATCATTAAATAATACATTAAACAATAAGGTACAGGTTGAATATAAAAAGGACAGGCTCACCCGTTCAGGTATTCTCTGTAGGTATGTGGGGCCCCAAACAATTCCCCCTGCGACGAACACAGGGGTAACAGAACAGCCTCTGGTGGGTAAAATATTTAAGTAATTGATTTTAGTGTGGATCACTAAACCACAAAGTAGGCAGAGCGTGGTAGAGTATAGGGGTACCCATAAGATAGCTCTAAGTTTAGGACCTAGGTTCTAAACTTAGAGCTATCTTATGGGTACCCCTATACTCTACCACGCTCTGCCTACTTTGTGGTTTAGTGATCCACACTAAAATCAATTACTTAAATATTTTACCCACCAGAGGCTGTTCTGTTACCCCTGTGTTCGTCGCAGGGGGAATTGTTTGGGGCCCCACATACCTACAGAGAATACCTGAACGGGTGAGCCTGTCCTTTTTATATTCAACCTGTACCTTATTGTTTAATGTATTATTTAATGATCTCGCTGTAACCACCACAAAAACTATGCATCTGTGAATTGTTATATATTTATTATTTGTTTTTTATGCTACATTATAGACTTTACTCTCCTGAGGAAGCGGTGAATACCGCGAAACCGGTCGAGAATCCAAGTCACTCTTGCAATCTCTGTTATTACTGGATGCAATTTATGTGGTTGTATACATTACTTTGTCCTGTATTACAACTGAATATGCTATTATTACTGTAATATCTAGATATATATATCTTCTTTTAAAATGGTTGTCTATTAAAAATATAGTTTTTATCTTACCATTCTCTTCCCAATTCTTTGTACTATTATTCAACTACCCTCAGTACCGAAATAGTCCCCTGTGTGTTTTTTCCTGTGTGTGGGGGTAGGGACAGTTGCCGACAGAAGCAGCGAACTGCGGCTTTCCCTTCTCCCTGCCTCCCTCTGTAGAAGCTGCTTAGAGTTGATGGGAAAATGGATGAAGCCGAATACAGGGCAATCTTTGAAGAAAAGCTGTTAGAGTCTGCAAAAGACTTAAGACTGGGGCGGAGGTTCACCTTCCAGCAGGACAATGACCCTAAACATACAGCCAGAGCTACAATAGAATGGTTTAGATCAAAGCATATCCATGTGTTAGAATGGCCCAGTCAAAGTCCAGACCTAAATCCAATTGAGAATCTGCAGCAAGCCTTGAAAATTGCTATTCACAGACGTTCTCGATCAAACTCGACAGAGCTTGAGCTATTTTGCAAAGAATGGGCAAAAATGTCATGTGTAAAGTTGGTAGCTACATCCCCAGAAGGACTTGCAGCTGTAATTGCAGCGAAAGGTGGTTCTAGAAAGTATTGACTCAGGAAGGCTGAATACAAATGCACGCCACACTTTTCAGATATTTATTTGTAAAAAAATGTTGAAAACCATTTATCATTTTCCTCCCACTTCACAATTATGTGCCACTTTGTGTTGGTCTATCACATAAAATCCCAATACAATACATTTACGTTTTTGGTTGTAACATGACAAAATGTGGAAAATTTCAAGGGGTATAAATACTTTTTTTCAAGACACTATACTTCTGCAACATTTCTTTCAGCAAGATTCATCATCAAAAGCAGAGAACGATAAATAAAAAGAGAAAAGGGAACAGACAGCATAGAAGAAAGTAAGATGTGAAAGTGTGAAAAACAACCTAAATCATTATACAGTATATGGTTCCACTAACCTTGGAACCCATGATAAAGAATGTGTTTCCTTAACTGGCAAGAGTAAGCACCTAGGTAGGGAAAACACAGACTACTCTCTGTAGGGGCCCTGAGGGCTGCATAGTATGTGCAGAAGGGCTACATGCAGCCCCCAAACTGCAGATTGGGAACCAGAGCTCTAGACTGTAGTATGCAGCTAAGAGTGGCGTGATGCAGCTTTGGCCACTCTTTCTTCACCTTTTTCTGCCTCCTTCCCTCTATCGCTTGCTCTCATTCTCATTCTTTTTTTCTAAAGTAAAATTCTGAACGTGATATCTCCTTGTACACATAGGATAGGATACCTCAGGCAGTTTCTCTTGTGCCTTGAATATGGTAACTAGGAATGGGGTTCAGGTTTACTGCTACCATAGGTTTGAGGCGAATCCTGCAGGCTTGAGATTCTGAATTTCTGTGAATTTATGTGCAAATCAAACTAGAAGAACTGTTTAACCCTTTCACTGCCAGGTCCATATGATGTACAGACAGCACTGCTTCCAGCTGGCCAGGTCCGTTAGGCGTATTCTCCTCACATTCCTCCTTCTGCTATAAGCTCATAGTCACTTTAGTGACCACAAGCTTATATATTCAGAACTGTGCAGCAGACACTGCTGGACAAAACAACTGTATGAAAATAGCAATTTGATAAACATTTGCACAACTATTGTGGGGTCTAAAAAAAAATCAGTAGCACCTTCTTTTTATTCTATTGGTCATGTGCTTTCAGAAAATGTATGGTTTGGAAGGTCTTTTACAAACTCTGAAAGCTCTAAGTAAAAAATAAAAGCCTCTAGATTTTTAGAGAAATTTTGTTATTTACAGCTTTGCATATATTAATGGCTTTCACCATTTTGCAAAAATGTGCAATTTAAAGTTTATAAATATTTGTTATTTATTAACTCAATTTGCTGTGTTTTTATTTCCTAATATTATTTTAGTGTATTTTTAGCAAAAATATTGCTTTGATAAACATTTGCACAAATATAGTGGGGCCTTAAAAATCAGTAGCATCTTCTTTTTATTCTACTGGTCATGTGAAGTAGAAATGTAAAACTTTTTTTTTTACATTTTGGATAGATAAAGGGAAGGTTATAATCCCTGTCACTTTTTTGCCATCTCTTTCCTATTGAGGAGACTTCCCTTCACTTCCTGTCCCATAGCAAAAACAGAAAGAGCAAGGAAACCCTCCAAAGTAAGGGAGTCCTCAGAACTAGTGTCCCCATTGTAATATTTCTGCTCTTTTGCTGTTCTGGAGACGATCCAAAATTTTAGACTTTTTTTTTCCAATTTCAATGATAACAGAAGAGCAATAAAAAAGACAGCAATAATTACCTGACTGGTGTTGTAATTATTCTCCACACTTATGCCCTGTACACACGATAGGATTTTCCGACAACAAAATCCATGTTTTTTTTTTCCGATGGATGTTGGCTCAAACTTGTCTTGCATACACACGGTCACACAAATCTTGTCGGAAATTCCGAACTACAAGAACGCGGTGACGTACAACACGTACAACAAGCCGAGAAAAATGAAGTTCAATAGCCAGTGCGGCTCTTCTGCTTGATTCCGAGCATGCGTGAAACTTTGTGCGTCGGAATTGTGTACACACGATCGGAATTTACGACAATGGATTTTGTTGTCGGAAAATTTGAGATCCAGATCTCAAATTTTGTGTGTCGGAAATTCCAATGGAAAATGTCCGATGGAGTATACACACGGTCGGAATTTCCGACAACAAGCTCCCATCGAACATTTTCCGTTGGAAAATCCTATCATGTGTACGGGGCATAAGTGTAAGCACTGTTTTATGCCATATACATTGTTCAGCCATAACACGTATGACCACTCACTATGACCTGCTAAGGCATGGACTCCACTGGATTCTGAAGGTATGCTGTGGTATCCGGCACCAAGCCATCAGTAGAAGATCCTTTAAGTACTGTAAGTTGCTTGGTGGGGCAATTGACTTGTTTTTCCAGAACATCCCACAAAAGCTTGATTGTTGCTGTGTTCCTCAAACTATCTTTCTTCCATTGCTTTGTGGTCCAGTTCTGATGCTCATGTTCCCGTTTAAGAACTTTTTGTGGCTGTGACTGGTCTGTGACTGGTCTGTGGCCAAGCAGCTCCATACATTACAAACTGCGGTGCATTGTGTATTCTGAAACCTTTCTGTCTGGACCATCATTAACGTATTCATCAATTTGAGCTACATTAGCTCTTCTATTGGATCAAAGTACACGGGCCAGCCATCAATCCCACGTGCATCAACGAGCCTTGGTTGCCCATGACCCTGATGCTGGTTCACTGGTTTTAACTCCTTGGACCACTTTTGATCCTGACCACTGCAGATCGGAAACATCTCACAAGAACTGCAGTTTTGGAGATATTTTGACCCAGTCATCTTGCCATTACAATTTGGCCCTTGTCAAAGAAGCTAAAATCATTATGCTTCTCTTAATTTTATGGCTGATTGGTGTATGTAATCAATAGTCATGTTTAGTGGATTTATGGAAAGTGCTGGTGTTTCCGCAACTGTTTCTGTTCAGGGAAGTATAGAGATGCACCACCCCTACCAGTGTCCTGAATGCTGTTGAATATGGTGACCTGATTGTCTTTTTTTAACTATCAACAGTAGTTGGTAATTTGCCAATAATGGGCAAAGTGAAGGATTCACTTTAAGCCCGGTTCCCTTTTTGAGCTCCGTATTTTCCTTTACTTTTTAGTCCATATTACAAATCATAGTGCTTTATTTTTCTTCAGAGTTCATTTTTTGAGTCTCGTATTTATTTCTTAAGTCAACAAAAGCATAAAATCAGTCCTTTGGCACAAGGCTAGTCAAATGATGGGATATGATAGCAGTCTACATGGGTGTCTTATCATGTGCATGTCTCAAATGTGAAAAAAATAAATAATAATAATAAAAAAAAAAAAAGAGTGATTTCTTATTCCACAAGCTATTCATGGTTGGGAGCTGCTTCTGGTTCATGTGAGTCTATTCAATGGATTCTCTGTGGAATACAGACAGTGGATCCTTTGTTTTCAGGCGTGTCCAATAATTTTTTTTCTGGGTCACGTAGAGGCATGTGACTCCGGAGACATGGAGACAGTCTACTATCATGGGGTTCTTGATGATATAACTTTATGTTTATTAGAAATATAAATATATATTGATTTGAATAAATAATTATCTTTTATTAAGCATTTTTTGTAGAGTCATATACAACTTTTCTTACCTAGTAACTTTCTATGTGATGAAAGGTCACTTGTATTAGAAGAATCAAAGAAGATTAAAACAGGAAATTTACATTTGTGTGTTGTGTTAAAGAGAGCTAAGCGACTCCTTTCATATAGTTTATTCTGTAACTAGTTTTGAGCAACACCTAGTTTATCAATAAGAACACAACAAAAGAGGTGCCTATAAAAGGCTTTAAATATAAGGTGCCCACTTTTCTTCAGGATCTGGTGGAAAAAAGAAAATGTAAAAAAATTACCCAAACCATTATAGATACGGCGCCTTGAAAAAGTATTCATACCCCTTGAAATTTTCCACAATTTGTCATGTTACAACCAAAAACGTAAATGTATTTTGTTGGGATTTTATGTGCTAGACCAACACAAAGTGGCACATAATTATGAAGTGTTAGAAAAATGATAAAACGTATACATAAATATTTGAAAAGTGTGGCATGCATTTGTGTTCAGCTCCCCTGAGTCAATACTTTGTAGAACCATCTTTCACTGCAATTTCAGCTGCGAAGCCTTTTGGAGATGTCTCCACCAGCTTTACACATCGAGAGAGTGACATTTTTGCCCATTCTTCTTTGCAAAATAGCTCAAGCTCTGTCAGATTGGATGGGGAGCGTCTGTGAACAGCAATTTTGAAGTTTTGCCACAGATTCTCAATTGTATTTAGGTCTGGACTTTGACTGGGCCATGCTAACACATGAATATGCTTTGATCTAAACCATTCCATTGTAGCTCTGGTTGTATGTTTAGGGTTGTTATCTCGCTGGAAGGTGAACCTCCGCCCCAAGGCTTTTGCAGACTCTAACAGGTTTTCTTTTCAGATTGCCTTATATTTGGCTCCATACATCCTCCCATCAACTCTGACCAGCTTCCCTGCTGAAGAAAAGCATCCCCACAACATGATGCTGCTGCCACCACCATGGTTCACGGTGGGGATGGTGTGTTCAGGGTAATGTGTAGTGTTAGTTTTCCGCCACACATAGCGTTTTGCTTTTAGGCCAAAAAGTTAAATGTTGGTCTCATCTGACCAGAGCACCTTCTTCCACATGTTTGCTGTGTCCCCCACATGGCTTCTCGCAAACTGCAAACAGGACTTCTTATTGCTTTCTTTCAACAATGGCTTTCATCTTGTCATCCTTCCATAATGGCCAGATTTGTGGAGTGCATGACTAATAGTTGTCCGTGGACAGATTCTCCCACCTGAGCTGTGGATGTCTGCAGCTCCTCCAGAGTTACCATGGGCCTCTTAACTGTTTCTCTGATTAATCCTCTCCTTGCCCAGCCTGTCAGTTTCGGTGGACAGCCGTGTCTTGATAGGTTTCCAGTTGTGCCATACTCTTTCCATTTTCAGATGATGGATTGAACAGTGCTCTGTGAGATGTTCAAAGCTTGGGATATCTTTTTATAACCTAACCCTGCTTTAAACTTCTCCACAACTTTATCCCTGACCTCTCTGGTGTGTTCCTTGGCCTACATGATGCTGTTTGTTCACTAAAGGTTCTCTAACAAACCTCTGAGGGCTTCACAGAACAGCTGTATTTATATTGAAATAAAATTACACACAGGTCGACTATTTTCTAAATTAGGTGACTTCTGAAGGCAATTGGTTCCACTAGATTTTAGTTAGGGGAATTAGAGAAAAGGGGGCTGAATACAAATGCAAGCCACGCTTTTCAGATATTTATTTGTAAAAAATTTTGAAAACCATTTTAAATTTTTTCTTCCACTTCACAATTATGTGCTGCTTTGTGTTGGTCTATCACATAAAATCCCAATAAAATGCATTTACGTTTTTGGCTGTAACATGACACAATGTGGATAATTTCAAGGGATATGAATACTTTTTCAAGACACTGTAATTCTGAAATACACCTGTAGCACCCCCTGGGTCTACTGGGGGCAGTAAGGTACCTCCAGATACAGAGAGGGGGATTACATTCACCCCAGGGCTGAGTCCATGGCTATAATGGGAAGTTAGAACAAATGTGGGCGCCAGTCACTTTAGGTATTTTTCAATGCTTTAATTAGAACTTGAGAAAGGTTGTAAGAAAGAGGTTGAGGGGAGGTTTCAGATACCCTTTTTTAGCAGATCACTTACAGACTCCTTGAATCAAAGGACAAACAACTTTCTTTCAGCAGATCTTGAATACCTGGGTAGATCTCTCACACAGACCTAGCAACCAGTAAGATGTCTGGATAAGCCTCTCTCCCAGACTTAGCAGCCAGTAGCTTGTTACCTTGATTGGATTGTAGAATAGCTTGACAGTACCAGAACCTTTAAGCCGACCCGGCGGTACTGTAAGGGTAGTTTAGATGTAGGTGTGTCCTCCAAACGAGTCGCCAGGCCCTACTGGGAGACCAGCCTTCATCCTGGTTCTCCCCAGCAAGGGTCCACCCCTGGATCTCATCAGCTTGGCTCGGCTTCTTCCAAACAGGCAAGACAGCTTAAGGACCACCTGCGGACTAGTAGGCCCCAGACAGGCTTCTGGGCCTACTTGCAGAGCTTGCAGCAACATTGCCTCAAGCCAGAAGGGCCACGAGGTGAGGACTGACTAGAGCACATGGCCTCTGTCCAATAAATACCCCTTCCCAGAATGCACAGCGGCCAGGAACCTCCTACTGGGCTGTTTCCGGAAAAAGAATATTCATTACAGCTCAACCTAGTTGTAATTCTCACACTGTCCTGTGGTACCAGTGACACCTACTGGCAACAGTGGGAAATGCACAACAAAGCCAAGTTTAGAACAGAACCAAATAAACTATGTACAATCAATCTGTGCTGTTTACACCTCAGCCAAAAACTAAATTTACACTATAGCCCCAATTTTAGGAACAGGGGGCTACACACCATTTCTGAAAAGTACAATTTCCTATGTTCTTACAGTCTGGCACGCTAACAATCTGATGCCCAAAACCCACTCTCAATCCTGATGGGCTCAGCCATTCCACTGTCTGAATGTGCACTTTTTAGCACATTTGTAAAGAAATATATATTGTGTAACTCACCTTACCAGGAAGGAATTTTCGATCTAAACCAGCACATTTTAATTGGAATAACACCAATTAAACTCCTATCTTTAGCTTCTGCCAGATGATAGTTGTAAGGTTCTATTAGGTGTGAAATTTAATTGATTGCATTGCCCTCAGGTGGCAGTCAAACATCTTTGGTATTAGGTGTCTAACGTGGAGAAGAGGAAAAGGATCCATTTGAGGTGGAGATAAAATATTAGATAGTGACTGAAAACTAAAACAGAATATTAGCGACTATAGAGCACTAATAAGGATTGTGGTCAAGCAACACAGAACTTCAGTAGCAAAAGTAGCAGCAGAACCCATTATCCAACTTGAAGACCCATTTCAAAAGTCCACAAAGAACTTTACAAACTAGCATTCATGGAACAGCAGAAACCAATGCTAAAATTCAATTTGGGTTCTTGGTCTGTAGAGAGATGTAACCACTCCAAGCCTGTATAAAAATGCCTTGCCTCTGGAACTATGGGTTGCTAACCAAAAGGAGCCCAACAATACTCCACAAAGTCAGCAGAAGAGCAGAAAGTTGCACACCGGTGACTTAAGATCAAATCCAACTTTATAAAACTATAAATAATAATAAAAAAAAAAGTAAAAATCCCTCCGGGACTCAATCAACCACTACAATTTTAGCTTGCAACGTATCAAGTTGCCATAAAACCCACCTACTTGTAACACCAAGTTACCAAATTTATTACACGTACAAATGTCTACACAATGCCGTTAAAATAAATGTCTGTAGACCTCTTAAAGATACTCATCCATTAGGGAGGTAAGGCATGATATCGGACCCTTGTATCCTTAAGATGATTGTATAATATACATATGGATTCAAATAGCAGAATAATTGCAGAGCACTAGGTTCATGATAAACATCTGTATAGATCAAGGCGTAACTCATGCATACAAATAAGCCTTCTTCTACCATGATATAAGCCTACTTATTTCAGAACTTTTCTACTCTTTGAAAGTCTGACAGGTTTCCCCTTTTACTGACCACATAATGGTACTACCATACTACTAGTTTTCACAATAATGTATCTACCCCCTGTACATGCCTCAACCAATCAGGCTGCCTACACTGCCCATCTTATCACCAGTTGCAACCCAAGCAGAATTTTCTTTTAGACCTTAAGGCCCCTTTCACACTGGGGCGGTGGGAGCGTCGGCGGTAAAACGGCGCTATTTTTAGCGCTGCTTTACCGTTGTTTTTGCGGCGGTATTCGGCCACTAGCGGTGCCGTTTTAACCCCCGCTGGCGGCCGAAAAAGGGGTTAAAACCTCTCGTATAGCGCCGCTACAGCGGCGGTATTGCCACGGTATAGCCGCGCTGCCCCATTGATTTCAATGGGCAGGAGCAGTTTAGGAGCAGTGAATACACCGCTCCTTCACCGATCCAAAGATGCTGTTTGCAGGAGTTTTTTTTTCTCTCCTGCCAGCGCACCGCTTCAGTGTGAAAGCCCTCGGGCTTTCAAACTGGAGAAACAGCAGCGGCAGTTTTAGGTCGGTTTGCAGGCGCTATTTTTTAGCGCAATAACGCCTGCAAACCGCCCCAATGTGAAAGGGGCCTTAGACAATATGTGCTGTTTGTTTCAAACTCATGCAGAGTGTAGCACAGTCTTGTAGGCTAGGAGATGTAGGTCAGATAATTTCACTTGTTACAAGAGGGCTGACCTTTAACTAAATAAACAGAGGTTTATCTACTTACTTTAACAAGCTCAAAACAAACCTTCCAAAATGTGCAAATGTGTATTAAATTATACACTCACTGGCCACTTTATTAGGTACACCTGTTCAATTGCTTGGCAACACAAATTGCTAATCAGCCAATCACATGGCAGCAACTCAATGCATTTAGACATCCAGTGAGTGGCAGTTGTGTGGCTGAAAATGCCTTCTTGATGTCAGAGATTAGAGGAGAATGGGCAGACTGGTTTGAGATGATAGGCAATGGTAACTCAAATAACCAATCGTTACAACCAAGGTATACAGAATACCATCTCTGAACGCACAACACATTGAACCTTGAAGCAGATGGGCTACAGCAGCGAAGACCGCACTGGGTGCCAATCCTGTCTGCTAAGAACAGGAAACTGAGGCTGCAATTCGCGCAGACTCACCAAAATTGGAGAATATAAGATTGGAAAAACATTGCCTCAACATTGCTCAATTTCAGCTGCAATGTTCAGATGGTAAGGTCAGAATTTGGCATAAACAACATGAAAGTATGGATCCATCCTGCCTTGTATCAATGGTTCAGGCTGGTGGTGATGGTGGTGTAATGGTGTAGGGGGATATTTTCTTGGCACACTTTGGGCCCATTAGTACCAATTGAGCATCGTTTAAATGCCACGTCCTACCTGAGTATTGTTGCTGACCATGTCCATCCCTTTATGACTACAGTGTACCCATCTTCTGATGTCTATTCCCAGCAGAATAAAGCACCGTGTCACAAAGCTCAAATCACCTCAATACTGGTTTCTTGAACATGACAGTGAGGTCACTGTACTCCAATGGCCTCCCTAGTCACCATAACTCAATCCAAAAGGGCACCTTTTGGATGTGGTGGAACAGGAGATTCACATCATGGATGTGCAGCGAACAAATCTGCAGCAACTGCGTGATGCTATCATGTCAATATGGACCAAAATCTCTGAAGAATGTTCCCAGCACCTTGTTGAATCTATGCCACAAAGAATTAGGGTGTCAGGTACCTTTTCTGAGGCCAGGATGCTGAGAGAGGCTCCCCTTGCGGCTAAGTGCAGTATACCCCTGAAGGTGGTACAGGAGGTATAGGGTTCAAAGAAGCATGGGTTGCCAGCAGGTTGAGAAGGCTTGAGCTGATAATCACTTGGAGGCTTTGCTTGAGAAGATGACAGGGAGTATTCTGGACACTTAGTAAAAGCCTGGCGGAGGGTAGAACACAGGAGAGCAGATTGGAGGCTGTAGTGAGGCCAGCTGAGGGTCAATTACAGGTAAGTGATAAGCAAAGTCTGTGAGCCAAGCCAGGGGTCAAACACTGGTAATCAGGCAGGTGCAAGTATAGCAAAGTCCGTGAGCCAAGCCGGGGGTCAAACACTGGAGTGGAGATCAGAGCAGGTCAGGAGGCAAGCCAAGGTCACAACAGGAATCACTTGGAAGTATAACTCAGGAACAGGGAAAAGCTGAAGACAATCCAGCAACTTGGGTCAGGCAGAGACAACCTTATATAGGCCAGCAGGGGGAACCATCTGTCACATGATGGGCTTATGGTGCCCATTTCTTCTACTGGCAAGATTGCCAGTACTTCTACAGCCTATTCCCCAACACTATTTCTCTGACATAGGGCAGTTCTGAAGGTAAAAGAGGGTCCAACCCGATACTAGCAAGGTTACCTGATAAAGTGGCCAGTGAGTGTATATAATAGCAATTTTTTAAAAAAAGTTTTAGATAAAGTATGGAATGATGAGCCCCTGTCAGGCTTTAATTGCTTTTCTATCCCTGCTGGGGTGATTTACCTCTCTATTTGCCTATGACTAAGACAGAAGGAAAAGGGAAAGCCAACATTTTACAGTTGGTATTGAAAGAGGAGGAGAGATGACATTTTATATTGGGGATGTTCATGTTCTGGTGACAACTCCCTAAAGGGGGATTTCCTCTTACTGTACATTGGAGAGATGACTTCCTGCGGTGTCTCCTGGAGTAGTCAAAGGAACCATGCCCAATTGGACAGCAAGGAGAAGAAACCTACCAGGTGCTCTCACCTTTCCCTACTACAGGGGGTCCCCTAGTTACAAACATCCGACTTACAAACGACTCCTACTTACAAACGGAGGGAGACAACAGGAAGTGAGAGGAAATCTACCCCTAGGAAGGGAAATTCACTTCTGTAAGAGTTATTATGGGGAAAAGGTACCTCTACTGATGCTTTATCACCAAGGCTTGTTTCCACAACAACTCAAAATTTTCAAAATCCAATTGTCATTGGGACAGAAAGTGAAGTGAAATCTTCTGAACAGGGGCAGCAAAACAAATGTTACAGGGGTGTTAACCCTTCCCTATGCTAGCCAAAAAGCTTAAAAATCGTTTTTTTGGATGGAGCTACACTTAAAAAATGTACCTGTTCCGACTTACAAACAGATTCAACTTAAAGAGGAGGGCCAGTCAAAAAAAAAAATTAAAAGTCAGCAGCTACAAATACTGCAGCTGATGACTTTTAATTGGACACTTACCTGTCCCAGGGTCCAGCGATGCGGGGGATCGAAGCCCCGCTTGTCTCCCCCTCCGTTCAGCGGCGCGCCGGCATTGCAACTGTGGGCGCCGGGCTGTGGCTTCACAGCCTGGCACCCACTGCGTATGCGCGAGTGGCGCCGCCCGCCGTGTTTGGCCGCTCAGTCACCTGGGACCTGTAATGGGTCCCAGATGATTGACGGGAGGGAGGGAGCAGAGCTGAGCCCTTCCTGTGCCGAGACGGAAATAATGTCACCAGCCCAGGCACTGAAAGAGGCAGACTACGAGGGACCCCCTAGCAACAGACATTTAGAGGTGAGTAAAAAAAAAAAAAATATCCAAATGTTTTTTTGTATTTTTTTTTTAGAATTTTTCATGTAGTTTTTTTTTTTTTGGGTGGAACCCCACTTTAAGAACAAACCTACATTACCTAACTTGTTTGTAACCCGGGGACCCCCTGTATATCAAAAACAAAGAAAACAGTTTGGACTTTAGATATATTTTATGCATAAGAATAAGTCAGACAACATTAATATATTCAAAATGTTGTTCATAAAGACTGTATATCAGTACAAAAATACCAATACTGCACAAAGTCATAACAATTCTGTGTCAAAATATATCCAACTTGAACACTTTAGGAGTAAGAGAGGTTTTAAGATGCAAGGTACAATGTTCAGAATATTGCATGTATTATAATTCCGTCAGTGCCAAGGGGCCATAAAGCACTGTAGTGTACTTGACAAATGTGTTTAGTCTTTATTCCAAAGCAAATGAATGCACATTAATTTCGAAGAATGGGAAAATAACTGCTGGGAGGAGGAGAGCCTGGTCAAATGACCTGTTAAGTCATGTGACAGGGTTCTTCTTCTATTACAGAGTGTTCTCTGGAGCATTATGCAGAGAACCCACCATAGGGTCTTATTTTATGAATGACTCGTAAAATGCAGGCACAGTGTGGAGTGGATTAAACAATAGTATCTGTTCTCAATTTTGAACAGAACCCTAACTGTTTCACTGTGGCTTCCCCAGCATGTCACATGTCTGTCTAAGTAGACACCAAAGTCTAAAGGGATATTGGTGACATATTAGTTATGGGATACACTGCACTCCAACCTTGATCTCTTGGTTTCCAGTTCATGCATGCCAATGATAAGTGGAGCTGTGGTCTACCCACTGCCACTCAGAAAAAGTAGACACAAACCCACAATGTGTATCAATATGGAGGTGGATTACACAGCCTATTAATATCACACTTCCTACCCATAAAAATCAGTTATGTTTCGCTAATTTAGGTGTAAATAGACCCCAGTGGAGTTCTTATTTAAAAATGACAGAGGTTCATTAACAACATGATTTCATTTGGAATTTTGTTAGTCAGCCAGAATTCCACAACACTCAAGTTTTTTGGCTTCTTTATGTGTTCTCACCAAAGATCTTTTTAATGGTAATCAGTGAGTCCTGAATAGAGCGTAACAATGTCGGTTTGTCCACGCTAAGCACACTTTCCCAGCTCGTTAGGTGAAATCAGCAAGGAGCAATATTTAATATTGCAGGCATGTTTTGTAGAAGCTTGCAGGCATTCTTCAGAGATCAAAGCTCAATTGTGCCAGCAATTAATTGCACAAGTCTTACCAGTGAACTTGACCGGCGTTCCAGGGCAATTGATGACCTTAGAAAAACAAACAAAACAAAAAGCTTGCGAATAGCTCAGCGGACATTGCTAAAATTCTGAAGCTGGGAGATAAATACTTGAATTATTTCTTTCTTTATTTTCCTTGAATGCATTTGGCTAAGTAATTTCTCTGCAGTTTGAATTTGCTTTCACATCTAGTTGTGAGAAACGCTTCAAACATTTGACAATAAATAGCGAAAGAAATAAGGGCTCATTAATAGAGACATTTTTACATGCAAACCAGCAGTTATATTGAAGTATTTATTTGGACATGGGTTTGCATTCTCTAAATGTTAGTATGACATGTTATATCTGTAATATTAATATTTCACATACTATACAGTAACTAAAGGATATGCTTGTCTGTATGTTACAGAGTGCACTGAGCATCCTCCTGGTTTACAGTTTCTTTTATGATGCAACACAAGATCCTCCAGGTGTTTTTAGAGAATGAAGCCCAACAAAGTAGGAATTGTAGAATAGTTTTTTTTTTTAATAAAACAAACAAAAACAGTTAACAGACTAATGCCCCGTTCACACGGTCGGACCTTGATCGGACATTCCGACAACAAAATCCTAGGATTTTTTCCGACGGATGTTGGCTCAAACTTGTTTTGCGTACACATGGTCGCACAAAGTTGTCGGAATTTCCGATCGCTAAGAACGCGGTGACGTCAAGCACGTACAACGAGACTAGAAAAGGCCAGTTCAGAACCAAGCGCAGCACCCTTTGGGCTCCTTTTGCTAATCTCGTGTTAGTAAAAGTTTGGTGAGAGACGATTCGCGCTTTTTCAGACTCGTGGTTTTCAGATCGTTTTCTGCCGTTCAGTGTGTGCTTGTGGGTTTGTATCTGCTCTTCAGTGCGTGCAAGCAAGTTCAGCATGACTTTAATTAGTCATTGTGTTCTTGTTCGTTCGTTACTGTTTTTCAGGTTGCTCTTCACAGCCCTTGCTGTTCTTCAGTGCGTTCTGTTACTGCATTCTGAGCAGCCGACTGTTTTCTAGCCATGTTGCGTATGCGTACTCCTCGTAGAGTTCGTGCTGTGCGGGGGCTTGGTGTTGGGGTCCTGACCTTGACACAAGTCCAGTCCATGAACAGGGTGGGGAGGAGTTCATGGACCAAGAATTGGTTGCTTCAGCGAGACCAGTTCTCTCATATGCCTTTGCTCCGTGAGATCTGTGAGAATAATCCTGATGATTTCAGGAACTTTCTCAGGATGACGGACCCCGTTTTTCACCGTCTGTTGGCTTCGCTGACCCCTTATATTAGCAGGCAGGATACCTGCATGAGGCAAGCCATCACTCCGGAGCAGAGGCTGGTCGCTACCCTGCGGTACTTAGCGACAGGGAGGAGCCTGCAGGACTTGAAGTTCTCGACAGGCATCTCCCCCCAGGCTCTGGGGATCATTATCCCGGAGACCTGTTCTGCCATCATCCAGGTCCTGCAGAAGGAGTATATAAAGGTAAGATTTTTATCCTTTAATTAATTAATATATTGTATTTCTTTCCTCATTCCCTAATTACCATGATTGTAATATGCTGTGAATGTCCCCTTTGTCCTCATGCATGCTGGATTTTTATGTAATTAATTTTTTAGGTCCTTCAGACAGATTGTCCTTCACTAACCTCCCCAGCATGCTCTACGGGCCCTATATTCACCGCATGTAGTCACTTAAAACAATGTATTTTATCAGCTCCATAGTAGTGCTTTACCCCAAACACCCCCTAAAATGTTTAGAAATGTTATTTTAGCTTTAAATTCAGGCAGAGTGGCATAGGCTTTTTTTTTGTGGTGTCCCCAAATCATTTTTAGTAACCCTCCCTCCCCCAACTGCTAAGTCAGCTGATCCCAATTCTCTATCTATCCTCAATCATCTATCTGCTGACTTTGCCAAACCCATACACACTATACCCATCTCTTTTGTGCTCTGATTTATGGATGAATTCCCCAAAGCATGTAGTGCAAGGGCCTGCCTGTATACTTTCAAATGGTACTGTTTGAATTTTTAAGATCCTATTATTATCTTGAGACAGGTAATAGCAGAATGTTCAAATGTGCTCAAATGTGTACAGTGTGTATTTCTATCTTTGTATTCGGACACTTCTTACCTGTCCAGTGGGCTGCCAATAGTGTAACTAAAAGGAGGGGCTGTTCCAAGTAATACCCTGTATTTAGGCATTAATCTCTCAATGAAGTGAAGAGGGTTACCTGTCCAATATTTCCACACCCCCCATAATGTTAGAAATGGCCCATGAGAGGGGGGGGGGGAATATGATAGGTGTACCTTATACTTTGGTGTTGTAAAATTCCCCTTAATAAATGCTATCTGGAGGTTGCCCCAGAATGTTTGTGCCTAATCTGCTTGCCATGTTTCTGTGCAAAAATATTATTATTTTTTTTTTCCTCAACAGTTTCCTTCCACGCCACAGGAAGGGCAGACTGTGGCCTCCCACTTTGCCCAGCGGTGGGACTTTCCTAACTGCGGAGGGGCAATTGATGGGAAACATGTCCACATCATCCCACCACCCAACTCGGGGTCGTACTATTTCAACTATAAGGGGTTCAATAGTATTGTGATGTTGGCGGTGGTGTCGGCTAATTACGACTTCTTGTATGTGGACGTGGGGAAGAATGGCCAGATGTCCGATGGTGGAGTCATCGCCCAGACGGAGTTCTACAGGCGTCTCCAGAATGGCAGCTTGGACTTGCCAGCTCCAGAGGACAATGTGGAAGGACTCCCATTCGTGTTCGTTGCTAATGAAGCGTTTGCGCTGGGGGACCACCTTATGCGGCCATTCCCTATGAGGACCCTCACCCCGAAACAGAGGGTTTTTAATTACCGGCTGGCCAGAGCCCGAAGAGTGGTGGAGAACACATTTGGAATCCTGGCCAGCCGGTTCCGCCTATTTCTGACACCTATCCATATGGCGGAGTATAAACTTAATCATATAATCATGGCTTGCTGTATTCTCCATAACTTTTTACGGAAACATTCGGCCAACTATGCTGGCTCAGTTGGGCCTGAGGCCGGAGTGATACCTGAAACAACACTGACGGCGCTTGAAAGCGGCCGTCCTGGCTTGCCCTCCCTGAGTGCCCGTGATGTCCGGTTATGATACCTGGAGTTCTTTGCGGGTAGGGGGGCCATCAATATGCCTTCAAATTTGTGAAGCCTTTTTCAAATAAAAAAGCAAAAAAAAAAAAAATTCTCTGTGGACATTTACTGCTTGTGTTTGTTTTAGCTGACCCTCACAGCAATGTGGGGAGTCCTGAAAATGGCGTGATTGTGTAACCTTATACAAAGCACTGTTGGCTGTTATTTACTAAAGGCGTATACACTTTTTATACTACAAGTGCTCTTGAAACTGCAATGAAAATGCTCTTGTAGTGCAAAGAGGATTTGCCCGTAGGAAATAACCCCCATTTTCTCATAAAACAGCAAATACATCACCCCAAAAGTGTTGTAGCGTTGAGACAATAATCCACACATTCTTGATTAACAAACTTTTTAATACCTGCACAATCACATGTGCATTTAGAAAAGGTTTTTTGAACAAACCAACATGTTTGTTGTATAACAATTTTTGGGGTGGCATTATCAAAAATAGAAATGTCCATTTACGATAAAACAGGCCTGTGTAAAACCAACAAGAAAGACAAAAAACTTGAACTTACAAAGTTCACATTTGGTAAAACTTGAAGGCAATATCAGACATGAGTATTTAGGAACTGTGTTTGATATTGCGTTCAGATGGGGTCAAATCACCCCTTGAAAAGCCAAATTTGGAAGATGCACACCAATTTACGAATGTCAACATGTGCTAGCTGCCATCATGGGGGATGAAGGGACGTGTTTTGTGGGAGCAAGCCCTTCCTCTCAGCTACTTTATTATTGAGGAAGGGGTTGCACCCCCAAAACGCGTCCATTGATCTCCCGTGATGGCAGATAGCACATGTTGGCACACTGTGTGCATCCTCCAAATTTGGCTTTTCCAAACATTGCTAAAATATTTAAAACATTGTACCACCCAAAAAAAAAGTGATTTTGTTGGGTTTTAAATTCGCCCCAAAACATCAATGATGTTATTATTTTTTTGAATCACATCATTGATTTTTTTCTTGATGTTTTCCAATTCTAAATTTTACCCCATGATCTCCCCGATCAGGATCTGGGCACTTTCTGATGTGAAAGGATCTCGATCCCTAACATCACAATCACCTAAAAAGAGAGAAACCAAACAAAAACAGATATCAAAAATCTGCCAGCATCCATCTCTTACCTGAGCCTGTGGTCGCAGACACTCACCTGTTGTGGTGACAATTTCCACCACATCTTCTTCCCCCTTCTGCTCCGCTTGTGTTGGGGGTATTTCACCTTCTTCCAGAGGTGGGGGGTCTCTGGTCTCCTCGGATGAGGGGTGTCCTCCGAGTCTTTTCTCCCCTTTGTAAAACAAAAATGGTATAATTAGCACACAGATATTTGATGGCAGAACTATAAATAGGAAACATTGCTTGGAAGTGGGGTACAATTGTCAATTTTAAAAGAGTTTCAAGATGTCGCTTTTTTATTGGCCTTTGTCAAGCTTCAATACTTTACCTGTTTAGTACAAGATTCACAGATGGAGACCCCCCTATAGTATACACTGGAGCACCTGTGTGCCCCCCCTAATAAAAATGGTGTTCTTGTGTCCCACACTAGTGCTCCAGTGTCCAGATGTGAAAACAGCTGCTGAGTATCCTCTCCTTACAAACAATCTAGTTTGCATTTCATTCTAGTAACAAACCCATCTACACAACCAAAAATTTGGCATCCAAGTAGACCCTAAAAAATGTGGGAAAATGCATATGGCCTAAACAATGGTGTTTTAGAGGGCGAAAAAAAAATGTTTGATACGAACGAATAATGGGCCCATGAACATTAAAATTGACATTTTAAACTGTACAATTAAGAAAAGCATATGGAGCAGCACGAACGTAAGAAAGACAAAAAGAATATGAACACAGCACAACTACTTACTTTTTTGCAGCACTCTCCGGATCTTTCGGTACTGCTCGGGCTCTCTTAATTTGAGGTCCGACCACCGCTTCCTGAGCTGATCTTTCGATCGCCGTACCCCGAAATTCCTGTGCAGACTTTTGACCACTTTCGCCAGGATCTTGGCCTTTCTGATATTGGGGTTGGGGTAAGGTCCATACTTTCCGTCATAGTCGGCCTTCTTCAGGATGTCCACCATCTCCAACATCTCCCCAAAGGACATATTTGTGGCCTTAAATCTTCTCCTTCTGGATCGGGACGTTTCTGTCTCCGGGCTTTCCTCCGCCTCCTCCTTGTTGCTATAATTAGCACGCACCTGCTGTGACTCCGCCATGTGCTCTTCACCCACTGCGCCGAATGAAAAGGGGCGGGGAATAGACTAGAAAGAACGTCAGGGGCGGGCGGAGTTACACGCATGCGCAGTGTATATAAAGCGTAACACACGTGCGTATTACGATCTGTGAGCGGAGGAAGGAGCATTGGACGCGCCGATCGTAAGAACAAATGTAAGAGCTAAACTTGTGCCTATACTGCTTTGAGATTGAGGCCTATATTGTAACAACATTAGGAGAGTTTTGTCTGACATTAGGCTTTGTCTTGTGTTGTGTCTTGCAGTGAACATGGATATCTTATTAAAAGATAATGACTTCATGTCACTATTCATTGATATGTTAAGGGAGCTGCCATGTCTGTGGGAGATCAACAACCCACATTACAAGAACCAAACAAAGAGGAAGGCAGCACTGGATAAATTGTTGGAAATTGTGAAGCAGGTGATCCCCACGGCAGACATCACATTTTTGAAGATCTTAATTGGTGGCCTGAGGATCACTTATGTAAGGGAGCGCCAGAAAGTCAAGGATTCGCAGAGATCCGGAGCAGCAGATGACATCTATCTCCCCAGGATGTGGTACTATGACAGGCTGCATTTTCTGGCAGGCCAGACTGAACCCAGGCCATCCCTCTCCAGTCTTCCTTCCACGCTTCCTTCCCCCCCGGCTGAGGCTTCTGACGCTCAACCTGGGCCTTCCAGGCAACAACATGTGGAGGAGCCTAGCTTGAGCCAGGTATAGCATTCCTCTAAATAGTTCAGGTTGTCCAATCAATGATGTTAACTACATGTTAGTTTGGAGTACTAATTTAGGATTGTGATTGATGATGCAAAAACTAAAACCATGTCCCTTTTTGATACACAGGGAAGTCTCAGCCAAGAGGTGGCCGGGCCGAGCCGGCTGCCTGATATGCCGGTCCCTCCCCAACACCTGGAAAGAGAAAGTGGCAGGAGGAGGAGTGCCCTAGAGGAGGCTGCCATAGGCCTCTTTTGGAGGGCTACAGAGGCCCTGGGAGCCCCACACACCATAGAGGAGGACATTGCTGCCATCATTGCCTCAAAAATGCAGAGGATGGAGGAGGGACAACAACTCATGTGTGAGTCGCTCATATTGGAGGCTCTTAATAAAGGTATGAGGGGCCAAATTACATCTCAGACACACCTTTGCGAACTCACAGATGGTCCTCCTCCTCCTCCTTCTCCTCCAGGTCCTCCCAGTCCTCCTCCTCCTCCAGGTCCTACATCTCCTCCTGCCACATCTCCAACAGCACAGCCACAGCCCGGAAGGAAGCGTGGAAGGAAGACCAGAAAGTGAGGACCCTGGATCCAGTCTGGTCGGCCAAAAGATGCAGCTTCTTGTGGTACCACAGCCTGGGGACACAGATGTCATCTGCTGCTTTCCCGTGCTCTGCGACTTCTGGACCAGAATGCCCTCCCTTACATATGGACTCCTCAGGCCACGAATTTTGATGTTTAAGAATTGTTGTCTGCCCTGGGGGTCCCAGGCTTCGCTAATTTCTCCTGTTGATCCAGCGTTGCCTCCCTCTTTGTTTGGTTCTGAGCCCTTAATAAAGGATTTTTGTTTTGAATTATACTTGCCTATGTGTGTTTTACTTGAAAAAGGACAGTTTGTTTGTGAGGATTCAGGTACATATCAAAAATACAATGTGAAATTAACAAGGGACACCAACAACAAACAATCTCCTTGAGATTAAATAATAAAAGATATCAATGGTGTTGTGGTAACTTGACACACAAAACAAACAAACAAAAATAGTCGGGAGTAAAACTAAAAATAACATTAAACAAAGATCAGCCTTGGAAAAAATACAAACATAAAATCTAAACCAAAAATGGCTTTAAATCCCCCAAAAAAAAACTAAAAAAAAAAAACATTCTGTCAGATGTGACAAAAAACAATATATTAAGGGAATCCCAAGAAAAAACAAAAAAATAAGTTTGTGAGAAGTGTGTGTGAATATGAGCAGCAAAACTACTTAATTCTTGTCACATTATAAAGAAGAAGAGAGTGCGCTGTATTAAACCATTTTTAACATTGCAGCGTGACGAAAGTGCTGTATCCATTGCGAACGCTAATTTTACCAGACCGAGCTGTTCCGTGTCGAAATTTCTTCTGAGCATGCGGGGCACCTTGTGCGTCGGAACAGGCCACACACGGTCGGAATTGACGCGATCGGATTTTGTTGTCGGAAAATTTTATCTCCTGCTCTCAAACTTTGTGTGTCGGAAAATCCGATGGAAAATGTCCGATGGAGCCCACACACGGTCGGAATTTCCGATAACACGGTCCGATCGGACATTTTCCATCGTAAAATCCGACCGTGTGTAAGGGGCATAAGAGGCCAACGCACATACACTGCCTATCTTTCTCTTAATTACATCAACACTATTATTTATGTAAATAACTCATGCCTTTCCCCCCTGCTTCTCTCCTCCCGTTTTATCTACCTCATCCTGTATCCATCCATGGGAGGAAATCCCCCCTGCAATAAGACCAACAGTCATATATATCTATAGGTATGCCTATCTATACAATCCATTTAAATCCTAAATGCACCCCTCTACTCTTCCTTTCTCTTTTTCCACCTTTCTTCCCTTTCTCTTTTTTCCCTTTCTTCTCTCTCTCTCCTGTTCTTTTTCCTTTTTTTTCCCACCTCTCTCTTCCCTCTCCCTTTCTCTCCCTTTTTCTCCTCCTACCTTTTATTTACTTTCCCTTATTCCACCCTCTTTCACTAATCCTTCCCCACATTTTCTATAATTTGAGAAAGAACCATCCACCCCTGGAGTTCCATCTGTTGTTATTATAAAAGGAGTCATGCCCAACCAAAAATCCCATATTTTATGAAACGTTTTTATTGACCCCCTATTTTGACAAACCTGCAATTCTTTTAATACAGTGTCATTAACCTTTAAGCGCCATTCCTCATATTTTGGCACATTCGAGGAAATCCTTTTTGTGCGATTAGCTTGCGTGCAATAAACAACATCTTGTTATTTGCTATCCTAATTGTTGGTATGCATGTTTCTTTTTCTGGGCACCCCAGTAAACTTATTTTAGGATCCCTTTGTACCTTTGTTTGATATACCCGGTTAATAGTATCAATTATTTTTTGCCAGTACCTAAATAATTTGGGGCATTTCCATAGCATATGTATTAGGTCAGCTGAGGTTCTTCTACACCTGGGGCAGACAGATGTATCTCATCTACCCCAGTAATACAATTTAACTGGGGTCCTATACACCCTATGGATTATGTATAAATGTGTTAAAGTTTGCTGGAGTGAATCTGATACTGATTGTACTTGTTCCAAAATATTTTGCCATTGTTCATCTGTTAGATCTCCTAGGTCTTTTTCCCATCCCCATCTAGCTTGACAGGTAGCCTTTCCCTGCAGTTGGCCAATTAAATAGCCATATATTTCAGAACACTTTCACACTGGGGTGGGGGGCGTCAGTGGTAAAGTGCCACTATTTTTAGCGGCGCTCTACTGTGGTTTTAGGCCGCTAGTGGGGCGCTTTTAATCCCCGCTAGCGGCCTAAAAAGGGTTAATAGTGCCCACAAAGCACTGCTGCCGAGGCGCTTTGTGGGTGCTTCGGCAGCGCTGGCCATTGATTTCAACGGCAGGGGAGTTTTAGGAGCAGTGTATTCCCGCAACGCCCCAAAAATGCTGCTTGCAGGACTTTTTTCCCATCCTGCAAGTGCACCACTCCAGTGTGAAAGCACTCGGGCTTTCACACTGGAGAGGCAGGGAAGGCATTTTTCAGGCGCTTTACAGGCACTATTTTTTGCCCAAAAGCGCCTGAAAAACGGCTCAGTGTGAAAGTAGCCTTAGAGATGATGCTCTTTTTCAATTGTATCTTTAGGATTAAGTCTATTAATGGCATATTTTGAACTTTTAAGCTCTTTCCTTTAAATTGGATTTGTAAAGCGTGTCTTAATTGTAAATATTGGGGGGGAAGGAAATATTATTTTTGTAATTCTTGATATGTTTTTAGAACCCCATCAGAGTATAATTGGTCCATATATTGAATCCCTGATCCTTTCCATACCCCAAATCCTTCTAGTTTATTTATCTCCTTATACTTTATATTCTGCAAAAGAGGGGTATAAACTGAAATATCCATATATTGCATTTTTAATTTCATTTCCTGCCATACTCTGTTCATCAACACTAAGGTGGGTCTTTGTATAGCATTTCCTATGGATCCAGATTCCAATTTAGCTATTAAATGATTACAAGGGGGTTGAGCCAAAAGTATCGATTGAATTGGTCCATCCTGTCTACATTGCCCCATCCCACCATCTGTTGCAGTTGAGACGCAATAAAATACATATTTTGCATTTGGCAATGCAAGTCCCCCTTATCTTTGGGAAGTTGTAATGTAGAAAGCTTAATTCTAGGAATTTTACCCTTCCATAATAGGATACGGAACATGAATCTATTTTTTTTAAACCATTTAAGGGGAATCCACATAGGAGAATTATGTAGAATATAAAGTAACTGAGGGCCCCAGAACATTTTAATCAAATTTGCACATCCCACCAGCGATAAAGATAGTTTAGTCCATATTCTACTGGTCGCCCTAAATTTATCTAAAAGTGGCATCAAATTTTGATTCAAATATTCCTCGATTTTAAAGGAGACCCAAATACCTAGATACTTAAAAGACTTAGCTATTCTAATCTGATTGACCTTCTGTGGTAGGATTGGAGACATCTCATCTAGTGGGATCAATACAGATTTATCCCAGAGTATGCTGAAACCCGAGAAGGAGCCAAAGGTCTCTATCAGGGTTACGGCAGAAACTAGTGATTCATCCGTATCTCCCAAAAACAGCAGAGGATCATCTGCATACAAAGTTTATCTTCCCTTTCTCCTCTCCTAAACCCTTTAATTAGGGGTGTTTGTCTAATTGATATCGCTAGGGGCTCTATTGCTAATGCAAACAACAATAGGGATAACGGGCAGCCCTGTCTGGTACCCCTAGTAGGGACGGGCGAATGGTTCAGCCCAAGCATAAGTTCGGGCTGAACTTTCGCTGTTTGGTCATTCGGCGAACAGCCAAACAAATGGGTCGTTTGACCGTTTGTTCGCCACCCCAAACTGACCACAATGTATTGTGGCACTGAACAGTGCATTGAAAGCCCTGATTGGCTAAAGCAGTGAAAGCTTCAGCCACTCAGGGCACAGAGGACTGTCAGAGTCATGATTGGACACTGTCATCATGACTTTATCCAATCATGGCTCATTCCCGCCCCACAGTATAAAAGTATTCTTTCAATGGCAGCCATTTTCAGTGTGATTACGGCGTGGAGAGAGATAGAACAGGGCTCTGTTCAGTGCTATCAGTTAGTGTGCTATACTGTGCTATTTTGCTTCAATTGTCAATGTAGAATATTAGTTTAGTGTCAGTCTAGGGATAGTGTGAGTGTAGTGAGGAGGACCATCATTCAGCTTTGCATAGTGTGCAGCTAGAGTAGGGGCAGCTCATATAGTTTCAGTGTAGTGTAGTGAGACCGTGTCAGTAATCTTGACATTAGTGTATAGTTAGAGTAGGGACAGTTCAGATAGTGTCAGTATAGTGATGGTTGAACACCGTCTATTTGATTGCGTTACTGCCAGTTTAACGCCATTTACTTCTGTGTGCGTTACTGCCAGTTTAACACCATTTACTTCTGTGTGTGTTACTGCCAATTTAACGTCATATAGTTTTGTGTGTGTTACTGCCAGTTTAACGCCATATATTTTTGCGCGCGTTACTGCCAGTTTATTATAGTGTATAGTGTGTCTGTGTAGTGTGAGTACTCAAATTAAAGTGCACCAAACACCTCTTTACATTGATTAAAGTGCATCTACGTACAAATTTCAACTTCTTCTTTACATTTGCTTATAAGCAGCGTCCCCTTCCTCCCAATAATGTCTGAGAGGACAACAAGGAGAGGCAGACGTTCCCTTGGCACTGTAAGGGGGCCAGTAATGAATGTGTCCACAGGCAAAGGTGGTGGTCAGTCATCAGGCAGGGCTTCATTTCCTCTGTTTAGTGAGTTTGCCCGTGCTATCCAGCCCCAGCATGCAGAGGAGGTTGTGCACTGGCTTACTAAACCTTCCTCATTCTCCTTATCCTCTGTCACGCAAGCAGAGACAAGTGTGCAGTCCCCTGCAGTTGCCAGAGTGGATAAACCTGCCTCCTTGTCCACATCTATTCCTGCCATAACCCCAACATCAGCCATTGAGGAGTCAGCTGAGTTATTTGACCACAGCGTCAGCCACTTGCTCCTTGATGATGCCCAGCCATTACTGGATTCAGATGTTGGTTCTGAGGTTGAGGATGACAGGAACATGAGCCTAGAGAGAGGGAGAAACACTGGTAGACAAATTGGCATTCATGTTCCCCAAGCCGCAGCGTATTGCCAAGTTGTCTCCAGTGATAATGATGAAGATGGAGGAGATGGAGAATGATGATGATGATGATGATGATGAGGTCACTGATGCAACTTGGGTGTCAGATATAGCATAGGTGGAAACTGAAGGTGAGGCAGGACAACCCCAAGGAGGCCGACATCAAGAAAGAGTAGAGAGCAGCCACCCTATTCCATCACATTCTGCAGCTGTTATCTCCCTGCCCACTCCCCAAAGCTCAGCTGTCTGGGCCTTTTTCAGCACATCTGCAGCAGATTGTACTGTTGCTGTCTGCAAACTGTGTCTCAGTCACATGAAATGTGCCAAAACACTAACCGTTTGGGTACCACATGCTTAACAAGGCATTTAACGTCCAACCACTCAGCCCATTGGCAAGAGCACCTAAAAGCCACAGAAAAGGGGCACAAATCTGTCCCTCCTCTCCTCCTCCTTACCCACTTCAGTCTGCCCCTGCGATACCGAGTCATTTCATTTCAGCAGTCTCCACTGACAGGGATGATGGTATAGCACAGGGTGTCCCAGGTCCTAGCAGCACATCTGCCAGCAGCACACCACCAGCTGTAGACTGTAGCCGGCAAATTTCTCTGCCCCATCTGCTGCAGTGGGAAAAAAATACAGTCCCTGCCACCCACATGCCCAGCCTCTGAATGCAAGCTTGTCAAAGCTGTTGGCTCTCCACAATGGCAGGTTCCCAGTAGCTACTACTTTTCACGTAAGGCCGTTCCATCTCTACCATCACGTGGAAGAGATTGTTCTGGCATTGTTGGGCAAGGCAGTCAGCCGTAAAATCCACCTTACTTCTGACACGTGGTCCAGCAAGCATGGGCAGGGACAATATATTTCATTCACAGCACACTGGGTAACGCTGCTTGCAACTCGAAAGGATGCAGGACAGGGCTCGGTGCTGCAGCTTGTTGTGCCCCCACATCTCCATACAGCTGGTGGTGATTATGCCAGACCTGTGAGCTCTACCCCCTCCCCCTCCTCCTCCTCCTCTGTCACCTCCCATGCCCTCCTCTGCAGAATTGTCCTATGAACATCAGGTACCCCCTAAGCGTTCAAAGGGCTATTCTCAGAGTCAGGCTAAAAGGTGCCATGCAGTGCTTCAGCTAGTGTGTTTAGGGGATGAGAACCACTCCGGAGCAGAGATTCTTGCAGCTCTGCAGGGACAGGCCCAGAGGTGGTTCACACCATGCCAGCTGGAGCCAGGAATGGTGGTGTCCAATAGAGATGGGCTTTATGTTCAGGTTGAACATGAGTTTGACTCAAATATTGGCTGTTCATCCGTTCGCCGAACAGTGAACAAATTGGGGTGTTCGCGCCAAATTTGAAAGCCGCAGAACACCCTTTAAAAGTCTATGGGAGAAATCAAAAGTGCTAATTTTAAAGGCTTATATGCATGGTATTGTCATAAAAAGTGTTTGGGGACCTGGGTCCTGCCCCAGGGGACATGTATCAATGCAAAAAAAGTTTTTAAAACGGCCATTTTTTTCGGGAGCAGTGATTTTAATAATGCTTAAAGTGAAACAATAAAAGTGTAATATTCCTTTAAATTTCGTACCTGGGGGTGTCTATAGTATGCCTGTAAGGGGGCGCATGTTTCCCATGTTTAGAACAGTCTGACAGCAAAATAACATTTCTAAAGGAAAAAAAGTCATGTAAAACTACTATCGCTATTCGCCACTATCACTACTACCTGGGGGGTGTCTATAGTATGCCTGTAAAGGGGCACATGTTTCCCGTGTTTAGAACAGTCTGACAACAAAATGACATTTCTAAAGGAAAAAAAGTCATGTAAAACTACTATCGCTACTATCACTACTAACTACTGTAAAACTACTATCGGTAGCGTTGGCTATAATGAACTGTCGGTCCGGCAACACACAAAAGTTCATTGATAAAAACGGCATGGGATTCCCCCACAGGGGAACCCCAAACCAAAATTAAAAAAAAAAAAAATGCGTGGGGTTCCCCTTAAAATCCATACCAGACCTGAAGGGTCTGGTATGGATATTAAGGGGTATTCCCGCACCAAAATTAAAAAAAAAAATGGCATGGGGGTCCCCCTCAAAATCCATACCAGACCCTTCAGGTCTGTATGAATTTTAAGGGGAACCCGTGCCAAAATTTAAAAAAAATGGCGTGGGGGTCCCCCTCAAAATCCATACCAGACCCTTCAGGTCTGGTATGGATTTTAAGGGGAACCCCGTGCAAAATTTTTTTAAAAAAATGGCGTGGGGTCCCCCCAAAAATCCATACCAGACCCTTATCCGAGCACGCAACCTGGCAGCAACCTACCATTTCACAAAAAAGTGTCAAAAATTTAAAAAAACACAAGAGACGGTTTTTGACAAGTCCTTTATTAATTTCTTCTTCTTCCATCTTCTTTCTTTTGGTCTTCCTTCGGTGTTCTTCTTCTTCCTCCATCTTCTTCTTCTCCATCCTCTTCTTCTCCATCTTCTTCTTCCTCCGCTCTTCTCGTCCCGCATCTTCCACCGGCTTCTCCTCAACTCCGTCCGCACGATCCGCCTCCGTGTGATGCTTCAGTTCTTCTGGCACTTCTTATATAATGGAGGGCGGGGCCACCCGGTGACCACACCTTCCTCTGACGCACGGGGACTTGACGGGGACTTCCCTGTGGCTTTCCCCATGTTGTCAGAGGGGGCGGGGTCACCCATTTACGTAACTGGGTGACCCCGCCCCCTCTGACAACACAGGGAAACACAGGGAAGTCCCCTGAAGTCCCCGTGCGTCAGAGGAGGGCAGGGTCACCAGGTGGCCCCGCCCTCCATTATATAAGAAGTGTCAGAAGAACCAAAGCGTCACACAGTGGAAGACTCCCACTTAGGCGGATCGTGTGGACAGAGTGGAGAAGAAGCCGGAGGAAGATGCGGGACGAGAAGAGTGGAAGAAGAAAAGGATGGAGAAGAAGAAGATGGAGAAGAAGAAGATGGAGGAAGAAGAACACCGAAGGAAGACCAGAAGAAAGAAGATGGAAGAAGAAGCAGAAAGAAGAAGAAATTAATAAAGGACTTGTCAAGAACCGTCTGTTTTTTAACCTTTGACACTTTTTTGTGAAATAGTAGGGGTACATTTGTACCCCATTATCAATTCACACAGGGGGGGGGCAGGATCCAGGGGTCCCCTTGTTAAAGGGGCTTCCAGATTCCGATAAGCCCCCCACCCGCAGACCCCCACAACCACCGGGCAAGGGTTGTGGGGATGAGGCCCTTCTCCCCATCAACATGGGGACAAGGTGCTTTGGGGGGCATGTGGCCTGGTATGGTTCAGGAGAGGGGGCGCTCTCTTGTCCTCCCCTCTTTTCCTGCGGCCTGCCAGGTTGCGTGCTCGGATTGGGTCTGTTATGGATTTTTGGGGGAACCCCACGCCATTTTTGTTAAATTTTGGCGCGGGGTTCCCCTTAAAAAACCCATACCAGACCTGAAGGGTCTAAAGGTTTTGAGGGGGACCCCCACGCCATTTAAAAAAAAAATTTGCCGCGGAGTTCCCCTTAATATCCATACCAGACCTGAAGGGCCTAGCATGGAATTTAGGGGGACCCCCACGCATTTTGGTTCGGGGTTCCCCTGTGGAGGAATCCCATGCCGTTTTTATCAATGAACTTTTATGTGTATTGCCGGACCGACACTTCATTATAGCCAGCGCTAGCGATAGTAGTTTTTACAGTAGTAAGTAGTGATAGTAGCGATAGTAGTTTTAAATGCCTTTTTTTCCTTTAGAAATTTCATTTTGCTGTCAGACTGTTCTAAACACGGGAAACATGCGCCCCTATACAGGCATACTATAGACACCCCCCAGGTACTAAATTTAAAGGAATATGACACTTTTATTGTTTCACTTTAAGCATTATTAAAATCACTGCTACCGAAAAAACGGCCATTTTAAAAACTTCTTTTTGCATTGATACATGTCCCCTGGGGCATGACCCAGGTCCCCAAACACTTTTTATGACAATAACTTGCATATAAGCATTTAAAATTAGCACTTTTGATTATTCATGTTCATGTCCCATAGACTTTAACGGTGTTCGCGTGTTCGAACAAATTTTTTGCCTGTTCGCATGTTCTGGATGTGTTCGGCTCATCCTTAGTGTCCGATAATGGCTCAAACCTCGTGTCCACCCTTAGACAGGGAAAGTTGACACATGTGCCATGCCTGGCACATGTCTTTAATTTGGTGGTGCAGCATTTCCTAAGTACATACCCAGGGTTGCAAGATGTACTAAAACAGGCCAGAAGAGTCTGTAGCCATTTCAGGTGGTCATACACAGCCAGTGCTTGGTTGGCTGAAATTCAGTGGGAATTCCACCTGCCCGTAAACCGCCTGATTTGTGACATGTCCACCAGGTGGAACTCAACTTTGGCAATGCTGCAGCAGGGGGCCATCATCAAGTACGTGTGCCAGTACAGCACAACGACAGGCTCACGCCGCCTTGGCTTTTTTTCCCCACGGCAATGGCTGAGCATTAAGGATGCATGCACTGTATTGTCACCATTTGAGGAGGCCACAAGGATGGTGAGCAGTGACAGTGCATACATCAGTGACACAATCCCTGTTGTGTTCCTGCTGGAGCAGACTCTGTGTGGCATTACGGACAGGGCACTGGAGGCAGAGCAGCAGGAGGAAGAGGAGGACTTTGTTCCCTCTCAAGGCCCACTTTATCCAGACACCATCATTCCTATATCACAGAACACACAGGAGGAGAGAGGGGAGGAGGATGAGGAGGAGGATTCTCGCACTTTCATAGGCTTCGAAGAAGAGGAAGACATGCGTCAATCTGTAAGCGTTGACTTTCCAACCCCGGGACCCTTGGGAGTAGTACAAGGCTGGGTGGAGGAAGCTCCAGGTGCTGTCATTCTGAGTGACCCAGAGGAGTCTGCTTCTCAAGCTTCTGCAAATTTGAGGCGCATGGGCAACCTTATGCTTCAAAGCCTGTGAAAGGACCCAAGAATACATGGCATAAAGGAGAAGGATGATTACTGGTTGGCAACCCTCCTTGACCACTGTTATAAGGGGAAGGTCTCAGAAGTCATCCTGTCCCCACAGAGAGTGCAGAAGATAAAATCTCTTGAGGACAACTTAAAGAGGATTTTATGTGTCATGGAAAACGTAGTTTTAAGTCTTCTGTTGGTCAAGGGAGTGTGCCCCCCTCCATGACTTTTCCATCAAAATCAACAATGCAACCATCAGTCCCTCCCCTCACGCCAGGGTACTAGGTGTAATCCTAGACTCTGACTTGTCATTTCAGCCTCAAATCCAATCATTGTCAAAAGTTTGTAGAATTCACCTCTGTAACATCTCTAAACTTTTACCCTTTTTAACAAATTAAACCACCAAGCTCCTCATTCACTCCCTTGTCATCTCTCGCCTTGACTATTGCAACTCCCTTTTTATTGGCCTGCCTCTCCATAGGCTATCCCCTCTTCAGTCTATCATGAATGCTGCTGCCAGACTTATACACCTTACAAACCGCACAATGTCTGCCAACCCTCTCCCAGCGAATTAAATTCAAAATACTAACCACAACATACAAAGCCATTCACAACTCTGCCCCGACCAATCTTGTCTCCAAATATCATCCAAATCCTCCTCTTCTCAAGACCTGCTCTCAAGCTCTCTCGTCTCCTTCTCCCATGCTCGTCTCCAGGATTTCTCCAGAGCCTCTCCCATCCTCTGGAACTCGCTACCTCAACCTGTCCGGCTATCCCCTACTCTTGCTACCTTCAGGCGATCTCTGAAAACTCATCTCTTCAGGAAAGCCTATCACGTCTCCAACTAATCTCCTACCACTTCCAACAGCTCATTCCCCACAGTTACAACTTTTTGTACCACTTGCCCCACCCTATTAGATTGTAAGCTCTTCTGAGCAGGGCCCTCTTAATCCTCTTGTATTTGATTGTATTATACCTGTATTGTCTCCCTTTTATATTGTAAAGCGCTGGATAAACTGTTGGCGCTATATAAATCCTGTATAATAATAATAATAATAATAATAAAGAGAGAGGCGTTGGAGAAGGCGTCCGCCTAAGTGAGGCATTTCAGATTTTTTTAGTCCTTGCCGCCGAGGGCTGTCAGCTTCCACATCCCATCGGCAGTGCCTGCATTACATGGTGGACGATTACCTTGGGGCCAAAACAGAGATGGAGAGCTTTCCAGCTGACGATCCACTGACTTACTGGGTCATGAGAATAGACCACTGGCCAGAACTTGCCCAGTATGCTATTGAGTTGTTGGGCTGTCCTGCATCCAGCGTACTTTCAGAACAGGCATTTAGTGCTGCAGGAGGTTTTGTTACTGATCATAGAATGCGTCTGTCCACAGACTCCTTGGACCATTTGACTTTTATAAAAATGAATCAGTCCTGGATTACCAGCTATGAAGCCCCTGATGCCAATGTCACCGATTAAGTCTTTCTGGGATGTGGAATCTCTGCAGGACTTCGAGGCTGCCTAGCTTTGAGGGTGTTCAATCATTTCATCTGGAAGAATGTTTTTGGTATAGGTTTCATGGGCACAATTAACACCCAAAGACCAATTTTTCAGCACCTGTTTGACAGGTGCATATTATTGCCATTTGTTACAGCAGGGCCAATTCCTGCTTTCATCAAGAGTACCTCTATCGGGTTACGGCGGGAAGGCGCCCCCGACACCCAAAGAGTAATTTTTCTGCATGTTTGATAGGTGCATATCATTGCAATTTTTTACAGCAAGGCCAATTCTTGCGTTCATCAATATTACCTCTATAGGGTTACGGTGGGAAGGCGCCAACGACACCCAAAGACCAATTTTTACGCACTCGTCCAAAGTCAAAGTGACACCAGAATGTATTCGAAATTGTTCCCATTGCACTACATTATGGCCTCATCATACACACTGGCTCCCCAGCTGTTGCTGAGCAAAATAAAGGCAGCATGCAGGGAAAATGTCATTTTATTGGCTTAAGAAATGCAATTATTGCTGCAGCAGATTCTAGACATGGTACAGATCTGCCACTTTACAGGTGGACTAAGGGGACCCCCCAGGCACTATATTGGAAGGAATTTTTCATTTTTATGCTTTTATTTTAAAAATCAAAAAATCACTGCTCATTTAAAAATGACGTTTTTCACAAACTTTTTTTTTATTGATGCATGTTCCCCCAGGGCAGGACCCGGATCCCTTTTAACCATTGTATGCCCAATTACTTGCATATAACCCTCCAAATGGGCACTTTTGATTTTGACGTTCGAGTCCCATTGAATTTAATGGGGTGCGTTATTTGGGTCCGAACTTTCGCGATGTTCGAAGGTTCTAGTGCGAACAGAACAGGGGTCCGTTCGGCCCATCCCTAAGATAAAGAAAAAAATAGTACCATTAATCTGTAAACATGCTCGGGGGGCATGATATAATAATTTTATCCACCTTACAAACCTTCACCCAAGCCACATCTTTCCAAAACCTCCCACAGATAAATCCACTCGACGCAGTCAAATGCTTTTGCTGTGTCGAGGGACAAAACCACTTTTTTAACAACATTATCAGGAGTCATCTGCAGATTAAGAAACAGTTTCCTTAAATTTATTGCTGTGGACTAGGGATAAGCTTCGAGTTTGAGTCGAACTCATGTTTGCCGCGAACAATTTGGGGTGTTCGCGGCAAAATCGAAAGCCGTGGAACACCCTTTAAAAGTCTATGGGAGAAATCAAAAGTGCTAATTTTAAAGGCTTATATGCATGGTATTGTCATAAAAAGTGTTTGAGGACCTGGGTCCTGCCCCAGGGGACATGTATCAATGCAAAAATAATTTTTAAAAACTTCTGTTTTTTCGGGAGCAGTGATTTTAATAATGTTTAAAGGGAAACAATAAAAGTGTAATATTCCTTTAAATTTCGTACCTGGGGGGTGTCTATAGTATGCCTGAAATGGGCGAATGTTTCCCATGTTTAGAACAGTCTGACAGCAAAATGACATTTCAAAAGGAAAAAAAGTCATTTAAAATGACTCACAGCTATAATGAATTGTCGGTCCGACAATACACATAAAAGTTAATTGAAAAAATGGCATGGGATTTCCCCACAGGGGAACCCCAAATAAAAATAAAAAAAATGGGTGGGGGTCCCCCTAAATTCCATACCAGGCCCTTCAGGTCTGGTTTGGATATTAAGGGGAACCCCACGCCAAAATTAATTAAAAAAAAAAAATGATGAGGGGGTCCCCCTCAAAATCCATACCAGATCGGATTTTAAGGGGAACCCCGTGCCAAAATTAAAAAAAATGGCATGGGGTCCCCCCAAAAATCCATAAGAGACCCTAATCTGAGCACGCAACCTGGCAGGCCGTACTAGGCCACATGCCCTCAACATTGGGAGGGTGCTTTGAGGTAGCCCCCCAAAGCAACTTGTCCCCATGTTGATGGGGAGAAGGGCCTCATCCCCACAACCCTTGCCCGGTGGTTGTGGGGGTCTGCGGGAGAGGGGCTTATCAGAATCTGGAAGCCCCATTTAACAAGGAGACCCCCAGATACGGTGACAAGAAGAGCGGAGGAAGAAGAAGAAGAAGATGGAGGAAGAAGAACACCGAAAGAACACCAGAAGAAAGAAGATGGAAGAAGAAGCCGAAAGAAGAAGAAATTAATAAAGGACTTGTCAAAAACCGTCTCTTATGTTTTTTAACATTTTGACACTTTTTTTGTGAAATGTTAGGGGAATTTGTACCCCATTACAAATTCACATGGGGGGCGGGATCTGGGGGTCCCCTTGTTAAAGGGGGCTTCCAGATTCCGATAAGCCCCCCACCCGCAGACCTCCACAACCACCGGGAAAGGGTTGTGGGGATGAGGCCCTTCTCCCCATCAACATAGGGACAAGGTGCTTTGTGGGGCTACCTCAAAGCACCCTCCCAATGTTGAGGGCATGTGGCCTGGTACAGTTCAGAAGGTGGGGGCGCTCTCTCATCCCCCCTCTTTTCCTGCGGTCTGCCAGGTTAAGGGTCTGGTATGGATCTTTGGGGGGACCCCACGCCGTTTAAAAAAAAAAAATGTTGGTGCGGGGTTTCCCTTAAAATCCATACCATTTTGGGTCTGGTATGGATTTTGAGGGGGACCCCCACACCATTTAAAAAAAAATTTTGGTTCGGGGTTCCCCTGTGGGGAAATGCCGTGCTGTTTTTATCAATGAACTTTTATGTGTATTGTCAGACTGACAATTCATTATAGCCGCGAGTAGTTTTAAATTATTTTTTTTCCTTTGAAATGTAATTTTGCTGTCAGACTGTTCTAAACACGGGAAACATGCGCCCATTTACAGGCATACTATAGACACCCCCCAGGTACAAAATTTAAAGCAATATTACACTTTTATTGTTTCACTTTAAGCATTATTAAAATCACTGCTCCCGAAAAAAACGCCATTTTTAAAACTTCTTTGTGCATTGATACATGTTCCCTGGGGCAGGACCCAGGTCCCCAAACACTTTTTATGACAAAAACTTGCATATAAGCCTTTAAAATTAGCATTTTTGATTATTCATGTTCCTGTCCCACAGACTGTAACGGTGTTGGCTTGTTCGAACACATTTTTTGCCTGTTCGCATGTTTTGATGCGAACCAAACCGGGGGGTGTTCGGCTCATCCCTGCTGTGGACCTTCCTGGGATGAAACCTGTCTGGTCCTGGTGTATCAATTTCCCTATAACAGTATTTAGTCTATTGGCCAAGACCCTTGCCAATACCTTAACATCTGAGTTCAGCAACGATATTGGCCGATAAGACTCTGGTAGTGCCTGATCTTTATCTGGTTTGGGTATTACAATAATAGTTGCTTTATTCATTGATTCCAGAAGCCTACCTGCGATGAATGCCTGGTTAAGCATTTTCAATAATTCGGGGAGCAGCATTTCTCCATAGATCTTATAAATCTCCAGCAGCAAGCCATCAGTACTTGACACTTTATTGCTAGCCGATTCCGAAACTGCTCTTGTTATTTCCTCCAATGTGAGTGGGGAGTTAAGTCTTTTTCTATAATCTGCAGAAATTGAGGGTATCTCCAGGGGACGGAGAAAGTCTCCAAGTTGGTCCAATTTATAAGTCACCTTGCTTTTATATAAATCACCATAAAAGGATAAAATGGATGATATAATATCTATCTGATTATGTGAGATGTCTCGTGTTGAACATACCTCGGGGATATAATTTGAACGGGTCTGAGATTTGGCTATTACAGCCTTACATTTTCCCATTCCTTTCCCCTTCCTCATAATACCTACTCCTTACAAACAGGAGATCTTGTTCTGCTTTTTCCAGGACTGTCCTTATATATATATAAGTTGAGTATCTTTCCATATAGAATGATTTATTAAGGTGTGGCTTTGGATATATTGAAATTCTTTTTTGTTGCACTTCTCCTACAAGGCGAGTTTCCTACTCTGCATTAATTTTTTTAAACCGGCTAATTAATTCTATTAGTATTCCTCTTAAAAATGCTTTCATCTTATCCCATATCACCTGTGATATTGCATCTGCATTATTCTTGAAGAAATCGACCAGAGATTTACGTATGGGGCTGTTCAACAGCAGCACCTGCAACCACTGAGCATTGATTCTCCAATTCGATTTGGTTCTGGGTTTAATCCTTTTTAAAGGCAAAGAAATTGGTGAATGGTCTGAGACATTCCTTGCTAGATACTGCACATCCAAATGGACAAATGGGAGAGTTAGTTCTGTACTCAGGACTAAATCAATCCTGGATAGTGATCCATAAGTAGAGGAGCAACATAAATAAGCATGCCCTAAAGGATTAAATACCCTCTATATATCCTGAAGCCCCAGTTCTTGTAGGTGAATTGCAAATGGAGTTTCTACCCATTGGCCTGCTGGAAAGCGATCCATAGCTGGATTACAAACGTTATTAAAATCTCCCATTATCAATAAAGTTATACCAAAACTCCCCAATTTTTTTTTAATCAAAAATTGGTTTTATTTTTGTTTTGCACCGAATACAGTTTAAGGCATTCAGTGTTAAATTATATATATAAGACACGTATCTCTTGTTCATATCATTATACAAAGTCATATTGGTATAACTTTTGAAGATATAACAAAAAAAATAAGAAAGAAAAAACAACAGCGAAACAAAAAGAAAAGAAAATATAGAGACAATCAGTGTAGTTCTTATAATCCTTCCCACCTCAACAATATATTCCATTAATACGACTCATTTATACCACTTTGTCCCATCAGCATCAATGGTATAGTCTTGCATCTTCTACATCTCCAATGTTTAATAATCAGCAGGTAACTATTCACCTCATATCAACCCCTTCAATAGCCTATCTTGAATCAGTTGGTGAGGAGCTAGGCCTGGAACATCCAGCCATACTTGCCACATTGAGTAAAACTTATGAGGAACATTTCTGTGCTGGTACGTTAGTTTTTCCCTAATCAAAAGTTTATTGACACCTTCCACCCATTGTACCCTAGTGGGTACTCTTGACATGATCCACAGTTGGGCCATTAGCTTATGGGCCACATACAATAACCGCAAGATCGCTGTATAAGCTGATCCAATGTTTCCTCATTCAGCGCTTCTTATAAGCATATAACTGGATCATGTGGTATAGATGTCATGTAGACCCTAGATGCTGTATCTATGATCTCCCTCCAGCATCTGAAAAGTTTGGGGCATTTCCAGAGCATGTGGAGGAGATCACCATTGTCTCGTTCACATTTCGGGAAAAGGGGTGAGTCTCTGAGTCCCCTCTTGTGTAGTTGCAACGGAGTTCTGTAGGCCCTATGCAATAGGTACAAGTGGGATAGCCTCTGTGATGCTGATACTGAAAGCAGGCGAGCAGCAGAGAGGCATAAATCCCAGTCCTCACCACCAATAGTTCCCACATAATTTTCCCATCCCTGCCTGCAGGGTAGCTTGGAGGAATCCTGTAATTGGTTTAGTTGAATGTTATACGTACCACCTGAATATCATACCCTTTTTGTCCTTTTCCATAATAATAATTTGTATTAATATATGGTCAGTGTATTGGAGTTTAGTGGTCCTTGCCTGTGTTTGTATGGCGTGCCATAACTGTAGGTATTTGTAGAAGTTAGTGCGTGGGATCTCAAACTCCCCCTCAATCTCTGTAAATGATTTGAGGGTGAGGCCGTTAAAGAGTTGTGAAACATACTTTATGCCTAACTCCTCCCAATTTTTAAAACCTCTAAGTTTCAGTATTTCTCTATATTGTCCATTACGCCACAGGGGTGTGTGGGTCAGGAAACTCCATATCCCCAACAGCTTTCTAACATAGGACCATAGTGTGTTCAGTAGTTTCACTGTGGGGGTACCTAAATCTAGGTGCATATATCCCGCCTCTAACCTTGTAAGTGCAGACTCATTCTCACATGTCTAAAAGTCTACGGATGGGATCTGTCAGCTCTATTATTCCCCAACCTCCCAGCTGTTGTAGCTGGGATGCCAGGTAATAGGCCCTGGGATGTGGGACAGCTAGCCCCCCCTCATCTTTACTGTATTATAACGTTGATAATCTTATTCTAGCATTTTTCTTTCGCCATGTTAGTTCTCTAAATTGGGATTCTATTCTATCGAACCACGTCCTGAGGATCCAGACCGGGGCAATATTAAATACATATAGCAGTTGCGGTGCCCAAACAATTTTAATGGGATTTACTCTCCCAACTACTGATAGGGGTAATTTACACCATGCTCTGCATTTTTCACAGAACTTATTTAGGAGAGGGACTAAGTTTAAGGCAATGTATTGGGATGGGTCTGGAGTCACCTGGATGCCTAGATAGCGAAATGAGGTCACTATTTGAATCATCTCCGCACCAGTTGGCAGAGGGGCAATCAGCGGATTCAGTGGTAGTAGCACTGACTTACCCCAATTAATGGTGAAGCCGGATAATTCTCCGAAGGCTCGGATAAGAGTCATAACAGTCTGTAGTGTTTTCTGAGTATCTCCCAGATACAGTAGAGTGTCATCAGCGTACATTGACACAATATCTGTACCAGTGCTCCAGTTGAACCCTATGATGTTATTGTCTCCCCCATATCCTTGCCGCCAGGGGCTCCAGAGCCAAAGCAAACAGCAGGGGTGACAAAAGACACCCCTGCCTGGTGCCCCTGAACAGTGGAAAGGATTCTGATAATTCACGATTGATTCTGAGCTTAGCTGAGGGCTCAGCATACAGGAGCCTAACCCATCGGATGAAGTTATCCCCTGATCCCATATGCTTCAGAACCCTCCACAGGTAAGGCCATTCGACACTGTCGAAGGTCTTAGCTGCGTCGAGCTAAAAAATTGCCCTATTGCCAGTGTTATCTACAGGGAGTTGTAGGTTTAAGAAAAGTCTTCTAATATTTTGGGCTGTAGATCTTGTGGGTATGAACCCAGATTGGTACCTATGTACTATTTTGTGAATTACCTTTGCCAGTCTGTTCGCTAATACCCGAGCTAATAGTTTGATATCTGCTGTCAGTAGTGATATGGGCCTATATGAGTCAGGCAGTTTTGCATCTTTACCTGGCTTCAATAAGACAATAATAATTGCCTCTTTCATGGAGTCCGGCAAAGACCTTTCCTTAAATGCCTCATTATAGACTTTTAATAACATAGGAAGTAATGTGCCTGAATAGCATTTGTAAACTTCAGATGGGAGGCCATCCATACCTGATGATTTATTGTTTTGTGATTGTGATAAGGCTATGGCCAGCTCTTCTTCCGTCAGTGGTGTGTTGAGCATAGCTGTGTCCCCCACTGACAGGCCAAGAAGGTCACACTTTTCTAGGAACTCATAAATTTCTATAGCAGTGGACTTTACCTTGGAGGTGTATAAATCTGCGTAAAAGGTCTTAAATACCTGCAGTATTTCTGGGGTCTGAGTGCGTGTATTACCCTGATCATTGCAGATGGCCAATATGAGGGACCGAGGACCTCTGTGCACGTGCCATTACAGCTAGCATGTGCCCAGTTGCCTCCCCCTCTTCAAAGTATGACTGTTGTAGAAAAAAAAACGCTTATTCTAAGCCAGCTGCAATGCCAGTTGTCTAGACATGGATTGTGCTCCCAACCAGGCCCTTTTTGTGTCCTCTGTAGGATTGGCGGTGTATTTGTCTTTTGTCTCGTAACCAGCCCCCTCACTGTTGTTTCCCATGCCTTTGCGTTCGTTTTAATATGGTTTCTTAGTTTTATAAATTGTCCTCTCAAGAAGGCTTTCGCTGTATCCCACACAACTCCCAATTTGGGTCTGGTTCTGGAAACAGAGAAAGCCAGAATGGGTTAAGCCCTTCAAATTGGTCTAGTATTCCCTTCAGGCAGTAAAATAGATACCCAAAATGAGGAATGATCGGTGACATGTCTATCAGTGTACCCTGACCCTACAAGTAGCTGCAGCATTTCCTCATTGCCTAGTCCCAGGTCTATCCTGGATAGTCCTCCGTGTGAGGCCGAATAACATGAGTATTTTTTTGATTCTGGTTGTCCCCTACGCCACACATCCGTCAGTCCGAGCTCCCCAAGTACTCTGGCAAAAGGTGTATGTCCCGCACCCACCAATTTAATGTGATTGGGAACAGGTAGTTTACCCTTAAAATGGTTCAAGTAATTATTGTAGTCTCCTATTGCTAGTAGTAGGACCTCTGGGTATTGTGCCATAAATTTTGCCAGACACCTGAGGACCCCAGACAAATAAGGTGGCGGTATATACACCAGCTAATATACAGGACAGTCCGTGTATTTTACTGTACATAACAGAAATACATATCTTCCCCTCGGGTCTATAACTTTCTTAGAACAATGGAACCGTACATCCTGTCTTATTAATATGCTTACCCCCCTGGAGTATGCCGAATATGTGGAATGGAATTGTGGTTCATACATATGAGGGTTTAATCTAGGGGGCGGGTCTGGGAAGAAGTGGGTCTTCTGTAAGCACACAATACCGACCCCGATTGATTTAAAGTGTCTAAGGACCGCCAACCTTTTCACTGTGGTTCCTAGACCTCGAACATTCCACGAAAGGATTTTTGAATTAACCGCCATATATAAACATTACCATCATTAACAGAATTGTACTTGCCTTTTGGAAGGCCACAGTGAGAGATAATAGGACAATGAAACATAGAAAACATACATTATCTTGCATTTTAACATTGCCAAGGGGTATAGGTGGTGGTCTGTGCACAGTCCACTTTTATGAAGGTCAGGTGCTGAGGTACTAGTAAGTCAGAACAAAAACACATTATGTCGCAGCCAATCAAAATTGGTCTACATGTAGTTGTCATACAAACAATAACTGGAAAAGGGGTTTCACACCTGCGGCGTGCGTGGGACTTCCCACAATGTAGGCAGTTCTAATGTTTGTCAACCAGTAAAAGTAACAAATCATAGTAACTATTAATCGAGTATCATGAGAGGGTCATGTCATCAGAACCGTGGACCAACAATAGTAAGATGAGAATAAGTTGGGGCAGCAATCAGACATCTTAGAAACCCTCTCTCTGGCCTATGTATTTCTTTACGACTTAGCTGCTTTAAGTGCACTGTCCTCCTGATCCAGCCATTGTGCTGCAGATGTAGGGCGGCCAAAGAAGTGGGTCTCCCCTAATGCTACCACCCGAAGTCTGGCAGGGTACAACATGGCATATTGTAAGTTGAGATCCTGCATCTCTTCTTGACATCGGTGAATTTTGCATGCTGCTTAACCCCCTTCACTTCAATTGCCAGAGTGGATATAGACATATTACATGCAGTCACCGCAGAGAAAATGTCTCTTAGGGTGGGTTCTATGTTGTCAGGTGGTGGGGAGGCATGCGGGGGTCCTGTGAATAGGCCCCTGGGTGTACTCACTGTGTTCCAATCTGGGGATAATCCGCCAGCATCCTCCAGTGGGACTGTATTATCCGCCTCATTGTGGCCCCCTGTAGCTTCTTCCAGCACAGATGAAGAAGGCTTTTGGTCCTTTTTCCCCCAAAGAGAAGTCTCTGGGCTACCTACTTGTATATCTCTTTTGTCGAGCGCTGTGGCAAGGCGCCATCTTGGCTAAAGCCCTCATGGAGGCCCCGGTTCTCTTTATTCCTTTTTGCCATGCTTCCGATCGGGCAGGACAGTGATGGAGTGTCCCGTTAGCTCGGCGGGATTGGTGCAGTTCGGTTGCGGTGTGTTGCGACCCAGGATGGGTGGTTAGCAGGATTATTGCCCGGATTCTCAGCAGAGAGGAAGACAAGTGCAACTCAGCCACGCCCCCAAAACTCCCCAATTTTACACAATACTTTTGAGCTTTATCGCAGAGGGATATAGACTGAGCCCAATATATAAACCGTTAAAAATAATGTGCAAACCAATAAAAGAAATCTGCCCTGTGGGTCTATCAATGCCTTCCTGCAGGAAAATAGAATTTTTGATGATATTAATTTACTGGTACTTCTAGCATATGTAGAGTACACTGAATAATATTGTATAGGGTATCTCTCGTTCTGTAATATTGATGTCTCCTTTTTACTGGTTCTTATAGTCCCCTCACATTCCATGACACTATTCTAAATTCAGCGTTCATTCTTCACAATTTTTAAAGAATAAAAGGATTGCCTTAACAATGGAATAGAACAAGACTCCAAACAGACATCTCCAAAACAAAGAGAGAGGGAAAAGAGAGAAGAGGAACATCAGACCCATAACAGTGGAGCCCGTCCAAAACCCAGACAAATCCCACCAACCAATCAACATTCATTTGGTAGTATTTAAGTGTAGGCCCAGACAGACAACAAAAACAACAAAAAACACAACAAACCCCACCCATTCCCAAAAAATAAAACATTAGAGTTGTTTTAATTCTAAAACATGCATATGCTTCCTCAACCCTCTTTTCTGTTTTTTTTTGGAGAAAAATACTTTTTTTGCTGCATTCTGACCTGGTCAGTGATCAGATTTTCAGTTCGGTTCAGGCACACTCAAAACAGTTGTAAACCATATTGTGCACGAGGGTGACTAACTAATTGATGGCACCATCTGGATATAGTCCTGAAAAGAAGGAAGAATGTCACCAGCACACCATGCTGTTCATTCAAATAATTGTATTTATCACAGAATCCAGAGCAACGTTTCTGAGCCATCACCAGACTCCTTCATCAGGTGTATTCGGTAATGGGTACTGTTTTTCCTCTTCGCGCCTAAGGGTAAAACAAATCTAAATGCACAAAAGCACAATTTTGCAACATTTGTTAGTTAAACCATATAAATCATCACAACTACTTTGTGCATCCAGGTGGATTATATCTTGCCTTTTTCTGGAAAAATTTGGCTTTTATTTGGTGGTAAATGGTAATAGTTGTCTCCTACTTTTTTTTTTATTATTAAAGGAAAACTGTCCCAAAATAGTAAAAAATATATATATGTTTTCAATTTAGCTGTATATTTCTTCCTACTACCATAGCCTTCCACCAAAGAATTACCCAAAATAAATTCTCCTGCTCCTGACGATCGCAGCGATACCTCATATGTGTATGTTATTTGTTGTTTGTACCCGTAGTACAGCACAGAAAAAATAGTGCTCATTTTGTTTTGTTTTTTATTTATCTATTATTTTATTTTTTATTTTTTATCCTACATGAAACGCACTGACACTAGCTGACATTAATACTAATTAAAAAATATATACATATATATCCTGTCCAAAAAAAAAACACTGACCCTGACCTTTGACCCAAACCCTGGCACTGACTTAGATCAAACCTCAATCTGGGTATTTAAAAATAATAATCATTTTATTTATTTATTTATTTATTTTTTATGTATTTTTTTTTTTACACACACAAAAGTATATACGCAAATATGCGGCTCAATAGAAAAAAGCCCAGTCCAGTGGGGCCGCATATTTGTGTTAAGTTGGTGCCAAGGGGTTAAAACTGATCTTCATTGCATGTGAACACCACAAACCAAAAACACTATTTAATTCATTTTTAATATTCAAATTCCCCCATCCATCCATGTCTTCATGCTTTATTTTGTTGAAAAACCCCTAGCATTTCTGGCCGTAGCCATCTTGAGTAAGGCAAATAATTCATGTAGCATTTACTTCCTGGAATCCATCTGCCCTTACGTAATACTAAAGCCTCATTTTTTTTTTTTTTGCCTAAAAATGACAAACATGTTATACTTACCTGCCCCGTGTTTTGCACAGAGCAGCCTGGATTTCTCCTCTTCTCGGGTCCCTCTTCGGCTCCCCTTGCCCCTCCCCCCTGACGAGATCCCCCCTCCCCCAGCAAGTAGCTTGCTATGGGGCACCCGAGCCCATCCCCAGCTCCCAGTGTCCATTCAGACATGGAGTCCCGGATAGGCCTTGCCTTCTCTCTCTCCTCATTGGCTGACTGACTTTGATTGACAGCAGCAGGAGCCAATGGCACCCCGCTGCTGTCTCAGCCAATGAGGAGGAGAGTCTCGGGCAGCTGAGTCTCTCCTGCAACATTACTGGACAGAGAGGGACCTCAGGTAAGTATTAGGGGGGATGAGACACACAGACGGTTTTTATCTTAATGCATAGAATGCATTAAGATAAAAAAACCTTCTGACTTTACAATATCGCTTTAGCTCAAAAATGCATGCTGGAGAGTGTGCTTAGCTGAAAAAACCCTCCTCCTCTCCTCCCCTCCTGAAGACTCCTGGGATGTATGACATCATTTGCCTAGGCCAAAAAAACATGAAGTAACTGAATAAATGTAAAAGAAAAAGTTTCAAACAAGTGAATATGATATACTTTCCTGTCTATTTACTAATGCTAGCAGCATGAGTATTAAAAAAATCAATGTTGATTGGGAGAGTAAAGTTCCATTTTAAGATTCTCTTCTTGTCTTCTTGTTCATCATCAGTAGCTGACCAGAAAAATGCTCATTTGGCTAAATGAACACTAATTCCCACAGACACACTCCAAAATCACGGGGAAAGTCTTTCCATGGTAATGGGGGCTGTTATAGACTCAAAGAAACTGCACCCCGTAATGGTAATGGGGGCTGTTATAGACCCAAAGGAAGGGCACCCCATATTACTCCCTGTGGTTTTGGAATGGAAAGCTCATAAAGGGGTGATTTTGGCCATATGCCACAACCCACCCTTTTATTTTTCTGTACACTTCCCCCCCCAATTTATAGGTCACATTTTGAGACACTCCACGTAAATTTAGATTTGAGCACATTATTTGTGAAACTGTCTATGTGTTGCTAACTCTACATCAAGGAAACTGGTCTGGTGGCCAATGCACAATTTGCGAAAGCTGGGTTAGTAATGCAATTTTTTTTTTTCAACCTACTATAACTAACATTAAATCCAAGGGGTAAATCCAAAATAGCTGCCACCAAAGCTTGGAGCTGCCACGAAAATAGGAATAGAGGGGAAATCTTCAAATGGGGACAATTGTTCCAATGACAACTGTCTAAGTGTGAATTTCCCTCACATTTGAATTATATCCTCTTACTTCCTGTGGTGTCTGCAGGACAGGAAGTAAAGGGAAATGTACCTGAAGAGACACAGCTGGAAAAAAAAACTAACATTGATTTATTGATTCTGGGTTTAGATATACTTTAAGCTTTCAACAACCCACAGAGCATACATACACTAGATTTTAAACCTGATCTCCTGTGCCTGCAATATAAACAGAATCAAATTGAAACCAGGATAATTGAAGCCAATCAAAAAAATAAAGACACTGTGCTAAAGAAGTCTCTGCATTATACAAATGGAAAGGACAGGCATATTTAGTAGCTCACACTGCCTAGTTCCCAATTAACCTCTTGGCCCTAGCGGAGCCAGTGTGAATAAGAAGCTTTTGGCACTCCGTCTTCCCTTGACCGCAGAACTGCAATGAATACTTTCCCCTAAGCTTTTATGTTAACATATTTGAGAGGCTTCCAATTTATCTTCCCATGGGGTTCAAATGTCACCAGAATAAGATTATTATTGACCTTCTTTGGTTGCTTGGCAAACAATAATGTCAAACAAGGCAAAAACTTTCTAAACTTTAAGAGGAAATACTCTCATTAAAACATGTTTGCTAACAGTTCCTTCACTTCGTACAAATTATTATAATGCCTGGAAATGTTCAAGAGGAGATAAGGAGAAGATTAAGTTACTACATCAAAGGATGTTTAATTTTATTTAAACTATTCTTTAATTGGTAAAATTTGTTGCAACAGGAATGCTGTGGGAATGTCAAAGTCCTAGGAAGTGAAATCACTATTATCATTATTAATGTGATTATATATACTGTATATATACAGAGGGTAAAATAAGTATTGAGCACATCACCATTTTTCTAGGTAAATAAATTTGAAATTTTCACCACGTCGGTAACAATCCATGCAATCCAAACATACAATGAAACCAAAACTAATAAGTTTAGAAATTAAATTATGTGTAATAAAATGGAATGACACAGGGAAAAACTATTGAGCACATGAAGAAAAGGAGGTGTAAAAAGGCATTGCAAGCCAAGACACCAGCAGAAATATATCAGTAATTTGAAAGCAATCCTGTCCCTTGTCTGTGCAAATTAATATCAGCTGGTTCAGTCTTAACTGATGGCCTATAAAAAGGTGTCTTATTACCAAGGTGTCACACAAGAAACATCTCATGATGGGTAAAAAGCAAAGAGCTTTCTCAAGACCTTTGCAACCTTATTGTTGCAAAATATACTGATGGCATTGGTTACAGAAGGATTTGTAAACTTCTGAATGTCCCACTGAGCACTGTTGGGGCCATAATCCAGAAGTGGAAAGATCATCTTTTCACCATAAACCGGCCATGACCAGGTGCTCCTTGCAAGATTTTTGACAGAGGAGTGAAAAGAATTATCAGAAGAGTTGTCCAAGAGCCAAGGACCACTTGTTGAGAGCTTCAGAAAGACCTGGAATTAGCAGGTACAATTGTTTCAAAGAAAACAATAAGTAATGCACTCAACCGCCATGGCCTGTATGCATGCTCACCACGCAAGACTCCATTGCTGAATAAAAAGCATGTTGAAGCTCATTTAAAGTTTGCTGCACAACATTTAGACAAGCCTGTGAAATAGTGGGAGAATATAATATGGTCAGATGAGACCAAAATTGAACTCTTTGGATGCCATAATGCACACCACGTTTGGAGGGCAAATGGTACTGCACATCATCCCAAAAACACCCCATAACAACAGTGAAGTTTGGAGGTGGGAACATCATTGTGCGGGGCTGTTTTTCAGCATACGGTACTGGCAAACTTCATGCCGTTGAATGGAAAAATGTACCATGGAATATAGATATAAATCTGCTGCCATCTACCAGGATGATGAAGATGAAACAAGGGTGAGCATTTCAGCAAGACAATGATCCCAAACACAAAGCCAAGGAAACTCTCAATTGGTATCAAAGAAAGAAAATAAAGCTGCTAGAATGGCCAAGCCAATCACCTGACTTGAATCCAATATAAAATCTATGGAAAGAACTAAAGATCAGAATTCATATCAGAGGCCCATGGAACCTTCAAGCATGCGGCTAGTTTCTCCATACAGGAGGTGTTTTGAAGCTGGCATTATCGACAAAAGATTTTGTACCAAGTATTAAATACAGTACATTTCAGTTTGCATGTTCAATACTTTTTCCCTGTGTTATTCCATTTTATTACACATAATTTCTGAACTTATTTGTTTTGGTGTCTTTGTATGTATGGATTGCATGGGTTGTTACCGACGTGATGAAACTTTCTTTTCAATATTTTATTGGTTTTACAATATACCAGAATATATGTTACTTAGAATTTCAGGTAAGGCATTTCAGGTGAGAGTACAGTACCAAAACGGGTATACAACAACAATAATCATTTATAACCACTGACCACTAGGTAAAGCAGGTTTACGTTAATACGAGACCAGGGAGACATGCTCACGCAATCATATTGTCCGAGTGCTGTGAGGAGTTGACCTTGTTCAACCGACCAAAAGTGTAACGAGTGATAAACTAGGAGATTGATTGCTCATAATGGGCCGTCTCTCCACCCCAAGGGGAACTCACTGTGGAGAAAACGGTCCTGACAGTTAGTGTGGCCGGTCTAAAGGGAGAATTATGTCTACCCTGGTCTGCCAATAATGTTATATTGTGGGGGGTATGTTGAGTATTGTTGTCATAGAAACAAACATTCAGGTCTTTATGGTATTGTTTATCTGACTCTGGGTACCTTACGTTATGGCCTGAAACATTGTAGTTTAAGAAGCTGATTGAGTGTCAACGGCCAAAATCTACCTGTAAGAGAGTCAGCCAAGGGATATGCTTTGTCTCCACGTGAAAGAAAGAAAGAGAAGGGGGAAACGAAAAGCGAGTGACATTAGGGAGTAAAGTGTCAGCATGAAGGAAGGTCACCTAGAGCAGTGTTTCTTAACTCCAGTCCTCAAGGCGCACCAACAGGTCATGTTTTCAGGCCATCCATTATTTTGCACAGGTGATTTGATCAGTTTCACTGCCTTAGCAATTACCACAGCCATTTCATCTGAGGGAAATCCTGAAAACATGACCTGTTGGAGCGCCTTGAGGACTGGAGTTGAGAAACACTGACCTAGAGAGTAGAAAAGAAATTGGGGTCGTCTACGAGCCTGGAAGTAATGGTATACTTATGTAGTTCGCCCAGGGTTCCCAGATTAATTCGAATTTGTGGGTTTTGTCTAGCAGCTTGCTGACAATCTTCTCCTGGGCCATGATCCAGGAGATCTTACGTTTCACTCCAGCTAACGGTACCGAGTGCCTTTTCCAGTTCCTGGCTATGGTGATTTTGGCTCCTAAGAGCATATAAAAGATCAATGATTGTGTGTGTCTGGGAATTTTCTCTACGTGGACGTTGAGGAGTGCTATGTCCGGAACCTGTGGAACTGCAACTCCTGTGATCTTCCGGAATATGTGTAAAAAGCTGTTCCAAAAGTTCCGGAGTCTAGGGCATGTCCAGCATATATGGAGTAGAGAGCCAATATGGCCACATCCCCTGAAACACAGAGGGGATGAATCTGGGAATATTTTAGCAAGGGTGGCAGGGACTTGGTACCAACGTGTGATGATTTTAATGCTAGCTTCCATTAGAGAAATGTTCATGATGCCTTTGAATGATCTGTGAAAGCATCGATACCATTTATCCAAGTCCCACTCATCTGCCAGGTCTTGTTCCCAAAGTCGGGCATAAAGCGGTTTGTTTAAGGTTCTGGCTAGTGAGTTCTAGATAATGGAGATACCCCTCTCTCTGATCTTTTATGTTGGAGCACCATGTCTCATATGCAGTCAGTGTAGGCGGATCTGGTTTGTCAAACCATTTGGATCGCCGGAAGTGAGTCATTTGGGTCAGTCTATAGCTTTCCGAGTCAGGCATTTCTAATTTACACACACAGTACCCGACAGTAAGGAGACCCATGGAGTTGAGGAAGTGTCCAATCCTATATAGGCCCTTGTCTAGCCACCATTTGAATGCAAGTATGTTTTGGCCAGGGGGAAATTCTGGGTTGTGGAAAAAGTGAGCAAGTGAGCATATGGGAGTAGTTAGGGAGGAGTGTTTTTGAAGTCTATCCCACAAGGATATCAAGTGGGAGAGGGTTGGGGCTAATATCGCTGGTCTGAGGCGAAGAAGAGCCCAAAATAGGTATAGTCTATTGTGTAACGCGGTGTCGCTTGTCTCTCCATCAGTAGCCAATCTGGTTTAGGGCCCCTTGAATAGGCTATGAAGATCTGAGCTATTTGCTCAGATTGGTAATACGACCAGATATTTGGGAGGGCTAGACCCCTCTGGGTTTTGAGTCTAAAAAGTGTTTCTTTGGAGCATCGTCTTCCCTTGGATCCCCAGATGAATTTCAGAATGGAGGATTGGAACTGAAGGAGTTATGCTTTCTTAATCGGGATTGGAAGGGATCGGAAGAGGTACAGGAGATGGGGAAATAGGGTTATTTTAATGGTAGGTGGTGATGGGACCCCCTTTCACTGCATGTAAAAGTAATCCAGTGGCTTCTTAGCCACTAGGATTACTTTTACTTTCTGCAGAATTGCTGGGGCTAAAAGATTATATCTTGATCATTGCTTTAGTGATGACCAAGATATCATCTTTCCATTCCAGCGATGTACTGGTACGTCGCTGGATGGGAAGCAGTTAGACCCCTTTCACACTGGGGTGGTTTGCAGGCATTATTGCGCTAAAAATACCGCCTGCAAACCGAGCCAAAACAGCCGCTGCTGTTTGTTCAGTGTGAAAGCTCGAGGGCTTTCACACTGAAGCGGTGCGCTGGCAGGAGAAGAAAAAAACTCCTGCAAGCCGCATCTTTGGAGCGATGAAGGAGCGGTGTATTCACCGCTCCTGCCCACTGAAATCAGTGGGGCAGCGCAGCTATACCGCGGCAATACCGCGGCTATAGCCGCGCTATGCGAGCGGTTTTAACCCTTTTTCGCCCGCCAGCGGGGGTTAAAACCGCACCGCTAGCGGCCGAATACAGCCGCAAAAACGACGGTAAAACAGCGCTAAAAATATGTTTTACCGCCGACGCCTCCACCGCCCCAGTGTGAAAGGGGCCTTAAAGAGGATTGGTTTGGGGAGTAGTAAAAATGCAGCTCTACTGCACATTTACTGCTCCCCCAAATGAAGTGTAAAGTAACATCTCACCGTTTCTTATGATCATCAGCATTATGATAATCACACAGGCAGCACAGTAAGCAGGTGCTCTGTCATGGCTCTATCATGGCTCTAGGTCACATTGCTTTTGAGTGCTGACTTTGTTAACTTATGGCTGTACTGTATATAACAGACTGTAACAAAGCACAGCCATAACAAAGTCAGCACCCAAAAGCAATGTGACCTAGAGCCATGATAGAACCATTATAGAGCACCTGCTTATTGTGCTGCCTGTGTAATAATTGTAATGCTGAGCTTATAACCTGATGTGCGATACATGATCGAACACAGTAAGTATTCTATGCTCTATTCCCCACTCACTGTGTCCAGTGTAGCCACGCTCTTCTCCTTCTCTCCCCTGTCAGCCGCTCAAATTCTTCACATCTCAGCCGGGAGACGAACGGAGAATCACAGTATCACTCTGCCAGCAGGGACTAATAGAATAGTGGGGAGGCATAATGTACATTCGCCCGAAAAAGAAGAAATAGTCCCTCCACTGCGCTCCCCTCCTGGGCCCCTGTGTTGACCTGATGGGGCCCAGGAAAATGATATACCCCCCTGTAAGCAATTAGGAGCGGGAGAGAAGTCTAGAAAACATTTTTTTTAAAATGTAGTAACAAACTGTAATGTTGCCCGGGCCCCACTGTGTAGCTGATGAGGGCGGGCCCCGTACAACAGGGCTGGTTGCACCGCCCTATCAGCGGCCCTGTTGACACATGGACACGTTTGGATCACCATGACAAGATTTAATTATGTTTGAAATAGAATTTATGATTTAATCATGTTGCTTTGATTCACGAGATATATTATCAGTGTATTATGATATACGCACTTCAGCACTTTATTTCACTATTGTCACTTTATTATCTGCTATTGAATATTTTTTTACAAAATAGAGTGGCATTTTATATGTATATATTGCAAAGTTTGTGGGATAATAGCTCCACTGGACCAGGTGAATAAACCGTTTAAACTTTAGATTACAGGAAACTTCATTCAAAATCCTAACAAATTGGTATATTACACCAAATAAATTACACAAATGGTTTCCGACAATACCTGGACATTGCTGGTGCTGCAATCGGGAAGAAGGCACTCTATACCACATCTGGTGGGAATGTGATTTGATTAAACCCTTTTGGAACCAAGTAATCAAGATCATAAAACACATCACAAAAACGAAAATTCATTTAGACGCTTCTTGCTGTCTTATAAATATTACCAATTGCACACTAAAAAAAAAAAATACAAAAACTCCCTGACCAGATTCTTAATCACAGCATCAAAAACAGTAATACCAAGACACTGGAGAAACACCGCCGCACCTACAATTAAAGAATAGTTGGAAGAGATACATCTCCTCAAAGGTATGGAGGAGATCAGTGCAAGAGCACAAGGTAATACAGAAAATTTTAATAAAATATGGCAGCCGTGGATGATCTTTAAATTTTCTGATTCTTATAACACTTTCACATAGGGATATACCTCTTAACATAAAGAAATGTGAATAATTACATCTCTCTTATATTTTATTTACTCTTCTTTCCCTCTCTTTACTTTTCATTTCTGTTACTACCGGTATATATATTTAGAAGGGTATTTTTAGAGACCCTTGAATTTATTTTTCTCTTGAATTAAATAATAGATTTTGATACAAAAATTCAGAGTATTTCAAATAAACAATTGATGTAAAGATAGGCTGATTACAAAGCCATCTTGTTGGTTTCGCTAGTAAAATACTCTATCAATAAATTCAATTATATACAGTTATATTTTTATATGATACTCATGTACAAATGTTAGTATGATTGTACAAATGCTATATTTTAACATCAATAAAAGCTTATTGTTTAAAAAAAAACAAAAAAAAACCTTTAAACAAAAAGGCTTTTATTTGTAAGCAAATCAAAAATAAAGCTTCATTCAGCACACAGCACAAAAATATAGAACAAAGTTTGCTTATCTTCAGCATAAAATAAAGTCCGCTTATCTTTAGCACAAAGAAAATTAAAGAAAAGGCACATACAGTTTGTAGCTGGGTCTTCACCCCAGAGTTTTAAGAGTCCTTGTTGAACCTTTAGCAGCTTCCAAACAGATACACAGCTAATCACGACAGGTGTTATCACCTACTCCTCATCACCACCACCTCTCACTACTTCCTGTCTTTTATGAGCTGTTTCCTGGAGGCCTTTAACCTCCTGTATGCTGAATCCCTGTGGTCAGGGGTGGAGGCTCTTTCCCACCCCAATATCACTTCAGAGCCTCCCAAATTCCGGATCCCAAATAACTCTCTATTAAGACAGAGAGGACTCCGAGTCAGTCCTCTCCGGATTGACTCTACTCCCGGGAATTCCTCACCCATTCTGGGTAACCCCCTTAACACTACTGCACTTCCCTTAAAGGGACCATACCCCAAATATCGGTGCTATATAGCAGTGTTTCTCAACTCCAGTCCTCAAGGCGCCCCAACAGGTCATGTTTTCAGGATTTCCATTATTTTGCACAGGTGATTTGATCAGTTTCACTTCCTTAGTTATTACCACAGCCGTTTCATCTGAGGAAAATCCTGAAAACATGACCCGTTGGGGCGCCTTGAGGACTGGAGTTGAGAAACACTGCTATATAGCACCCATCCAGGACCCAACCTTGACGTCCTGTATAATATATATCAATATTGAACCCTACAGACTAAGACTGGGATGCCATTAAAGTTCATGTGCGTGCAAAGGCAGGTGTCCTAATTTTTGGTAATATAGTGTATGTCAAGTTAGTTCTTTTCCAAGCATTACTACTATAATATAATTACTTCAATAATGTGATGGAGACCTCTCTGACTAATATGTTGGCTCAGAAGGTGGGAGAGCTGTGGTCATGCATGACTTTTACAGGTAATGTTGCCATTTAGTACCACAAACCAACTGGGAAGGAGCTTAAATGTGCCTGAGCTTAGAATGACTCCTGCCCCCAATTCTGGATTTTCAGTCACTTATGCATAAGACCTGTAGAAAGAAAGCAATATAATGGTGCTTACAATTGGTGAAGCCACGGGCAGACTTTTATGACTAGAATGTTTAGGCACACAACTTTTGGTTCGTAGAGTATAATCAATCTAGAATCATCTCTTTAAACTATTTTTTAGTGTTTTATTTGTTCTTATCCTGTTTAGAACATAGTAGCTTTGTATATGTAGCGCTTGGTTGCTACTAGTAACTAACATCCACCATGTCACCCTGCTGCCAGACCTTCATCTGCCCCTTCTGAGACAATGAACAGTAATTTGCGTTGTTTTTTTTGTTTGTTTATTCGGGGATATAACTTGGTTGGGGGAAAGGAAATATGGGATGCCCATAGAACAAATACTTTGCCATCATATTTATGAATTAGAAAGAAAGGTTGAGCCATGAAGTACTGATGTACACATATTATCTACAGTCACTTCCCCTGGATAACACCATGCAGACTATTTCTCCTCCTCTACGTATCTCCCGCAGATTGTTGCTCCCAGGACGTCCACCCTCCTGCACAAACTTCCGCTGTAGATCATTATTCTTCCTGTCACATCATCCACAGTTGACAAAAGAGACCCCTCTGAACAGTCTCAGTTGCTGGCTAGGATAGATTGCACTGTTACTAGGCCAGAGGTCTGTAGTACCTCTCCCCAGCGGCCTAGTAATTTAGTAATATGTGCTAATTAATGGACTCCTGTTCCCAGCTAGTCCGGCCTGCAAATCCTGCACCCTCGGGCTACATTGATTTGAAACTCTCCCCACAGTCTCTCCTCTGGCCTCGCACCCAGCTACCCTGGCATGCTTTATCCAGAACTTCACTGTGGTCCACTCACCGACCTTTTCCTGCCCCGAGTCCATGAGGGAGAACTTTAACTGAAAAAAGGTTCCGGCAGTTTCTCCAGCCCCTCTGTTCCAGAACACTTCATCTATGTCCGTGTAAAGATGAAGTTCCTTCACAGCTCTCTGGGGCTCCTCTGCTAGGCCTCGTACCCCCCCCCCAGATGGGGATGGGGCCCCTGCTGCTGCCTAGCACTCCATTCTCCACGTCTCCCGGCTGACAACTCCCCCCAGCGGCCTGTTACCTCAGCTTATATGGGAGACCTGCCCCCTGCCAATTCCAGTTGGGGATTGGTCAGGGCTCCTCACATGGGCTGCTTGCCACTCCAGTCCTAGGCCCTGCCCCTCTTTCAGAACATTCTCCCTGAAAGCAGGGGAGGCGCCTCAGAAAAGCACAGGTTTGTCACGCCCATTGCTACACTAACCACTCCCTGCCCCCCACAGATCAAAACAAACAGGCCAAGTCTGAAGCATAGGCCTGCCTAAATTTACCTGCCTGACAGTTTCCCTTTACAAAAATCCTCACTCTAGCACCTACCTATGGTAGAGGGTGCTACATATATATGCCCAAATTAGATGACTATATTTCTTCCGAGGTGAGGGAAAAATAATGATTAATGTAGGGAAAGGAAGCACCTCAGCCTTTGCTGTCTCTAGACATAGGAATGGCAAATCATTTCTTACCGCTACTGTAGTGCTGTGGAAATAGGAGCTTGTTGTAATGGCCATTACACAATGTATATTGTTCACAATGTATATTGGATTGTTCACTTATTTAAAGAGGATCTATATTGTGGAACCAGTGCCCAAAAGATGCAAGCAGGGGGCAAAAGACTAGTCATTTTTTTCCCTATTACTTACTTACCATACCTTGTTTCACACTGTGTCTCTGTGTCTCTCTCTCTGTTCTTACTAGAGGAGAAAATTTTTGTCTTCTACATTTTGGACAGATCCACAGATTGGATAAAGCAGAAGCAGGGTGATCCTTGCACTGCAGGTCCACAGGTAAAGATTCCTCTTCAGGAAAACAGTGAGCTGCATGGTAGTGACCTCACCACTCCAACGCTCAAGAGGCTAGCTATTAGAGGTAGCAGTGCTTTGATTATAGTACACTGCAGATATACTATAAAAGTCAATGAGGCTTTAGGCACAGAAAGTGTACTGCTATCAGGAGGAGCTGAAGGGTACTGCTTAGACGCAATAAAGCTGAACTCCGGGCAAAAACAATTTGTGCACATTTGCACTGATAAAATAAATTACCACTAATGAAGTGTGCCCCATGTTGATTGCTGCTGGGTTTGATAAAACTCATACTTTTATTTAGCCCGCACACCACCGTAAGCTCCTAAGATTATTGAGAGTTACAGTTCTGAATAGAATAGAGGCTACACTTTTGGCACCACTTCCATACAAAAAACATTTCACATTCTTTTCATAGTGCAAACGTGCAAAAAATATTTTTACCTGGAGTTCACTTTTAAAAGTTAGTAGATGTTTCCTATAGGATAGCAAATCTTCATTTTTTGACTTCAGGTCCACTTTAACATTGCAAAGAGTTTTGCAGAAGGAGTGAGACACCTGACCTAGCATGGTAGCACTTGATCTATTTCAAATCTTATGGCTGGTATGCCTTATGGATGCAAGAGGCCATTTCAACTCAGCAGCATCCAGACATAACTGAAGTGCCATATTTGGTCCTTTAATAATACACACCATGAAAACTGATCTGAATTACTAACTTGGTACTCTATCATGTAAAAAGTATGAGGCTGCCATTGCTGGCCTTCTTTTGAAAGTTGCCTTGTGTCAGACTTAAAGTGGAACTTTAGTCAGAAAGTTAAGTCCTGCTAGATGACTTCAGGCTGGCCCCTTTTGCAGGTATAGCTATGTAAATCATTAAAAATAAGTGTCTATACTGTGTAAAATCCAGTAATACACGGTCTCTCCCTGCTCTGCACATGCTCACTTGGTCTCTATTTTAGGCACTGCTGAGGTTGTAGAGGCCGATCTGCTGACAGACTTGACTTCCGTTTGATTTGCAACTGCCATGGTCCTGCACATGTTATCAGTTTTGAATCCAGCCATTTGATGGTTTAACAGTTTGGTTGAGGACACATGCATTTGTGACAGTCAGCAAAATGGCAGCCTCCAGCAAGAAAAAAAAAACAAGAACAATGCTGGAGGCAATTTACAGCACACACACATTTTCATAGCATAATTATTATTGTGGAATGTATGTTTTTTGCTAAAGAACATTATTTTTTATCAAGTTGTTATGGGTAAAGTTCTGCTTAGAAGAACTATCACCGCTACTTAAAAATTGTTGTTGAATCCCACAGGGGATAGCATTTGTACCTGTTCTAATCTGTGCTTTGATTGTGGAGCTAGTTGTGTGCCCTCTCCACCCACCACTGTTTGACCACACTGCTCAGCAGTAAACAGTTTTTTAATGAGGTTGAGTGACAGCGCACAGATTGGAGAGGGGGTGGTGGCAGACAGTGAACACAGAACAGAGGATGGTGACAGATAGCACACACAAAGGAGAGAGGTAGTGACAGACAGTGTACAAAGAGCAGAAGTGTCCGTGACAGCGCCCATCTCTGGCAGCTGGGGTACACTGGAGACAAGCATTGACATTCAACGCAGAGGGGCAGGAGAGCCTGTTAGCATGGGTCAGGTCACTTGATGTATGAAATAAATATGGGGTGGTTTTGGATTCCCCCTATTTATTTTAAATATGTATTAACTTGTCTATTCCTATAGTTTATCCTAGTCTATCAAAGCTCTGATAAGGTTAGTGGTGATGGTACAACAACAATTCTAGCTATAAAAATAAACACACTGCTTAAATAAGCAAGGGTCTCCTTTATTTCCCAAGAAAGTAGGAATGGTAACATAAAACACTAAAGGAAAATATTAAAGAGCATCTAAAACAAAAGAACATCAATGATACTTTACATAAGGTCGTCCTCTGTATTGGGTAGCTCTCAGTTGGACTCAATGGGCAAGAGGAAGTTCCTCCAGCTGGCCAGTACTTTTAAAGCCCACTCAGATACCAGCCACACAACACCCACTGCCAGCCTATCTAGGATTCTGACAAATGAAAATCGATAAGAGGCAGTTCTTCGTTTATATAATCTTCTTCTGCCCATCTTCCAGGAAGTATGCTGTAGTGTCTACTAGGGGCAGCATTTGCCCATGTTATCACTGCAATTTGACCCAGGTCATCTTTTCAGTATCAGCTGGCTTTTGATGTTCTGTAACTCAGGAAATCAGTAACATCAGCTGCTCTTTGAAGCTTTAACTGCAGTCATGGTAATCATGTACTTCAATCTTCATTACACCAGGCGGTTTGAAGCCAAGCTCTACTTCCATACTCCCCCACCAGGGGTATGGGTGATACCTATCTTTCAGATGAAGGCTCTGATATGCATTCTTCAGTTACATAGCACTGATGGGTAAATCCGCTGTATTTGCATTCCAGACTGCCCCCAACAGTGTCGAGGCTAGGTGTAACCAGATTTCATAGTTCAGAAACATCTTACATTAGGAAAAAAAAACATGTCGCTGTATGTTCACTTGTACCAGCTAGCATATCCCTGACTACCAGCTTCTTCTGTGGCATGCTGATAATGTGTAAAACAAAGACAGTGCAGATTACAACACAAGGATGCAGCTAGTAAACCAAAGAGAAAGTGTGGTTGGCTGCAGTGCTGTGTTGTAGCTCCCCCTAAATCAACGCCCATAAATGGGGCTTCAGCCTGGGGTGATGCTGACAGCCAGTGCAAACAGACAGACATAACCCCTTCCCGCCGAGCGTACGCAGACGTGCATACACGGCTTTCCGGGGTTATACCAAGATAATGCCCGCAGCTGCAGGCATTATCCCGGTACTGTTTTTTAGAGCCGGCTATCCAGTTATAACAACCGATGCGGCTAAAAGCCCCGCTCCTCCCGCCGCCTCCCGCCGCTCTTACCGGGCCTCCCGTTTTATCGGGAGGCCTGATAACCAATCGGCGGGATGGACTGGAACGAAGCCATGAGCGGCTTCGTTCCAGCTTCCTAATCGTAAACATGGAAGCAACGTCATGACGTCACTTCCCGTTTACTCGGCTGCCAATGGCGCCGGTTTTAAAAAAATATACAGTATGCAGAATCGCTATTTTCGGCGATCTGAATACTTTGAAGTGCAAAGGAGGGATCGGGGGTCTTTTAGACCCCCGATCCCTCCATAAAGAGTACCTGTCACCTCCTATTACTGTCACAAGGAATGTTTACATTCCTTGTGACAACAATAAAAGTGGTCAAATTTTTTTTTTTTTTTAAACATAATTTATAAATATAAAAATAAATAAAATAAATAAGAAAAATTTTTATTTTTAAAGCTCCCCCGTCCCCGCGAGCTCGCGCAGCAAAGAAAACGCACACGGAAGTCGCGCCCGCATATGTAAACGTGTTCAAATCACACATGTGAGGTATCACCATGATCGTCAGAGTGAGAGCAATAATTCTAGCACTAGACCTCCTCTGTAACTCTAACCTGGTAACCGTAAATAAAAAAAATTTAAAGCGTCGCCTATGGAGATTTTTAGGTACCATAGTTTGTTGCCATTCCACGAGTGCCTTCAATAATAAAGCATGACATGTTTGGTATCTATTTACTCGGTGTAACATCATCTTTCACATTATACCAAAAAATTGGGGTAACTTTACTGTTTGGATTTTTTAAAATTCAAGAAAGTGTCCCTTTTCCAAAAATTTGCATTTAAAACACCGCTGCACAAATACCGTGTGATATAAAATATTGCAACAATCTCCATTTTATTCTTTAGATTCTCTGCTAAAAAATATATATATAATGTTTGGGAACTCTAAGTCATTTTCTAGCAAAAAATACGGATTTTAACTTGTAAACACCAAATTTCAAAAATAGGCTTAGTCATGAAAGGGTTAAAAGCAGATTATCTTTAAATAACATACCGCATATTTCAGTACCATTTAGGCAGTTATATCATGCACTACTCAGGTTTTACCAGAGTTATGCCCGTACACACGGTCGGATTTTCCGACGGAAAATGTGTGATAGGACCTTGTTGTTGGAAATTCCGACTGTGTGTAGGCTCCATTACACATTTTCCATCGGATTTTCCGACACACAAAGTTTGAGAGCAGGCTATAAAATTTTCCGACAACAAAATCCGTTGTCGGAATTTCCGATCGTGTGTACACAAATCCGACGCACAAAGTGCCACGCATGCTCAGAATAAATAAAGAGATGAAAGCTATTGTCTACTGCCCCGTTTATAGTCCCGACCTACGTGTTTTACGTCACCGCGTTCAGAATGATCGATTTTCCGACAACTTTGTGTGACTGTGTGTATGCAAGACAAGTTTGAGCCAACATCCGTCGGAAAAAATCCTAGGATTTTGTTGTAGGAATGTCCGATCAATGTCCGACCGTGTGTACGGGGCATAAGGGTTTGGGCGCTATTTGGTTTCAGGGAACTATAGTAAATTTGATTTTGGAAGTATTTTCTCACCAGCGCTATAGTGAATTCCGTTTTAGCGCTAATTAGCGTCGCACTATAGAGCTGCGGCGCTAATTAGCGCTAATTACCGTGAATTAGCGCTAATTTACGGTAATTAGCGCTAATTAGCGCCACAGCTCTATAGTAAATGACCCCCACAGTCTACAAACTATGGAATATACAGTATCTCACAAAAGTTAGTACACCCCTCACATTTTTGTAAATATTTTATTATATCTTTTCATGTGACAGCACTGAAGAAATGACACTTTGCTACAACGTAAAGTAGTTAGTGTACAGCTTGTATAACAGTGTAAATTTGCTGTCCCCTCAAAATAACCCAACACACATTTCTATTTTCTAAAGACAACCTCTGGATATGATGCTGAGCACGTGCACTCAACTTCTTTGGTTGACCATGGTGAGGGATGTTCTGGGGGAACCTGTTCTGGCTTTGGCCACCATGCTGCAGCTCAGTTTCATGGTCTTGGCAATCTTCTTATAGGCCATCTTTATGTAGAGCAACAATTCTTTTTTTCAGATCCTCAGAGAGTGGCATGAGGTGCCCTGTTGAACTTCCAGTGACCAGTATGAGAGAGTGAGAGCAATAACACCAAATTTAACACACCTGCTCCCCATTCACACCTGAGACCTTTTAACACTAACGAGTCACATGACACCGGGGAGGGAAAATGGCTAATTGGGCCCAATTTGGACATTTTCACTTAGGGGTGTACTCACTTTTGTTGCCAGCGGTTTAGACATTAATGGCCGTGTGTTGAGTTATTTTGAGGGGACAGCAAATTTACACTGTTATACAAGCTGTACACTCACTACTTTACATTGCAGCAAAGTGTCATTTCTTCAGTGTTGTCACATGAAAAGATATAATAAAATATTTACAAAAATGTGAGGGGTGTACTCACTTTTGTGAGATACTGTATACTGTATATCTGAAAATCGATCAATCCTGATGTACTGATGCACCAAAATGCCAGAAAAGTATCTGCCAAATTACCCCTTTTTGGAAAGTAGACAATCCAAGATATTTAGTAAGAGGCATGGCGACTTTTGTGAAGTTGTAATTTTTTGTAACAATTTTTTGGAAAAATTAAGAAATTAATTTTTTTTTCTCTCAATTTTTTACATACTGTCACCAGTGCAGTACAGTGTCATCATAACACTGGTGTGGAGTAATCAAGGACACTGACTGGTGACAGTATGTAAAAAAAATACATCTATTTTTTAATATTTTCAATATTTTTTATTTTTTATCACATTTTTTATTTTTATTTTTTTACATACAGTGACCAGCGAAATACAGTGTTACCATAGTAAAACTGTACTACTCTGGGGAGGTGATCAGGATTTTTTTTACACACTATAATTGCTTATAAATGTGCATTTTACAGTTACACGCAACCATTTTTTGTGAATGAAAACTACTCATTCAGTGTTTACTATTGTAATTAGCTGTGATTGGCCACAGTTAATCACATGGTACAAATGGGCTGTGGTTGGCCCTGTCTGTACCATGTGATGACTGTGACCAATCACAGCGCTCAACACAATAATACACAATGAAAGGCATATAACAAAGCCTTTCATAGTTACTGTCTGGTTAAGAAAAGCCACAAATCCATCTAGTTTAATCAATAGAAGGGAAAAAAACATTATACAATCCTATATATACAATCCTATGCCCACAGTTGATCCAGAGGAAGGCAAAAAGAAAAAACAATAAAGGATGATCCAATTTGCTCCTGCAGGAGAAAATTTCCGTCCTGATCCCCCAAGAGGCAATCCGATGTTTCCTAAATCAACTTTACCTATAAATATTAGCATCCAGTTATATTATGTGTATCTAGGAAAGAATTGTGTACAACTGTCATTTGATCTGCTGTGATTGACCACAGTGGTCACATGGGATCGGCAGCAGGCCGATACAGTGATCTGTCATCGGCCGTGCTTGGTGGACATGGCGAAGTACAGATCATGCCAGAGCGTGGCCCCTGGGGCGCGAGTGAAGCGCGATCCTGGGAGGACGTCATATGACATCCTCCCAGAACAACAGTGCGCCCGCCCAGCCATCATTTTACATTCGGCTGGGCGAGAAGAGGTTAATAAATATGCTCCTGGCTGCAGGGTAATCCATCTTAGCAACATTTCTGTGATTGGCCTTGAGCAGGAGGAGGGAGGTGAGGGCTGTGTCTGGGTTTTTGATGATGTATCGGTAGGCATAGTAGGGTTATCAGTTGGGTATCTTGAGATTTAATTTTGAAAATCTGGTCATCTTAATCCAGAGGTTAATCTATTATGTTCTTGAATGAACATCCTGAAAACATTCACAGAGGATATGAGCAGAGGTTTAAGAAATAAGGTAGAGATGCCATTATTACCATCTAGAAAAATACTACTTTGTTGAAAGAATGCTAAATCATCAGAAGATCAAAGAGTATGCAATATTGCTACATCTAAAACATAACAGTGATCTCATCTCATCATTAGAGGAGAAGTAACTAGTCATCAGTCAGACACAACCCCCCAACTGTTATTGTGGGGGCAACTAAATTAATCTAAATAAAAGCTTACAAACATCAACATATCCTAGGGTGGCGTTGGAAAAAAATAATTTCCCTTTGAAGTTAATGGTATATACAGTATATGTGTTTGGTCTCCTTACTGCTTACAGATTCCTTTCTCTGCATGCTTTTGAATTTGAAAAAAGGCTTAAAGTGGAGCTAGAAAGGGCTGTGATAGTGCATTGTAATGAAGCTGCATGACTAGGGTAGGTAAGAGCTCACCTGTTACTGTACTACCTCTGTAATTCCCACTTCCCCCCCTTCCCCCCTCTGATAATCATTAATGACCACACAAGACATAAGTGGAGTTAAAATGGCCGAACATGGCTATTTATTAAATATACACTTCTTATAAACATAACCATAACTGACTTATCCAGCTATCAATATTATAGGTCCCTGATGGTGCCACCTTGCCAAATTTATTTTGTGTCTCAGGCACCAGATAGCTGGGCTGCGACCCCAGCCGCAAACACCGGCTTGGAGCCTAGACCAGCTGACCTCAGACACCCACCGGTCTTAACACTGATATGTGTTGTACCGTACCCACTCGAGGACTCCAAACCTCAGATGGATCCCCACCGTTTTCCCAGAAACCATGAATAGACCTCTGTCAAGGACCCCAACCGCCACAGCACCCCAAGTGTAAAGTCTTACACTTGGGCGCCCCTCCACACCCAAACAGCTCGTTGTAGCCCATCTTCCAAATCTAACAGCCACAGATCAGTACCCACTGCATTAAGGTGGACACCATCACCCCTAAGAAACTGCCAGGTGTCGGTCTCCAAATCCAAGTGGCGAATGACTAAACCCCCATTCCGAACAATAAACCTACAAGAAAAACAGAAATGGAAGGCGCGCACACCTAATGTATTACCAAAGATAATTTAATAATAAAAATGTTTTATATAAAAGTGGGTACTCACAAAATGCAACTGACAAATGGCCATAAAAACAATGCACAGAACACGGGGTACATCTGACGTGTTTCGGGGGCGCACCCCCTTTCTCAGAGCTAGGCATTGTTTTTATGGCCTTTTGCCAGTTGCATTTTGTGAGTACCCACTTTTATATAAAACATTTTTATTATTAAATTATCTTTTGGTAATGCACTAGGTGTACGCGCCTTCCATTTCTGTTTTTTTTTTGTAGTTCCTTTCGGATTAACCTATCTGAGGAAGGCAGCATCCACCCAATTTTGGATACCAGTTTTGGATACCATTATATACCTTTCACACCACCATTTTATTTGATATATGTTACTCCACACCTTGGATGACCTATTAGCGCTGGAAGTGACTGTGTTTTTTGTATCTGAACAATAAACCTCCCTACTTCTTTGTTCACCTTGACCCGTGCCTTATAATTTTTTCAATTGATCTGGCCATCCGCCAAGACGTACGAGCCACGACGTCTAACCAGAGAATAGGCATACCAGGGAACGCAGTTCTAAGTCTAAGAAAATCAAACTTTACGTTCCTGATAAGCTCTCTACCGGAGCGGAGGCCCAAATCGTTGCCCCCCATATGAAGAATCAGAATATCGGGGGCCCTATCCAACCTGGCAAAGTGAGCAACCTCCAGGACTACCCGTCGCCATAGCATGCCTGGGACCCTGATCCAACGTACATTACCCAAAGCACGAGGTAGACCTAACTGCCTGCCATTGAGTCTAACCTCCGCCCTCCTGGCCCCCCAAAACACAAAAGAATGTCCCAGTATCCAAACGAGGCATCTTGGGGCACCTGAAAAGAAAACAAAAATACAGTGCACCCCAACAGGAACTAGTTATATCAAGAAAAAAGTATCCCCTGGGTGGAACTTTAATAGACCACCAACACTGGATAAATGTAAACAAAGTTTATTGCACAAATATACAACAAGCTTTTAATGACCCACCAGACTGAAAAGCTGGGGGTCGTTGTGATCTGGTGAGTGGGGATACATGAGGGGGTGTTGCACACCTGAATTTCTCTGAAGCACCTTATATTTCCTTCACTTTGGATTGGAGCACCTTCAGTCACCTTATTTGGACTTTATTTTCACTTCAAGTGATTAGCACTTTGTGTATAGCAGCTGCAATTTTTTTTTTTTAGTATATATTTTCAAAGAGATAAAGCATCTGCCTCTTTGTTGCAAACTCCCGAAATATGTGCAGCATAAATTAAAGCATTTAGGCAAAGACAGAGCAAAACCAAATAACGCAAGAGGCGCACCACTGGTGGAGAAGAAGCAGATGTAGAATTAATCGCTGACACAACACCCATATTGTCACAGTAAAAGCGAAACTTTTTATTGCGAAAAGCCTCCCCCCCCATATCTCAACCGCCAGGACAATTGGAAACAGCTCCAACAGTACCAGATTTTTGAGAAAACCAGCCGAATGCCATTCCTCAGGCCACCCTTCCGCACTCCATTTCCCCTGGAAAAACGCTCTATAGCCAGCTGAACCCGCTGCAACGGTACACAAAACCAAGTCTGCGTTGCTCACTGGACCGGCCATCCAGAGGCAGCGTCCATTATAGGATTCTAAGAAGAGATCCCAAATTTAAAGGTCGGCCCGGTGCTCTCCAGTCAACCGTATATAGTGGCCTGGTGCACTAACACCTGAAGTCGCTGGCACCAGCCGGCGACTGAAAATCCTGCCCATCGGAATGATCCAACAAGCGAAATTCAGTTTACCCAGTAACGACTGCAATTCCCGCAACTGCAATTTCCGTTGACCAAAGGCCTCCCTGACCTCCCTCCTTAGCGTCACCAATTTATCAAATGGCAGCTGCCATTCCATAGAAAACAAATCAATCGTAATGCCAAGAAAAAACAGCTCCGTTGTGGAAACCTCTGTCTTGTCTGAGGCTAACGGAATACCAAAGCTTCCGATATATGCTGTAAGGTCCCCAAAAGGATCACGCAAATCCGAGAATCAGAAGGCCCGATACAAAGGAAGTAATCCAGATAATGGATGACAGAGTTCATACCCGACACATCCCGCACCACCCATTCATCAAAAGAGCTGAAAGTCTCAAACAGGGCACATGAAATTGAACAACCCATTGGTAAACAACGATCGACAAAATACAAGCCCTGCCAGCGACAGCCCAAAAATTGGATACTGTTAGGATGAACTGGAAGCAGCCAGAAAGCTGCTTCCACATACGCCTTGGCCAATAGTGAACCACGGCCATATTGACGCACCCAAGAGGTAGCCGCATCGAACGATGTATAGGTAACCGCGCACGCAAGCGGATACCATCGTTGACATCGTTGACTCCCTTAGGATAAGAAAGATGATGGATCATCCTGAATTTCCCGGGGTCTTTCTCTGGGACCACCCCAAAGGCGAGACAACCAAATCCGGAAACAGCGGAGATGAAAAGGGGCCGCTCATCTGCCACAGAGCCACCTCCTTAAAAAGTTTCTCTGATACCACTTCCGCCAATGGTGGAACAGCATTTAACCTGCATGGCATGTGAAAACCCGCCCTGAAACCCAAGCCTAGGAGTCGAGCAGCCTCCTGATCAGGGTACCTATTTAGAGAAGGAACCATCCTTTCCACCCTCACCAGAGTCGTCTCTCTTTCCAGGGAAATCCCCAGTGTATCCTTTTCCTTGCTTAAAACATTGTGAGAGCGTATGGCTACCCCCACATCCTGAGCATTCGTGCTTAAAATGACAGTAGCTGCCGAAACGGCAGGAACTGTCATTAAACTGCCAGCACAACCCCTTCTTCCTAGCGGCTGGCATACCAGAGGTAGAGGTATCCGCCAGCCCCTCCTGGAAAAAGTGAAGTACCCGCCCTGGCAGAAGTAATCAACTTCATCCAGAGGCCAATATCCTTGTGATCCCAACAAACAAATGACCGGATGGCTTTCCACTGGCGAAATTGCTTGTCATAACGGAGCCATGCCGTACCACCATACACTCTATGAGCCTCACCAATCACAGCCAAATAACAAAAAAGCACCAAACAATTGTCAGGCACCTTTTCCCCAATTACGCTGGCCAAAATGGTAAACGCCTGCAACCAATTGGCAAACATATGCGGGATAAGCCGATATCTCCCCTGCTCCTCCTCCTCCTTTTTGCTTTCGTCCGGTTTAACTCTATCCAAATTGAATTTTTCTAAGGGGAGAAGAGAAAATATTTCCACATATTCCCCTTTCCAGATTTTGTCACGCACCTCCTGTTTAAGATGAGTGCCGAGCAGTCCCTCGAAGCAAACGTACACCTCACTCTTCGCCGAATCCGCCAATCTCACCTGATCCGCCAGCTTGTCCGCCTCCTTCTCCTTCTCTGCTAGCGCTCCTGGTCCAAGCTTGGCACCCTCCATCTGCGTGCCAGCCGCCGACCCAACCTGCACCACTGTCGTGAGGGATGGCCCCTGTGCCGCCACCCTCTGTCCCCTCCGGCGAGTCCCACGCCGTCACCGGAGCCCAATTCCTCACCGGGCCCTCCAACCTGCCCAGCAATTCCCACAAACATGCTAACACCTCACTCCCACTCACCTCCGAAATCTACGTACCCCTGACCCACGTGACCCCTGACCTCTGACCCTGACAAGACAGAAGGACAAAGAACAGACATAACATTAGAAGGGGACTCACCAGGCTGCACAGGCAAGAGGGGCCCCCCAGTTGCAGATCCGGGATCCCTGGATGCGGCACGGCTCTCATCATCCTCATCCACATCCTCCAGCTCTCTGTCCTCCTCACTGCTCACTTCCCCCTCCGAATGCCGAGCTTCAGGGCTGCAGTCTCTTCCTCTCCTGTCATCCGTTTGGCTCCTCTCCTCCACAGCAGCAGGCAATTCTTGCTGTGAACGCTGGCCATGGCTCCAAGGCTTCCCCCCTGCCGTGCTGGAGCTCCGCCTCCCACCGACATCATCCCTGCTCACCACTCCATCCTCCCTCCCAGGACCTGGCCAGAACCCGGAGGTAATCAGCGCTGACTTCCTGGCACCACGGGCAGACATGCCCGACCTCCCCAGTCGCACGTCTCCTCCACGAGGAGGGACGCCGGCCGCACCTGGAGACAGGCCGGTGCCCTCAAGTGTAGCTCTCCCCCGCTGGGCCGCCCCACCGACAGCACATCGCCATTGGATGCAGCCGCATGCTCCCGGATGCGGACGATGGAGGAGGTGACAGTGGCCCTGCGGCGGTGAGTGCCACCCCCCCGTGGGCTTCGCCTGAGATGGGGATTACTCCCAGGACTGCCCCCTGCAGAAGCTGGCGTGCGCTTAGCAGAGGGGCCTGGAGGGTCCACTTGTGGGCTCCCTAGCCGGCGCTGAGCCCTGGGGGTCCGATCTGGGCTAAAGCCCTCCGAGCGCGTGACGCAGAATGCCCCGTTTGCAGGGGGCTCTGGTGGACCCCCTGAAGAGTGGCTGCAACCTGGCTCTGGATCCAATCTGAGCCATGAATATCAGCAGCAGCCCTAAGTTGAGCCATCGGATGCTCCAAATCGCTCATTTTTGTTTTGTCTGTCTTTATCGTAGGAACCAAGTATCATGGTTATGCAATAGAGTTTGTCGGTCAGCTTACCTGTCTCCATGTGTTCATCCTTAGAGACCAGCTGACCCTCACCTGACTGCTTTTGTAACCTCTCCTCTAAGCATGGCCCCACCCCAGGCCCTATCAGGGAACCCTATATTAACCTGTGCACTGCGAGCCAGCAGTGCTGATCAACCATTGTGTGTTTGCTTTCGTGTGTACTTGCTGTGTTTCCTACGTCTGATTCCAGTTACGGACTTTGGCCTGTTCTTAACTATTCCTGTCTGCTCGTGACCCTGACCTTTGGCATGTCCCCGACCATCCCTGTTTGCCTGTGACCCTGAACCTTGGCGTGAACTCTGTTCTCCTTGTTGCTTGTGGCCCCGACCTTGGCTTGTCCCTTACTTTCCTTGTTGTTCCAGCCTGCTGCCTCCTTCCTCTTCTCCTGTAGTCTACCGTGAGCGTGAGCTGTGAGACCCTGGGGGCCGCGACCTGGAGCCAGACTGCAGCGCAGTCCATCCTTACCACTAAAGGCTCTGGTGAACACCTGCTGGCTCTTAGACTCCTCACCCTGGGGAATCTATGCTCTAGCTCCCAGTGGGATCTGTGTCAGTGATCCAGTAGACCTGCTTCCTGAACCTCCCAGGGTTCAATCCGCAGCAGTCAGTCCTAGGGTCCACTACCTAGCGGTGCACTTCTGACTCCTACAGAGTGCATCTGTCACCTAGCCTCAAGGTGACCTGACAGTTTGATCAGCCATGGACCCAGCTGATGTGCCGCTACCCGCAAATGATCCGTTGCAGGGCTTAGTTCGCAGACTTGAGACCCAGGAATCACATCAGACCCAAGTGATGTGATTCCTTCAGGATTTGGCATCCCATTTTGAACAGGTTCAGGCCTCATTAGGACACCCGGTTCAACAACCTCAACCGCTATCTGCTGCTGCACCTATCGCACCAGTCGCAGCCACACATTCATTACATCTGTCAGCTCCGGCCCGTTTCTCTGGGGACTCCAAGGCCTGCAGGGGGTTCCTTAGCCAGTGCACAATTCATTTTGAGCTTCTGCCCCAAAACTTCCTGTCCGATCGGGCAAAGGTAGCCTATATTATATCCCTCCTGTCCGGCGAGGCGTTAACCTGGGCTGCCCCTCTGTGGGAACTAAATGATCCAGTGGTTTCTAGCCTGTCTGATTTCTTGAAACTTTTTCGGAATATCTTCGAGGAACCGGGTCGTGTCTCCTCAATGGCCAGCGCCCTTTTACATCTTCGTCAAGAGTCCGCTTCTGTGGGACAGTACGCTCTTCGTAAAGCGCTACGTAAACTGTTGGCGCTATATAAATACTTTATAATAATAATAATAATTTTCGTACTTTGACTGCTGAGCTGAGTTGGAATAATGAGGCCCTAGTTGCAACCTTTTTACATGGCCTCTCTGATAGAGTGAAGGATGAATTAGCAGGAAGATCTCTCCCTGCTGATCTGGATGGTGTTATCACCTTGTGTAACCAGATCGATATTCGCTTTCAGGAGAGGGCCCTGGAAAAAAGACGCCAGCACTCCCCGTTCTTTAGGCAGCCTGAGCTCCATGTCCCTTCTCTTCATTCCGAGGAGCACCTCCTGCTTGCTGAGGAACCTATGCAGCTAGGCCGGACCAAGTTATCTCCCAAAGAACGCACTAGGTGCAGAACTCTGGGCCTGTGCCTCTACTGTGGCGTCAAAGGTCATTTTCGTGATACTTGTTCTCTTTGTCCGGAAAAACGCTCAGGGCTAATACATCTGGAAGGTAGAGTATTGGACCCTGAAATATCACCTTCACATTCTCGTCTTCTCCTTTCTGTGTTCCTTCATGTTGGCGCTTCCCCTCGTTCGGTCTCGGCATATCTGGATTCCGGAGCCGCTGGCAATTTCATGGACTGGGGAACTGCGTCTTCCATGAGACTTACCCTTTTGCCCCTTACAACGCCATTGGTGGTCTTGGCGATTGATGGCACTGTTCTACCAGGGGGCTCTATCCGCTTCCAGACCCTCCCTGTTAAGATGTCGGTAGGGACACTCCACCAGGAGTGGATATCCTTCCTTGTCTTACCTAAGGCTTCATCTCCTATCATATTAGGTCTTCCTTGGTTACGGCTTCATTCTCCACATGTTGACTGGACTGCTGGACAGATCTTGTCTTGGGGTTCCTCCTGTTCCTCCTCCTGCCTCAAGGTTACCCCAAAAGAGAAACCTCCTGTAGCCACCATCCCAATATCTTCTGCTCTTCCCGCTGCATATAGCGATTTCTGGAATGTCTCCTGCAATAGTCGGGCTGGGGCACTCTCTGGGTCATGTGGCACTCTGGATGAGGAGCCTACTTGTGAACCTGAGCCGATCAGTCACTCCAGTTTGCATGGCCATTTCCCTTTGCCTGTCCCTGGACCCCCTTGGACCCAGGCTGACTCGTCCACCATTTCCACAGTCGCTACGCCCTGCGATGCAATTCTGGTGGTCGCTGCACCTGGCGATGCTGTTCAGTCGGCCTCTGCACCAGTCCAGCCTATGCCCAGTGAGCTTCCTGCTTCTTGTTCAGGACCTTCTTTAACCTGGCCTCACCCTACTGCTACTACGTCTGTTAAAACCTGTTTAAGAGGCTCAATCCATCCTTTGGATAGACTGCCTCATTCGGCCAGGTGGGGTTTTCAATCTTTTGTTCAGGGCTCTCTGCATTCTGTTTGTGTTTCAGCTATCCAGCTTAACTCTTGTGACACGTCACCTTCTAACCAACCTGACCTCAGGGATCCACTGACCTCTACCCAGTCTGATGGTCCTGTGTTGGATGTCCAGCTCATCTTTAAGGGTCTGGGGGACCCTGCTCAAACTTCTGATGGTCTTCTGGTGCCCTTACCCATTTCTAAAAAGCCTTTAGTCCTCAATAAGTCCTTTCATCCTCTGCCTACCTCGGTTCCGGTCTCTGAGGATAATCTAAAGTACGAGGTTAGTCAAGTTTTGGATTCCCGGCTCTGTAAAGGCATTCTTCAGTACCTCGTACATTGGAAAGGGTTTGGTCCTGAGGAGAGATCTTGGATCACTGCATATGAGGTCTTTGCTCCTCGTCTATTGAGGAGGTTCCATCTGGAGTTTCCCTTTAAGCCTGGGCACAGGCGGGGGAGGGGGAGGCCTCATAAGAGGGGGGGTACTGTCATGGTTATGCAATAGAGTTTGTCGTTTAGCTTACCTGTCTCCATGTGTTCATCTCTAGAGACCAGCTGACCCTCACCTGACTGCTTTTGTAACCTCTCCTCTAAGCATGGCCCCACCCCAGGCCCTATCAGGGAACCCTATGTTAACCTGTGCACTGCAAGCCAGCAGTGCTGATCAACCATTGTGTGTTTGCTTTCGTGTGTACTTGCTGTGTTTCCTACGTCTGATTCCAGTTACGGACTTTGGCCTGTTCTTAACTATTCCTGTCTGCTCGTGACCCTGACCTTTGCCGTGTCCCCGACCATCCCTGTTTGCTTGTGACCCTGAACCTTGGCGTGAACTCTGTTGTCCTTGTCTGCTTGTGGCCCCGACCTTGGCTTGTCCCTTACTTTCCTTGTTGTTCCAGCCTGCTGCCTCCTTCCTCTTCTCCTGTAGTCTACTGTGAGCGTGAGCTGTGAGACCCTGGGGGCCAGACTGCAGCGCAGTCCATCCTTACCACTAAAGGCTCTGGTGAACACCTGCTGGCTCTTAGACTCCGCGCCCTGGGGAATCTATGCTCTAGCTCCCAGTGGGATCTGTGTCAGTGATCCAGGAGACCTGCTTCCCAGGGTTCAATCCGCAGCAGTCAGTCCTAGGGTCCACTACCTAGCGGTGCACTTCTGACTCCTACAGATTGCATCTGTCACCTAGCCTCAAGGTGACCTGACACCAAGACAGCAGATGCTCTTCTGACGATATCCTCTCAGCAAGTGTCCCAGGACTTTCCCTTCCAGACAACAGACTACTGGCTCCACCCCGTCACACTCTCCTCTGAGCCAATAAGGTAATTGCCAGTACTAACATGTTACCTTAAATATGTTAACCCCTTTTCACCCTGTCATGTATTCCCTACACTGATTCCGTTCCTCCTCTGCTCCGTGCATATCTTTCTGGAGGTATGTTAAGATGCCATTTAAAATAAAGTGCATTAAACGCTACCACATTTTGTGATAACAAGGATGTTTCGCTGTTCATTACCGCAGCAAAATATTTTGAATGGGCCCTTTATTTGCATCCCTGGGTCTTGCCTGTCCATCCTTCAGGCAAGTTAGTGCTTTGTAGCCTATAGGGAGTCACACACCCACCTCTGGAAACTCTACAGGCTGGTCCTGAAGTCTTTTGCATATACAAGGACAAATGCCATTCATTGCTATAGAAAGGCAGTCTATCATTAAATCACTGTAATCTGGAGGGCCCAAGATTGCCAGCCAGCCAATTGTAAAAGTAAATAGTCTTTATTGGTCTCTCAAAAACAAGCAAACACAAATAGCTTTCTTTAGCAAAATACAACCCATAGTCCTGGTATAACGAAGACCACACAAAATGGCTCACCACCAGTATTTTAAACTCACACTTGGTCTTAGGATTCCCATCTGTTTCAGGGTGCCAGACAGCTCACACAATCTCACAGCAGTGGACTACTAATCTCATAGACACATGTTGACTCCTTACTGCTGCTTTTCAAGTCTCCCTTAAATACAGGACCAAAATCCCTGTAATTGGGGTTTAGAGGCTCTTTCCCACTCAGTCTCTCTGTGCATCTGAATTCCAGGTCCGAAATAAGTACTACCAATCCAGATAGTATTGAAATCAGTCCGCTCCTGTTCAACCGAGTCAGATAGTTCAGGCGCAAAGAATACTTGCAAACAACAGTTCAGGTGGGATATACAGCAGGTAAAGCTGTAATAGTCTTTTAAGTAATTTTGTACAGACAATATACTGGTAGGGGCATGTATGTGAGGCACTGGAGGCTGCTGTCCTCAGAGTTGAGCCAGCTCTGTGAATAAGACAAAAAAGGAAAAGAGAAGAGGAAGTGCCACCTAAGTGCAGCATTACAAGGAGAGGTTTATTGTCAATGGATTAAAAACACTTACAAGATAAAACTCATAAAAACACATATCGTCTTACTTGGGCATCCGCCACTGTCCTCTTTCCTCTTTTCGGGATCCCATCCACTGAAGGCAGATGGAGGAGGAATGGACGCTCTGTAGATGACAGGGAATCCACTCCGACCAGCGTTTCGGAGGACGTGATGTCACCAGGAGAGGATAGGAGAGGCTGGATAGTACAGGCTATGCACTCGAAGCTCTCTTCTCCTTCAAAAGGCCTCAAAGGAGGCCTTCCCCTTCTCTTTCCTTTCTTGTCTTGTTCAACCGGACTACCCTGGAACCCCTCATCCTGCATGGGTGAAAACTCAGTACTAAAAATGTTTAACAAACTCCCCCTTAAAGGGACCACAACCCAAATAATGGGTATATTTATATCTCGTCCAGGACTCATCCCTAGTGTCCTGTACAGTCCCATATTAGGCAGCCTGTCCATACATGCACAGCAATGAGATATCAGCCAGTTTCCAATGGCAACTTGGGGCTCCCCATGGGCTGCACATTATGGATCTGACAAAAAGTTTGACAGGTAAGTATAAAACCATGGTGGGGGTCAGAGTGATAATTTAAGTAATAATTGAAAGAATAGTTAATCAAAAGTACAGAGGTCATCTGTGGAGGTGAGATTTTCCCTTACTTCATGGAGCCTTCTTCCTACTTCCTGTTGTGTTTATGGCACCCCTTTTACTCTGATACCCCTAACTAAAATCTTGTTGAAGCAATTGCTTTCAGAAGTCACCTAATTGGTAGAGTCCACCTGTGTGTAATTTAATCTCAGTATAAATACAGCTGTTCTGTAAAGACCTCAGAGGTTTGTTAGAGAACCTTAGTCAACAAACAACCAATGAACACACCAGACAGGTCAGGGATAAAGTTGTGGAGAAGTTTAAAGCGGTTGTATACTGGCTGAAATTTTTTTTTTTTTACCCCTGTAAAGCAAAAGGCATAATGAGCTAGTATGCACCGCATACTAGCTCATTATGAAATACTTACCTTAGAATGAGGCGTCGGTATCTTACCTGGTCCACGCCGAGGGAGCTGTCATGTTGCCTCGGCGTGTCTTCCGGGTATCGCGGTTCCAGCGCTGTGAGTGGCTGAAGCCGTGATGTCATCACTCCCGCGCATGTGCGCGGGAGATTTCTTACCCGGCAAGGTCTGGCAGTTGCCGGGCTTTCAGCCGAGAATCCCCGTGTGCGCATGCGCCGCTGGAGTCAGCGGCACATAGCAAGGGGAATATCTCCTAAACCGTAAAGGTTTAGGAGATATTTTTTTACCTACAGGTAAGCCTTATTATAGGCTTACCTGTAGATAAAAGTTAAAAAAAACACTATACAACCACTTTAAAGCAGGGTTAGGTTATAAAAAAATATGAACATCTCACGGCGCACTGTTCAATCCGTCGTCTGAAAATTGAAAGAGTATGGCACAACTGCAAACCTACCAAGACATGGCCATCCACCTAAACTGAAAGGCCGGGCAAGGAGAGCAGTGATCAGAGAAGCAGCCAAGAGGCCCATGGTAATTCTGGAGGAGCTGCAGACATCCACAGCTCAGGAGGGAGAATCTGTCCACAGGACAACCATTAGTCGTGCACTCCACAAAACTGGCCTTTATAGTAGAGTGGAAAGAAGAAAGCCATTGTTGAAAGAAAGCCATAAGAAGTGGCCTTTGCACTTTGCGAGAAGCCATGTGGGGGACACGGCAAACATGTGGAAGAAGGTGCTCTGGTCAGTTGAGACCAAAATTGTACTTTTTTGGCCTAAAAGCAAAACACTTTGTGTGGCGGAAAACTAACACTGTGCATCATCCTGGACACACCATCCCCACCGTGAAATATGGTGGTGGCAGCATCATGTTGCGGGGATGTTTTTCTTTAGCAGGGACAGGGAAGCTGGTCAGAGTTGATGGGAAGATGGATGGAGCCATCTTCCCCTACCATCCAGTCTTACAGAGCTTGAGCTATTTTGCAAAGTAGAATGGGCAAAAATATCACTCTCTAGATGTGCAAAGCCGGTAGAGACCTACCCAAAAAGACTTGAAGCTGTAATTGCAGTGAAAGGTGGTTCTACAAAGTACTGACTCAGGGGGGCTGAATACAAATGTACATCACACTTTTCAGATATTTATTTGTAAAAAATGTCAAAAACCATTTATCATTTTCCTTCCACTTCACAATTATGTGCCACTTTGTGTTGGTCTATCACATAAAGTCCCAATAAAATACATTTAAGGAGTATGAATACTTTTTAAGGCACTGTAATATAAGAAAAGTGGTATATAAACTCGTACTAGTTTGTATATACTATACTAAAAATGAACAATCTTTTACTGAGGCCATGGGATGATAAAAGGTGGTTAGTGTGAGGCCTTATGCACACGAGACGCTGTTAAACTCGCGTTCAGAGGCAGTTGGACACTTTTTTCAACTGCCCCTGAACCCATTCAATGTTATCCTATGTGTCCATGTACACAGTCTCGTTTTTTGGCATTTTTAGGCAGTTGCGTTTAACCTCGTTTTTCCAGAAGCAAAAAAATGGGTTCAGACGCAAAAGTTTTCCACGTTTCAGATGCCAAACGCGGCTAAACTTAGCTAAACGCTGGTACCGCGTTTAGCCGCGTTTGCATTTATGTGTTTTTAAAGGAACATTTTACAACCCGACTTTGCGGCCCCATTTCTCAGGGCCACTAGGAACCCCAAATTTAGTGAGCAAACACAGTGGACCTAGCACTACAACATATCAAAATATGGGGTTCCTAGCACCAAGTGGCCCTGAGATACGGGGCCCCAAAGTCGGGTCACAAAATGTCATTCTCTGCTGCAGAAAAGTGCTTGACATTTTGCGACCTGATTTTGGGGCCCCATATCTAGGGGCCACTTAGCGCTAGGAACCCCAAATTTGGATATGTTGTAGTGCTAGGTCCACTGTGTTTGCACACCAAATTTGGGGTGGGCCCCAAAATTGGGTCGCAGAATGTCAAGCACTTTTCTGCAGCAGAGAATGACATTTTCCGACCTGATTTTGGGCCCCCAAATCTCGGGGTCACTTGGTGCTAGGAACCCCAAATTTGGATATGTTATAGATGTTAGTCCAACATTGTTAGCACACCAAATTTGGGGTTCCTAGCACCAAGTGGCCCTGAGATATGGGACCCCAAATTCAGGTCTGGAAAACGTCATTCTCTGCTGCAGAAGTGCTTGACATTCTGCGACCCAATTTTGGGGCCCACCCCAAATTTGGTGTGCAAACACAGTGGACCTAGCACTATAACATATCCCGACTTTGGGGCCCTGTATCTCGGGGTCACTTGGTGCTAGGAACCCAAAATTTGGATATGTTGTAGTGCTAGTTCCACTGTGTTAGCACACCAAATGGGGTTCCTAGCACCAAGTGGCCCCGAGACATGGGGCCCTAAATTTGGGTCGCAAAATGTCATTCTCTGCTCTGCAGACGCTTCTAGACGCAAACGCGGCTAAACGCAGCAAAACGGGCGTTTCCAAACGCCGGTTTCAGCTTTTAAAAACATGTGTTCAGCAGAGTTTGCACCAGCATCTCGTGTGCATGAGGCCTTAGTGATTCCTGTACTAACATGCTAACCTGCTTCTCAGTGATGTAACTATGTGTAAAGGGACCTCATCATGGTCTATTAAGAAGCCTCTGACATTTTATTGCGTCAATCCCTCTAGTGCACAGTATAAAAATTGCTTTTAATGCAATCAGATAGAGGTTCCCAAATTATATACAGTATAGATACGTGTTATCCAATCATATTCAATAAATGCCCTTTCTTCCTAAATAATGTACTGTTCTCTAGCCTGTAAAGAGTCTTGTGACTGCCCTCCCTGGTACCCTTGACCATCTTTATTTATATTGCTGAATTTATCCTCAGATGTCCAAAGATAGCCAAAGAGGGAAACAAACTAATGAAAATGACAATTTGTACATTTTAAGGCTTGCTGCTGCCCTCCAATGCCCTAAGCACTGGCAAACAAATGCCTTAAAACCCAACCCCAAGCTTGGGCATTTTTTGCTCCTTTGCTCTGACGGCCTACCACCTTTTTTCTGTAATATGTGTACATACCCTTATCCTTCTGTCTGGTCACATGACCTCATCTTCCCTTTTGTTTTCCTCTAGTGGTGAACAATGCTGAATTATGCAGAGAACAGCGCAATGAAGTAAATGTATTTTCCTGCAACAGTCTCGTGTGGGGCTTGATGATGCACTCCCAGGGGACATGTGCTTAACACCCTGAGCTCACAGAAAGTTGGCTGAATGACAACGGGCAAGACTGAACCAAGAAGAGGACCAGTGCTGGATAGCAGAGTTCTAAGTCTGCGGGGGACAGCAACATATAAAAAAGTGAATATTAAGCTATATCTACACTTGCGATTTAGCTACACGTTCGAGCCACATTTTTACCAATCTCCGTTAAGCTGCAAAGGCAGCAGATGATGAGTATGTTCACATGTCAAGGCCATGATGCTTTGCAGCATGACAGAAATGATCCCCCATTGTGTTCAGCAGGAAGTACCGCCAAGCACAACTTATTCAACTTAGACAGGGCATTCTGCAGCTGCCCCACAACCATGTGCAATGCATTCTGCTGTGGTGCCGTGATGCAATTTTTAAGAGATTAAAACAGGCAGTGAGGAGATGACAGTATACCTCCTCACTGTCTGTTAGGCACCAGCTGAAAAGTGACCTGCCACAGGATGCTCTTCAAAGTGACAAGCTCGTATCAGCAAACCCTTATGCCCCGTACACACGGTCGGATTTTCCGATGGAAAATGTCCGATCGGAGCATGTTGTCGGAAATTCTGACCGTGTGTGGGCTCCATCGGACATTTTCCATCGGATTTTCCGACACACAAAGTTTGAGAGCAGGATATAAAATTTTCTGACAACAAAATCCGTTGTCGGAAATTCCGATCGTGTGTACACAAATCCGACGGACAAAGTGCCACGCATGCTCAGAATAAATAAAGAGATGAAAGCTATTGGCCACTGCCCCATTTATAGTCCCGGCGTACGTGTTTTACGTCACCGCGTTTAGAACGATCGGATTTTCCGACAACTTTGTGTGACCGTGTGTATGCAAGACAAGTTTGAGCCAACATCCGTCGGAAAAAATCCTAGGATTTTGTTGTCGGAATGTCCGATCAATGTCCGACCGTGTGTACGGGGCATTACAGTGGGAGCTGTTTATTTTTAAAACCTGCAGGGCAATTTAATTTTCCCGTTTTTTTTAAATTTACTTATTTATTTTTATTATGTTTGTATTAATTTATTTTTATTATATATATTTTTAAATCTAACCATGACTTTACCCACCGGTTATTGTAGTAGTTTGTGCTGTGCTGTGAGAGATGAGAAACAAATGACTGACAGTCACCCAGGAAATTATGCAATGGGATTCCATACCTCCATAAAGGAAACCTGTCTGTAGGCTGCCCTGAATGCATTTCTACCTCTTTTTCTGAGAATTCTAATTGCCTGGCTGTCCTGCTGATGTTTTGACTTTAATATTTTCAGAGGGAAGCCAGAAAGGGCACACCCATTTTCTTCTCATGACAGGAGTACTTTGAACCCATGTGATATAATATACTCAATAAAGATGCTTCCTTATTGGGTGAGTGTTGTAAACATAATTTGTAACATGTCAACATAATTATGTCATTATGTAAATTATTTGTTTACCCAATAAGGAAATTCTTTCCTTCCTCATTATCAAAAGTACATTCAATGGCAAAAGAAATATAATTTCATAGATAATCCAACTTTCTAATCCAGTTACAGGAGCCCTTTAACAGTTCTAAGTCAGTTAACTGGGTGGCTTAGATGATATAACACGTTAATTAGCTATAAATCTGCCTTTTTCTGGCTGAAAATGCAAGCTGATATGCACAGCTTTATATTTGATACACTATATTGCCAAAAGTATTGGGACACCTACCTTTACGTGCACATGAACTTTAATTGCATCCTTGTCTTAGTCCGTAGGGTTCAATATTGAGTTGGTCCACCCTTTGCAGCTATAACACCTTCAACTCTTCTGAGAAGGCTGTCCACAAGGTTTAGGAGTGTATCTATGGGAATGTTCGACCATTCTTCCAGAAGTGCATTTGTGAGGTCAGGCACTGATGTTGAATGAAAAGGCCTGGCTCGCAGTCTCCGCTCGAATTCATCCCAAAGGTTTCAGATTAAGGTCAGTGCGTGTAAAGGCAGGCGCCCTGATTCTTTTGGCAACATAGTGTATAAAGTATAATAAAGAAAATCATTTGTACTTAAAGTGTAACTAACTGCAAAAAACTTTTTTTTATTGGATAGAGTGGAGAGGGATTAGAAAACATTTTAGTCTGTATTTTGGCTGTGCCCCCATTAGGGAGATTCACCCTCTCTATTTAACATATTTACCATTATTCTTTTCTTTTTTTAGTGCCACTTTAAAAACAAATCCCCCTAATACAGACATATCCCACAGTGCACCCCAACAGTGTTCATTTACCATTGTCATTGAAAGTGAAAGTGGGTCGACATCAGAACAGTGATAGAAGAGGGATCTTCCAATGGGGACAATAGTTCTGGTGACCCTGGTGCCACCACGAAATTCCCTTGCTTTGGAGGGATTTACTCTTACTGCTTTGAGTATGGGACAGGAAGTGAAGGGAAATCTCCCTTATGGGACACAGATGGCAAAAAAAACAAAAAAAAACTGATATCTCTTCTTCACTCTAGCCTGAATGAAGCTTGCCAGTTCTTAGCTGTGCTGGTTGCAATAGTTTTCTTTTTATCTTTTTCCTTTCTTTTCACCTGGTTATCCAGCCAGTAAGTCTGTTATTTTTCTGTTATTTAACAAGTGAAAGCCTGGATCACCTTGCTGAAACTGGCATGCATTACATGGCAAGGCAGCAGTCCAGCAAAATTGGCAGTTACATTTACATCAAGTCATCATCTCAGCTGCCACATCAACCAGCAGGGGGTATTGATTGCAGCAAAGTAAAGCAGTATTAATCCCAAAACCAAAAAGGTCTACTGTGATACCACAACTCCAATACTGAAAACCAGCCACAACCATACGTGCTCCCCCTCTGTAAGAATTGTGACCTCACCTTCAATCTATGACCCACATAACATATCTCACACTTTGCATGAAAGCCTGCTCTCCAATATTATCTAACAGGAAAACAGATTATTAGCACTATCAGTCACTTAAGGGGTTCGGGTTTTCATCTGGTCACTAGAACAGGCTTGGAACAAACAGGGACCAGCCAAAGTGTTGTATTCACATAAAAATCCATTTTATTAAAATAATTGCACTTACATACTTTATATTAAAAAACAAATTTGCATCCACATAAACATTTGGGGAATACTGCAAGTGCTCTACTTCTGGTATCGGTACGGAATGATATCTTTGCTAAAGTGTTCAGGTCTGGCTTAGATAATTACATCACCCAGCTCCACCAAATGTGTGTCGTCACGGCATCACATGATTTCATCTTACCCTGAAGAAGTCATGTGGTACAGTGAAAGGCACGCATTGGCCGGAGCTGGATGATGTAATGATCAAAGCCAAACCTGAACACTTTAGCAGTGCCTGGTAACTTTTGTTTTTTTGTAGTATACACTTATAGGATTGTAAAAGATCTGAAACACCTTTGGGTGCGCCAAGAACAGAAGCAATGCAGTGTGCTTAGCGTGCCCTGGGGAACAGTGGGTGTAACCAAATTGCGTTAATAGATGGGCATTCACAGTTGGGCTTAAAGGGGCAGACTGAAACGTAGACACATGATTCAAAACCTGGGTGAATCCCAGACAGGTGGCAACTCTAATTATATTGCAGCTTACCAATTCTTAGATGTGATAGCTGTATTCATTTTTTCTTTCTTTCCTTCCTTCCTTCCTTCCTTCCTTCCTTCCTTCCTTCCTTCCTTCCTTCCTTCCTTCCTTCCTTCCTTTCTTTCTTTCTTTCTTTCTTGATTATACCTTTATCTCAAAAGGAAAAAAAATGTTTGCTGTAACTGATTATTTAGTGTGAGCTGGAGTTAGACTTCAATTAGTGGTTCTAAATCAGCAAAAACATTTACCACCCCCCCCCCCCCCGCTTGCTGTGCCCCCTGTTCTCCTTCCTCCAGAGTTGTGTCTAATACAGGAGATGTGTTACTGGCCACCAGATCACCAGATGAAAACAGAAGGGGAAAATGCCAAAGAAAAGAGGACGAATGTAGCCACCACATATAATAATTGTTGAGCTGCAATATATTACATTTTGCTCTTGGGTTTAATACTGCTTTAAAGTGCATTTACAGAGAATTACCATTGAAATTCCTGGATGCGGCTGACAAACATAGATTCCTTATTCACTCCTCTGGTGGTACCATTGTAATATTCATGGCAGGTGTTGAAAGGCAGTTATGAGGCTTTAAAAATGCTGAATAAATGCCTAAACATATGGTATTGATGTGTGAACAAGTCCTAAGGGAGGCATTTGGGAGGCAGTAAAAATGCAGCTCAACCACTTGTTTTTACCGCCTCCCCAACCACAAATGTAAATGTGCCCTAATTCCTTACCTTTTATTTATATATATATTTTTTTATATCTTTCTACAGTTCAGCTTTAGGGTAACTTTAATTTAGAATTGAAATTTAAATAAAAAGTTCTGGCAAGTTAAGATCGACACCATTCATTGGAGCATGGCTTCCTGTTAGTGATCTGATCATGTTAGATCATTTTGGATACATTTCAGAGACGAGGGAGGGAAGGGGCTTCTCTGTAAGATATTTGAGGTTAGAATGTGACGCTGGATATCAAAGCACCCAGAATTGTGTTTATTGAACTTCCCCCTGAGGTTAGGAATATTTACATAAGCTTTATATAACCTCAACCAGACATGAATCATTTAGCAGGATGTTCAAAACAACAGGAGGGAAAAGATTTGAGTTCATTATCAGGGAGCATTATCAAAATGTTTTATGTGTTTTAACAATGTTTTCATGTTGTTTTTATTCAAAGTCCAGTCATTTATTATCCCTGAAGAACTTGTTACAAAATGTTGTGTTTTTCTGTTCTATTTATGGTCAATACATTTCTTTGCTGTATCTCCATGTTCTTTGATGAACTGATTGGATCTGTTGTAGAACAAAGTAGACGGGACCTCAAAATTCCGATCCTTTAAAAGAAATGATTTCATATTTTGAGCACGTGTTTTTAGTTACTATAGCAAAGTTAAAGAAGTACAGCCAAAGCATGTTTGGCTGTACTTCTATGGATCACAGGAGTTCTGTTTGTTCTGATTAATGCTCGCCTTGCCCAGCCTGTCAGTTTAGGTGGACGGCCATGTCTTGGTAGGTTTGTAGTTGTGTCATACTCTTTCCATTTTCAAATGATGGATTGAACAGTGCTCCGTGAGATGTTCAAAGCTTGGGATATTTTTGGCCTTCATGATGCGGTTTGTTCACTAAGGTTCTCAAACAAACCTCTGAGGGCTTCACAGAAGGGGAGCGGATTCTTGTATAACCGGCCCAGATTTTATTGCAGACCCATCGGCCAGATGAATAGAGAGTCCATGGGCCTTGTAACGCAGTGGGATCTGGTGTTTAGCTGCAAAGGATGAGTCCAAGAAGCAGCTGCAAGCCCCGGAGTCAATGATAGCGGGAACCTGTAAAGTCTTTCCTGGGAGCTGCCAAGATATAGAAAGAGTCAAGTGAGCGGAAGTCTTAGGCCAAGCAGTCACATCACCAGAGGAGACAGACAGGCACTTACGGAGTTTGTTAGGACAGTTCTTGACATAGTGTCCGGGTTCCCCACAGTACAGGCACAGGTTGTTAGCCCGTCAACATTGGCATTCCTCCATCGTGAGAGATGGGCGGAGGACTCCAAGTTGTATGGGCTCAGAGGTATCAGGTGTAACCACAGGACTAGAGGTGGGTGCAGGATGGGTATAGCTGGGGACCCTAGGCAACATCCAGGTTGGGCGAGTAGGCCCAGCACCTCTTTCTGCTCTTCGCTCCCTCAACCGTCGGTTGATCTGTATGGCAAGATTAATCAAGGCAAGGCATCCAGAGTCAGAGGAATTCCCACTCGGGCCAGTTCATCTTTTAAAGGGTCGGAAAGTCCCATACGGAACTGGTAGCGGAGGGCAGCGTCATTCCAGTCCGTGTCTGCACTCCATCGGCGGAATTCCGCAACGTAGTCCTCTACTGCCCTACGCCCTTGTTGAAGGGTGTGCAGGGCGGTTTCTGCGGTTGCAGAAAGCTGTGAGTCCTCATATAGCTGGGCCATTGCATCAAAGAAGGTGGTTAAATTGGTCAACACCTTGGCTTTCAGTTCCAGAAGACGGTGAGCCCATGTTTGGGGGTCACCCAGGAGTAGTGAGATCACAAAACCTACTTTGGTGGCTTCAAGCGAGAAGGTGCGAGGTTGAAGGGCGAAGTACAGTTCGCATGCATTCCGGAATGCCCTGAATTTACTTCGTTCTCCAGAAAACTTTTCAGGAGTGGGAACCCTTGGTTCAGGGGGCAGCATCACTACTGTAGGGGAAGTAGTACTGCTAGCAGAGGTAGATGGCAGAGAAGATCCCTGGATCTCAGTGGGACCAGACAGTACTTGGACCCGTTCTTCCAGACGTGTATATCCTTCCTGGAGACTCTTAACAGCCTGTGTAAGGCCGGCCAGGTGCATACAATGTTCTTCCATAGGAGAGGCTCCCTGCTCGGGCTCGGTCATGGCTGTCTGCTACTGTCACGTACCTTGTGGACGAGCCCGACTTGCAGGGGATGGCCTCTCTTGCGGCTCCGACTCGAGGGCCCAGGTAGGGTATACAGGAAGCACAAGAGTCAGGAGTGGCACGAGTGCCTGGCAGGATCAACAGCAGGAGGTAGGTCTGGAACTCTGGAAACACTGTGCAGTGGAGATTAAGCTGAGCTGGTAGGTAGACTGGAACACTGGTGCAGCAGACTGGAACTGGATAGCAGGCTGGAACACACAGGACAGCAGACTGGAACACTGGAGCAGCAGACTGGAACCACACAGCAGACTGGAACTGGATAGCAGGCTGGAACACACAGGACAGCAGTCTGGAACACTGGTGCAGCAGACTGGAAACACACAGCAGACTGGAACCACACAGCAGACTGGAACTGGATAGCAGGCTGGAACACACAGGACAGCAGACTGGAACACTGGTGCAGCAGACTGGAACCACACAGCAGACTGGAACTGGATAGCAGGCTGGAACACACAGGACAGCAGACTGGAAAACTGGTGCAGCAGACTGGAAGGTCAGACAAGCCGGATCGATAGCCAAGCGGACTGTAGATGAGCCGAAGGGTCAGGCAGAAGAGTGGTCAGACAAGCCGGGGTCGGATGCAGGCAGAAAGCAGGGATGGTCGGAGACAAGCCGGGATCAGATGCAGGCAGACAGCTAGGATAATCAGGAACAAGCCGGGTCTAGTACAGGAAACAGGTTCTCAGGAAGTGCACACTTAACGCTGTAGAGCAGACAGCAAGACTCTCATGTGACAGATCAGTTTAAGTAGACCGCCTGGTGCGCGTGCACATGCGTGCGACTGCCCGCACAGGGCGTCTGATACTGACAGGATTTTCTTGACACATGGTGGCCAAGACCATACAGAGGTTTAACAGGACAGGTTCCACTCTAAAGAAGTTGAGTGCACGTGCTGAGCGTCATATCCAGAGGTTGTCTGTGGGAAATAGACGTATGAGTTCTGCCAGCATTGCTGCAGAGGTTGAAGGGGTCAGCCTGTGCTCAAACCACATGCCGCACATTGCATCAAATTGGTCGGCATGGCTGTCATCCCAGAGGGAAGCACCTTCTAAAGATGATGCACAAGAAAGTCCGCAAACAGTTTGCTGAAGACAAGCAGACCAATGACATGGATTACTGGAACTATTTCCTGTGGTCTGATGAGACCAAGGTAAACTTATTTGGTTCAGATGGTGTCAAGCATGTGTGGCAGCAACCAGGTGAGGAGTACAAAGACAAGTGTGGCTTGCCTTCAGTCAAGCGTGGTGGTGGGAGTGTCATGGTCTGGGGCTGCATGAGTGCTACCGGCACTGGGGAGCTACAGTCAATTGAGGGAACTATAAATGTCAACATGTACTGTGACATACTGAAGTAGAGCATAATCCCCTCCCTTCAGAGACTGGGCCGCAGGTCAGTATTCCAACATGATAATGACCCCAAACACACCTCCAAGACGACCACTGCCTTGCTAAAGAAGCTTAGGGTAAAGGTGATAGACTGGCCAAGCATGTCTCCAAACCTAAACCCTATTAAACATCTGTGGGGCATCCTCAAACTGAAGGTGGAGGAGCGCAAGGTCTCTAACATCCACCAGACTTGTGATGTCGTCATGGAGGAGTGGAAGAAGACTCCATTGGCAGCCTGTGAAGCTCTGGTAAACTTCATGCCCAAGAGGGTTAAGGCAGTGCTGGAAAATAATGGTGGCCACACAAAATATTGACGCTTTGGCCCAATTTGGACATTTTCACTTAGGGGTGTACTCACTTTTGTTGCCAGAGGTTTAGACATTAATGGCTGTGTGTTGAGTTATTTTGAGGGGAAAGCAAATTTACACTGTTATACAAGCTGTACACTCACTACCTTACATTGTAGCAAAGTGTAATTTCTTCAGTGTTGTCACATGAAAAGATACAATAAAATATTTACAAAAAAGTGAGAGGGTGTACTCACTTTTGTGAGATACTGTATGTATATACAGTCCATGGAATTCATAAAGACTGGTGAAGCCTGCACTTTATTCATATACCTGTCTAGAACTTGTACCTGAATTCGGCACAGACTGAACCACTGTTGGAATGCACGTGAGACACTTTCGCAAAATCTGGCTGGGGTCTCTCTCTGTACTTAGTCTTAATTAGCTTCACTTTTGTAAGATATGAACTGTCAGTATTTTATTTTTAATTTGGAGCAGGTATTGCACCACAATGTAAACATAGTTCATTTTAGAACTACCTGCATTTGGCACACAAATTGCTGTTAGAACCAAAAGTGTCACAGATGCTTCATGTACTTGGTACAATAGAGATTAAAACCCGAAACATGGCGCAGCAGCTTTATTAAATTCCCCTTTGTATATTTAGTGGAGAATCAGCTTGGGGCAGGGGTAAGAATGGGTTAAACTGTTACTAAACCCACAACAGTAGAATCAGTCTGTATATGCAGTAAAGAATGCTTGTTATACTTCCCTAAGGGGTTAATCCTCCACATTGTGTAAAAAGGCTGTTTGATCCTGTCTTATATGATCCTCCCCTTTTTCCATTGTCCCCAATCCATCTCCTGACAGTACAAAAGCTTGGGGGCGCTCGGTACATGCTCAGTTTGGTGTGTATTGCTAGAGATTTTTTTTTTCGGGAGAGACCATGTGATCAGCACAGGGCCAACTAGCACTGTCTAGACAGAGCTTCAGGAGGGGAATGACAGAAGGGCCATGGAGGGGAATGACAGAAGGGCCATGGAGGGTAATGACAGAAGGGCCATGGAGGGCTATGTGTATTGTGGGAGACCAGACATAGCGAATGCAGGGTCCTGGGTTTAGTAACAGTTTAATTTGGTGGGTTTTTCCATTACACCACCCCAAACAAATTCCCAAAAACAGCGCGTTTGTCGGCACCACATTGCATGGTACCATAGTACCATTCAGTTTGGTGCAGTGTGTTTTTCGAAAAAGTACTCTGTGCACTCTTTTTTTACACATTTCAGTGCATTTTGCAGCCCATTTAAATGAATTTGCTTCAAAACCAGACCACACGTGAACGTACCTGAAATATATGGGAACACGTGTGACGTGGACTTTCCTGGTCTGTGATACTTTGAATTTGTGCAGAAGCTAAGCATTTATCTGCCTTTATATAAAGCACAACTCCACTTTCGTGGGGAAAAAAGAATAGCAAATAAAAAAATGTATATAGTATATACAATACTGTAGCTTTACAAGTCATACTGTAATTTAATTTTATTAACTACCTGCTGACTGCTCACAGTAAATATACTGCAATCGAGCAGCAGGTACAGGCACGGCCAGGTATGTCTACGTTACCAGCCTTCTTCCAGATTTGGGTGTACATGCGCACGGGCCCCCTACCAACCCGTGCTGTGATTGGCAGCAGATTTGAGCTAATGATTTCGGCTGAAACCTGCTGACCTGTTAAGTTCTGTTTTTACAAACAGAAGGAAGGAATGTGGGAGTGAGTGCATTGTGGACACTCTTCCTCAATGTAGATACAGACTCATGTACCCATCTGAGACAAGTAAACATATCGGGCGCAAGCACTGACACTTTAGGTCCTGCTCCCTGACGAAATTCTAAATGTTGTCTGTGACACCCTTTATGAATTCCCCCGAGTGTTGCACTGACAAGAAGCTGTTACATGTTTTTTGTATGGAACAATCTCCTGAAGGGTGAGGGCAGGAGCAGGGTGTGTGCTAATGAGGTCAGCTGGTGTTTTGTTTGCTGACCAATAAATTGGTTCTAAACCAATGAAGTGGTTCTACTTAGCCACTTCATACCAAGTACCATGGACCAGGCTCATTGACCAGGAAAGTTCAAGACATGCAAGTCTTTCAGTGATCCCTGGCCATCTGTTACTGGGATCCAGGCTGCAAACAGCTCTTTAAGCACCACCTTAAGGGATAAGTTCACATTTTTTTCTTACTTCTGTTGCAGAAAAGAAAAAGGTTTCTAGGTATTTTAGGACAAGCACTTACCTCAGCCTCCAGCTTGTTTCATAGAAAAGTTAATGACTTCCTGGTATGTAGATTTAGGACATAAAAACTATAAGGACACAGGAAGAAGTTCACCAGCTGACCTCATTAGCACACAAACTTCACCTGCCCTCACCCTTCAGGAGATTGCTCCTAACCCCTTCTGACCTGACTAGGGATGAGCTTCGAGTTCGAGTCAAACCCATATTCGACTCGAACATCGCCTGTTCGACCGTTCGTTAACTTGCGAACGTTATAGGCCGTTCGTGCCGAATTCGAGTGGCACGTCACGGCCCATAATTCACTGCAGCATCGCAGTGCATTGCTGGCTGATGATTGACCAAGCATGCACTATGACCCGCATACTTGGCCAATCACAGCACCATCTGTACAGAGAGCCATAATTGGCCAAAGCCAATTATGGCTCAGGGGGTTTAGTACACGCCCCACACTATATAAGGTCGCCTGCGTGGCGGCCTTGTGTAGTGTGTTGCGGCGGTGGAGAGATAGACAGAGAGACAGTGTCATTTGATTTAACTTAGATAGAGTAGGCAGGCTAGTCAGTTAGCTGCACTTACAGTGTATTGTGTATATATATATATGCATCCTAGGTGTTGTGTGTGTGTGTGTGTATATATATATATATATATATATATATATATATATATACACTGTATTTAGTTTAGCTAGATCCGTTCCTGTTATTCTCTTCCTAGTGACAGGCAGGCAGGTGTTTTTACAGTATTTACAGCTACCTGAAGAAAATTGATGTTGTTCTGATCCTATTAATACCACAGGCAGGCAGCTGCAGTATTTAGACTTAGTGTACTGTGTCCTCTGCACAGTGTGCACCTAAAGCTACCTGAAGAAAATTGGTGGCGTTCCTCTAATCCTATTAGTACCAAAGGCAGGCAGCTGCAGTATTTACAGTTAGTGTAGTGCATCCTCTGCATAGTGTGCACCTAAAGCTACCTGAAGACAATTGCTGTTGTTCTGATCCTATTAATACCACAGGCAGGCAGCTGCAGTATTTACAGTTAGTGTACTGTGTCCTCTGCACAGTGTGCACCTAAAGCTACCTGAAGAAAATTGGTGGTGTTTTTCTCATCCTATTAGTACTGATCCTATTAATACCACAGGCAGGCAGCTGCAGTATTTACAGTTAGTGTACTGTGTCCTCTGCACAGTGTGCACCTAAAGCTACCTGAAGAAAATTGTTGGTGTTTTTCTGATCCTATTAGTACCACAGGCAGGCAGCTGCAGTATTTACAGTTAGTGTAGTGCGTCCTCTGCACAGTGTGCACCTAAAGATACCTCAAGACAATTGCTGTTGTTCTGATCCTATTAATACCACAGGCAGGCAGCTGCAGTATTTACAGTTAGTGTACTGTGTCCTCTGCACAGTGTGCACCTAAAGCTACCTGAAGACAATTGCTGGTGTTCTCATACTAATTATACTACAGGCAGGCAGTTAATTCTGCTAGCTGCAGTATCAGTATATATATATACATCCCAGCTTTGTGCAGCTACATTTCACTGCAGGCCATTAGTATGTCTGGAAGGCCAACAAGGAGAGGCAGGCAGTCACAAGCCAATAAAAGAGGGCAAGCAGGCTCTGTGTCTAGAGGCAACAGTGCTGGTCATGGAGACGGTGCATCCTCATCAGCACGTGGCCATGGGACACGCTTGGCCTTTTTTTCGGCAGCTGGCCGTGTTGAGCCGCAACATGCCGAAGACTTGGTAGAGTGGATGACCAAGCTGTCCTCATCCTCTCTCACCCAGGCTCAGGGTACTTTGTCTGGCAAAGCAGCTGTCAACACGGCCTCTTCCCTCGGCTCAATGGCATCAGTCACTCCTTCCCTAGCCCCACCATGTCCTCCTGAGGAGTCCCCCGAACTGTTTGACCACAGTGTTGGGTACATGCTCCAGGAGGATGCCCAGCGTTTTTAAGGCTCTGATGATGGTACCCAGCTAGAGGAAGGCAGTAATGTGAGCCCAGAGAGAGGGGGTGCCCAAGAAGGACAGCAATCTGGCAGTAATGTACCCCCAGCTGCAGCATACTGCCAGCTTTGTTCCAGTGATGAGGAGGGAGGGGATGATGAGGTCACTGACTCCACGTGGGTGCCTGATAGGAGAGAGGAGGAGGCACATATCCAACGAGGCAGGATGCCCTCCAGGGGCCAGCTTAAGGGCAGCACACCGACTGCATCACACCGCAGAGCTCCGCATGTGCAGGGCGCTGCTGTCTCTGCGCGCTATTCCAAAAGTTCTTTGGTGTGGGCCTTTTTTGAGATGAGTGCATAAGATCCCACCACTGCTATTTGCAACCTATGTCTCAAGCGTATCTCGTGTGGCCAAAACATCACCCGCTTGGGCACCACATGCTTGACCAGACATATGTCGACATGCCATGCAGTTAGTTGGCAAGCGTACCTAAAAGACCCACACCAAAGAACAAAGCGGACCTCTCCTTGCTCCTCATCAGCTGGGATCTCCAACCCCACTATACCTTCAGTCCTCTCTGAAACTTGCACGGAGAGGAATGAAGGTGTAGAATTAGGTGTCACAGCCAAGTACTTGCGGGTAATCTGCTATCAGTACACCAACGTCAGATTGTACCAGGCAAATTTCCCTGCCCCAGCTGCTGCACCGCTGAAAGAAGTTCACCCCCAGCCATCCGCATGCCCAGCGGTTGAATGCTAGCTTGGCTAAATTGCTAGCACTTCAATTGCTGCCTTTTCAGTTGGTAGGCTCTGCCCCCTTCCGTGAGTTTGTGGAATGTGCGGTTCCTTAGTGGCAGGTTCCCAAACGCCACTTTTTCTCAGGGAAGGCGATTCCGGCTCTCTACCGGCATGTGGAAGGCAATGTCTTGGCCTCGCTGGACAGGGCGGTCAGCGGTAAGGTGCATATTACTGCTGACTCATGGTCCAGCAGGCATGGACAGGGACGTTACCTATCTTTCACCGCGCACTGGGTGACTCTTCTGGCAGCTGGGAAGGATGCAGGACAGGGTGCAGTAGTGTTGGAGATTGTTCCACCACCACGCCTCCAAAATTCTACTAGTGGTGATTCTGCCACACCTCTCTCCTCCACCCCCTCCACTTCTTCTTCCTCCATGGCCTCTTCCTGTGCTGATTTGTCCTCTGAACCAGCGGTGCTCCATAGGCGCTCAAGGGGCTACGCAAGCATGCAGGAAAAAAGATGCTATGCGGTGCTTGAGCTGGTGTGCTTGGGGGACAGGAGCCACACTGGGGCAGAGATTCTGTCTGCTCTGCAGGGGCAGGTTCAGAGGTGGTTGATGCCATGCCAGCTTAAGCCAGGTATGGTGGTTTGCGACAATGGCACCAACCTCCTCTCCGCCCTCCAACAGGGACAACTGACCCATGTGCCCTGTTTGGCTCACGGCCTTAACTTGGTGGTGCAGTGGTTCTTGGGCAGGTACCCGGGCTTACAGGATGTCCTGAGGCAGGCCAAGAAAGTCTGTGTTCATTTCCGCCAGTCATATAATGCCAGTGCTCAGATGGCTGACCTCCAAAAGGAATTTAACCTGTCCAAGAGCCGCCTAATCTGTGACATGCCCACATGGTGGAACTCAACGTTGGCCATGCTGCAGCGGCTGCACACGCAGCAGAGGGCCATCAATGAGTACCTATGCGACTATGGCATCAGGACAGGGTCAGGGGACCTTGTTTTTTTTTTCCCACGCCAGTGGACTATGATCAGGGATGCATGCACTGTCCTGTCACCATTTGAGGAGGCCACGAGGATGGTGAGCAGTGACAGTGCATGCATCAGGGACACTGTCCCTCTTGTCCACCTGTTGGAGCACACGCTGCGTGGAATAATGGACAAGGCACTTGAGGCAGAACAGAGGAAAGAAGAGGAGGACTTCCTTACCTCTCAAGGCCCCCTTTATCCAGACAGTGTTCCTGCGTGCCCACCGATCATACAGGAAGACTACGAGGAGGAGGATTGTGTCAGCATGGAGGTGGAGCCTGGCACTCAGCATCAGCAGCAATCTTCAAGGGATCATTTACAGTCTGAAGAAACCCATGGACTTGTACCTGGTTGGGAGGAGGTGGCTGCGGATCATGTCGTCCTTAGTGACCCAGAGGACTTTGGACCGAATGCCTGAGCAAATTTACGCTTCATGGCCTCCCTGATCCTGGAAAGCCTGCGGAAGTATCCTCGTATTCTTGGTATCAAGGAGAGGAATGATTACTGGCTGGCAACCCTCCTTGATCCACGTTACAAGGGTAAGGTTGCGGACCTTATGTTGCCGTCACAAAGGGAACAGAGGATGAAATGGGAATTCTTGCAGAAAGGTTTGTGTAACGCGTTTCCAGAGCCTGGGAGGTTACAATTTCCTGGTCCTCCTGGACAACGTGTTGCTGAGGCTTCGGTCAGTCACACAAGGAACGGTGGAGAAGGTGGTCGTCTGACTGATGCCTTCAGACAATTTTTTAGTCTGCAGCCCCAAGGTCTGATTGATTCCAGCAACCATCGCCAGCGTCTGATTCACATGGTGCAGGATTACCTAGGGGCAAGATCAGACTTGGACACCTTTCCCGCCGAAAATCCTTTGGGTTACTGGGTCTTGAGGATGGATCACTGGCCAGACTTACACAGTATGCAATTGAGCTACTGGCCTGTCCTGCATCCAGCGTTCTTTCACAATGCACATTCAGTGCTGCTGGAGGCTTTGTAACCGATCATAGGGTGCGCCTATCCACCGAATCGGTTAATCGGCTGACCTTCATAAAAATGATTCAGTCTTGGATCACCAGCTACCAAGCACCTGATGCTGATGTAACCGATTGATTTTTTTTTAATGTGAGATCCCTTCAAGACTGCCTATGCTGATGCTGAGTGACTATCCTGTTATGCTGAGTGACAATCCTCTTCCTCCTCAATTTTCAAGATGATAGCTTGTAAGAACATTTTTGGTTCTGGTCACCACCACCAGTGGCCAAGGCTGGGGCGTGTAATTACAATTTTTGATGCAATACTTTGCAGCAGGGCTCATTCCTGCACTCCAACTATAGTATCTGTGAGGGGTTGCAGTGTTGTGGCCCCAGCACCAGTGCCCAAGGCCCAATTTTTCAACCCCTGCTTAACAGGGGCAAACAATTACAATTTTTGCTGCAATACTTTGCAGCAGGGCTCATTCCTGCGCTCCAACTATAGCATCTGTGAGGGGTTGCAGTGTTGTGGCACCAGTGCCCAAGGCCCAATTTTTCAGCCCCTGTTTAACAGGGGCGTATAATTACAATTTTTGATGCAATACTTTGCAGCAGGGCTCATTCCTGTGATCTAACTAGAGTATCTGTGAGGGGTTGTAGTGTTGTTGCACCAGCACCAGTGCCCAAGGCCCAATTTTACAGCCCCTGTTAAACAGGGGCGTGTAATTACAATTTTTGATGCAATACTTTGCAGCAGGGCTCATTCCTGCGATCTAACTAGAGTTTCTGTGAGGGGTTGTAGTGTTGTTGCACCAGCACCAGTGCCCAAGGCCCAATTTTTCAGCCCCTGTTTAACAGGGGCGTATAATTACAATTTTTGATGCAATACTTTGCAGCAGGGCTCATTCCTGCGATCTAACTAGAGTATCTGTGAGGGGTTGTAGTGTTGTTGCACCAGCACCAGTGCCCAAGGCCCAATTTTACAGCCCCTGTTTAACAGGGGCGTGTAATTATAATTTTTGATGCAATACTTTGCAGCAGGGCTCATTCCTACGCTCCAACTAGAGTATCTGTGAAGGGTTGCAGTGTTGTGGCACCAGTGCCCAAGGCCCAAGTTTTCAGCCCCTGTTTAACAAGGGTGTATAATTACAATTTTTGATGCAATACTTTGCAGCAGGGCTCATTCCTATGCTCCAACAAGAGTATCTGTGAGGGGTTGCAGTGTTGTGGCACCAGCACCAGTGCCCAAGGCCCAATTATTCAGCCTCTGTTTAACAGGGGCGTGTAATTACAATTTTTGGTGCAATACTTTGCAGCAGGGCTCATTCCTGCACTCCAACAAGAGTATCTGTGAGGGGTTGCAGTGTTTTGGCACCAGTGCCCAAGGCCCAAGTTTTCAGCCCCTGTTTAACAGGGGCGTATAATTACAATTTTTGATGCAATATTTTGCAGCAGGGCTCATTCCTGCGCTCGAACTAGAGTATCTGTGAGGGGTTGCAGTGTTGTGGCACCAGCACCAGTGCCTAAGGCCCAAATTTTCAGCCCCTGTTTAACAGGGGCGTATAATTACAATCTTTGATGCAATACTTTGCAGCAGGGCTCATTGCAGCAGGGCACATTCCTGCGCTCCAACTATTGATATATATATTTATAAAATTATAAATATATGAATGAGAAGAGAGAGGAGAATCATCATATGCTCAAACCTAGGCAGCACTTCGTCCATATTATACCGAAACTGAAAAAAAAAACTATTTGCCCATGGGACTTTGCAGAGTGGTGCTAAGTGAGAAATACAAAAAATGTATAAAAAATACAAACATTTTTTTTGATTTACATAAAAAACACACATCTACATTTTCACATTGAATTGGAATGGAATAAAGATAAAATTTTCACCAATGTACATTCAAAATGCCAACATAGTTGGTAGATCATTATCTATGTGCAGAAGCTGTAATCTCTACGCATTTCAGGGGACAACGCAATAGCATTTACAAACTATGGGATAGATTTTGTGAATTTATATTTATTTATTTATTTTAACTAGTAATGGCGGTGATCAGCGATTTATAGCAGGACTGCGACATTGCAGCAGACAAATCGCACACTAAGTGACACATTTTGTGGACCAGTGACACTAATACAGTGATCAGTGCTAAAAATATGCACTGTCACTGTACTATTGACACTGTCAGGGAAGGGGTTAACATCAGGGGCGATCAAAGCGTTAACTGTGTGCCTAGCCAGTGCTTGTGTACTGTGTGAGGTGCTTGTACTAGGGGAAGGCAGAGATCCGTGTTCCTGCTTTGAGGGATTACAGGATCACAACCTTCTCTTCTCACAGAACGGCGATCTGCCTTTTTTTATTTTCGTTGGTTGCTTCCTGGTTTCTGGACTAGGCCAAAATTACATCATACATCCCAAGAGTCTTCATGTATATATATATATTTTTTTTATCTGGAAGAGGTAAGGAGGGTCTTTCTCAGCTAAGCGCCAGCTCCTGCCTGCATGCCTGAGCTAAGAGCAGATGGATTCTATGTAGTAAATGCCACATGAATCATCTGCCCTTACTCAAAATGCCCTAGAAATGCTAGAGGGGTGTTTTTCAAAGTGATTTATCAACAAAATAAAGCAGGGAGACATGGATGGATGGGTGAGTTTGTGTTGAATATTATAAATGAATTAAATAGCATTTTCAGTTTGTGGTCATCAGATTAGGTTTAGTTCTGCTTTATGTAATTTAATGCATCAAGCTCAATTAGTAGGAGGATACTAACAAGCACGAAAAGCTTTTTCAAACTCTAGAATATTAGATTTTTTTTTGCAGTGGTCCGTAAAACAATGTTAACTATTATCACTCATATAACTTATGACTGAACTCCAGGCAGATTAAAAAAAACACACATTAATACAGTTCTGTATTCACTAATACATACAGTAACTTTCTTTCTGTGTTGACGGCGTACGTACTGGAATTTGATTTGATATCCGCTACTTACGGCATGCATGGGAGTGACATCATCATGGCCCAGCCATTCAAGCAGCTGAACAGCACAAACCCAGAAGGAAGACCAGAAAAAGATAGAAGCACCAGAGTACTGATAGCACAATGCTGGGGGGCATCTTTTGACTAGTATGCCATGCATACTAACACATTAAGGCACAAAACACCCTGGAGGACCTTCTAGAATTGGAATTCTGCTAAATTCTTAGCTTCAATACTTTAGGCCACTAAACCAAAACAGGTATGCAGATAAGTACATCTGTGTTTTATCTGACTTTTTTGGTCTGCATACTTGTTCCACATCAGAGACATGGAAAGCGTTGAAGCCAGAGGATCAGCATAACATCCAATTACCTAGCATTTTCAGAAGCTGAGATAAGCAAGGGCAGCCCTCATATGTCTCACATGACAGGTTTACTAGGCTGTGAACCACCTTCTCTTTGTAGGCAGGTGCAGTCTCCTGTCTCCACTGCAGGTGGCGCTCAACTGCAGTGGCAATGCAGAGGTAGAGGAGGTCATGAGGAACATGGTTCCTCTATGGTTTCCTGAGTCACTGGGGCAGTGATCCGATTGGGTGCTGGCCGTTAATGCGACTCTGGCAGCCACGCTGTTGGCATCTGTAATTGTTCACGATTGGGCCTTCTCCCATGGAGTTTGTTGTGAACTGTTTCTCCTTTACTTCAAAACATGTTCTATTAATTGCACCTGGATTGTGTGTGTTATTTCCACCACACCACGTTGCACCCACCCACATCTTGATCTAGGTTACCTTACTCTTTCACCTATTTTTATGGCTCCTATCTGTACATTCAAAACATGGAAATTATTGTTGATTTACTCTTTAGTTCCAGAGTTTATCTGGATGTTGAATCATTTATTATCAGTTAAATTGTACATTACAAAATAAATATGTGTGAAACTTGCAAAGGCCGCATGATTCCTCCAGTATCAATTTGGCTATTGTTCCTGTTTGTTGCCTCATTTCCCCATCAGAAGAAGTCTCTGAGCACAGTGAACAGAAATCAGCAGGCATCATACGGTCATTTCCAGAAAACACAAAAAAACAACTGTACAGCACTGTGCCAAAAGTCAGTAAAACATACTGGCCAATTAAAGCCGTCTATAAGGTCCTTAACCACTTGCTGACCACATAACACCATTATATGGCAGCAAAGTGGCTCTCCTGTGCAGAATCATATACCTAGTACGTGATCTGGTACTACCAGGTAGGGGGCACGCGGGTGCGTCTCCGGCATGCCGTTTGTGCTGTAGTTAGTCACAGCACAAGCTGATCAGCGGTTGTTGGCCAATGGACAACCGCCGACACCCGCTGATCGCCAATGAGAAAGACAGGACAGAGCTCTGCCTGTGTAAACAATGCAGAGCTCTGTCTTGTCAGGGTATGTACTAGATTTTGTTTCCCTGTAAAGCAGGGAATAAAATGCAGCATGTCCCTTAGTAAAAACACCACATAGTAAACACAAAAACACTGGTTAGGCACACATTTACCCCTTTGATCGCACTAGATGTTTAACCCCTTCCCAGCCAGTGTCAGTACAGTGACAGTGTATATTTTTAGCACTGATCACTGTATTAGTGTCACTGGTTCCCACAAAGTGTCAAAAGTATTAGTTAGTGTCAGATTGTCTGCATTATCACAGTCCCGCTTTAAGTCACTGATCGCTGCCATTACTGGTGTATATAAAAAATAATTTTTTTTGGGGGGGGGGGCCTGGTTTGCAATCGCTCGTGATGGCAGCCTAAGCCGAGAGCTCTCCCTGGCCGACCGAAGAACACCAGCATACCAACAGGTATCCAGTGACTATCAGCCCTCAGACCCCCTATGGCTGCCTGAGGACTCCCCACCTACAATGTCCCGCATAAGAAAAGACGATCGGTACCCTAAGAAGCCTACCGCATTCTTCCTCCAGCCAGCTCCAGGGAGAGGGGACTTCCAAGATGACGCCGCCGCCCGAGCCTCGTGGTCTCCTTCATCCCACACGGATCTCCCTGATGCTGATCCAGGGAATCCGACAGAGGGATTGGCACCCTTTCCCTGTCGCCATTCACCTCCGACCAGCCCGGTCACCCACAGTCCAGCTAAAGCCAGGTTGCAGATGGATTCCCCACCAGGCCGGAGCCACAGTGAGTACAGAGCTCCTCACAAAACATACTCTATTACATCTACAATCATCCATAGCAGCCTTCCCTACCACAGGACAGCCTGTCCTGGATACAACTATGAAGGACATGTTATTGTCACTGCAGTCCTCCCTCATGGCAAACTTCTCTTTCCTCATTAACAAGTTCACATCTGACATGCAGCTTATGGATGACAGAGTACAGTACATAGAAAACAAAATGGAGGAATGTACTGATACAGTAAACGATCTAGAAGATGCATGTGGTGAACAGAGAGATGACACACTATGAATTAAAGCGAAACTGGCGGATCTTGAAGATCGCTCGTGAAGTAATACCATCAAAATGCAAGGATTCCCTGAATCCGTCCCACCCTCAGAGCTCCAAGCTTACGCCACCAGTCTGTTCTCTGCTTTACCTGAATTGACAGAGCTCACTATAGATCGCATACATAGATCCCTAAACTACACCTGGAGGACTCTATCCCCTGTCCTTATGAGAATCCATTTTTACCAAGCCAAAGAGCCAATTCTCTCTAAAACTAGAGCAATCACCACTCTGCCTGCGCCATACACAGATATCCAAATCTATGCAGATCTCTCACAGCATACCCTCCAAATAAGAAGAACTGTGACCAAAGCCCTCAACAACCACAAACTGACTTATAAATGGTGACATCCGGCCACTCTGCTAATCACTCAAAATGGAGCATCCCATACCATCTCCACCATTCCAAGTAAAATGATGCTCCTCCATTTATGGGGAATCGTACCAGAGCTCCCAAGAAAAGATCCAGGCGCTTCTGCCTACACCAAACTACCTCACTACGGGCAATACCATCAAGGAAATTTCAAAACTAAATACAAATGACTGTTCCTGTCTACAATACGACCAGTTAACTTACTCTCTGGTCCGGCCAACTGCTTGACTATATATAGTCTCTTAACTTTTCCCCCAGTTTAGTCAGCGGTTCCCAGAGTTCTACACTGCTGACAATTGTATTACATATTTGTTCCTTTTAATTTTCCTTTCTCCTTGCATCAGGATACAGCCTGCAGCACAAACCTGAACCATCCACTACAATTTCCATTAGTGCTAAGTGAATAACGTCTTTCCTCTCCACACCACAGCTTGTCATCTGCACATTCCCAATACGTCTCTCCTGGACCTTCTCCACCAAGAACCCCCTCTCCACCACCTGGAAACCCATCCTCCACAAGTAAAACATAAGTTTTTCCTCTACAGTACACAACCCTCCAACTACAGAACATTACTTTCAACATACTTTCACTCAACGCAAAAGGCCTCAAAAATCCAGCCAAGCGAGCCTCAATGTGGAAAACAGCCTTATCACTCAAATGCGACATTCTTCTCATACAAGAGACTCATTTTGACCAAGCAGCATCACCTCTATGTAACAACAAAAACTTTGGGTCCTAAGAGACACAAATCACCTTTGAGCAAATTTATAGCTTCCAATGATATGTATGATTGATATTCTCCCATCCTTAATTTACCCTGACCAATCAGGTTTCACAAAAGGGCGCCAAACCTCAGATGCAACAAGAAGAGTGATAAATGTTATCCATCACGCTGAAATCTCTGGAACGCCTTCTCTGTTCCTCTCTTTGGATGCGGAGAAAGTGTTCGATAGAGTACACTAAAGCTACCTTGCCTCAGTACTGACTAAATTCGGTTTCCAGGGCCAAATATTCAAAGCCATCATGGCTCAATACACAACTCCATCAGCACGTGTCTACACGTCCGACAACCTATCATCCCCCTTCCGAATAACAAATGGTACTAGACAGGGTTGTCCTCTATCACCCTTGATCTTTAACCTATTAATGGAACCCCTAGCAGAACATATTAGAGCGAATGCACAAATATCTGGTATCCCAATCAACACACAAGACCACAAGATCAGCCTATTTGCTGACAATGTCATCTTAATGATTACCAATCCCTCAACCTCACTACCTGCAGTGCAAAAGACACTTTCCTTGTTCAACAAAGTTTCTAATTATAAAGTAAATGACACTAAATACTCTATCCTTAACTTAGGGATAGACGCAACATCTAGCAACCTCCTTCAAAACCTCTACCCCTATGTGTGGACACAAGATCTTAACAACTTAGCGAAAATGTAATTCTCCTGGATAGGAAGGCTGGCGGCATTCAAAATGCTGCACCTACCCCAACTTCTCTATGTTTTCAGAACACTACCAATTCCAATTCCACCTACCTACCTTAAATCACTCCAATCTATTCTTTCCAGATTCATATGGCAGGGAAAAAAATCTAGCTGCACTCATGCGAAGCTCATAAAACATCGTTCGGAAGGGGGTGCAGGATATATCGACTTTACAGACTGCTACCTAGCTTCTATACTTGTAAAACTTAAGAATGGCTCCTACCTTCTCCTACTACAATTTAGGGAACTATAGAAACATTCTACATACCGGGAATCCCTAAACATATACCTCCCACCATAACAGCTTTGATTAAAGCTTGGAAAACGTTGATTCAATCAACCTGCTCCTACCCTCATGCCACCATCCTGAAAATCCCTAATTCAGCGTTACATCACATCATGGATTCAATACCCTTTACATCCTGGCAATCAAAAGGTATAAAATATATGAATGACCTATTTGTCAAAGACAATATCACGCCTTTTCCTACCCTCCAAAAAAACGTTCTCCTCCCAAACTCCGATTTATACAAATACATTCGTACAAAACACTGCATATCCACACTCTCCTTATGGCCATGCAAAATACCCTCTCCAGCTTGGACATTTTACACCGCCAGTACACCACAACACAAAGGGATCTCGCTCTTTTACACTATTCTACAACAAAAATGCACCTTTACTAAATCAGCCCCTCTACTCAAATGGGAAAACGATCTAAGATGCACATATACTGACAAACAATGGACCACAGTCTGCAATGCCACATATAAAGTCACCAGTTGCTCCACCCTCTGGGAACTCTCCATCATACAGCTACTCAGATGGTACTTGACCCCAAACAGAATTTCTCAATTTAACCACTCCGCAACTAACTTATGCTGGTGACACTGTGGCCAAAAAGACGACCTCCTCCATACTTTCTGGGGGTGCCCTAAATTGACAGCATTCTGGACATCCACATTTAAACTCATATCCAAAGTCACCCAAACCTTTATCATACCTTCTCCGAGCCTAGCACTCCTATCACTGGAAATGGAAACACTCCCACACTTATCACAACACATATTCTACTGGCTGCGAAACTTCACTAAAAGATGGAAAGACCCTAACCCTCCCACCCTATGGGATGTGATAGAGCTAACCCAACTGCAATATTCACATGAACAAATTGCAGCAATCCATTAAGACAGGATAGAACTCTTCACTCGCAAGTGGCAACCATGGAGTAATTGGAAAACGTTAAATCTATGAAACAATAACCCTTCATCCTTTCTACAGCAAGAATATATAAGAGACAACTGCCATCCACCCAATTATGGTTTTCTCTTTCTCTGTATACTTACCCAAAACCGGTGCTCCTCCTACTTATTTCTGAAGAAATCAAATGCATTTCTGAAATGTGAAACACTTGTGATATTTATGCTGTATACCTGAAATTTCTTTACAACTGTTAATGTTCTTCTGCTTTCTATTTCTTGTCAACTGAAAATTCAATAAATATCTATTGAAGAAAAATAAAATCCTGTATACTGTATATACCATAGTTTGTAGACGCTATAACTTTTATGCAAACTAATAATCAATATATGCTCATTGGAATTTATTTTTAACCAAAAATATGTAACAAAATACATATTGGCCTAAATTTATGAAGAAATTAGATTTTTAAAAACATTTTTATTGGATATATTTTTTAGCAGAAAGTAAAAAATATTGTTTTTTTTTTTGCTTTATTTGTGGGAAAAAGGACATACATTTCATTTATGTACAGCGTTGCATGATCGCGCAATTTTCAGTTAAAGTAACGCAGTGCTGTATAGCAAGAAAATGGCCTGGTCAGGAAGGGGGATAAATCTTCCAGAGGTCAAGTGGTTAAACAAAGTTCTTCAGAGAATACCTCCTGTCACACAATAGCTGGATGTGTTAAATTAGATATTTCACAGCAAACTAATGCCATTTGGGTTGTCGAATCTGACTGAGCAAATATTAGGAAAAACAAAGACACAAATAATTACAGGGGTATAGAAAGACCTCCTTTTCTCAAAGGTGCTTGTTCAAATTTCGGTGACTTGAAGGGCATGTATATAGTTTTTGCTTATATATTTTTTAATGTATGTATTATGTACATGTAGGCAGATGGTAGTACCCCTTTTAGAAAGATCACCCCCCTAAGTGTTGTGTCCTTTATATTCTGGTGTGAGTGGGGCCTTGTGTAGAAGGTGGATGGTTCTTTGCTACCCCTGACTTACAGCAGGGACGTAGGACCACTGGGCCTAGGCCGTGTTAGGGGACTCATGAAAGAGCATTTGGGAAAATGGCTGGACTTTAGGAGTTCAGGCTGGTGGCACTGAAGTGTTCTACACTGTAATCATAAAGAAGTGAAGTTGAGATGTTGTGGGCCTATTGTCTATTGTCTTTGAAGTTCTTCAGTACATTGTTGAAGCAGCAATCTGTGTGGACATTCTTTATTTATGAAAGTAGACCTTGTACTGGAAAACTGTGAGTAATGTGACTGTAACGAGAGTACAAATGGCGGAATTACCTCTCGAGAACAGGTATGTACAGAATTTCACAAAAGTGAGTACACCCCTCACATTTTTGTAAATATTTTAATATATCTTTTCATGTGACAACGCTGAAGAATTGACACTTTGCTACAATGTAAAGTAGTAAGTGTACAGTTTGTTTTAACAGTGTAACTTTGTTGTCCATTCAAAATAACTCAACACACAGCCATTAATGTCTAAACTGCTGGCAACAAAAGTGAGTACACCCCTAAGTGAAAATATCCAAATTGGGCCCAATTAACCATTTTCCCTCCCCGGTGTCATGTAACTAGTTAGTGTTACAGGGTCTCAGGTGTGTTATATTTGGTGTTATCGCTCTCACTCTCTCATACTGGTCACTGGAAGTTCAACATGGCACCTCATGGCAAACAACTCTCTGAGGATCTGAAAAAAAGCATTGTTGCTCTACAAAAAGATGACCTAGGCTAGAGGGATGATTGCTAAGACTCTGAAACTGAGCTGTAGCACGGTGGCCAAGACCATACAGCGGTTAAACAGGACAGGTTCCACTCAGAACAGGCCTCGCCATGGTCGATCAAAGAAGTTGTGTGCACATGGTCAGCATCATATCCAGAGGTTGTCTTTAGAAAAATATACGTATGAGTGCTGCCGGCATTGCTGCAGAGGTTGAGGGGGTGGGGGGTCAGCCTGTCAGTGCTCAGACCATACGCCGCACACTGCATCAAATTGGTCTGCATGGCTGTCGTCCCAGAAGGAAGCCTCTTTTAAAGATGATGCACAAGAGGGTCTGCAAACAGTTTGCTGAAGACAAGCAGACTAAGTATATGGATTACTGGAACCATGTCCTGTGGTCTGATGAGACCAAGATAAACTAATTTGGTTCAGATGGTGTCAAGCGTGTGTGGCGGCAACCAGGTGAGGAGTACAAAGACAAGTTCATTGAGGGAATCATGAATGCCAACATGTACTGTGACATACTAAAGCAGAGCATGATCCCCTCCCTTCGGAGACTGGGCTGCAGGGCAGTATTCCAACATGATAATGACCCCCAAACACACCTCCACGACAACCACTGCCTTTTTAAAAAAGAATCTGAGGGTTTAAAGGTGATGGACTGGCCAAGCATGTCTCCAGACCTAAACCCTATTGTAGGGATGAGCTTCGAGTTCGAGTCGAACTCATGTTCGACTCGAACATCGGCTGTTCGCCAGTTCGCCGAACAGCGAACAATTTGGGGTGTTCGCGGCAAATTCGAATGCCGCGGAACACCCTTTAAAAGTCTATGGGAAAAATCAAAAGTGCTAATTTTAAAGGCTTATATGCATGGTATTGTCATAAAAAGTGTTTGGGGACCTGGGTCCTGCCCCAGGGGACATGGATCAATGCAAAAAAAAAGTTTTAAAAGCGTCTGTTTTTTTGGGAGCAGTGATTTTAATAATGCTGAAAGTGAAACAATAAAAGTGTAATATCCCTTTAAATTTCGTACCTGGGGGGTGTCTATAGTATGCCTGTAAAGGGGCGCATGTTTCCCGTGTTTAGAACAGTCTAACAGCAAAATGACATTTCAAAGGGAAAAAAAGTTATTTAAAACTACTCGCGGCTATTAATGAATTGCCGGTCCGACAATACACTTAAAAGTTCACTGATAAAAACGGCATGGGAATTCCACACAGGGGAACCCCGAACCAAAATTTAAAAAAAAAGACGTGGGGGGTCCCCCTAAATTCCATACCAGGCCTTTCAGGTCTGGTATGGATATTAAGGGGAACCCCGGCCAAAATTAAATTAAAAAAATGGCGTGGGGTCCCCCTCAAAATCTATACCAGACCCTTCAGGTCTGGTATAGATTTTAAGGGGAACCCCGCACCAAAAAAAAAAAAAAACGGCGTGGGGTCCCCCCAAAAATCCATACCAGACCCTTATCTGAGCACGCAACCTGGCAGGCCGCAGGAAAAGAGGGGGGGATGAGAGAGTGCCCCTCCCTCCTGAACCGTACCAGGCCACATGCCCTCAACATTGGGAGGGTGATTTGGGGTAGCCCCCCAAAAGACCTTGTCCCCATGTTGATGGGGACAAGGGCCTCATCCCCACAACCCTTGCCCGGTGGTTGTGGGGGTCTGTGGGCGGGGGGCTTATCGGAATCTGGAAGCCCCCTTTAACAAGGGGACCCCCAGATCCCGGCCCTCCCCCCTGTGTGAAATGGTAAGGGGGTACAAAAGTACCTGTACCATTTCACAAAAAATTGTCAAAAAATGTTAAAAATGACAAGAGACAGTGAGTACACCCCTCACATTTTTGTAACTATTTTATTATATCTTTTCATGTGCCAACACTGAAGAGAGGACACTTTGCTACAATGTAAAGTAGTGAGTGTACAGCTTGTATAACAGTGTAAATTTGCTGTCCCCTCAAAAAAACTCAACACACAGCCATTAATGTCTAAACCACTGGCAACAAAATTGAGTACACCCCTAAGTGAAAATGTCCAAATTGGGCCCAAAGTGTCAATATTTTGTATGGCCACCATTATTTTCCAGCACTGTCTTAACCCTCTTAGGCATGGAGTTCACCAGAGCTTCACAGTTTGCCACTGGAGTCTTCTTCCACTCCTCCACGATGACATCATGGAGCTGGTGGATGTTAGAGAACTTGCGCTCCTCCACCTTCCATTTGAGGATGCCCCACAGATGCTCAATAGGGTTTAAGTCTGGAGACATGCTTGGCAGGGAGTGGTTATCTCGGAGCTATGTTTGGGGTCGCAAGGCATTGGTCATCTTGGAGTTATGTTTGGGGTCGTTGGGGACTCGAACTCGAAGCTCATCCCTACAATAGGGTTTAGGTCTGGAGACATGCTTGGCCAGTCCATCACCTTTAAACCCTCAGCTTCTTTTTTAACAAGGCAGTGGTTGTCTTGGAGGTGTGTTTGGGGGTCATTATCATGTTGGAATACTGCCCTGAGGCCCCGTCTTCAAAGGGAGGGGATCATACTCTGCTTCAGTATGTCACAGTACATGTTGGCATTCATGGTTCCCTCAATGAACTGTAGCTCCCCAGTGTCGGCAGCACTCATGCAGCCCCAGACCATGACACTTCCCCCGCTATTTTGTTGGAGTCCTATGATGCAAGCGTTCAATTCTGTTCCCCTGCTGCAGTGTTTTCATATGATGATTACAACATAGTTTACCATTATATCACGGAACTCGGTTAATTTAACTTTCGTTCATTCCAATTACGCTTCTGGACGTTCTCTGCTTGTTAAACATAACGGAGTATTGCCCAGAGCCTTTAGTTTAAATTACACCCACATCGAGGCTTGAGTCACTAACCAAAGTGAGGCTTGAATTGCAAGCCATGGGCGCCATCTTTACTCACCGGAGCATATAGTTCAAATTACACCCATATCGAGGCTTGAATCACAAATCATAGTGAGGCTTGAATTGCAAGCCATGGGCGCCATCTTTCCTAACCGGAAGTTGTCTGTTTATGACTTTTTGGTGGACATGGAGCTGGCCCTCATTTGAGGTGATCATTTACCCTATAAATACGCAGTGGCTGCAGTAGACCAGCACCCCAGAGGATGCCTTATTAGGACGAAATGTCGGGACGGGCTCTGGTGATGTCACTGCGTTGCTTTGATTATATCCAATGCTTTTAATGTCTTCTCAAATGTGAGTGACCATTTTATCATTTTTCAATAAATGCTTTATATTTTACGGTATTACACTATGTGGCTCTATTTTTTCTCCTTTTGCCATATGTCACATTGAGAGAAATCGCTCACGAATTCCGGTCACTATTCCTATGATAGACTGCTACTGATGTTAAAACGGTCACGGATCCCTATCTGACTTGGTCTATTTTGGAAGTCATGGTTGCTGTACCTCCTTGGGTATGTTACACCAAAAGCTTGGTTGACTCATCAGGCATATGCCTAGTTGGGTTCAACCTGTCTGGTCCTTTCCTTATTTATTTTTTTGGATTATCTACAGACAACCAGTTCACACAGATTCACAGTCACTATATTTGATGTTATATATGGATTTTTTTCACTTTATATGCACTGACACTGTTGGTTTATACTATTTTATCATTATCATTGTGATATTTTATTGCTGTGTATTTTTGTTTTGAATATTAATTTATCATATTCACTTTATATTGGTATAATTTTATTGATTCTTATTTCATCTTCATCAGTGCTGCACTATACTACTTAACATGACAGTTCCACCACCATGCTTTAGGCAAGACACACTTGTCTTAGTACTCCTCACCTGGTTGCCGCCACACACGCTTGACACCATCTGAACCAAATAAGTTTATCTTGGTCTCATCAGACCACAGGACATGGTTCCAGTAATCCATGTCCTTAGTCTGCTTGTCTTCAGCAAACTGTTTGCAGGATTTCTTGTGCATCATTTTTAGAAGAGGCTTCCTTCTGGAACAACAGCCATGCAGACCAATTTGATGCAGTGTGCGGTGTATGGTCTGAGCACTGACAGGCTGACCCCCACCCTTCAACCTCTGCAGCAATGCTGGCAGCACTCATATGTCTATTTCCCAAAGACAACCTCTGGATTTGACGCTGAACACGTGCACCCAACTTCTTTGGTCGACCATGGCAAGGTCTGTTCTGAGTGGGACCTGTCCTGTTAAACCGCTGTATGGTCTTGGCCACCGTGCTGCAGCTCACAGTTTCATGGTCTTGGCGATCTTATAGCCTAGGCCATCTTCATGTAGAGCAACAATTTTTTTTCAGATTCTCAGAGAGTTCTTTGCCATGAAGTGCCATGTTGAATTTCCAGTGACCAGTATGAGAGAGTGAGAGCAATAACACCAAATTTAACAAACCTGCTCCCCATTCACACCTGAGACCTTGTAACACTAACGAGTCACATGACACCGGGGAGAGAAAATGGCTAATTGGGCCCAATTTGGACATTTTCACTGAGGGGTGTACTCACTTTTGTTGCCAGCAGTTTAGACATGAATGGCTGTGTGCTGAGTTATTTTGCGGGGACAGCAAATTTACACTGTTTTACAAGCTGTACACTCACTACTTTACATTGTAGCAAAGTGTAATTTCTTCAGTGTTGTCACATGAAAAGGTATAATAAAATATTTACAAAACTGTGAGGGGTGTACTCACTTTTGTGAGATACTGTATGTCTTATGCCCTGCACTACTATGTTTTGTGTTCCCACATACAGCAAAATGTGAATAGTAAGAATGAGTGAAGCGCTAGCCCTCTGAAATAGTGATATAATATATGTGAGATGCAAAAAAACCCCAACTTCTAATAATAATAATAATAATAATAATATATATATACAAAATAAAATTGAAACAATTACAAATATACCACAGTGGCGGAAACCTCCAATAGCCAAAACTACTTAACCCACTCAAAGCAAAATGCAAATACCTACAATGTTAACATAAACAAATACAATCTGCGGCGAATATAGTAAATAAAGAGAACAAGTGATGGTGACATCCTCTGGTAGTTAAACCGGGTGTATCAAAATAATCCTGTATTAATCCAGTAAGAGTGAACAGTGTCCTTGTAAATAAACGTTCTCCTGTGGAAACTTGTTCTTAGTAGAAAACCACCTTGTGTCCTGCCACCAGCCAATATATGAGCTCACCTCACATCACATTAAGACCCTTAAAGCTCTAAACACGCCTTCCTCTTAGGGGTATGAATCCACTGGCAAGAAGCTTCTAAGGATCTCTACTTTCCTCCTGTCCTAGGGAGACTTGCTGTTGGTTGTGCAGTAGTCTTCATGCGGGTGATGCTCAAAGGGTTAAAAAAGCCAACATAGTACTGAACTGCATAAAATCAGTGTTTTATTCATAAACAATCAAATAACACTCACATTTATTAGTGTACATACTCCAATGCACTTGGATAAAATGCTTGACACATCAGGGGTGCATGACCCCTTTAAAAGTAATCTAAATGCAAAAAAACTGCAGCTCGGCTCAGGGAGATCAAAATCAGGAGAATGTTTATTTACTTACTTACTTTAATTTACTTACTTAATCCTACTGGATTAATAAAGGATTATTTTGATACACCCAGTTTTATTTTATTACCAGAGGGTGTCACCATCACATGTTCTCTTTATTTACTATATTTGTCACAGATTGTGTTTATTTATGTTAACATCACAGCCATTTGCCTTTTGCTTTGAGTGGGTTACAAAGTTCTGGCTATTGGAGGTTTCCACCACTCTTGTATATTTTCATTTACTTCAATTTTATTTTGTGTATATATTATTATTATTATTACAAGTTGTTCTCCAATGTCTAGTTATATATATAGATATATATATATATATAATATATATATATATATATATATATATATATATATATATATATATATATATATATATATATATATGTATAATATTAACTTACACTGATAAATGCTTTCACTCCAAAGTTTAAACAGTTCATGTGCAGAAAGACTGAGTTATTTTGCAAACTTTATCTGCAGACTGGTAAATACTAAGTATTTCCACTAGATGGTGCCTTTGTCCTATTTTCTCAGTTTCTTCTTAGGCAGTAAAGATATGCTTATTCAATGGCAAAGAGCAATGTTTAATCCTAAAGCTGAACTCCAAGGAAAGTAAAAACCCTCCCTTGCAGTGGGCTGTCTTGCAGGTCAAGGATTAAATGCTTTGTAGGTCTAGAGAAAAAGCTGTTTTACTTGCCCAATCCTCCTGCGATCTCCTCTTCTCCCCTGTGCTCCATTGGTCACAGGTTGTCTGGTGTCATTAACCACTTGCCTACGGGGCACTTTTACCCCCTTCCTGCCCAGGCCAGTTTTCAGCTATCAGCGCTGTCACACTTTGAATGACAATTGCGCGGTCATGCAACACTGTACCCAAACAATATTTTCACCATTTTTTTTACACAAAAAAACCAAAAAACTTTTCAATAGTTTGTTATAAAATTCTGCGAATAGGTAATTTTTCTCCTTCACTGATGTGCGCTGATGAGGCTACACTGATGGGCACTGATGAGGTGGCACTGATGGGCACTGATGAGGCGGCACTGGTGGGCACTGATGAGGAGGCACTGGTGGGCACTAATGAGGCGGCACTGATGAGCACTGATACGTGGCATTGATGGGCGCTGATAGGCAGCACTGATAGGCGGCACTGATGGGCACTGATAGTCGGCACTGATAGGCGGCGCTGATAGGTGACACTGATGAGGAGGCACTGATTGGCAGCACTGATGGGCACCTTTTGGCAGCACTGGTGGGCACTTATTATCAGCACTGGTGGTCACAGATTGGCAGCACTGGCGGTCAGCTTTTGGCAGCACTGGTGGGCACTTATTGTCAGCACTGGTGGTCACAGATTGGCAGCACTGGCGGTCAGCTTTTGGCAGCACTGGTGGGCACTTATTGGCAGCACTAGTGGTCACTGTTAGGACTGCAATGATAATCAGGACAGAGTGTACATGTCCCTTTTAGAGAAGCCGGTTATCGTCTCTCTTCTCCTCTCCTCATGCTGTCAGCATAAGGAAAAGGGGTGCTGATAAATGGCTTCTGTATAAATCCGTGATCACCTGCGATTTGGGTATAGCGCGGTCGGCAATTTGTCATTCGGCTATAGTGCAGTCGGCAAGTGGTTAGTTGACTTTTACCAAAAAACTGCCTATACAGGTAAGGGGTATCTGTAGATAAAAATAAAATATGCAGCTCTGACTGAAGTTGAATAATGTCCTTGCTATAGGTGTAGGCCATTTACATGGCTCATGAAGCTTCCCAGGATGTTGCTAAGTGAGGCCTAGTCATTCTGGCTAACCTTCTCTATCACAGGAGTGAGCTCTCAAGCTCTGAACTCAGAGCTACTGCATCAGGGAAAAGAAAGAGCTTCTGAGGAGGTCTGAATCTGAGAAAAAGCTCACTCCTATGCTGGTGGGGGTAAGCAGCAAAGACTAGGCCTCACTTAGCAACGTCCTAACAAAGTCTTGAGAGTATTCCAGAGAGGCTTCACAAGGTATGCAAATAGCCTACACCTATAGCAAGGGCATCATTCAACTTTAGTCAGAGCTACACAGTTTGTTTTTATCTACAGTCGCCCCTTTACCTGCAGTATTTTGTAAAGGTGAAGGAACCCTTTTTTGTTTGTTTGTTTGTTTCTGTTTCCACCAGAACAGGCCATTAATTATTATTATTTACTTAACAGAACCCAGTTTGAATCTAGCAACCATTGGTCGTCTAATTGCTGATTTGCGTAGCTGCTGCACTCATCTGCAGAATATACAAGATGCAATAAGTTCCGTACTGTGTTTTTTGAATAATTTCATTGATATTCTAGCTAAATTGTAGACCAAGGCTTTGGAAAAGAAATCATGGCACTTATGTTTTCAAAAGTTAACAATATTATGCTTACAAATTTGTAAAAGTTAACAATATTATGTTTTCAAATTTGTAAAGGTTAACAATATTTTTGGTATAGTTTATTTTTTAATAACCATTTTATATTCATCATTTTTCTTGTGGTTTTGTGTAGAAAAATAACATATTTGCACACATTAAGATTTATTTAATTCGACGTAAGATAATAAACCTTTTGCATAAAAAGCTTGTGACTGGCACATGGCTGAGAACAGCATGAATTTTCTCTTCATGTTGCTGTCAGTGACATAATTTTTAAATATAGCAAGGTCTCTCTGCAATACTGCCCAGCATAGAGGGGCCATGGCACTTGCATAAGAAGTAAAATTATTTTTTTTTACAGCCTTCCTAACATGAAGGACTGTTTGCATTTGCATTATATGTCTAGCATGTTGTCAGACATACATGGCCTATCGTGTCCTGTTTACTGTTTAAATTTTAAATTGTCTGCTGTTATCTCTCAAGATAAGTTTAAGAACTGCAATGACTCGACTTTACTGTAATAATATTTTCTTGTCAAAGAAATTTGGTATTGGTTGGACCAAGATTTGGATTGTCCTAATAAACATTAGCTCTGACTATTACTTTCCAAATATAACCGTTATGAAAATGAAACTTGTGCAGTTTCAAGATCACCCTTTTTTGAAACCACTTGTATACCCAGCTTTGTGATTTTTACATACAGGTAAGTTTACCTTTTAGGTAAAATGAATACACTGTTTTAGGTGCTATTCTTATCTTGCTGGAATATCAGAGCTTATTACTATAACAGAGGGCTCCCACGCACATGCGGCTTCCCATGGGGGCACTGGACAGAGAGGAGGGGCCAGGAGCTTTGGGGGGGACCCAAAAAAAGGAGGTTACTGGCCACTCTGTGCAATTCAATTACAAAGAGTAGGTAAGTATAGACATGATTGTTGTTTAAAAATAAAATTACCTTAACCCTATCAGTTGTTTGAACAAAGCAGTCCAAAAAAACATTTTTTATTTCAACAGTTTTGAAAAATGTAAGCACACAAGCATATATAAAGAAAATGGTTAATTTTATCCAATTTTGATGTTTTTCTTGTAAACATGCTTTTTAACAAAAAAGTGTACATATCTTTAACATATGCAAATTACATGTCGTTCTTCCAGCTCACTGCACCGATTCCACTAAAATAATTCATATACTTCAGCCTGCTTTGCCTGGCACTGTTGGTAGTCTCGAATCTCCTCGGTTAAGAGATGCGAGTCCACCAAGGTACTCCTGCCATTCCTCATGGATGTTTCTTCCAACTTTCTCTGCTCCCCAATCTGGTGCTGCAGCAACATACCCCTGTGCATGTCGACGTAGGTAGTTGTGTAGGACACAACATGCAAGAACTATAGTGTCTATTTTGTACATAGCATGATGAATTGCAGTTTGGAAAATGCAAATTCTGTTGGCCAGGATTCCAAATGCATTTTCCACCACCCTTTGTGCATGGGACAGCCTATAGTTATAGATCCTCTGATCTGGGGTCAAGCCACACATGGGGAAGGGCTTCAATAGGTGTTCTAATGCAAAGGCGTCGCCTGCTACAAACACAAAATTCATACCTTCCACATTCTGGACAGTGCTTGGAAAATTAAGTGTCTCATTCTGGAGGCGCCTATAGAATTCTTTGTGTTTTATAACACTGCCATCTGAGTGCCATCCATTTTTACTGATGTCCAAGTATAGGAATTCATAGTTGGCATTAAAAACTGGCATCAATAGAGTGCGCATGCGTGGGACTTCCGGGAAGACGTGCTGACCGGGAGATCCGACCTGCTCAGGCCCTCCGAGGTCCCCAACGGTGGCTATAACTAGCGGGAACCCCTGTAACAGATCCCCCAGGCAGCGGATAGCTCCGGGCACAAGCCTGCATGAGGAGGAACTCACAGAAGACGGAGGTCAGCCGGCAGCTCGATTTCGGCCTGCCCGCCCCCATAGCTCCCAAGATGGTGGCCGCGTCCTCTCCATGCAGAGACACAGGGGACCAGGATTCCAAAGGCGGACCCCCCTACACCTACCCAGCATGCTAACCCTCTGCTAGCAACCCCAGTGAGTACCCAGCCTACACACACTGTCTCCCCTGCCTCCACCAAATCGCTCCTCAGCAGGGCAATGACAGACATGCTACACACCCCCATGCTGCAATCTCCCATCAACCTCCCAGGCTCCCAGCAGGCTCTCCCTCTGCATTCGCCCCACCAGGCTGACATGGCCCAATTACTGAACTGCTTCTCTGATATGCTTGCAGCGGGCCTGGCTCAGAACGCAGCACAGATAACCACGTCTATTAAAGCTGACCTGCAAAGCCTTGGGGCCCGCATTGATGTTATCGAACAAGCCGTTGATAACACAGCAGCACGTACCAAACAAAACACTAGTTGTATCCAGTCGCTGCAAGACCAACTCGAAATCGCACTAGCCAAAATTAACGACTTAGAGAACAGAAGTAGGAGATACAACTTCCGTATCAGAGGAATCCCTGAATCAGTCACTAATATCCAAGACACAGTAAAACTCTTCATTAAAGAAGTCATCCCTGACATCCCAAGTCACAAACTTGGGATAGACAGAGCCCACAGAGCTCTTCAACCCCCCCACCAAGATGGGCTCCCGAGGGACATAGTGGTTAAACCCCACTATTATGGGATCAAAGAGGAAATCATGAAAAGATCCCGTAACCTCGACAACCTCTCCTTTCACAAAAACAAAATACAAATTTTTGCAGACATTTCCCCGACCACAATTTAAAAGCGGAGATCTCTAAAACCTCTCCTAGAAATATTAACGCAGAAATCCATAAAATACCGTTGGTCCTTCCCTTTCCGCCTTCTGTTCCAACACAAGGACAAATCTTACAGCTTCTCTAACTTTCAAGAAGATAAACACCTACTCCTGCGACTCGGATTCATCACTCAAGAATTCCCCCGACCAGTAGCCCACTAGCAGACCAAGCTTCTCCAAGAGGCCCCCACCAGGAAGCCTCATTACTCCGATTTGGAATAAGCATCAAACGAAGAGATATCATGATTCCCATCCACCCAGATGATCCCTAATACCACTGGTCCTCCAAGGATCTTGACCTTTCTCCCAGGATATCTTCCTCCGACTGTGTAGTGACTGGATCTACACCAACTGACTTTTTCGCTCCTTCCACGAAAGCAGGACATTTTTTCCATACATTCGTGACCCACCCTCTCCTTAACGCTCATGAGAGAGGACCCCAATTTAAAGGTTTCCTCTCTGAGTGAAAAAGCCCCCCAATACCTCATTATTAATATTATGTTTCGAGTTCCCTGTTTTTAGGTCACCCCTTGCATTCATCTTGGACTTGATGCTAATCCTCACCTTATCCCCTTCCCATCCACTTTCCCTTTCCCCCTCTCTCCCACTCCCTCCCATTTTATCCAAAGACATTTCCCTAGAGAATTGTCTACAGTTCTAATAGGTTGTTTAAATGTTTATTGGTCTGTTAGAGTTATCCATTTTCATGTTTTTTTTTTTTAAGAGCTCTTTAGCTCCCATGCTCCGAGGTCCCACAATACCCTTACAGTTGGGGACCCGGCGGCCGGAGTGGGCATGCTTGCCACTCCCTCTGCTGTGACCTAGAGAGGTTTTCCCCTTTGGTAACATCAGACCCACAACCTCTACAGAGGTTGTTTTTGTTTTTCTGAGGCCCTATTTTTTTTTCCTGGGTCTTGGTCTAGTACTGGGCTTGCAAGTCCTGTCCTTTATTATCCTAGGCGATCCCGCCTAGGACTGATCGCCTTCACCTTATTATCTTAACTCACTCTGTTCACTCACTCTCTTCCCTATGTCTCTCTTCCTCTCACTTTTTCTCCCCTTATACCCCCTCCAGGAACCTGCACGGAAGGCTACCGTCTATCAGAAACTCCAGATGAGGTACCAGATCTACCTTCCCAGACTCAAAATCCGTTCAACAGGGACTCAGGTAGGTTCACACTACATACACTCGTGTCCACCCTCTTATGACCATGACTGACTCCTCTCCTTTGCAGAAGGCTCTTAAGATAGCCTCACATAACAACCAAGGCCTAAATTCCCCCATGAAGAGACACAAAGCCTTCCAAAGCTTAAGGGGCTTGGACATAATCCTCCTCCAGGAAGCTCACTTTCCCAATAGTTATTCCCCTTCTTTCCTCCACAATAGGTATCCCATCTTTTTCCTAGCAAACGCAGATGAAAAAAAAAACGGGGGGTCGCTATACTATTTTCCAAACGGACTTCATTTGCCCACTCTTTGACAATTAGAGATGAAGAAGGGAGATACATATTAGTCAAGGGTATGATAGAGGGAAACTTATATACCTTCATATCTTATTATGTACCCAACAGGGGTCAGGCTAAATTTTTCTCCTCACTACTCGCATCCCTTTCACCCCACTTCGAAGGCAGGGTGATCATGGGCGGTGACTCCAACATCACATTCGTTCAGGTGCTTGACAAATCAGCCCACGGGATTCCCCACCTTAAAAAAACCTCCAAAGCAAAGTCTTCGAATCGCCAGACTCCTCCATTCACTAGGCCTTATTAATACCTGGAGAGAACTAAATCCATCTGCAAAAGACTATACACATTACTCAGCCCCTCACAAAACCTACGCCAGAATCAATCACATATTTTTACCCACCTCTGAAATACACGCAGCCTCCCATGCCTCCATACAAGATGTTCCGTGGTCCGATCATTCCTTAGTGACACTGAAACTCTCAAACTCTATATCTCCCCCAGGAACAGGCCTCTGGCGCCTAAATGAAAAAATCCTTTCCAATCCAGTGCATCGCATTGTGTTGGAAAAGGACATTCGAGAATACTTCTCTATAAACAACACTGTTGACATTTCCCCAAGCTCCCTTTGGAGTGCCCACAAAGCAGTGATTGGAGGAAAGATTATCCAACTTTCCTCCAAACTAAAACGTGAACGACAAGCGGAAGTCCTAAAATTAGAAAAAGGGTTCAAAGAACTCAGTTTGTCCCACAAACGGAATCCCACCCACACTACTCTGACTAATCTGGAATCTACCAGGTTAGCTCTCAATCTGGCCCTCACCTCCAATGCAGATAAACATCTTCAATGGATCAGTGCCAGTCACTACATGCGGGCGAACAAGTTTGGCCCACAGTTAGCGGCTAACTCACCCCGAAACACAGGATTTTTGCCCTCACCAAAATCAAATCCCTGTCGGGATCACTGACCCAAAACCCCAAAAAGATCCTAGACGCCTTTCAGTCCTTTTATTCCAACCTATATTCTGACAGCAGTTCTATCACCCACAACAACCTTGACTCCTTTTTAGAGAAGATTCAGCCCCGGCCCAGACGAGTTCTCAACCTATTATTACAAAACCTTCACAGACGCACTCTCTCCGTATCTGGCCCGTTTCTTCAACTCCCTAAGCAAAACCACCCCCCTCGATCCAGCAGCCAACCTAGCCTACATATCGGTCATTCCCAAACCGGGCAAAGATCCCAGCGAAGTAAGCAACTATAGACCAATCTCGTTAATCAACAATGATTTAAAAATTATGACAAAGATATTATCCAACAGACTTGCATCGTTTATAGGTTCTTATATTCATAAAGATCAGGTTGGATTCATCCCAGGAAGGCAGGGCCCGGACCAGATACGGAGAGCAGTAAACGCAATCTCCCTTATGAAGTCAGGATGGGATGGTGGTCCCCCCAGGAAGGCTTCCACCTCTCCATAGATCTCCAAAAATCATTCGATACAGTTGCCTGGCCCTACCTCTTTCCAATACTCCAGAAATGGGGCTTTGGCCCCGACTTCATTAAAATACTAGAAACCCTCTATTACCAACCCAAGGCACAGGTTAGAATCCAGGGACACCTCTCAGAACAATTCCCCATTAAGAAAGGCACGAGGCAGGGATGTCCCCTCTCCCCTCTGCTTTTCGCAGTGGCCATTGAAACCTTGGCCATCGCGATAGGACTGCACCCAGATATTCATGGAGTCCGCTGTGGCCATTCGACGCACAAATGTGCATTGTTCGCAGATGACGTCCTCCTATTCATTACATCCCCCCTTATTTCTACTCCCAACATAACCCAACTGCTCCATGATTTTGGGCCCGCATCCGGCCTTAAAGTAAACATGACAAAATCGGTTGCCCTTAAAATATCAACTCCCCAAGGCATGGAAGACAGACTAAAAGACCACTTCCCATTTTTTTGGAACCCTACTTCCATTCCCTATTTAGGCATTAACAACTTGACCACTGGGCACTTAAACCCTCTTAATAACCAGACCAATTTTCAGCTTTTGGTGCTCTCACATTTTGAATGACAATTACTCAGTCATGCAACACTGTATCTATATGAAATTTTTGTCCTTTTTTTTCACACAAATAGAGCTTTCTTTTGGTGGTATTTAATCACCGCTGGGTTCTTTATTTTTTGCGCTATAAAAGAAAAAAGACCGAAAAATCGGTAAAAAAAATGCATTTTTCTTCATTTCTGTTATAAAATTTTGCCAATCAGTAATTTTTCTTCATATATTTTGGCCAAAATTTATACCGCTACATATCTTTGGTAAAAATAACCCAAATCGGTGGATATTATTTGGTCTTTGTGAAAGTTATAGAGTCCAAAAGCTATGGTGCCAATATCTGAAAATTGAAGTGCTGATGGCCTATCTAATTTCTTGAGACCCTAACATGCCAGAAAAGTACAAATACCCCCTTTTTGGAAAGAAGACATTCCAAGGTATTTGGAAAGATGCATGGTGAGTTTTTTGTTGTCATTTTTTCCCACAATTCTTTGCAAAATCAAGTTTTGTTTTTTTTTACTTTTTTTTTTTCACAAAATTGTCATATTAGCAGGTTATTTCTCACACACCGCATATGCATACCACAAATTACACCCCAAAACACATTCTGCTATTACTCCCGAGTATGGCGATACCACATATGTGAGACTTTTACATAGTGTGGCCACATACAGAGGCCCAACATGCACGGAGCACCTTCAGGCGTTCTGGAGTGCCCAGGCCAATTCTGACATTTCTCTCCTACATGTAAAAATCATCATTTATTTACTAGAAAATTACACAGAACCCCAAAACATTATATATGTTTTTTTTAGCAAAGACCCTAGAGAATACAATGTCAGTCATTGCAACTTGTTATCTCGCACGATATTTGCGCAGCAATTTTCTGAACGCTTTTTTTTTAAAAAAAAACTGTTTTGTGCTTAAAAAATAAAACAAAACAGTAAAGTTAGCCCAATGTTTTTGCATAATGTGAAAGATGAAGTTATGCCGAGTAAATAGATACCCAACATGTCACTTTTCAAATTTGCACGTGCTTGTGGAATGGCACCAAACTTCGCTACTCAAAAATCCCCATAGGCGATGCTTTAAAAATTTTTACTGGTTACATGTTTTGAGTTACAGAGGAGGTCTAGGGCCAAAATTATTGCTCTCGCTCTACCGATCGCAACGATACCTCACATGTGTGGTTTGAACACTGTTTTCATATGTGGGACATACTTATGCGTTCGCTTCTGTATGCGAGCACACAGGGACGGGGCGCTTTAAAAATGTTTTTTTTTTTTTATTATTCATTTTACTTTATTTATTTTAGTTTGACGCTTCTCCCCCCCAAAAATTTTTTTTGACCACTTTTATTCCTATTACAAGGAATGTAAACATCCCTTGTAATAGGATTATGGCATGACAGGTCCTCTTTACAGTGAGATATGGGGTCAATAAGACCCCACATCTCACCTCTAGGCTGGGAAGCCTGATTAAAAAAAAAAAAAAAAAGATCCTGGCTTCGATCGTAGCGGTGAGTCGGTAGAAGCACCAGAGGGCAGCGGGAGGGGGGACGTCCCCTCTCGCCTCCCGTAAGAACGATCAAGCAGTGGAACAGCCACCATGATCATTCTTATGGTGTAGGAAATCGCCGGCTAAAAAAGTTGATATCTGAATGATGCCTTTAGCTGCAGGCATCATTCAGATATCCCCGCACAAAGTCAAGGACGTCGTATGACAGCCGGTGGGCGGGAAGTGGTTAAAACACATTTTTTTTTAACACAAAGTTGTCCATTTATACAATATTTCTAACACATAGCATGTACATACCAAAAATGACACCCCAAAATAGATTCCCCCACTCCTCCTGAGTACGGCGATATCGCATGTGTGAGACTTCCACAGCCTGGCCACATACAGAGGCCGAGTACAGCCGAGTATGGCCGAGCATGGCAGGGTATGGCAGGGTATGGCCGAGCATGGCTGGATATGGCAGAGTATGGCTGGGCATCACCGAGTATTGCAGAGTATGGCTGGGTATGGCAGGGTATGGCAGGGTATCGCAGAGTATTGCGGGGTATTGCAGAGTATTGCGGAGTATTGCAGAGTATTGCGGGGTATTGCAGAGTTTGGAGGGGTATTGCAGAGTCTGGTGGGGTATTGCAGAGTCTGGCGGGGTATTGCAGAGTATGGCGGGGTATTGCAGAGTATGGCTGAGCATGGCTGGGTATGGCTGATTATGGCAGGGTATTGCCGAGTATGACTGGGTATGGCTGGGTATCACCGAGTATTGCAGAGTATGGCTGGGTATGGCAGAGTATTGCAGAGTATGGCTGGGTATGGCAGAGTATTGCGGGGTATTGCAAAGTATTGTGGGGTATTGCAGAGTATTGCGGGGTATTGCAGAGTACTGCGGGGTATAGCAGAGTATTGCGGGGTATTGCAGAATACTGCGGGGTATTGCAGAGTATTGCGGGGTATTGCAGAGTATTGCAGGGTATTGCAGAGTATTGTGGGGTATTGCAGAGTATTGCAGGGTATTGCAGAATATTGCACAGTATTGTGGGGTATTGCAGAGTATTGCACAGTATTGCGGGGTATTGCAGAGTATTGTGGGGTATTGCAGAGTATTGCGGGGTATTGTAGAGTATTTCAGGGTATTGCAGAGTATTGTGGGGTATTGCAGAGTATTGCACAGTATTGTGGGGCATTGCAGAGTATTGCACAGTATTGCACAGTATTGTGGGGGTATTGCAGAGTATTGCGCAGTATTGTGGGGTATTGCACAGTATTGTGGGGGTATTGCAGAGTATTGCACAGTATTGTGGGGGTATTGCAGAGTATTGCACAGTATTCTGGGTCATTGCAGAGTATTGCAGGGCATTGCAGAGTAGTGCAGGGCATTGCAGAGCATTAGGGATGGCTGAGCATGGATGGATGGATGGCTGGATGTCACTGTGCAGCACTGTGGGCACTACACATCCAGCCCACAGCGCTACTGCCATCCATCCATCCCCCTCTCCGCTCACAGTGTACTGATCGGTACACAGAGGGGAGGAGAGGAATCGGCGTCATGAGATGACGCCGGTTTGTTTACATGTGATCTCTCCGTCATTTGACAGAGCGATCACATGGTAAACGGCCGCGATCAGCGCCCATTAACCTGGATCAGTGATGCGCCGGGTCCTCTGGACCCGGCGGTCACGGATGTGTTTGGGTGCGCGCCCCAGGGGGCGCGCGAGAGGGGAATTCTGGGAGGACGTCATAGTACGCCCTCCCAGAGTTAAGCAATCGCCCTGCATCCGTCATTCGGCTATGGGCTCACGTCTAGCATTGACCAATTGTACAAATATAATTACCCCCCAATGTTCAAAAAACTTACTGAAGACCTCACTCAATGGTCCCTATATAAACTGTCCTGGTTAGGCAAAGTAAACGCGGTTAAAATGACTCTTCTGCCCAGAATACTGTATCTTTTCCGCTCCCTCACCATCCCAGTCTCCAAATCACACATCAAAAACTTACAATCTGCTATCATCCGCTTTATATGGGACAAAAAGGGGCACCGACTCTCCAAAGATGTTCTCTTTAGACCCAGAATTAAAGGAGGCTTAGGCCTACCTAACCTTTGGTGGTACTACTCGGCAACCCAGTTTAGCCAGTTTTCTATAATCTATCTTAAAGGGCCAAAACCTGACTGGGTGAACATGGAACGAGAAGCTGTCCCTAGTTATACTTTGGACTTCTTGCTCTGGAACCTACCAAAAAGACGCCCCCCTATACTAGCTCCAATATTATCCCACTCAATGGCATTATGAGATTCCCTACACAAACTGAGACCCCTAACCTCTACCTGGCAACCACTTGCCCACATCTTCCGCAACCCCAGGTTCCTCCCAGGACTAGATATCAAGGCTTACAAGTGTTGGCTAGACAAAGGCCTATACAGAATTGGTCACTTCAATTCAAACGGACCCCTCACTTTATGGGGTGCGGGAGATGAAGGGGACAGAGACCTTAGAACATTCCACTAAAATAGAATGTAAGTCTTGATTTTGGACTGTTAATCGCTATGTGCTGACTACAAGGTTCTCTATGTATTTGATGGTCAAGATTGTTGTTCTATTTATGTATTGTTTCAAAGATACAATAAAATGTTTAAAAAAAAAAAAAAACTGGCACCATGATAATGCTGAAGAATTCTTTGTAATTGTAATAAAACGAGCTAGAGTTGGCTGGTGGAGTTATCCGAACATGCTTCCCAAGTATTGCACCTCCACAATTTGGGAAGTTCCATTCCTCCTTGAAGTTTTTGGCCACTTCCAACCATTCCTCTGGATTTTGGGGAAACTACAAAAAATAATCAGATAGGATTTGTAAATCTGTGTGCTACAGACAGAGGCGGACTGACCATTCGGGCATTCGGATGCCGACCGAGGGCCGTGGCCAGTAGGGGGCCCATGCAGAGGCGGACTGACCATTCAGGCATTCAGGCGCCGACTGAGGCCCGCAGCCAGTAGGGGGCCCGTGAGAAGCTCCTGATATATGCTAGTCCGATCTAGGGGTATGCTGCTGGCAGTGCTGCGGCAGAGCCGGTCTGCTGCTGTGGGGGGGCCCAAGACACAGCATCTCCCCCCTGCACCTCTGGCTTTCAGTTTGAATGCAGTGGGAGTAGTGGGAGGCGGTGATCGGCAGCTCTATGGTGCTCGCTGCATTTCCCTGGGCTTGTATTTCTCCTCCGGAGTGTATACAGTGGGGAGGGGAGGGGCCTCTGCCCCGGGCAGCTACGAGTTTCACTCTTCAGTGTACAAGTGAGTTTCTCTGCTTGTACACTGTTGCCGACTGCTGCCCGGGTCAGAGGCCCTTCCCCTCTCCACTGTACAGAATCAGGAAGAGAACTGCAAGCCCCAGTGAGATCCACAGGCACCATAGAGCTGCCGATCACCACCTCCCACCTCCCCCTGAGGTGCACAGCCAGGTACAGGGGAACCTCTGGGGGGGGGGGGGTTGAGTCTGGGAACCCTGATATAAGGGGGGAGGCTCTCTGGGGACCCTGATGTAAGCGGGGAGGCTCTCTGGGGACCCTGATGTATGGGGGGAGGCTCTCTGGGGACCCTGATGTATGGGGGGAGGCTCTCTGGGGACCCTGATGTATGGGGGGCTCTCTGGGGACCCTGATGTATGGGGGGCTCTCTGGGGACACTGATGTATGGGGGGAGGCTCTCTGGGGGACCCTGATGTATGGAGGGCTCTGTGGGGACCCTGATGTATGGGGGGGCTCTCTGGGAACCCAGATCTATGTGGGGGCTCTCTGGGGACTCTGATGTATGGGGGGCTCTCTGGGGACCCAGATCTATGGGGGGGCTCTCTGGGACCCTGATTTATGGGGGCTCTCTGGGGAACCTGTTGTATGGGGGGCTCTCTGGGGACCCAGATCTATGTGGGGGCTCTCTGGGACCCTGATGTATGGGGGCTCTCTGGGGACCCTGTTGTATGGGGGGCTCTCTGGGGACCCTGATGTATGGGGGGCTCTCTGGTGACCCTGATGTATGGGGGGCTCTCTGGGGACCCTGATGTATGGGGGCTCTCTGGGGAGTGGACCCTGATGTATGGGGGGCTCTTTGGAGACCTTGATGTAAGGTGGGGCTCTCTGGGGACCCTGATGTATGGGGGGGCGCTCTGGGGACCCTGATGTATGGGGGACTCTCTGGGGACCCTGATGTATGGGGGGAGGCTCTCTGGGGACCCTAATGTATGGAGGGCTCTGTGGGGACCCTGATGTATGGGGGGCTCTCTGGGAACCCAGATCTATGTGGGGGCTCTCTGGGGACCCTGATGTATGGGGGGCTCTCTGGGGACCCAGATCTATGGGGGGGCTCTCTGGGACCCTGATGTATGGGGGCTCTCTGGGGACCCTGTTGTATGGGGGGCTCTCTGGGGACCCTGATGTATGGGGGGCTCTCTGGTGACCCTGATGTATGGGGGGCTCTCTGGGGACCCTGATGTATGGGGGGCTCTCTGGGGAGTGGACCCTGATGTATGGGGGACTCTCTGGAGACCTTGATGTAAGGTGGGGCTCTCTGGGGACCCTGATGTATGAGGGGGCTCTCTGGGGACCCTGATGTATGGGAGGGCTCTCTGGAGACCTTGATGTAAGGCGGGACTCTCTGGGGACCCTGATGTATGGGGGGCTCTCTGGGGACCCTGATTTATGGGGGGGCTCTCTGGGGACCCTGATGTATGGGGGGCTGTCTGGGGACCCTGATGTATGGGGGGGCTCTCTGGGGACCCAGATCTATGGGGGGCTCTCGGGGACCCTGATCTATTGGGGGCTCTCTGGGGACCCAGATCTATGGGGGCTCTCTGGGACCCTGATGTATGGGGGCTCTCTGGGGACCCTGTTGTATGGGGGGCTCTCTGGGGACCCTGATGTATGGGGGGCTCTCTGGGGACCCTGATGTATGGGGGGCTCTCTGGGGAGTGGACCCTGATGTATGGGGGGCTCTCTGGAGACCTTGATGTAAGGCGGGGCTCTCTGGGGACCCTGATGTATGGGGGGGCTCTCTGGAGACCTTGATGTAAGGGGGGGCTCTCTGGGGACCCTGATGTAAGGAGGGGTTGGGGCTCTCTGGGGACCCTGATGTAAGGGGGGGTCAGGGCTCTCTGGGGACCCTGATGTAAGGATGGGGCTCTCTGGGGACCCTGATGTAAGGGGAGGCTCTCTGGGGACCCTGATGTAAGTGGGGGAGGCTCTCTGGGGACTTTTTTACATCGGCAGACCACCATTCTGCCTCTGTTGGAAACGATCGTCGGGGCCCAGCAGACATTGGCTCCGCCAGACCCGCTGATTAGCTCTCGGTGTATCCAATCACAGCGGCAGTGGGTCAAACAGCACACAGACCCGCAAGTGCAGAATCAAGTACCTGTACGCCCCGCAGTAAATGTACATGGTTAATGTGAGTTTATTTTTCTTTATTTTCTTAACTCTTTAAACATTTATTTTGAACATACAGTAGAGAAATTCTGTAACCAATGCATGTAATGTAGCAGTGCAATATATACGTGGGGCTTTGTGAGGGTGAGGCTTGTGTGTGGGTGGGTGGGGACAAAGGGGGCCCCATGATCCCCTATTGTCCGGGGGCCCCATGAGTTGTCAGTCCGCCCCTGGCTATAGACAACAATTTAAACCTAGCTATATATTTTAGACATGGGAATAAGCAGAGGCCGATAGCTGTTAGACATGAATTGCAACCAAAATGTAAACATTGTTTAAGGTATGTATTTAACATATATGCACATTACCTTTATATATTCACCCTGTAGAGCAGTGATCAGCGCCTTGCATGTCTCAGGTATGATATTGCCAAGGCCCTGAGGAGAAATTCCTGTGGTAAATTTCAAGTCCTGCAGACTTCGTCCTGTCGCCACATAACGCAGGGTGGCTAGCAGCCTTTGCTTGGCACTGATAGCCTGACACATTGATGTATACTGTTTTTGGATCAGTGGAGTGACAGCTGCCAAGAGTTGCTGGAAGCACTCATCATTCATTTGCAAATAATTTGCGGAAGTCATCTGGATTATTTTCTTGAATTTCCCAGATGAGTTGCATATGGGAGTACTTGGCACGGTTGAGGTGCCATTCTTTACTCTTTGCCTTAACTTTTTTTTTGGTTAAGTACATTTTGGATAGCCATAAGACAAAGCATAGCTACTGGAATGCTGGTATCTTCCATATTTTCAATTAAGTGCCAAAAAGCCATGCAGAACGATTGAAAAAACGTATATACGTGACCGGACACGAATATTCCAAGTAGCTATGAACTTAGGCACGCAAGGCGTGGCTAGAGGGGTCACACGCACATTACATCATTTCCCCTCACACGCTACAAGGTGGTTACGCATACAGGAAGCTATTGTAGTATCGTACAGGAAAATTCGTATTGTTAGTACAATCTCCCAATTGCGATATATAGGTATTTGGACTAGCAACTGAGAAAAATCAGACGAGAAGTCGTCCAATTTGCGGATTGTGTGTACAGCCTATAAGGAGAGAAAGGGAAGGGAAATTTGTCATAGCATTTTACAGTACACTGCCTATTTCATCAAAAGGTTTACCTGTCACTGTATAATGTTTAATAATCTTATTATCATTACATACCTCCCAACTTTCTGAGATGGGAACAAGGGACACCTATTAGAAAAAGTATGTAGGCATAGGATACATCTCCTGTCACGCCCCCTTAAAACAGAATTCTACAAATAAAAATAATTGGTTAAACTCACAAGTGCTTTTTTACCACTTCTATTCCTTTATATTGGCTTTTGGAATGTACAAATGCAGCAATTTAGAAATTGAATGAAAGGTTTAGCGCTGTAAAACACCTTTTGATAGATAAGTAGTGCATTTTATATGCAACTATATAGATCCGATCCAAATGAGGAGGAAAGAGGGACTTTGTTCCTAATGAGGGACAGTCCTTCGAAATCAGGGACAGTTGGGAGCTATGCCATTAGTTTTGTTAGGAGTACTGCAGACTCCACTTTATATATACAGTCATGGCCACAAATATTGGTTCCCCCGGCATTTCTGTTAGATAATGCACCACTTTGCCCAGGAAATTGTTGCAATTACAAATGTTTAGGCATTTTGATGTTTATTTCTTTTGTTTGTATTGGTATGACGCAAAAAAGTGGAGAAACAAAAAGCCAAATCTGACACATTCCACGCAAAACTCCTGTACCCATCAATGAATTTTTTACACCTCTCTACTGGAATTTTGGACCACTCTTCTTTCACCAACTGCTACAGGTCTCTCCGATTGGAAGGGTTCCTTTTTCCAACTGCTGTTTTGAGATCTCTCCACAGATGCTCTATGGGATTTAGATCTGGACTCATTGCTGGCCAGTTCAGTACTCTCCAACATTTTGTCTTAAACCATTTCTGGGTGCTTCTTGATGTGTGCTTTGAGTCATTGTCCTGCTGTAAGACCCATGACCTCTGACGGAGACCCAACTTTTTGACACTGGTCCCTATATTGCACCCCAGAATTCTTTGGTAGTCTTCAGATTTCATAATGGCATTTACATGGTGAAGACATCCAGTGCCTGAAGCAGCAAAGCAACCCCAAAATATCAGTGAACCTCCACTATGTTTGACTGTAGGGACTGTATTCTTTTCTTTAAAGGACTAATTTATTTTTCTGAAAACGGTAGAATGATGGGCTTTACCAAAAAGCTGTAATTTTGTTTCGTCTGCCCACAGCACAGTCTCCCAAAAGGATTTTGGCTTCCTCAGGTAAGTTTTGGCAAACTCCAATCTGGCTTTTTTGTTTCTGTGTCAGCAGTGGGGTCCTCCTTGGCCTCCTACAATAGAATCCCTTTTCTTTTAACAATACATTTTTATTTGTTTATAATGCACATCATTACAAATATTCAGTAACATAAGTTATGACTATAATGCCGCATACACATGATCGGAATTTCTGTCAGAAAAAACTTGGATGGTTTTTCCGACGGAATTCCGCTCAAGCTTGCCTTGCATACACACGGTCACACAAAAGTCCTCTGAACTTTTGATCGTCAAGAACGCAGTGACGTACAACACTATGAAGAGCCGAGAAGTTCAATGCTTCTGAGCATGCGTCAAATTGTTTCTGAGCATGCGTGATTTTTTGTGCGTCCAAATTGCATACAGACTAACGCATTTTTGGATAGGAACTTTTCCCTACCGAAAAATAGAGAACATGCTCCCAATCTTTTGCTGGCTGGAATTCTGCCAGCAAAAGACCGAAGGAGCATACACACGGTTGCATTTTGCGACAAAAAGCTCTCATCGGAGTTTTGCTGGTGAAATTTCCGATTGTGTGTACGCGGCATAAAAGATTGGTTGTAGTGGTTTAACACATATAGTAATAACCATTTTCAACAAAAGGAAGGGTTAACAGATGTTGATATAACACTTAAAAATCAAATCCTGCCTACCCCATTGGGTTCAAGCTGTAAGCAGGGGTTGATCATTAAATTAACAAATTTTACAAGGAACAAAGAATGTAGTGATAGGTGATGAACCACGCCAAAAACTTAAATTTAAGAGAGTTGTTAAATTCTTTTAAGTATTTAGAGGCTCTAGGGTGAGATAGCCAAGCTTGCCATTTTTTTTTTAGGTGATGATGGAGTAGTTCTTATAGGCTAACATCAGTTCATATTGTGCTTGGATGTTTATTCTAGCAATGACATTTGATAGATTAGGTGCGTCAATGGATTTCCATAAGCTGGTTATATTCAGTCTTGCCACTATTAATATATGAACTACAATCGTTCCATATATTGAGGGATATTTATCAAGATTTATTCCCAGCAGGAGTGAGCACTCCGTAGCAGGAGTGAGCTTAGTTAGGTTTCTCGTAAAGGTAGCTATGAAGTAGGATACAGACTTCCAGAATTTTTGCAGGTTTTTACACCTCCATAGAGTGTGGTAAAGCTTACCAATTTGTTCATTACATCTCCAACAAAAAGGAGATATGGAAGGGTATTATTTTGATAGCTTGTAGAGGGTCAAATACCATCTATTTAGTATTTTTTGTGTGTTGTCCCAATGCTCAGTACATGACAAAGGCTTTACTGGATATTTTTATAACATTCTGCCATTGGTCCCAGGAAAACGTTTGCTCTAGGCCTTTCTCCCATTTGATCATATGAGAGTTTTTATTTTCATTTGATTGGAAAGCTAATATTTCGATTCCTTTTCTTTTTACCTCATTATTTTTAGTAAAATAAAGTCAGATTTCTAGAGGAATTTCTATGGTGTTATGGGGGTTAAACTCTTTTAAGCGGGTGTGGTTGAAGATTTTGCTTAATACTGTCTTCTCATATTGTATTGGTAAACTTTTAAAAAGAAAATGACTTTGGATGGAACCATTTTCCCGCTGATAAGCGAATGTTGCAGTAGTCTATAATTTTTGTTGGAATTGATACCTTGGCTCCATTTTTTTTATATTTGGTTTTAGATAGTATGTGTTTCCATGCTATTAGTATGGATCTGATGCTAAGTAAATTAGGAGTGCTAATTTTGGGAAGTACATAGCTAGCGATAGCATCCCTTTTCATTCAGATGGCGACGTAAAGTGTGAGCTGTGCCTGAAGGTCAGGTTGAGTTTGTCTGGAAGTTGATCGAGGTTTTTTATACACCATTTGAACAATCTTTTGTTACAATCTTTGATACATTTTTCTCTTGAAGAAACTTGCTGGAAGACACTACCTGTGAAAGCTTGGCTGAAATAGGGAGCCCTTTAAATGAAAAGTGTTGCTGGGAAGCTGGTTGGGAGCAGTCTCTGGACATTAGGAGTAGGACCTTACCAAAAGCTCCTGGGTGCTTGTGCTTTGAGGGTTAGATGCCAGAGGCTGCTACAAGGTTGGTGTCTGCTCTTAAAAAACCTCAAACTAGCTTGCTGTCCCCTCTACCTCCAGCAATACTTAAGGTTGCTATTGAAGGACTATTGAAGGACTTTGCTTGACAATCTTTCCTCTTGTTCCTGCATGTGTTTTTGGACCCTCTATCTGCCTGTGTTCAAGTACTGCAATAAATTTTTAGGCTAGGTTCACACCTCTGCGGGTTGCAGTTGATGCATTTTTGTTTTTTATTACACGTGTTTTGATGCATTTTGACACGTTTTTAATGCATTTCTGTGCATTTTTTGTTTTTTGGAGGTGTCTGCTTTCATGGGGGAGAAACCAGTAAAAAGTGCAGCAGAAACACATCCAAAATGCAACCACTGCGTTCTTGATGTATTTCCATTGAAGTCTATGGAACCAAAAACACAACCTGCTGCGGGCAAAAAAGTACCTGACCCTTTTCCAAAAAATGCACATGTTGAAAACGCACAGATGTGACTGTGAACTATAAGAAATCATGTTAAATGGACTGTAGTGCATTTCTACAAAACTGAAAACGCACTTTAAAACCATAGGTGTGAACCTAGCATCAAAAAGACATTCCTAAACTGAGCCTGGAGTTAGTCAAGCTCTGGAGCTGGTAAGTGGGCTGGTGGTCTCTGAACAGGTATAGGAGACCTGGGTTATTTCCAGCGATCCCTCCAGGTGTAAGCACTAAATATATAACATCTGTGCTGACAGCATTTATGTATGTCATTTTACTCTTTCTTAGAGTAAATGTGTCATGAATATTAAACATTTGAATACAAGTCTTACCTATGAGCAGAAAATACAAAGTACCTGCTATTTAATTTCAAAACCAGAAAACCCTTTCCCCTGTGCCTCTCTTAAAATAGTTTCACATTACTAGGGGCTTGACTTCTCTGTCTCTAAGGGCCCTTTCACACTGCAGCGCATGTATTTTTACATTGCAGCACTTTTAAAACTCACTATAGTGCATTTTCAATGCGTTGCATGCAGCACATAAGCCATGAATTGGGGGGGGGGGGCACTGTTTACATCCCCGCTGATTATTAAAGTGGTTCTAAAGGCTCATTTTTATGCATTCTATGCATAAAGGCAAAAAACTTTCTGTGTGCAGCAGCTCCTCTAGTCTGCCTTATACTTACCTGAGCTTGATCTTCCTCCAGTGATGTGCATGAGAGCCTCGGCTCGGACTCTACCTCCTCATTGGCTGAGACAGTCAATCACAACCTGTGAACCAATAAGTAGAGCGAGGGGGCAGAGCCGAGCCATGGTTCTGTGTGTAAATGGATTCGCCTGGTAGCGACCCAGGATCGAGCCTACTTGGGTGCCCCCATTGCAAGCTGCTTGCTCTGAGGGCACTTGGCAGAAGAGAGGGGCCAGGAGCACCGGCAGGGGACCCAAGAAGAGGGGGATTGGGGTTGCTCTGAGCAAAACTGCTGCACAGAGCAGGTAAGTATAACATGTTTGTTATTTATTTATTTTTAAAAATTGCCGTTATTTTACTTTAAGGAAGCCGGCATGTACTGGCTCCTTAACAATCAGCTATTTACTGGATGTTAAGGACACCCGCTCCTTAACAACCAGCAAAAAAGCACCTAAAACACAGCCTGGGTGTGTTTTGGTGCATTTTTGTTGTGATTCCCTTTGACTTTATTGGAAGGTGCATCTTTGGTGTGCTTTTTAAAAGTGCACCAAAGATGCAGCATGCATAGCTTTCTAAAGTTATGGAGAAGTTTAAAGCAGGGTTAGGTTATAAAACAATTGTAGAGTCTTCACTTGGAAATGCGATAATCCTCCTAACTACCAAGACCTGAGGTGTGCCTTGGCCTGGCTGGTCAGTATGCCTAAAAGAGGGCATGAATGAAATGTAAATGAAATAATAAAAGTATGGGGAGCGGGTGGGTGGGGACCCGGAAATGATCTGACAAAGGATTTGATGGAGGAGGAGGGATATATAGCCCTCATACTCCTCCTACAAATCCAGGCTAGCCTGTGCCCAGCTTCAAACTTGTAGTCAGAGTCTTCACTTAGAAATGCGATAATCCTAACTACCAAGACCTGAGGTGTGCCTTGGCCTGGCTGGTCAGTATGCCTAAAAGAGGGCAAAAAGAGACCCAAAATAGGTGTGATGTTAAAGCTTCAATGAAGGGCCAGCAACAGCCATCTGTCCGAGAAAATAGTGAAAGCCTGGATGCCTACAAAAGGGGATTACGTATGAGACTGCTAAAACAGGAGGAACTCCAGCACCCCATGTACCTGATGATGAAATGAAAGAAGGGACCCCGTGTTCGGGACCCACGAAGTTGCCTCCGATCCTGACAAATAACCAGAAAAGGGTTTAGGATATGAGCCTAATATGGAAGGTAAACCTGAACATGAGAACGAATCAATCCATCATCTGAAAATGGAAAGAGTATGGCACAACTGCAAACCTACCAAGACATGGCCATCTACCTAAACTGACAGGCCGGGCAAGAAAAGCAATAATCAGAGAAACAGCCAACAGGCCCATGGTAACTATGGAGGGGTTGCAGAGATTCACAGCTCAGGTGGAAGAATCTGTTCACAGGACAACTATTATGCCGCGTACACACGGTCGGACTTTTCAGCTACAAAAGTCCAACGGACGCTGACGGACTAAAGCTGGCTGGTAATCTGATCGTGTGTGGGCTTCTCCGGACTTTCAACTTACTTTTTTAGCCTCAAATCCGACGTACTTTAGATTTGAAACATGCTTCAAATCTTTACGTCCTAACTACGACGGACCCCGAAGTCCGCTCGTCTGTATGCTAGTCCTACGGACAAAAACCCACGCTAGGGCAGCTATTGGCTACTGGTTATCAACTTCCTTATTTTAGTCCGGTGTACGTCATCACGTACGAATCCGTCGGACTTTTGTGTGGTCGTGTGTAGGCAAGTCTGTTCGTTAGAAAGTCTGCCGCAAGTCCGCCCAAAGTCCGCCGAAAGTCCGCCGGAAGTCTGTCGGACAGGCTGTCGGACTTTTGTAGATGAAAAGTCCGACCGTGTGTACGGGGCATAAGTCATGCACTCCACAAAACTGGCCTTTATGGAAGAATGGCAAGAAGAAAGCCATTGTTGAAAGAAAGCTATAAGAAGTCTCGTTTGCAGTTTGCAAGAAGCCATGTGGGGGACACAGCAAACATGTGGAAGAAGGTGCTCTGGTCGGATGAGACCAAAATTGAACTTTTTGATCTAAAAGCAAAATGCTATGTGTGGCAGAAACCCAACACTGCACATCACCCTGAACACACCATCTCCACTGTGAAACATGGTGGTGGCGGCAGCATCCTGTTGTGGGATGCTTTTGTTCAGCAGGGACAGGGAAGCTGGTCAGAGTTGATAGAAAGATGTATGTAGCCAAATACAGTGCAATCTTAGAAGAAAACCTGTAATGCCCCGTACACACGCTCGGACTTTGTACGGACATTCCGACAACAAAATCCTAGGATTTTTTCCGACGGATGTTGGCTCAAACTTGTCTTGCATACACACGGTCACACAAAGTTGTCGGAAAATCTGAATGCAGTGACGTAAAACATGTACATCGGGACTATAAATGGGGCAGTGGCCAATAGCTTTCATCTCTTTATTTATTCTGAGCATGCGTAGCACTTTGTCTGTCGGATTTGTGTACACACGATCGGAATTTCCGACAACGGATTTTGTTGTCGGAAAATTTTATATCCTGCTCTCAAACTTTGTGTGTCGGAAAATCAGATGGAAAATGTGTGATGGAGCCTACACACGGTCGGAAGTTCACCTTCCAGCCGGACAATGACCCTAAACATACAGCCAGAGCTACAATGGAATGGTTTAGATCAAAGCATATTTATGTGTTAGAATGGTCCAGTAAAAGGCCAGACCTGAATCCAATTGAGAATCTGTGGCAAGACTAAAAAATTGCTGTTTACTGAAGCTCTCCATCCAATCTAACAGAGCTTGAGCTATTTTGCAAAGAAGAATCGGTGAAAATTTCACTCTCTAGATGTGCAAAGCTGGTAGAGACATACCCAAAAAGACTTGCAGTGAAAGGTGGTTCTACAAAGTATTGATTCAGGGGGGCTGAATACAAATGCACGCCACACTTTTCACATATTTATTTGTAAAAAATGTTGAAAACCATTTATCATTTTCCTTCCACTTCACAATTATGTGGCACTTTGTGTTGGTCTAGCTCATAAAATCCCAATAAAATACATTTACATTTTTGATTGTAACTAGGGATAAGCCCGATGTTCTTTTGACTCGAAAATCGGGTGTTCACCTGATCGTCGGACAGCGAACATTATGCGGTGTCCGCGGCAAATTCAAAAGCCGCGGAACACTGTTAAAGTCTATGGGACATTAACATGAAAACCCAAAAGTGCTTATTCTAAAGGCTTATATGCAATTTATTGCCAAAAAAAGTGTTTGGGGACCTGGGTCCTGCCCCAGGGGATACGTATCAATGCAAAAAAAGTGATTTTAGCAGTGATTTTAAAAATGCTTAAAGTGAAACAATAAAAATGAAATATTCCTTTAAATATTGTGCCTGGGGGGTGTCTATGGTAAGCCTGTAAAGTGGCGCCATTTTCCCATTTTTAGAACAGTACCACAGCAAAATTAAATTTCCAAAGGAAAGAAAGTAATTTAAAACCGATCGCGGCTGTAATGAATTGTCGCGTCTTGGCAATATAGATAAAACTCAATGAAAAAAATGGCCTGGGTCCCCCCCCAGTTCATTACCAGGCCCTTTGGGTCTGGTATGAATATTAGGGGGAACCCTGAACCAAATATTTAAAAAAAATTGCGTGGGGGTCCCCCCCAAAATCCATACCAGGCCCTTCAGGTCTGGTATTTACAGTATAAAATATTGTGCTGAGTGGCACACACAAAGCTACTGGTACCACTTTTTGCTTTTAGAAATAGTGGTTGTCACTACTATTTAGGCCCCTTTCACATTGATTTGCTTTTGATGCATTCCCATTGACTTACAATGGGAGGTGGCTTTTGCTGCAGATTTGAAAAACTGTACCAAAGATGCAGCATTCAGGACTTTTCATCGTGCAGTGTGAACAATTACGTGCAAGTGCAGCAAAAGCCCACCAGTGTGAAAGGGGCCTTAGGCAGCAAGCAGTAGTGTCATTGCATGGTCACTAGATGGTGATTTAAATTGTTCAATGCCAACTGTGTCATAAGTATATAGACTTTAATCAGACATGTCAAATGGGGGTTTTATGGGCTGCATGGGCTCTCTTGTTTCTTTTCTGTGGCCCTCAGTGGTTTAGGAATAATAAATAAAAAAAAGAGACAGAAAAAAAAAGCGTGAATGCACCTCCAGATGTTCTTCAGTTCCTAAGTTATGGTTCCTTACATTATTTTGCATCTAAATACTTCAGAAAATGTTTTATGACCTCTTTCTCTGGGATTGAATATTGTAAGTTGAAATATTAGTAAAATGTTAACTTCAGAAGCAGTATATTCTTTTTCTGGAATGAAAGAGGAACTGCAGTTTGCTCACATAATATGTAAAAAAAACAGGGTAAGAGAATTCCTGGATGGTCGCACACCGATTCAACACCTTTATTGTGTTAATATGAAATCCATAAGTCATTCCATACAATGCAGAGGTATGGGGGCAATTTCACACCATGGGTCGGTGCTTAATCATAGCTAATGTGGCATTGTTTGTCTGTGCATATAAATAGGGGTAAAGGGCCAATCAAAGGTGACTCATCAAGACCACCCCTATGCACAATCAAATCAAAACTAAGAACTCATGAGGGAAAACTACGAAGGAGATACAGAATTGCGAGGCACCTAACCAAGGAACCATACACAACCTGTATTCCTATCGGTGAATATTCAACCTGAATAATAAAACTATAAAAAATATGTGTAATTTGAGAAATAAAGGAAAACTTTAATTAAATTAAGTTAAATAAAATTAAATTGAAGATTTCATGTTTCAAACATAACAGTGCATATAAAACAATTGATATATAAATCATAAATCACAAATAAACAAAAGCAGGTTTAAAACAATTGTTGAAATCGTATTTGTGTTCCAATCACATATTTATAAGTATTAGTGGGGGATAATTGTAAACTTTATTATGAATAATACATAAACACCTCCAACTATAGGAGAAACCTCCGCTAAATTTATAGAATAGAATAAGAAGGGCCCTTTGTTTATCCAAAAAGAGGAACAATGATCTCTTACGAAATATGGGTATATTGTATTATTTCATTTAACCCTTTCGCTGCAAGGTCCTGTGCTCTATTTTGTACACAGGTGGCCAGACCAATTTTGCAATTTTTCATTTGCTTTTTTTTTTTTTCCCTTACAGCTTTCAGATTTTGTGAAAGACCCCCAAAAACATATATTTTCTGAAATCATATGACCTCTAGAATAAAAAAAAGGTATTACTGATTTTTTAGACCCCGTGAAAAATACACAAAAACCCTTATTAGCAGATAAAATCACAGCTAATTTTACAAAATTCCTGCTAAATCTCTACTTAATACAAAATATCAACCTGTATGCAGTTAATAAATAACAAAAAGTTTGAATTTTTATATTGTGCCTTTTTGCAAAATGGTGAAAATCGAACGTACGCAAAAATGTAAATATCCAAATTTCTAAAAAAAAGGCGGAGGTTTTCATTTTTCCGATACAGCTTTCAGAATTTGTGAAAGACCCCCAAAACCATATATTTGCTGAAAGCATATGAACTCTAGAATAAAAAGAAGGTGCTACAGATTTTTCCCTTACAGCTTTCAGAATATGTGAAAGACCCCAAAATCATATATTTTCTGAAAGCATATGACCTCTAGAATAAAAAGAAGGTACTACTGATTTTTTAGACCCTGCGGTATTTGCGCAAATGTTTATAAAACCAATATATTGGCAAAAAATACACTAAAACCCTTATTAGCAGATAAAAACACAGCTACTTTTACAAAATTCCTGCTAAATCTCTACTAAATATAAAATCTTAACCTGTTTGGAGTTAATAAATAACAAATAATTTGAATTTTTACATTGTGCCTTTTTGCAAAATGGTGAAAATCGAACGTACGCAAAAATATAAATATCCAAATTTCTCAAAAAATCTGAAGGTTTTAATTTTTCCCTTACAGCTTTCAGAATTTGTGAAAGACCCCCAAAACCATATATTTTCTGAAAGCTTATGACCTCTAGAATAAAAAGAAGGTGCTACAGATTTTTTAGACCCCGCTGTATTTGCACAAATGTTTATCAAACCAACATATTTGCAAAAAATACATGTGGATACATGACCCCGAATGCAGACAGTGTGAGCTCGGGGTCATGCATGAGCACCTACATGGATGTAAAATTGGGAGCAAGGGCTCTGTTTGTGTAGGTGCTACATCCTAAATGACATCAATGGGACTGCCTGCACAGAAATGCACGGAACACCTGTGCATCCCTGTAAAGGTACGCTTTGTATGCCCTGTTTGAACAAGGCCTTAGGCCCTTTCACACAAGCACACCAATCGGGTCTGCCTGTCCATTTTTCAGGTGGGCCCAATCGGACCATCCATTGTTCTCTATGGATAGGCTGATGTAAATGGACATGTGTCCGTTTACACCCGCCTACATCCAATCCAGTCCGCTAAAAACAGAGGGATGGGGATTCCATTCCCCATCTATCTAGCAGATCAGATGGCATCCGCTGGAAATGGACAGGCGGTCCGTTTCCATCCGACCGTCCCATAGAGAATAGCGAGCTGTGGCCGTGTCATGATACATAGTAACTCTCGCGGTCACTATTATCAGATGTCAGTGTCAGTGGGCATATAGGAGCGATCATAGTGATGCGCCCAGGGTGCTACACTGAGGGCTGTGAGAGGGTAAGGAGGGATGCCGCTGGAGCAGGGATGGATGGGGTGGAGGGTCCGGTATGGGGGGGCTATCTGAGTGATGGGAGGTACATATCTGGATCCCCCCAAGCCCCCAGCAGCACCTGAAGCCAGCGGGAGTGGCAGATCTGGTGGGGGGAGTAGCTACAGATGACATTTAGCGGTGTGGATGGAGAGGCTGGGGAAAGGGAAGCAGCGGCATGGAGGGGGGTCATAGAATTGTTCAGCAGAGTCTGCTGAACAATTCTGATATAAGCTTATGGTCATTGAAGTGACCAGAAACTTATATGAGAGGGAGAAAGGAGGTCCGTACACCGTACTAACCTGGCCACCTGTGGGCACTTCTGTAGGTCCGTACGGCGTATGAACTTGGCAGTGAAAGGGTTAAATGTCAATCTATACAAGAGTAGAGAAATATAGAACGGACAGGAGAATTAATGATGTAATTAGTTATATTGATTAATAAATTATGTTATTTACTTAAGAACGTGTCTCACTGGTAAAAGTGAGATACGCCCCACTCGAAACCTGCTGGTTTTCTGGTATTTATATTGAAGATCCAGAAAACTTGTTTTTTGCACAAGGTCCTGAATTTGTCACCACCCCTGGGTGGCTTAATTATTTTCTCTATGGCCTGAATGACTAAACTAGACACATCTATATTGTGATGGTCATTTCAATGCCTCTCATGTGTTTCTTGTTTTGATTTGAGTGTGCGTAGGGGTGGTCTTGATGAGACACCTTTGATTGTCCCATTACCCCTATTTATATGCACAAACAATGCCACATTAGCTATGATTAAGCACCAACTGTGAAACATGTTAGCTATTGCTCCCATACCTCTGCATTGTATAGACTGACTGTATGGATTTCATATTGACACAATAAAGGTGTTGAATCGGTGTGCGGCCATTCGGGAATTCTCTTACCCTTTGATTCACCGCTGAGCCTGCACCTGTTTGCTTTAGCAGGGTGGGTATGTACGGGACTTCTGCCTAGAGCGACATCTTTTTAATTTTTGTAATAAAAACTTCTTTGCCATTCTGAAGCTTCCCTCCTACCACTTTGCATATTATTTTTTATATAATGTGATTTTAGACTCACCAATTATGCTGCAGAAATCTCCCTCCATTGAGTCTGTAGGTAGCTGAAGCTACTGCCTGCTCACTTCCTGGATTTACACAGACACACAGAGGCACACCTCCAGCTCTGCAGCTCTCATTGGCCCTCTTATGACTCATCCCCACTCCCTTCCTGTCGAACTCTCACAAGCATGAGAGAGAGAGAGAGGGAGCTGTGGATAATGTCATAAGCCTAGGCTTTTTGCCAGACAAGAAACAAGAAGTGGGCTGTATAAGGTGTTTACTGGCAGAAAAAAAATTGCTATCCAAAGTTAAAACAACAAGGGCAGAGGATTTAATTGATGGAAAGTTGAAAAAATGACTAAAGTTCCGCTTTAGGTACACTGTAACAAATATTGTGCTGGGTCTACTCAAAAAAAATGAGGCAACTATTTGCATCATCTTTTTAAGTACTGTCAACTAAACTTATTTTTGTCTGACTCATTAGACTTTTCATGTTTTCAACTTTGTTGTTTTAGGTAAAGCCAACTCACTTTTTCAATTTATAGACCATAGTTTTTTAAATTAGAAATACATACCTTAACTTGTCTGGAGCTATAGTTTTAAGTAAAGCCAACTCAATTATTTCAGTTTATAGACCATAGGTTCAAGTAAAGCCAACTACATTTTTCCAGTTTATAGACCATAGGTTCAAGTAAAGCCAATTAGTTAAGAAAAAATGCATTAACTTACTTATTTCAAGTACTTATACAACACCACCAATTTACACAGCACTTTATATATACATTGTACATTCACAGCCCCTGCTCTCGAGGAGGTCAAATACTAAGTCCAATTTCCCTACCAGCATGGGAGGAAACCTACACAGGCACAGGGTAGAATATGCAAACTCCTGTCAGGTAGTGACTTGGTTGCGATTTGAACCAGCAACCCTTTAGCTGCTAGGCAAAGTGCTAACCACTACACCACTATGCTTCCCTATTACTTAGTTGCTTAGTTACTTAGTTTTAAGTGATATTAACTTGTAACTTACAATTTTTTTTTAAGTTGGTAAATGTATTTGATACATGTTTGAAGATTTTTTTATATAAAATTAATACAATAATATGTTTTTTTTTAAAAAGGAATAGTCTCACGAAACAGGCTTTCAAAACAAATTAACATTTATTATTTATTTAATAAAGTGTTACTAATGTAATATTATTGAAGCAGCATCACATGTAAATGTAAACTTTAAAAAAGAAAAAAAAATGCCTCTTTCTCAGCTAACAAATGAAACTGAAACAGACATATATATATATATACAGTATATCCGTAAAGAACATAGAATACAGAATGTATTAACTTTTTTTAAGCCTTTTAGGAAAGTAATTTGCACTTTAACCACTTCAGCCCCGGTGGCTGGTTGGCAAGCGGTTAATGTGTGAACTTTTGAAGATAGATTCCCCACATCTAGCTCTAAGAAGATCTTCTGAAAAACTTCTGTAGCACTGACCCCCGAAGGAGCTGCTGATATTTGATTGGGCCTGTACTCTGCTATTCCACCCCAATAAATTGGCTCAACCCACTTGACACAGCTGTGGAACAGTTTTGGTGTGAAGCTAAACAACAAAGGACAATCCCACAATAACAATATACCAATAATGTACCTTTACCATTACCTGGGTATTCGTTGTTCCACCAGTAGGAGAATGAACAACACTTCACACCAATTATAATTAGCCAGAATGTAATTTTACTGAGACTGGCATAAACAGTAGTTACAATAACTGCACCGCCACACAAACGTAATATGACAATGCGATAAGTATTCACAAATTATTAATATGTAAAGATTTCTTGAATGACCCTTGTAGGCGCGTCTCCAAGTGGGACTAATGCTCAGAGTGACAATACCTTGACACTAGGCACCTTCCTACTTCCAGCACGCTGCACTAAGCACACCAATGCGAGGTTATCAAACACAACACAGTACAGTTTGCTCAAGTGCTCCCCCCCCCAAGGTATGATGCAGTCCCTTGTTACTGTAACTGAACATAAGGCCTCTCAGTGAATGATGTAATCTTTGGTGTTCTGTCTTCTGCTAGCTATTATACTGCAGTGTTTGTAATCCAAGGGTTTAAAAAGCAAAGAAGTAACAGAAGCTGATGATTTAAAACAGTTCCTGCAGTGCACACACCTATAACTGCCTCCAGTATAGTTATCTTTGAACCGCCACAGTGTCAGCTCTTAGTAAAGTATAGGCTTGAGGCCTGGTTGAACTCAATCTATTTCAATGAGACCCCTCTGTGGAACTGCAGGTCTCAGAAACACTGTGGTATGAGTCTAAGTGTGTTAAATAACTTCTGGGTGTCCGCCCTCTCACCACACTAGGCCTGGAAAGTTGGATGCCTCCGCTCCACAAGATCTCAGTCTATTTGCTGCGGCCACACCGTCATGCTGCTCCGCTCTACAAGATTACCGGGAGTCCTTGGTTAACTCCATCAGGTGATTCTGGAACCTTCCCGATCTGACCACGCTGCTGCTCCAGAACGCTATGGTGTAAACTTCTCCTCTATAATGTGCAATACCTCTGAAACCAAACCAGCACATACGTTCATTTTTGCAGCACAAATCAGCACAGATGCAGTGCAAACTAATGCTATCTTTGTTTTTAAATTTTAATAACATTGGGCGCAAAGTGGGCAGGGCTTGATGTTACATAATCTGAATATGAATTCCAATATCTCAAAAACCGAACCGGCACAAAATAGTTTTTAAGCTTAACAGCTGGCGGTCCCTCACCCTGCATCGTGGTTGCGTTCTACCGCATGCAGTAAGCGCAAACTTTGCATGCGCACAAGTGAGTTGCCCCAATAGGTGTATACATGGGACGTATGTCCATTTATTATAAATATATTAATCTGCAAATAAAATAAACATTTTGGATGGTGTGTTAAGCAACATTTAAAGCATGTGAACAATAATTTGTTCAATGTTCACTCTTACCTTTCAATGGCATTGCATGACTTTGTAGTGACTTGGAAAAATTCTTGTCACTGGTGGCGCTCTTTTGTCCTGATGGGTCTCAAATGTACAGGAACTGCCTTGTGCAGACTTTCAAAGTTCCAAAAGATGTCAACCTTTTTAATATATACAGCATCAAAACTTGTTTGGTTGAACGTTTGGCAAATATATGCGTCCCGCAATTTCAGTCAAATGAAAAGATAATATTTTGAAGTAAATGGAACTCAATTAGAATATAGAAATGCACATACCTTAAAAGTTTTGTCTAGATTACTCAATATTATACATTATTTTTGTAAATGTAAAAGGTGTTTTTTTAAGAACTGATGAAAATTAAGTAAGGTACTTAAAATATCAAAGTAAATGAATTAACATTTATTTTTATATTAAAAATGATAAAAACGTTATGTTAAAATTACAAGCCAACGGAATAATTTTTATCAGTGTAGGTGTGATCCTTAGTAAACATAATGGCCTCAATGCATCCCTATGTTTCATCTGAGTTTGACATGCTGCCCTGTATAGATTCTTGTGTCTTAGGAAAACAGTAGATGTGTGCTTTGAATAGAAGTATGGTTAAAAGTAAAGTAACAACTAATGGAATTATTTAGTAAGGTAATGCAAATTGTTCTGATGTTCAGAAACCCATAGCAGTAAATAATATTTCATTTTCTTTATCAGAAAGGAGAATGGGAAATTACTTTGTATATTGCTTTTTGGCCCATTTAATAAATAAAAGCTACTGTAGCACTTAAAAATCACCATTAAGCTGAAATTCCAGGCGGGTACTAAAATGAGTTTGCCATTTCACACCCATGAAGGTATCACAGAACCTGGCCCTAAAATAGGACATAAAAAACAATTATTGCAAAAATGTTTGTATTCAGAAAAATATACAGTATGCGTTATGCATTCACTACAGCAGAAATAATTATACTTGCATTATGCATATTTTCTGAAAAATCTATTTTTAAAAAAAATGTTACTTTTCAATTACAATGGTGTGAAAATGAAAAATTTGAGGTGTGTATTTCCCCAGTGGGGAGACATGGCAATAAAACCTTTACAGAGAGTCTAATCCTTGCCTACTCTATCCAAATGTGTGCCCCCAGTCTAATCCAGTCAGAGGTGTTTGATCTGTTCAGGCAACAATTTTTTTTCCAAAGTAGATTAATACCATGTGAAGAAAAGGTAATTGTTGGAGGCATCCCTAGCAGCGTTACAGTATGTCACATGCCCTGCCACTTTGACTGGCCAGCTTGAGCTAATTGCAAATGTGAAAAAGATAAATGCAGGTATGTAGAATAAAAAAAATATGGAAATAAGATATTAAAGGCTAAGTTCACCTTTTGACAAAAACAATAAATGCACATTTTTTTGCAAGTAAAACAATGTGCGTTTATTTTGTTTTGTTGCAGGAGCCTGTAAAGCATTGCCCCCACGCTTAGCAGGTTGCTAATGCCATGCAGGTCTCCTGCAAACCTGTCAGTGTATCTGCCTGCTTGTACCTCAAACAAGGAAGCCGAAACATGCTGACAGGTGGAATCAATGAACTACCACAGCGCTCACAGCGGCATGGTAGTTTATTGAGAACTACAAGCTGACAGCCACTAAGGCTGTCGGAACTTGTAGTTTTCCATTCACAGAACACTGTAAATGAGTGACGTGCCTGGGCGGGAGAAGATTCCCTTCTAGCTGTCAAAGCGGGGGGAGCTGGGTCCAGTCTTTCCATAACATGTTACATGGTAAGCTCTGGGTGTAACATGCAACATGTTATGAAAGGGCAGTGCACTTTCCCCTAGCAACACTGGGGTCGCCGGTTTGAATCTTAACCATGACAATACTTGCCTGGAGTTTGCGTGTTCTCCCTGTGACTGTGCAAAGTAATGCTGGTAGGTTAATTGGCTCCTGTCTAAATTGGCCCTAGTATGTGAGATAGGGACCTTAGATTGTAAGCTCCTTGAGGGCAAGGACTGATGTAAATGAATAATATATATGTAGAGCACTGTGTAAATTGATGGTGTTATGTAAGTACCTGTAATAAATAAACATATTCTTTAAATACTATTGTAGCGCTGGTAGATTTTTAGTCTACTGCTGATAGGTAAATTTAGTGTGTTATCTGTTCATACATAGTCAGATTTGCCTCTGTTCCAGCTCGGCTGAGTTGCATGTAATTTCACACTGTACCTGTGGGTGTCGTTGTTACTATGGGCCAGTGTTGGAAAGGCAACACGTTGAAGTGTATAAGTGCTCCTCTGTCCCGGAGATAACTCGGTGGAAGGGGTCCTCCGAGTTGCATTCTGGAAGAGAGTATTTATGGGACAGACGCCATGTTTCAGGGTTTTTTTCCGTCCACCTGCTGACCCTCCTGGCCGACAGGTATGCACTAAGTGTACTACCTCGTGGTCCTCCCATAGGGAGGCCTACGGAGCTGCGGCGTGTGGGTGGGCCCAGAGGCTTGTCTGGGGCCTACCACAGCGGCAGAGGAATGGTCCTGGGCTGTCTATTCTGTGTGAAGAAGCTGGACAACTGAGAAGATCCCAGGGGAGGACCCGTCATGGAAGGATCATGCAGAGTGCTGGTCTGGAGAGGGGCCTGGTGATTCAGTTGGAGGACGTATCCTAAAGTAATCCTAAAGCATAGTACTGCCGGGTTGGCTTAACGGTCCCGGTGCTGTGTTCGTTGTTCATCGAGAACCAATACATCCTGTGGCAGAGGATCGTACGGGTTTTGTTTCAATCAAGTCTGTGGCAGAGACTTTTGTTCGTGCTGCGTACTGGCTGCTAGGTTAGTGAGAGAAACCTATCCAGGCGGGCAAAGATTAAACTCTACAGAGAGAGTATATTCAGCTACAAGTTTTCAATCCCTAATGCTACACAAAGAACATTAAGAAAAGGTATTTGAGCTTCCCTGCAACTTTCCTTCTACCTCTTCTACCTCCTGCTACTTCCTTCAATTTACGTTTATTAAAGCATTGGAAAAGATACTCAAGTATCCGGTGGCTACATTGTATAGGGTAAACTCAACGGGACCCTAGACCCGGTTCTGGTGAAATAGAGGTGAGGAAGGTGACGGTAACAGCCCGCTTAAACCAGCAGCTCCACCGAGAGTTATTGCTACACTATCATCATATGTATATACCCCCTATAGTTATCGGAATACAATATATTTTTTAAAAGTGGTCTATTATGTGACAGAACTGTAGTAAGTTAATATTAGCACAATTTTGTCCATTCACTGCGGATTAGAAATGTAAAAATGCTGTTAAAAAGGAAAAACAATGTGCTATCAAAACGCCATAGTATGACAAAACATCACCATACAGCAACAAAGAAGGCATCAGCTGGTATAATGTAATAACTCTTTAATATATGTTTTACTCTTTTACAGTGGAGATGGAAAGTATTCAGACCCCCTTAAATTTTTTACTCTTTGTTATATTGCAGCCATTTGCTAAAATCATTTAAGTTCATTTTTTTCCTCATTAATGTACACACAGCACCCCATATTGACAGAAAAACACAGAATTGTTGACATTTCTGCAGATTTATTAAAAAAGAAAAACTGAAATATCACATGGTCCTAAGTATTCAGACCCTTTGCTCGGTATTTAGTAGAAGCACCCTTTTGATCTAATACAGCCATGAGTCTTTTTGGGAAAGATGCAACAAGTTTTTCACACCTGGATTTGGGGATCCTCTGCCATTCCTCCTTGCAGATCCTCTCCAGTTCTCTCAGGTTGGATGGTAAACGTTGGTGGACAGCCATTTTTAGGTCTCTCCAGAGATGCTCAATTGGGTTTAAGTCAGGGCTCTGGCTGGGCCATTCAAGAACAGTCACGGAGTTGTTGTGAAGCCACTCCTTCTTTATTTTAGCTGTGTGCTTAGGGTCATTGTCTTGTTGGAAGGTAAACCTTTGGCCCAGTCTGAGGTCCTGAGCACTCTGGAGAAGGTTTTCGTGCAGGATATCACTGTACTTGGCCGCATTCATCTTTCCCTCGGTTGCAACCAGTCGTCCTGTCCCTGCAGCTGAAGAACACTCCCACAGCATGATGCTACCACCACCATGCTTCACTGTTGGGACTGTATTGGACAGGTGATGAGCAGTGCCTGGTTTTCACCACACATATCGCTTAGAATTAAGGCCAAAAGGTTCTATCTTATTTCTCACCATCTTGGAGTCCTTCAGGTGTTTTTTAACAACTCCATGTGGGCTTTCATGTGTCTTGCACTGAGGAGAGGCTTCCGTTGGCCACTCTGCCATAAAGCCCCGACTGGTGGAGGGCTGCAGTGATGGTTGACAACTTTCTCCCATCTCCTGACTGCATCTCTGGAGCTCAGCCACAGTGATCTTTGGGTCCTTCTTTATCTCTCTCACAATGGCTCTTCTCCCCTGATAGCTCAGTTTGGCTGGACGGCCAGCTCTAGGAATGGCTCTGGTCATCCCAAACGTCTTCCATTTAACCACTTAAGGACCAGCCTCGTTTTGGATTTTAGGTGTTTACATGTTTAAAACAGGTTTTTTTGCTAGAAAATTACTTAGAACCCCCAAAGATTATATATTGTTTTTTTTCTAACACCCTAGAGAATAAAATGGCAGTCAATGCAACACTTTTTTTTTGCACTGTATTTGTGCAGCGGTCTTATAAGCGCACTTTTTTGGAAAAAAAAATCACTTTTTTGAATAAAAAAATAAGACCACAGTAAAGTTAGCCCAATTTTTTTATATTGTGAAATATAATGTTATGCCAAGTAAATTGATACCCAACATGTCATGCTTCAAAATTGCGCCCGCTCGTGGAAGCGGTCAAACTTTTACCCTCAAAAATCTCCATAGGCGACATTTAAATAATTCCACAGGTTGCATGTTTTGCGTTAAAGAGGAGGTCTAGGGCTAGAATTATTGCTCTCGCTCTACCGGTCATGGCAATACCTCACATGTGTGGTTTGACCACCATTTTCATATGCGGGCGCTACTCACGTATGCGTTCGCTTCTGCGCGCGAGCTCTTCGGGACGGGGGGTTTATTAAAAAAAATGTTTTATTTTTATTTTTTATTTTACATGATTTTATTTATTTTTACACTGTTTTTTAAAAAAAATGTGTCTCTTTTATTCCTATTACAAGGAATGTAAACATCCCTTGTAATAGAAAAAAGCATGACAGGACCTCTTAAATATGAGATCTGGGGTCAAAAAGACCTCAGATCTCATATTTACACTGAAATGCAATAAAAAAAAAATAAAGTCATTTAAAAAATGACATTGAAAAAAATGTGCCTTTAAGACGTATGGGCGGAAGTGACGTTTACATCGCTTCCGCCCAGCAGTTCCATGGAGACGAGTGGGCTCCATCTTAGCCTTACTCGTCTCCAGGCACAGAAGGGAGACAGTTTTTCTTTTTTAATAAATTTGCAAAAATGTCAACAATTCTGTGTTTTTCTGTCAATATGGGGTGCTGTGTGTACATTAATGAGGAAAAAATGAACTTAAATGATTTTAGCAAATGGCTGCAATTTAACAAAGAGTGAAAAATTTAGAGGGGGTCTGAATACTTTCCGTCCCCACTGTATATATGTTCCTGGCAGGGTGTCCCATGTTGGTATTATTTTCCTGGTGAAATTGCCAATTCACTCACAAATTCCCTGACAGATACCACCATATAGTTAATATGTTACTAAAGGGCTGCTATATCCTTAGTAGGTTCCCTGTGTCATGTACCTGGAGATGGAGCCTGATGTGGAGAGGAAGGCAATCTCTTACACCTCCAGACCTTGTACCCCTGATAAAGTAAACAGAAGGCACGGAACCCTGGAGTGGCACGAGTGCCTAACAGTTCAGATAGTGAAGGCTGTAGATGAGAGGTCTGTGTGCACACGGATGCAGGTTGGATCGTTACACAGGGCAGCAGGTACTTGGCAGGCTGGCAGGTCACAGGCAGCAGGTGCTTAGCAGACTGGCAGGTAGCAGACAGCAGGTACTTGACATGTTGCAGGTATCAGACAGCAGATATAAGGATGGCTGGACACAGAGCAGGGTCAGTCAACCTGGGTCAGTCACTTGCAGGCACTTCAGGAACAAAGCAGTAGGCAGCAGAGTAGTCAGATTCAGGCTGGAGTTGGCAATGGCAAACAGGCAGATAGAGGGTTAAGCAGAGACGTGGTCAAAGAGCAAGCCAAGGGTCAGTTAAGGTAAAGTATAAGCCTGGTCAGACAGATCAGAATGGCAACAGGAGATCAAACACAAGGAACAGGTAGCAGGTAGCAGAACACTGTAGACCGTAAGGCAAAGTCCTAGTACAGCAGAGGTGTTTATATAGTCCATTTGTCTACACTTTAGTGGCGAGCGCGCATTCGCATTTGTGCATGCACGTGTGTGCACACGTACATCTAATGGAAATTCTCTGTCCAAGGGTTTGGATAATAGCGTTTCTCCATCTATGGATTTGGCTAATAGGATTTCTCTGTCTATGGATTTGGCTAACAGGAAATCTTCCGCTCCTAACTTTGTGCCCGGCCATATTTCTCCTTTTCTAAAACCATGTGTGGTCTCTAATCAGTAAATGATAAGGATTACTGTGAGAAGAATATTTTGTAATATATGACTAGGTCATGCTGTAGAGTCTACGGTCACAATGTTCCAGGCAGGGTGTCACATGCAATCACGTTGTCTTTGCCAAAGTGATTAATGCAGTGGGCATATCCCTGTCTCTTGTAGATTTCTAAGTCTGCAAGGTGAGTAGCACAGGAATTGGAACACTCATACTCTCTGTAGCCTCTAGAATTAAAATTCACTTGTGCTGCCAACAGTTGGCGTGGGCTGATTTACACTTTTTCGTACAATGTTACAAGGCAAGGTAATTTGGGAATTAATAATTATTATCAATATTTGACAGTGCTGCTATGTGTGATAGTTACCAATAGGGAAATGAACCTTATATCTTATACATAAACAAAAAGTGTAAATAAATAAATAACAAAGTTCATATAAATTACTTAAAATCATAAATTCTCAAATACATAAGAAATCTTGTGTGAAATTCATAAATACCTAATAAATCAGTGTAATTAAAGTGCCCCATGCTTTCAAATAAAAATGCATCAATAATCAAAGTCCATTAATAACTGAATTCAGTAATATTAAAGTGTCCATGATTTAAAGTGTATTAATAAAAAGTGTTAAAAAAAAAAACAAAGGGGTTCATTTACTAAAATTGGAGAGTGCAAAATCTGGTGCAGCTCTGCACAGAAACCAGCTTCCCGGTTTTTCCTCAAACCTTAATTTACCAAGCTACATTTAGAAGCTGATTGGCTACCATGCACAGCTGCCCCAGATTTTGCACTCTCCGGTTTTAGTAAATCAACCCCAAAGTGTTCGTGTCTTCAATATTTTCAGCAATTTTCCACTGCAAAAGTGCACCTCCTTGTGACCTCCACACTAACAACTCACCAAAAAGATTTATAGATTTATAATCATGAGCCTTATACAATCCTTTCTTCAGGAGATGAATGCGGCCAAGTACAGGGATATCCTGGACGAAAACCTTCTCCAGAGTGCTCAGGACCTCAGACTGGGCCGAAGGTTTACCTTCCAACAAGACAATGACCCTAAGCACACAGCTAAAATAACGAAAGAGTGGCTTCACAATAACTCCGTGACTGTTCTTGAATGGCCCAGCCAGAGCTCTGACTTAAACCCAATTGAGCATCTCTGGAGAGACCTAAAAATGTCTGTCCACCAACGTTTACCATCCAACCTGACAGAACTGGAGAGGATCTGCAAGGAGGAATGGCAGAGGATACCCAAATCCAGGTGTGAAAAACTTGTTGCATCTTTCCCAAAAAGACTCATGGCTGTATTAGATCAAAAGGGTGCTTCTACTAAATACTGAGCAAAGGGTCTGAATACTTAGGACCATGTGATATTTCAGTTTTTCTTTTTTAATAAATCTGCAAAAATGTCAACAATTCTGTGTTTTTCTGTCAATATGGTGTGCTGTGTGTACATTAATGAGGAAAAAAATGAACTTGATTTTAGCAAATGGCTGCAATATAACAGAGTGAAAAAATTAAGGGGGTCTGAATACTTTCTGTCCCCACTGTATATATATAGATATATAGATCTATATAGATCTATATAGATCTACATAGATCTATATAGATATAGATCTATATATAGATATACTATATTTATCGGCGTATAACACTCACAGGCGTATAACACTCTCAGGCGTATAACACGCACATTCGATTTAAGAGGGAAGTTTCAGGAACAAAATGTACATTTTAAATAAGGAACTTTGAAGCAAAATAAGGGTCAGTGCCCATCTGCAGCCTCACCATTGCCATCAATGCGGCCTGATCAATGCCCATCTGCAGCCTCACAAGTGCCATCAATGCAGAAGCCTCATCATTGTCATCAATGCAGCAGCCTCACCATTGCCATTAATGCAGCAGCCTCACCATTGCCATTAATGCAGCAGCCTCACCATTGCCATCAATGCAGCAGCCTCACCATTGCCTTCAATGCAGCAGCCTCACTATTGCCATCAGTGCAGCCTGATCGATGCCCATCTGCAGCCTAGAGGGGACAGGGAGGGACGAGCGCCAACAGATTACATATAGTGGAAGTCTCCTATGGTAGACAGAACAATAGTCCAATGGCAGCCCAGGAGACGGGACTTCCTATTACAGAGGCCGCCAAGTAAACAGGAGATTCTCACTGTATGTAATCTGACAGCTCTTGTCCCGCCCCCTCCTTGTCCCCTCTAGGCTGCAGATGGGCATCGATCAGGCTGCGCTGATGGCAATGGTGAGGCTGCTGCATTGAAGCAATGGTGAGGCTGCTGCATTGATAGCAATGGTGAGGCTGCTGCATTGAAGGCAATAGGGAGGCTGCTGCATTGATGGCAATGGTGAGGCTGCTGCATTGATGGCAATGGTAAGGCTGCTGCATTAATGGCAATGGTGAAGCTGCTGCTCGTCCCGCCTCCCTCCCTGTCCCCTCCCAGGCAGCTAAAATTGAAGTATCGGCGTATAACATGCACACGCTATTTGCACCCAATTTTCAGGGTGAAGAAGTGCGTGTTACACACCAATAAATACAGTATATATTCGATGCTCAGCATTAATGAGTACACCCCAGCAGATTTTCAATGGGACACTATTTTCTATGGGACACTATACTACAAAATACAACACAGGGAATTTGTGAGTGAATGGGCAATTTCACCAGGAAAATAATACCAACATGGGACACCCTGCCAGGAACATATATACAGTGGGGACGGAAAGTTTTCAGACCCCCTTAAATTTTTCACTCTTTGTTATATTGCAGCCATTTGCTATGGGACACTATACTACAAAATACTCTCACAAATGTGGGCCATTGATTGCAACCGAGATTTGTTAATTTGCACACACAAAAAAGTTTTTTCTCTAACAAATTCATGTTGCAAAAATGAATACAGACCAAGGAAAGTCTTAGGAGCAAAGCTAAATTTTAGACAACAATATACTAATTACAAGAATTCAACTACAGGTGCGTCTAATTATTTATTAAACAGGTGTCCAGCAGACAGTTGATTATAAAATGGCACTGCAACCATCTCACAGACGTCCAGGCCGTCCTCAGGTTAATACTGCCACAGGAGCGCCTTCTGATGAGAAGGGTTGAAGGAAATCGCCATGCAAGTTCACTGCAGTTAACTAAAGAACTAGAAAGCCAAACTGGGGTGATTGTTTCCCGTGACACAATAAGGCGTGCACTGCAGAGTAATGGGTTTCGTCCATGAAGGAAGCTTCTCCTAAAGCCTGTGCACAAAAAATCCCGCCTAGAATTTGCCAGGGCCCATGCTGAAAAATAAGAAGACTACTGGGACTCTGTACTCTGGAGTAATGAGACCAAGATAAATGTTTGTGGAACTGATGGTTTCAAAACTGTATGGTGTCGCAAAGGTGAGGAGTACAAAGAAAAATGCATGGTGCCTACAGTGAAACACAGTGCTGGCAGTGTCCTTTTGTGGGGCTGCATGAATGCTGCTGGTGTCGGGGAGCTGCATTTCATTGATGGTATCATGAATTCACAGATGTACTGATCTATATTGAAAGAGAAGATTCTACCATCACTCCGTGCCCTAGGTCATCGTGCATTTTTCCAACATGACAATGATCCAAAACACACATCTAAGGCCACTGTTGCATTTCTGCAGAAGAACAGGGTGAAAGTGATTCAGTGGCCAAGTATGTCTCCTGATCTGAACCCAATCGAACACCTATGGGGAATTCTGAAGAGACAAGTTAAGCATCAATCTCTATCCAGCATCCAGGCTCTAAAAGAGGTTGTTCTTGAAGAATGGAAAAAGATAGATGTCGCAATATGTACCTAACTTGTTTATTTAATGCCTAGAAGACTTGGTGCTGTCCTTACAAATCTTGTAGGTTTCCTAGATGTAGTAGTTTTTGTTGTGGGGTGTATTCATTTTTGCGTCAACTAATTTGAGTAAAACTGAAGATGTTGTAATCTAAGTTATATTATTAACACAGTAGCTGCCTCCAGAGTTCCTGACACACAGAGCAGTACCCCAATTACACTGGGCAGGGTGGGGACAACAGTGTGTGTGTTGGGGGGGGGGGGGGATGTCTGGTTTGCTATACATAGGGCCTGCATGTGTACACTCTGCATAATACTTGACAATTAAGATTAGCTGATAGGAGATCCGAACTGGGTGGGTGCCACCTTACTGTAAATCCCTTCACATTAGCTCAGAGAAAAGTCACGTAGTGAAAGGAAGTGGATGGAGGAAGACAGACTGCTGAATGGATCTGAAACATGTTTTGTGGCATGTCTGGCTAGATATACAGTGGGGACGGAAAGTATTCAGACCCCCTTACATTTTTCAATCTTTGTTATATTGCAGCCATTTGCTAAAATCATTTACGTTCATTTTTTCCCTCATTAATGTACACACAGCACCCCATATAGACAGAAAAACACAGAATTGTTGACATTTTTCCAGATTTATTAAAAAAGAAAAACTGAAATATCACATGGTCCTAAGTATTCAGACCCTTTGCTGTGACACTCAAATATTTAACTCAGGTGCTGTCCATTTCTTCTGATCATCCTTGAGATGGTTCTACACCTTCATTTGAGTCCAGCTGTGTTTGATTATACTGATTGGACTTGATTAGGAAAGCCACACACCTGTCTATATAAGACCTTACAGCTCACAGTGCATGTCAGAGCAAATGAGAACCATGAGGTCAAAGGAACTGCCTGAAGAGCTCAGAGACAGAATTGTGGCAAGGCACAGATCTGGCCAAGGTTACAAAAAAATTTCTGCTGCACTTAAGGTTCCTAAGAGCACAGTAGCCTCCATAATCCTTAAATGGAAGACGTTTGGGACGACCAAAGCCCTTCCTAGAGCTGGCCGTCCGGCCAAACTGAGCTATCGGGGGAGAAGAGCCTTGGTGAGAGAAGTAAAGAACAACCCAAAGATCACTGTGGCTGAGCTCCACAGATGCAGTCTGGAGATGGGAGAAAGTTGTAGAAAGTCAACCATCACTGCAGCCCTCCACCATTCGGGGCTTTATGGCAGAGTGGCCCGACGGAAGCCTCTCCTCAATGCAAGACACATGAAAGCCCTCATGGAGTTTGCTAAAAACACCTGAAGGACTCCAAGATGGTAAGAAGTAAGATTCTTTGGTCTGATGAGACCAAGATAGAACTTTTGGCCTTAATTCTAAGCGGTATGTGAGAAGAAAACCAGGCACTGCTCATCACCTGTCCAATACAGTCCCAACAGTGAAGCATGGTGGTGGCAGCATCATGCTGTGGGGGTGTTTTTCAGCTGCAGGGACAGGACAACTGGTTGCAATCGAGGGAAAGATGAATGCGGCCAAGTACAGGGATATCCTGGACGAAAACCTTCTCCAGAGTGCTCAGGACCTCAGACTGGGCCGAAGGTTTACCTTCCAACAAGACAATGACCCTAAGCACACAGTTAAAATAATGAAGGAGTAGCTTCACAACAACTCCGTGACCCAAATGACCATCTCTGGAGAGACCTAAAAATGGCTGGCCACCAACAATTACCATCCAACCTGACAGAACTGGAGAGGATCTGCAAGGAGGAATGGCAGAGGATCCCCAAATCCAGGTGTAAAAATCTTGTTGCATCTTTCCCAAAAAGACTCATGGCTGTATTAGATCAAAATGGTGCTTCTACTAAATTCTGAGAAAAAGGTCTGAATACTTAGGACCATGTGATATTTCAGTTTTTCTTTTTTAATAAATCTGCAAAAATGTCAACAATTCTGTGTTTTTCTGTCAATATGGGGTGCTGTGTGTACATTAATGAGGAAAAAAATGAACTTAAATGATTTTAGCAAATGGCTGCAAAAAGAGTAAAAAATTTAAGGGGGTCTGAATACTTTCCGTCCCCACTGTAAAACACACGTCTATTTTGCTCATGACAAAGCAAAATATGGAATTGTAATATGTGTAATCACTTAAATTCCTACCCCCAATTCTGGATACTTGTGCATCCCCTGCTTGCTGCTTGTGGACACCGATAGATGCCTAAATAGTCATGTGCAGTTTGTAAACTACAGGAAGCAAGAGGAGTAAAGGGTCTGACAACCTTATAGATGCTCGTCTCTGGAATGATACTACTGAGGTATGTCTGATTGAATGTATTGCATCCCCTACCCCTGTATTAGCGATCTATAATTATAGGACAGATGCTAGTGTACTACAAGCTTTAATCAAGATGGTCAGAGCAAGCAACAGACAGTAACTGGCTAAGCAGGCTGATTGCCAGGTCACACACAGACAGGGGAAGATTTATTAAAGCTGGGTACACACTATACAATTTTCTTTAGGTTTTTTCCTTTAGGCCCCTTTCACACATAAGGACCGTTTGTCTGTTGTCATCCATCCGTTGACTGATGAAAAACATACATCGATGCATTCCAATGGAAAAACTGATGACAATGGATGATCATCTATTTTCTTCTGTTTTCATCCGCTTCAACATCAGTTTTTTTGAACGAATGAAAGCCATATTTTTCATCAATTAAAATAACGAATCAGACGAAAAACAGATGTAAACTGACAAGTGGTCAGTTTTTCCTCTGTTTTTGCATTGGTTGTTAGGGGCAACCAGTCACTGTGGGGAGGTTGTGCAGAGAAAGGCAGGAGAGCAGTATACACATTGAGGGGGCAGTCTGCACAAATAGGCTCCCTCACTTGCTGGCGCTGACTGTCGTTGTCAGCTTTTAAATGTAATTGCAGACTATAGTGGGGGGAGATGTACATATAGTGAGGAGGGCAGTGTGTGCAAGGAGAGGGGGAGAAGAGATGTACATATAGTGGGGGGGCAGTGTGTGCAAGGAGAGGGGGAGAAGAGATTATATATAGTGGGGGGGGCAGTGTGTGCAAGGAGAGAGGGAGAAGAGATGTATATATAGTGGGGGGGGGGCAGTGTGTGTAAGGAGAGGCGGAGAAGAGATGTATATATAGTGGGGGGGAGCAGTGTGTGCAAGGAGAGGGGAAGAAGAGATGTACATATAGTGGGGGGGGGGCAGTGTGTGCAAGGAGAGGGGGAGAAGAGATGAACATATAGTGGGGGGGGCAGTGTGTGCAAGGAGAGGGGGAGAAGAGATATACATATAGTGGGGGGGGCAGTGTGTGCAAGGAGAGGGGGAGAAGAGATGTACATATAGTGAGGGGGGCAGTCTGTACAGACAGGCTTCCTCACTTGCTGATGCTAACCGTCATTGTCAGCTATTAAATCTAATTGTCAGCTCTTTTTTTTTGTCTATAAACAGTGCAGAGCCAGACCTGTAAAAAAATAAAAAAGACATTCCTCAGCGCAAAGAGATAATGAAGAGATACAATGTATCTCTCGGTTCTTAGATCAAAGGAATGAACTTCGGTCTGTAGATGATGGCAGTTTAACCACTTAAAGACTAAACCTTGTTCTGACACTTGTTGCTTACAAGTTAAAAATCTGTATTTTTTGCTAGAAAATTACTTAGAACCCCCAAACATTTTATATATATATTTTAGCAGAGCCCATAGAGAATAAAATGACAGTTGTTGCAATATTTTATGTCACACGGTATTTGTGCAGCGATCTTTCAAGCACAATTTTTTGGGAGAAAATACACTTCCATGAATTAAACAAATGAAACAGTAAAGTTAGTCAAATTTTTTTGTATGATGTGAAAGATGATGTTGAGCCACGATAATCGTGATCTTTATTCTAAGCAAAAAAAATGTGATTCTCATTTTATCCAAAATCATGCAGCTCTAATGTAAATCAAACATTTAACTCAAAAGGGTAAGGTGGATGTAAAGAACTGATGTAAAAACTGAAAAAAAACTGATGTAAATTGATCTGTTTTTTCTTTGAAAAAAACGTGATGGAACTGATAAAACAAACTGAAGGCATGTGTGAAAGGGGCCTATAATTTACCAAAACCATATAATATGAGGTCAAACCTAAACACTTTCAATTTGTATGCAATCAGGCAGGCCCTTGCACTACATAGTTGAAGGTAAATCTAATGCCGCGTACACACGGTCGGACTTTTCGGCTACAAAAGTCCGACAGCCCCTCCGACAGACTTTCGACGGACTTTCGACGGACTTTTGGCGGACTTGCGGCGGACTTTCTAACAAACGGACTTGCCTACATACGATCACACAAAAGTCCGACAGATTCGTACGTGATGACGTACACCGGACTAAAATAAGGAAGTTGATAGCCAGTAGCCAATAGCTGCCCTAGCGTGGGTTTTTGTCCGTCGGACTAGCATACAGACGAGCGGATTTCTGGGTCCGGCGGAGTTACGACGTAAAGATTTGAAGCATGTTTCAAATCTGAAGTCTGTCAGATTTGCGGCTGAAAAAGTCCGCTGAAAGTCCGGGGAAGCCCACACACGATCGGATTGTCTGCCGGATTTGGTCCATCGGTGTCCGTCGGACTTTTGTAGACCAAAAGTCCGACCGTGTGTACACGGCATTAGGGAAATTGAACAACAAAAGTTGTATGGTGTGTATCCAGCTTAAAGCAATCTGGTGCAGCTCTGCGTAGAAACCAATCACCTTCCAAGTAACAGGCCAATGATTAAGTTAAGCAAAAAAAAAAATAAAGCTGAGTACAAACACAATTCAAACAATACACAGAAATAATCCAAGGTATGTACAGAAAAACAGAAAGTCAAAGACTGTCTAATCTCTTTCCAGGGAGTAAAAAAACAGACATACCGTATATACTCGAGTATAAGTCGTTCCGAGTATAAGTCGAGGCCCTAATTTACCACAAAAAAATGGGAAAAACTTATTGACCCGAGTATAAGACGAGGGTGAGAAATGCACAGCTACTGTAAGTGGAAAAGAGGATCAACAATGCCCATTTGCAGCCTCACTGTGCCCATTTGCAGCCTCACTGTGCCCATTTGCAGCCATAGGTCCCCTGAACTTCAAACTTGGTAGTTAAGGGTTCCTAGATGCCCCCTAGCTGCAGCCAAAATTTGGGGTCTCTGAACCCAAAGGGTCCCGAAATGACATTGCAGCAGATGGACACAGATGACCGAATTTGGGGCCCTGTATCTTAGGGCCACTTAGTGCTAAGAACCCCAAATTTGGTGTGCAAACCAAGTGGAACTAGCACCATAAAATTTCCAAAGCTGGGGTTTCTAGCACCAAGTGGCCCCGAGATACAGGGCCCCAAAAATCAGTTCAGAAAATGTCAAGCACTTTTCTACAGCAGAGAATGACATTTTCCGAACCGGTTTGGGGGCCCTGTATCTCAGGGCCACTTAGTGCTAGGAACTTCAGCTTTGGATATGTTATGGTACCAGGTCCACTGGGTTTGCACACCAAATTTGGGGTTCCTAGCACTAAGTGGCCCTGAGATATGGGGCCTCAAACTCGGTTCAGAAAATGTCAAGCACTTTTCTGCAGCAGAGAATGACATTTTCCGAACCGATTTTGGGGCCCCGTATCTCGGGGCCACTTAGTGCTAGGAACTTCAGCTTTGGATATGTTGTGGTACCAGGTCCACTGGGTTTGCACACCAAATTCCTAGCACCAAGTGGCCCTGAGATACGGGGCCCCAAAGTCGGTTCGGAAAATGAAATTTTTTGCTGCAGAAAAGTGCTTGACTCGAGTATAAGTCGAGGGGGGCACTTTCAGCACTAAATAATGTGCTGAAAAATTCGACTTATACTCGAGTATATACGGTAGGCTAAATTTCCAGCATTCAATTTAATCATTTTTAATTAGGGTACAAGTGTGCCCTGCAGAGACTGGAGATGCAGTGCTGTGTAATGACCAGTAGATGTTGAAAGATCAAGGTTGACCATTACATACGTCATCGTTGCAGAATACACATGAGTAGGTTGTTATACTAATCATTTAGCAAATAGCTTCGTGTTGATCTCTTTTAATAATAAGTTCTAGTATTAGTCTCGCCTGTATTTTGTTTAATTTTATATTAATAAAAATGCACGTTATGATCTCTTTAATCAGTTTCACTAAGTAAAGACATATTTCTTCTCCTTTATTTCCCTTTTTACATTGGTTGCATGTGGAAAGTAGATAAAATCCCAGCAGATCTCATTATTCTCCAAACCCCCTGCTCTAGTAAGGTCTGAAAGGTCCTTTATCTAATGATTTAGAGAGGTTCCTATTAGAGGAACTGACTGAAACGACAGAGAGCTATAGGGAAAGAAACAAGCTATTGACAGCTATGAGAAAAGACATTTTAATATGAGGGAAGATCATGATGAAGATGAAACATTCATGGGCTGGCTGTTGTTGAACCATTTACATTATGCAAAATTCTATCAGCTGAAATGCATGGAATAATTACACCAGTATTCACATCAAAATGATAAAATGTCTATCTGTGTTTAAGGCCTTTCTTGTCTGTAATGCTAATCCAATGATTTTGCAATTTTCCAAGTCCTTACCTAGAAAGTATGTCAAACTGAATTCCTGGCTTCACTCTGACTTTCAAATCTGCATGCTTGTTCCAGGTCAGTGACTAAGGAATTTCTGTAGCCAAAGACAGTGTCATGAACAGGTGTGACCAGAACCGTGTGATCTGCGACAGAGGACACCAAAACGTATATAAATGAAATTATAATAATTTATGAAAGTAAGTGAATAATATAGTACAACCACCTCCAATAACCAACCAATAGACAGAGACCCGCAAATAACAACAGACAGATAAGTACAATAGATGGGAAATACCAGGATCATAAACAATAGCCAGGCCAGGGTCATACACAGCAGATCAGCAGATGAACAGGGGATGTTCCAGAGACATAAACGTAAGCCAGGCCAAGGTCATACACAGGGAGATCAGCAGATGGTGTAAGGAACACAGGACAGGGAGAGGATGGATGAATCAGACTGCAGGCAGGGATGCAAGGTAACAGGTGGGAAAGGATAGGGATCGGGACAGGAAGACAGGATCAGATACACGGTTCACAGGTTCAGGGCACAGGAACAGGTCCAGAATCAGGATCAGGATCACAAGCTAGCAAGTCAGGGCGCAAGGAAGAAACCAAGGCAAACATGTGAGTGCTTGATGGGTATTTATAGGCCTGTGATTGGCCTCAAGTGACACCTGATTGTAGGAGGTACTGTCTGCTCCACACTGCCAGGATCCATCCACTGGTGGACACCAATACTGCGGCCCAAAGATGGCATAACATCAGCAGGGAAAAACTCTCCTGACAGTTCCAAACTGCCAGGAGACACCTGCTGGTAGACCTTAGTACTGCATGCCAAATGACAGATATTACCAGCGGATGAAACATTTCCTGACAGTACCCCCCCTCAAAGGAGCGGCCTCCGGACGCTCCAACTGGTTGTAATTGTCAATAGTCTATGGCATCAAGCAGAACAACAGATGGGGGTACATCGGGCTGGGCAACAGGCACTTCAGGGCAGACAGCGGGCACATCAGGGCAGACAGCGGGCACATCAGGGCAGACAGCGGGCTCCGGGTCGTCGAGCTGGGCAGCAAGCCCTGGGTCGTCAAGCTGGGCAGCAGGCTCTGGAACATTAGGCCGAACAGCGAGCACTGTAAAGGCAGGCTGGATCACAGCCACTGGCTCAGCAAGCTGGGTAACGGGCCCCGGCCTAGTGGGCTAGGTAACGGGCCCTGGGTCAGCGAGCTGGACACCGGGCACTGGTCCGGCAAGCTGAATAACGGGTACTGGCTTAACAGGCCGAGTGACGGACTCCTGTTTAGCAGACTGGATAACGGGCACCGGTTCAGCAGACTGGGTAATGGGCACCGGTTCAGCAGACTGGGTAACGGGCACCAGTTCAGCAGACTGGGTAACAGGCACCGGTTCAGCAGGCTGAGACACGGGCACCGAAACTTCAGGCTGAGACATGGGCACCGAAACTTCAGGCTGAGAAACGGGCACCGAAACTTCAGGCTGAGACACGGGCACCAAAACTTTAGGCTGAGATACTAATTTCAAGACATCAGGCTGGAAGGCAGGCAACGAGACACCAGGCTGGAAAGCAAGCACCGAGACATCAGGCTGGAAGGTGGGCACATCAGGCTGGAAGGTGGGCACATCAGACTGGGAAGCGGGCACATCAGACTGGGAAGCGGGCACATCAGACTGGGAAGCGAGTACCGAGACATCAGACCAGGCAGCAGGTACTGGAACTTCAGACTGGGCAGCAGACACAGGCGCTGGCACATCAGGCAGAACAGCAGGTGCATCGGACTTGATAGCAGGTACTGGAACTTCAAACTGGGCAGCAGGCACAGGTGCTGGCACAACAGGCAGAACAGCAGGTACTGGCACAACAGGCTGAACAGCAGATTCATCGGACTGGGCAGTAGTCACTGGAGCGTCAGACTAGAACATGGACACTGGGATGTCAGGCTGAGCAGCAGGCACTAGGACCTCAAACTGGACAGCGGGCACAGGCATTGGTACAACAGGCTGAGTAGCAGACACTGGTACATCAGGCTGGGCAGCAGACAGGAGCACCTCAGGCTGGGCAGCGGATGGTGGCACATCAGGCTGGGCAGCAGACGGTGGCACATCAGGCTGGGCAGCAGACGGTGGCACATCAGGCTGGGCAGCAGACGGGAGCACATCAGGCTGGGCAGCAGACAGGAGCACCTCAGGCTGGGCAGCGGATGGTGGCACATCAGGCTGGGCAGCAGACGGTGGCACATCAGGCTGGGCAGCAGACGGTGGCACATCAGGCTGGGCAGCAGATGGGAGCACATCAGGCTGGGCAGCAGACGGTGGCACATCAGGCTGGGCAGCAGACAGTGGCACATCAGGCTGGGCAGCAGACGGTGGCACCTCAGGCTGGGCAGCAGAAGGTGGCACATCAGGCTGGGCAGCAGACAGTAGCACATCAGGCTGGGCAGCAGACAGGAGCACATCAGGCTGGGCAGCGGACAGTGGCACATCAGGCTGGGCAGCAGACGGTGGCACATTAGGCTGGGCAGCAGATGGTGGCACATCAGGCTGGGCAGCAGATGGGAACACATCAAGCTGGGTAGCGGACAGGAACACATCAGGCTGGGCAGCAGACAGGAACACATCAGGCTGGGCAGCGGACAGGAACACATCAGGCTGAGCAGCGGACAGGAACACATCAGGCTGGGCAGCTGACAGGAACACATCAGGCTGGGCAGTGGACAGGAACACATCAGTCTGAGACAATGGCTGCATAGCAGGTAGAGATTTGGCAGAATCAGATGGGTCATCATCAGGTTCACCTGGCATGCAAGCAGACTAGAGCAGGTTGGTTGGTGTGGAGGCAGGTTGGGTTACCGGCAGGATCGTGTGGGTTGGAAAGAACTTCCGTTTCTTCTTTGGCTTAACTGCTGGAGATCTGTAGGTGACTGCAGGACTGTAGGTAGGAGGTGAGGCCTACTGAAGAGAAGGGCTGGGATATGGCAAGGAAGAGGGAACAGTGGCCAGAGGAAGTTCTTGTGGGGAAGTTGTAGGTAGCAGAGAAGAGGCAGGTGGGTTAAAGGCAGGATAAGTGCTGCGGGTAGAGACAGGGTATTGATATTTGGTGGGAAGCAGGGTATATTGGGCTGAAACGGAGGTTGCCATGGGTGAAGGGGAAAAAGACTCTTGGGCAGGCAGGTGTCTAATAGCAGGTCTGGGTTGTGAAGAGCTGACCGAGGCTGGAAATAATAAGTCTGACCATGCCTGTAGTACAGGTTGAACAAACGTGGGTTCACATACTGCCTGTCTAACCAGGGACTGCACCGAATCTATACAATCCACTAGCACCTGTTTAGGACAAGCTGAATAATGCTCCAGAAAGTATACAGCATCATCCTCCAACAGCCATACCAGAGACTCCACCTGATCACTACTGAAGGGGGGAGAAAAATCGTCACTTCCTTTAGGACTGCTAGACAAGGCTAGCTCAGCACACACCTGTATCAGGGGCTAAACATTTTTAAACAGTAATCTACCCTGATCAACTAGAGAATGGGCCAGACGGATACACTCCAGGAGCTGATCCCTGGCCCACTCTTTCAATACCAGATGTTAGTAATTGTTATCCTCCAACACCAGTGAAGCAAGGAGAACAACTGTTTCTGATTGCATTTTAGTAGCAGTAACAGCACTACAATGGTTCCTCCGCGCAGTCACTTCTGGTCAGAGATGGCCTTGGTTTACTGTCATGAACAGGTGTGGCTAGAACCAGGTGATCTGCGACAGAGGACACCAAAACGTATATAAGTGAAAATATAATAATTTATCAAAGTAAGTGAATAATATAGTACAACCACCTCCAATATGACAGTGCATTAACCAACCAACAGACAGAGACCCACAAATAACAACAGACAGATAAGTACAATAAATAGGAAATACCAGGATCATAAACAATAGCCAGGCCAGGGTCATACACAGCAGATCAGCAGATGAACAGGGGATGTTCCAGAGACATAAACGTAAGCCAGGTCAAGGTCATACACAGGGAGATCAGCAGATGGGGTAAGGAACACAGGACAGGGAGAGGATGGATGGATACAAAGGCTACCATCAGTAACACACTACGCCGCCATGACTCAGATCCTGCAGTACCAGACGTGTCCCACTGCTTAAGCCAGTACATGTCCGGGCCCATCTGAGGTTTGCTAGAGAGCATTTGGATGATCCAGAAGAGGATTGGGAGAATGTCATATGGTCAGATGAAACCAAAGGAGAACAGTTTGGTAGAAACACAACTAGTCATGTTTGGAGGAGAGAGAATGCTGAGTTGCAACCAAAGAACACCATACCTACTGTGAAGCATGGGGGTGGCAACATCATGCTTTGGGGCTGTTTCTCTGCAAAGGGAACAGGACGACTGATCCGTGTACATGAAAGAATGAATGGGGCCATGTATCGTGAGATTTTGAGTGCAAACCTCCTCCCGTCAGCAAGGGCATTGCAGATGAAACATGGCTTGGTCTTTCAGCATGACAATGATCCCAAACACACCGCCCGGGCAACGAAGGAGTGGCTTTGTAAGAAGCATTTCAAGGTCCTGGAGTGGCCTAGCCAGTCTCCAGATCTTAACCCCATAGAAAACCTTTGGAGGGAGTTGAAAGTCCGTGTTGCCCAGCGACAGCCCCAAAACATCACTGCTCTAGAGGAGATCTGCATGGAGGAATGGGCCAACATACCAGCAACAGTGTGTGACAACCTTATGAAGACTTACAGAAAACATTTGACCTCTGTCATTGTCAACAAAGGATATATAACAAAGTATTGAGATGAACTTTTGATATTGATCAAATACTTATTTTCCACCATAATTTGCAAATACATTCTTTCAAAAATCGGACAATGTGATTGTCTGGATTTGTTTCCACATTTTGTCTCTCATAGTTGAGGTATACCTATGATGACAATTACAGGCCTCTCTCATCTTTTTAAGTGGGAAAACATGCACAATTGGTAGCTGACTAAATACTTTTTTACCCCACTGTATTGGTTCATCATTCCAGTATATAGTATAATATATCATATCAAATATTATGTTGTTTGTTATTGTAACATTACTTTTTTGATCAATGTAATGTAATGGATGCCTTCTGGGCTTTGGTAATATAGCAGACGCAATGTGCATTAGAGCTAATCAGACCACTCCCACCCCCTGGGGTATACCCACACTATTTATTGAAGCCTCTGGTGGGTGGGGCCTACAATGGTGACATCATCATGCTATCTGTTTTTGATTTGGGCCAGGAGCGGAGCCCGTAGGAACGTCATTCATGCTGTATGGATGTTCGTTGAGCTTTTATCCTTTACCTTCCTGTAAGTGCAATATTCACATTGCTATTAAAGTTCTTTTATTGTACAACCCCTTGGCAAAAATTATGGAATCACCAGTCCCTGAGGATGTTCCTTCAGTTGTTTATTGTTGTAGAAAAAAAGCAGATCACATATATGGCCAAAAACTAAAGGCATTTCAAATGGCAACTTTCTGGCTTTAAGAAACACTAAAAGAAATCAAGAAAAATAATTGTGGTGGCCAGTAACAGTTAGATTTATAGAACAAGCACAGGGAATAAATTATGGAATCACTTAACTCTGAGGAAAAAATTATGGAATCATGAAAAACAAACACACAAAATAACACTCCAACACATCACTAATACTTTGTTGCACCACCTCTGGCTTTTATAACTGCTTGTAGTCTCTGAGGCATTGACTTAATGAGTGATAAACAGTACTCTTCATCAATCTGGCTCCAGCCTTCTCTGATTGCTGTTGCCAAATCATCTTTGCAGGTTGGAGCCTTGTCATGGACCATTTTCTTTAACTTCCACCACAGATTTTCAATTGGATTGAGATCCAGACTGGCAGGCCATGACATTGACCTTATGTGTCTTTCTTCAAGGAATTTTTTCACAGTTTTTGCTCTATGGCAAGATGCATTATCATCTTGATAAATTATTTCATCATCCCCAAACATCCTTTCAATAGATGGGATAAGAAAAGTGTCCAAAATTTCAATGTAAACCTGTGCATTTATTGAAGATTTAATGACAGCCATCTCCCCAGTGCCTTTACCTGACATGCAGCCCCATATCATAATTGACTGTGGAAATTTGCATGTTTTCTTCAGACAGTCGTCTGCATAAATCTCATTGGAACGGCACCAAACAAAAGTTCCAGCATCATCACCTTGCCTAATGCAGATTCGAGATTCATCACTGACTATGACTTTCATCCAATCATCCACAGTCCACGATTGCCTTTCCTTAGCCCATTGTAACCTTGTTTTTTTGTGTTTAGGTGTTAGAGATGGCTTTCTTGTAGCTTTTCTGTATGTAAATCCCATTTCCTTTAAGCGGTTTCTTACAGTTCGGTCACAGATGTTGACTCCAGTTTCCTCCCATTTGTTCCTCATTTGTTTTGTTGTACATTTTCTGTTTTCAAGGCATATTGCTTTAAGTTTTCTGTCTTGACGCTTTGATGTCTTCCTTGGTCTACCAGTATGCTTGCCTTTAACCACCTTCCCATGTTGTTTGTATTTGGTCCATGTTTTAGACACAGCCGACTGTGAACAACCAACATCTTGTGCAACACTGCGTGATGATTTACCCTCTTTACCTACATACAAACAAGCAGATTTAATCTGATGCAGGTGTAGTGTTTGTAATGAAAATTTACAGGGTGATTCCATAATTTTTTCCTCAGAATTGAGTGATTCGATAATTTATTCCCTGTGCTTGTTCTATAAATCTAACTGTTACTGGCCACCACAATTATTTTTCTTGATTTCTTTTAGTGTTTCTTAAAGCCAGAAAGTTGCCATTTGAAATGCCTTTAGTTTTTGGCCATGTCTGTGATCTGCTTTTTTTCTAAAACAATAAACAACTGAAGGAACATCCTCAGGGACTGGTGATTCCATAATTTTTGCCAGGGGTTGTACTACACCATGAGAGCGCTTTTTCTGCTTTACTTTTGAAAGCACAAGGACACATTATGGTCGGAGGGAGACCTTAATTCCCCATGTGCGCTTTGACCATCTATAACCTAGTGGTCAACTTGATCTGGTAAGCAGTTTTAATACACTACTCTGGGGAGCACGGCACCTCCACCACTATTATCCTGGTCCAGAATCACAGCTTGTACACCTGTTTTTGTCTTTCACCTCGGATCACAACGGAGGACAACATTCCTAGGCAGGACCTGACGCTGAATGACACAAGCACGCTGTATAGCCACGGACATTTCTATATGATTTTTTGAAACGCTGTTTTTATCCAGACGTGTTGTAAGTACACTACAATAAAGCTCCTTACCTTTTTTTAACCACTTCAATACCGGGCACTTATACACCTTCCCGCCCAGACCAATTTTCAGCTTTCAGTGCTGTCGCAGTTTGAATGACAATTACGCGGTCATACAACACTGTACCCAAACTAAATTTTTATCATTTTCTTCCCACAAATAGAGCTTTCTTTTGGTGGTATTTGATCACCTCTGCGGTTTTTATTTTTTGCGAAACAAATAAAAAAAGACCGAAAATTTTGAAAAAAATAAAAGTTTTGCTTTTGTTTTTGTTTAAAAATTTTGTAAATAAGTACGTTTTCTCTTTCACTGATGGGCACTGATAAAGCGGCACGGACAGGCACTGATAAGGTGGCAGCGATGAGGTGGCACCAATGAGCGGGCACTGACGGGCACTGACGATGGGCACTGATATGCGGCACTGATGGGCACTGGTAGGCGGCACTGATGGGTGGCACTGATATGCAGCACTGATGGGCATTGATAGACGGCACTAATGGGCACTCATGGGTGGCACTGGGTGGCACTGGTGGGCACTGATGGGCACTGATAGGCGACACTGATGGGCACTGATAGGCTGTAAAGATGGGTTCTTATGGGTGGCACTGATGGGCACTAATAGGTGGCACTGCTGGGCACTGATGGGCACTGATAGGCGGCACTAATGGGCACTGATACGTGGCACTGATGGGCACTGATATGCGGCACTAATACACCGCACTGATATGCATCCCTGGTGGCACTGGCAGTGGTAGGCATTGGAGTGGGCACTAATTGGCGGCTGCCTGGGCATTGATTGGCAGCTGCCTTTGCACTGATTAGTTTTTCCCTGGGGGTCTAGGGGGCATACCTGGTGGTCCAGTGTGGCTGGTTTCCCTGGTGGTCCTGGGCGGCTTCCCTGGTGGTCCTGGGTAGGATCCGAGGGGGGGTTGTGCTGATAAACAATCAGCACTGACCCCCCTGTCAGGAGAGCAGCTGATCGGCTCTCCTCTACTCGTGTCTGTCAGATGTGAGTGAGGAAAAGCCGATCACCGGCTCTTCCTATTTACATCGTGATCAGCCGTGATTGGACATGGCTGATCACGTGGTAAAGAGTCTCCCTCAGAGACTCTTTACCTAGATCGGTGTTGTGGGGTGTCAGACTGACACCCCGCAACAATGATCGCCGCAGCGGCTCAATATCCTGCGGACGTCATATGACACCCAGTCAGGGTATTGAAACCACTTTGCCGCTGTCATTCTGCTATATGGCGGGCGGCAAGTGGTTAAACGTTCTTCATTATGAGAGTGTCTCTTGTGTTTATCATTTGGTATACTCCATGTAAATGAGTATACGAGTTGGATCCTGTGGGCACGGTGGTGCAGTGTGCTTTACTTGTGCACGGAAGGTTGGTGTGGGGATCTTTCTTCTTTTTTGCCATCATAATGCATATCGACTTTTTTTGAATATCCATCACATGTGTAACTGTCAGGAAAGGTGTCTGCTGAGTACAGCTGCCATTTCCAGGCGCATACCTAAGCGCAGGCTCCAACCAAGAATTTCCAGAATGGCCACAGGCATTTCTGCAAATGCACATGTGTGTGCACAAGCGCGACCACGCGTTTGTGCGCGTGTGCACGCACCTGTCACCAGAACTGGCGCCAGTTGGCTTATTTAAGCCGAGCTTCAACGCTGACTGGTTGCTGCTTGGTCTACAGCTTTTACCTGAATTCTGATTCCTGTGTATTGACTTCTGTTACCGATCCGGCTTGCTCCCGACTACCTCTGTCTGCTTCCTGCCCTGACCTCTGGCTTCCCACGGACTGATCTCTGCCTCCAGTTCCTGTTACCTAGCACCTGTTGCCAAAACCTGCCTGTGACCCGACTATGCTTCTGCCTGCTGTTTATGCCTGAGCTGTCCATCTGTTGCCATACCTGCCTGTGACCCGACTACGCTTCTGCCTGCTGCCTATGCCTGATCTGCCTGTCTGTTGTCAACCTGGCTCATCTGACCCTGCTTCTAGCTGTCCAGCCTGCTACAGCTCCTGCTTCCTGTGGTGCACCTCTGCTTGTCTCTTGCCAAGTCTGCCAGCCTATCTGCCATCTTGCTTGCCTGCTACCTGCTGGGTCCGGCTTACAGTTGGTGAGTTAATGGCTCCTACTTGCACAGACTTCTGGACTGATCATAGGCACTCTTACCCCGCCATGCTCCTGAGCCTGCTCTCCCACTATCAGTGGCTCACGAGCCAGAGCTGTACAAGAGGCCTTCCTCTACACGTCAGGCTCACCTACCAGGTACGTGACAGTAACATTTCTCTATGGTTTAGTATTGATAGCGCTGCATGTTTAGCTTTTTTAATTTTTATGTTTATTTGTGATAAACAAATCATTTGCTGGATGCTATTTGATTCCAATCTTTTTTGGTAGCGTGGGTGAACCGTGGGTTTTAATATTCTAATGTTTGTTGAATATTTTGGTGGACTTGTTTTCACATTATATACTTTACCATTTGTTCATCCTCTTCTATGTTTTTCCACGCTAATATTTATCACTGGGTTATCTACGAAAAAAACATTGCTGCTCACACTCAGTCCTGCATTGCCATCTTTTTCTCTTACATCACTTGGAGCTGCTTATCTTTTCTGGGTTTTTGCAGCCACCTCCCTGATAATTCACATCTGCCATGGCATGTGATCAGGGGGCCCTCTCAAGAACAAGAAAGAGACAACCGCCCCCCTCCCTGATGACGTGCTACAGTGCATGCACTGTAGAGTACCCTGAGGCCTCCTGGGATGCGTGTCGTGGTATCCTAGGAGCATCATTCTTGCTCAAGCAAGAATTTTGAAGATGTGGAGAAGATTCCCCCCAACAAAAGTATTAAAAAATAAATCTCCATTTGTGAGAAAGGAGGGGGTAGGAGTGAAATGGTGGAAAGTTTGGTGAAAACTAGAGGACTTTTCATTGAAGGTAGTGGGTAGACCTATTCACCTTACAATTTAAAATTCTTTACATTTTGCATCCACACCCAGAGGTTTCTACCCTTCATTTGAGGCTTGTATATACTATTCATGTATCTATCCATTGGGTGATTGCTTTGCACTGGAAGACTCCCTTTGTCCCTGTCTCACAAATTAAAATGAGAATAAACTCCATTAGATGTATGAAAAAGATTTTTCACACCCTGTATAACTCTATGACCCATTATGATAACAAATGGGATCCTTGGTTTGAACATGGTAATGTCTTTCGTTGACTTGTCCAGGTATGCTTTGGTGTCGCTCTACTTTTTGGTGTATAAGCCATTCACTATATAGATTGGCTGTTTTACCCTTTGCTGAAGTATGTACCTTATGTTGGCAACATTGTTTCTATGCATATTTTACCTTTTTTCATACATCATGTGATGTTAATCCCTACGTATTTGCTACCTGTATTGAAGCTACATTAGGCTTATGTATAATTTGTGTAACTGAGAATTTTCTTTTTTTTATACAGGAATATGTCTACCTTTTTACATTCGTATGACTATGCTTTTTGTACCTCTTTGTTTTCACTCAATAAAAGTTTGTAAACACAAAATTCTAAGGTAAAAAAAAAAATGGTGGAACGTTAGTGGGGAGGGCAAAGGTGTACGTTTTAAAGTGGACTTGAGTTTTGAGTTCTTCTGGGAACACAACTTTGAGGTTTACAGTTTTTAGAATTGTGAATATACATGCAAAAAAGTTAATTTACATCAAGTGGTCTTATTTTTGTTTCCAAAAATGTATGAATTACTCGCAACAAAATTCATTTGTGTGAGAGTTAAGAACAACATTGTTCTTTTGGCCACATACCACAATATATAGCCCTAACACTGTGGCAAGTGAAACTGCTACAGATCTGAGTGAGTGGCTGTGTTCTCTGGTCCTGACTTCCTAATCATTTAAGTCCCCTGTGATCTGCAGATGGTCTATTAAAGGGTGCATTATGTCTACAACACAGCAGATACCTTCTAAATCCTTCCACCGATGATCTGAGATCGATCAAGATTAGGCAGCCTGAACCTTATCCAACGCTAACGAATGTGAGATGAAAGTCCAAAATCAATATCATGAAGCTCTATCTAATAAATCAGTCTATCCCTATGTATCTGATCTGATCTTCCTTTTCAGGGTAATAATTGCACAGTCTTCCTAATGATTACATGATTAACATTTGTTGCCCCAGGCATTACACATTCACTGTTGGCTACAGGTTGACATGCGCATACAATCAGTTACGCCTCAGTAGAATGGTTTATTTATTTATCTTTGGACTTTTTGTTTAATATTAGCATTTTTTCAATGCAGGAAAAGCAGTGCAGTTTAGAACAAGTTACACACTGTTAAAATAAAAAGTAAACTCACTGGCCACTTTATTAGGTACACCTTGCTAGTACTGGGTTGGACCCCTTTTGCTTTCAGAACTGCCTTAATTCCTCAGAGATTTTGGTCCATAGTGACATGATAGTATCACGCAGTTGCTGCAGATTTGTTGGCTGCACATCCATGATGCGAATTTCCCGTTCCACCACATCCCAAAGGTGCTCTGTTGGATTGAGATCTGGTGACTGTGGAGGCCATTGGAGTACAGTGATCTCATTGTCATGTTCAAGAAACCAGTGGTGATTTGAGCTTTGTGACATGGTGCATTGTCCTGCTGATAGTAGGCATCAGAAGATGGGTACACTGTAGTCATAAAGAGAAGGACATGTTCAGCATTAATACTCAGGTAGGCTGTGGCATTTAAATGATGCTCAATTGGTACTAAGGTGCCCAAAATGTGCCAAGAAAATATCCCCCACACCATTACACCACCACCACCAGCCTGAACCGCAGGATGGATCTATGCTTTCATATTGTTTATGCCAAATTCTGACCCTACCATCTGAGGCTCCATGCACACTGGACTTAAAAAACGTTGATTCTACAGGCGTTTGACGTTTTTTTCTCCTGCCTCTAGAAGCACTTCTATTGTGTTCTATGTGTCTTTGCACATTATTGACTACTACAGGCGTTTTCTGTCAGGGACGTTCAGAAGCAGGAAAAAAAACCCTTCTCTATCGCGTTTTCTGGAGAAGTTTAGGAGCTGTAAAAAGGTCAGTCTCTCCTAAACTCCTCTTATCTCTTCTGAATGTCAAGTTCAGGGGCGGATCCAGGGGAGGGGCAACAGGGCAATTGCCCCCTCCGAGAAATTTGTGATTGGCAGGCCAGTCGGCGAATGAGTGAGTGAGCGGGCCAGTCAGCGGGGGTCGGCAGGTGAGAGCCTGAGTGGGCAGGTCGGCGGATAAGTGAGGGGGCAGACATCGAGTGAGGGGGTGGGCCGGTCCACAGGTGAGCAGAGAGACTGGCCAGTCAGTGAGCAGAGAGATGACATCTCACCGCCTGCCATCACTGCAGTTCCACCCTCACTGTACAGCCGCGGGCAGCAGAGAGATTACATCATCTCTCTGCTGCCTGCCTTCACTCTGAAAATCTGCACCTTAGCAGGCCAACAACAATCAGCAACATGTGGCAGGTGACGTGGCAAGTGTAATCCCCAATGTGTGGCAGGTGATGTGGCAAGTGAATATCAGCAACATATGGCAGGCGACGTGGCACATGTAATCCGCAATGTGTGGCAGGTGACAATCCGCAGCTTGTGGCAGGGACGTGGCAAGTGACAAGCTGCTTCTGAAGGCAGGTTGACGTGGAAAGTGACACTCAGGGCTCCCACTGATTCTGCATTATGGGGAGTTGAACCATTTCATTTTATATTACAATGTAATCGAAATAATGCACTTCAATCATCCTGACACCATAACAACCATGGTGCAGTGATGATGAAAGCGCCAACACCAGCCATTGCCCCAATAAATTGCCCGCAAAAAAAACATTTTCTGGCTGTGCCCCTCCCGAATCTAGACTCTAGATCTGCCCATGGTCAAGTTTCAATGTTTTTTTTAGTAACAAAAATAGGTGTATTGTCACTGTACATCATTTCCTGGCTTTACAGGAAGTATCTTTTGACCCTGCCCATCGTTCAGACATGACCAGGAGGGAGGTCACACAACATCAGCTGATTGCAGCTGTGCAAGGACATGCAACCCTCTGGCATACATCTCACCCAGATTATAAAGACAGAATTATAAAACATTCATTCTGGGAGGAGATAGCGTCAGCATTACTGTCAAACTGGAGCACCCTGAGTATTCGGGAGCAAAAAAAAAATGCTGTAAGTACATTTCTATGCATTTTTTTGTACTTATGCATGCTTTGTATGCATTTTCTATGTAGAGTGTACCTGAAGCGTTATTTTGCACTTGATGGAAGTCAATACGTGACCGACTTTGCCGCGATATTACAGCAGAGCAAAAGAATTTAAGAAGTAGAGCCGCAGCACCAAGTTCTCGGTCTGGCCATCCTTATGCCGCTGAATCGGTATTCCTACAAAGGGCAATGGAGTCCAGATGGTAATTATTTATTATTTAACCACTTGCTTACTGGTCACTTACACCCCCTTCCTGCCCAGGCCAATCTTCAGTTTTCTGCGCTATCACACTTTGAAAGACAATTGCACGGTCATATGACATTCTTATAATTTTCTGTACAATAGAGCTTTCTTTTGGTGATATTTAATCACTGCTGTGCTTTTTTTTTTTGATAAACATCCAAAAAAAAAAAACCCAAATTTTTCTAATTTAACCACTTTCCGCCCGCTGTATAGCAAAATGACAGTGGCAAAGTGGTTTAGTTATCCCGATGGGACGTCATATGACATGATGAGGATAACAGAGCCGGTGTTCTGTCAAGAAGTGGCCCTCATCGAATAGTGCCCGCGCATGCACGGGACGGTGCCGCACTCCAGCTGATTTGCTGTTGCGGGCGGCTTTCCAGTGAGCTGATGCTCCGTTTTGTTGGTGTTGCAGATGGATTTGCTGTGTTGAACAGCCGGTTTGGCCTGTGTGAAAGGGCGGGTTGCAACACAGACAAAACCAGCCCTTCAACACAACCACTAGACACCACCAGCAGCAGCGATGCACAACCTGAAAACTATGGTCTCCCCCTGATGTTTGTATAGGTTTAAATTGTGCCTTTGAAATGGTATCTCCTATCGAGAGATACCTCCTAGGATGTGCGCATGCGCCATGGTTACGTCAGCCCAGCTGATCGGCAGTGCATGTGCATTACATTCAGGGCACTTCTCGATAGTGGGCAGTTCTCCAGTCTGACACACCGCAACTCCGATCGTGGTATGAAACCTCTGACAGAGATTTCCTACCACGTGATCAGCTGCGACCAATTACAGCTGATCATCGCGTGAACCAGGAAGTGCCGGTAAACGGCTTTCCTTGGTTTACGCTGACAGGGAGAGCTGATCGGTGGCTCTCCCTGTCAGAGGTGGGGTCTGCACTTATAATCAGCACATTGATTATCAGCACAGTCCCCATCAAAAGGTGCCCATCAGCTGCCAATCAGTGCCCATCAGCTGCCAGACTGTTCCCTTCTATAAAGCCTGTCAGTGCCCATAAAAAGTTCAGATCAGTGCCCACAACAGTGCCTATCAGTGCCCCATCAGTAATGCCTGTCAGTAGCTCCTCATCAGTGCTGCCTATCCAGTGCCACCTATCAGCAATGGCTGTCGGTGTGTGGGACTGATGTCACTTTTACACGAGGCAGTAATCTGCTTGTTTTTTCTCCTGACGCTGTCATTTTAAAAAAATAAGCACATTTTGGCTTCTGTTTACATCATGTGATCAGCTGTCATTGGCTGACAGCTTGTCACGATTCTGATCTATGATGAGCCGTGTTACAAGGTGTCTGTGATCACAGAGCCTTCGCATAGCAGGGGGGAATGCGGGCAGCGCAAGCATGGGAGGATGTCCATGTACACCATCCTAACATATTAACCCTGCGCTGTCTTTCGGCTATAGCGCGGGCTTCAAGTGGTTATTATTATGTAATAAATAGATTATTGATGAATATTCTGGGATACATGTAAGCGTTGTTCTATTTTCTCTATAGGACCACAGGCAGCATGAACCCCGAGCCAATGTCTAATGACGAAGAAGCTTCAATTCCATCCACCTCAGAGACTACACAGTCACAGACAACCTCGTTAACTACTCCACCAGCCATGTCAGGTGAATTTGGAGATGCCAGCAAATGATTAGATGTAATATCCTCAGGTATGTCTATCTATATCTAACTACCAGTAATCCTATTTCTTTATAAACATTGTTTGTTGCAAAATTTCTTTTTTTTCTCTAGGCTTCTGGATCACAAGAGATAGGAGGAGATAGTAATCGGGGCAGAGGCCGTAGAAGGCAAGCGGCAGAGGTGGAAGCTATATCCTGGGTTAATAATTGGCTTATGGAACTCCTGGGGGAAGTGCGCCAATAGAGCAGATCAATATTGGAGCAGGATCCGTTTGCTGTTCCCAGAGATGGGAGGGCTGTGTACTGCCGCCATCTCTGGCACCAATTAAAATCTCTGATCGAAGAAAATGAGATGGCAGTGCGTAATGAGATTTCTGCGTTTGTTGCAGCGTGTCAAGCAGCAGAAATAAGCGGTCTTCCCTTGCCTTCCCTCATTACACCTTCATTACACCTTCTCCACCTACTCCACATCTACCTATGCCAGGTCCCAAGGGCCAAGGGGGCACCACATCCGTAAGAAACTGCTAGTAAGAAAAAAGGAACGTTGGAGCGGACTTTATAGGTACCAGAAAAGGAATACAAAATATTGTTAGAAAAATAATTAATTTATTACACATAGATATAAAAAATAATCAATATAACTGTCAGATCACTTTGAGGCTAGGTGACAGATGCACACCGTTGGGATCAGGAGTGCACCGCAAGGTAGTGGACCCTACGGCTGACTGCTGCGGATGGGAGTCAGGGTGGTAAGGAAGGTAGGGCGGCTGGAACGCCAACACGGATCCCACCGAGTTAGAGCGTAAGATTCCCTGGGGCGCGGAGTCTAAGAGCCAGCAGCTGTTCACCAGAGCCTCTAGTGGTGAGGATGGACTGGGCTGCGACTGGCTCCAGGTCGCGACCCCCAGGGTCCCCCAGCTCACACCCACAGTAGGCAAGGACAACAGAGTTCACGCCAACGTTCAGGGTCACAGGCAAACAGGGATAGTCGGGGACACGCCAAAGGTCAGTGTCACAAACAGACAGGGAAAGTCGAGAACAGGCCAAAGTCGGTAACTGGAATCAGACATAGGAAACACAGCAAGTACACACAAAAGCTAACACACAATGGTTGATCAGCAGTGCACAGGTTAATATAGGGTTCCCTGATAGGGCCTGGGGTGGGGCCATGCTTAGAGGAGAGGTTATAAAACCAGCCAGGTGTGAGTGGCTGGCCTATTAGTCTGAACACATGAGGAGAAGGTAAGCTGACAGAGATAGATTACTGCATAACCATGACAATAACATTGAAAACAAATTATATTGGCTTTCTATTGAATAAGCCACACAAAATATGTATATGGTTCCTGTTGCTGCTTGAATGTGGCAGGTCGACATTTCGCTTTCGCTTCCTCAGGACCTATGTGCCTGACAACAAGCATAGGGATTCTGTATAAGAAAGGGGAAATAATCATATTTCAAAAATGGACAGTGGACATAGATATACATATCAAAGGTGAAATGTCTGATAGACAGACATACATAAGTGATGCATAGAGGAAGCCACTCACATAGAACAGCAAAAGCTCTCAAACATATGACATGCCCCACACCATCCCAAGGTGCCTAGGTTGCGCTGAGAATAACTGGAGTACCCAGAGGAATCAATCAGGAATCTACATAATATAAAATATGCATACTCTAGATAGTCCAAAAACAATAAGATGGAATTAGACTAAAAAAGTAATCATAAAAAGGACCCTAAATACAGCATATACTCACTGGCTATGGAGATGTAAAGTTTCAATATCAGGCCTAGCAGGTGTCAATATAGTAATCTAGTGGATTTGAAACAGTGACAGTGGACTAAAATGAAGCAAAGAAAAAAGCCGTCAGACGTATGGACAGCTAAAGAACCACTATATAATCAATCATTGAATAATGAACAAAAGTTACCTCTAAGAAGAGCAATGAGGCCTCAAAGCATTTATACGGAAATTATCTCCATAGGACACAATAAGTGACCATCTAGAGAGAAATATGACACAATTTAGGATGTCCAAAAGGGATAAAAGCGAAATACATTAATAAGATCATAAATACTGACTCACCAAAGGTCTACTGCTCAATATATTCCAGGGCCCTGTGCTGATAAGGCATAACTAATCATTCAGAAAATAGCCTTTCACTCCAAATAGAGGATCTAAAAAGACCAAATGTCTCGTGTCAATTCCATAAAGACAAACCTATCACTGAAACATCAGTAAAGATCCTAAGGAACAATACACAATTATTTTTTTCCACAGACCTATCAATAGAAGTCCAGCAGATTTCCACCGCTATAATAGGCAACCATAGCAATGAGCTATATATAATGCCTTCCTTCCAATTATTGCTGACAGCTGTATTGGCGCCACCATCAAGATCAGTTGGCACGGGGAGGATAGAGAAACAAGATACTAAAAAGGGTAAGTGGCAGGATTCCTTATGCCGTGTAAACACGAGCGAACTCTGGTGATATCCACATAGGATGAAACATGTCCTTTTTGTGATGATTTACTGTCTCTACCTTTAAGTAGACTACAATAAATGCTTATTTTTTATCCATAGGGGCTTCACTATTATTGCTCTTTTCTTACTGGGATATCCTGCTGGTGACTGCACAATCCATTCGCCTTCCATATACCCTGATGTCCTGATGTTATGTGACCATCCGGCTTTTTCCATCTGTTGGCTGTGTGTGATGGAGTGTCATTCCGAGTCACTGTTGAGCCCTGGCATCATTTGTATACATTGCGTGTTTTTTACATTGTTCTGGTAAGCATTTTGGCAGCACATGGGTGTAGTGTGCTTTCTCTGTGCACACTGAAGTTTGGTGGAGGCTTCACGTCATCTCTACTTTCCAAATAATTCTTACGGACTTATTTCTGCATACCTTGGTTGTAACGAGTGGTTATTTGAGTTACTGTTGCCTTTCTATCATCTCAAACCAGTCTGTCCATTCTCCTCTGACCTCTGACATCAATAAGGCAATTTTGTCTACACAACTGCCGCTCACTGGACAGTTTCTCTTTTTGAGCCCATTCTCTGTAAACCCTAGAGATAGTTGTGCGTGAAAAACCCAGTAGATCAGCAGTTTTTGAAATACTCAGACCAACAACCATGTCACATTCAAAGTCACTTTAATCCCTTCTACCTCATTCTGATTCTGGGTTTAAACTTCAGCAAGTCGTCTTCACCACATCTAGATGCCTAAATGCATTGAGTTGCTGCCACGTGATTGGCTGATTAGCAATTTGTGTTACCAAGCAATTGAACAAGTATACCTAATAAAGTGGGCAGTATGTGTATATGATTCTGGTCAATGCTCAAAAGCTTCACCTCCTGTAGTTATGCTTTAGCCTCCGTTCACATTGAATCCGACTTTGAAATTGTGTGACTTCACGTCACATTTCACGTCACACTCAAGTCGCACGATTTCAAATCCACAGGTCAGTGTGACTCCAGGTGTGACTAGGCTGACAACTTCACGCACAGATGACTATGCAAGTCAGACCTGAAATCACAAAAAATAGTGCAGGAACCTTTTTTTTCCAAATTGGTTCGGCACCTCAAAGTTGGAGTCACGCGGATTTGAACAGTTCCATTGCGACAATAGGGTGCGACTTCTCATGTGATTTGGACCTGTCAAATTGCATGACAAGTCCCACCAATGTGAACAAGGGCTTTGAGTGAATTAATTTTGTCACTTCAGTTGACATGTTGTATAAATGCAAGCAATTGCTTCACATTATCAGTGCATGTACTCCATGTGGCTTTTCTTTCTCACTTTTACTAAATCATGAAGTATTTTAACACTTGTCAGGTAAATGTTTGTCAAAAACAAAGGCTTAGGGGGTGAACAGGCCAAATCTGGCCATTTAATTTCCCTGTTCTCTGTCCACCCAAACCCACAGGTCATTCCTAGTGAGGTGATGTCTATTTGGAGGGGAGAGATTGAAGTCACTGAAGCATAATGTTTTTATGAGATGTGGCTTGCATCTGAGGGTACTTAGGGAACTCAGTCAAGTAATTGCCAGACCATTGTTCCTAATTTTTACTGACAGTCTACTGACTGGAATGGTACCAGCTGATTGGAGAAAAGCCAATGTAGCACCAATAATTAAAAAGGGCCCAAAATACATCCCTGGGAATTACAGGCCAGTTGGTTGCTGTACAAAATAAGGTCCGTTAGCATGGACCATAGGGTGAGTACATGGATTGAAAACTGGCTACAAGGGTGAGTTCAGAGGGTGGTGATAAATGGGGAGTACTTGGAATGGTAAGGGGTGGGTAGTGGGGTCCCCCAGGGATCTGTGCTGGGACCAATCCTATTTAATTTGTTCATAAATGACCTGGAGGATGGGATAAACAGTTCAATCTCTGTATTTGCAGACGATACTAAGCTAAGCAGGGCAATAACTTCTCTGCAGGATGTGGAAACCTTGCAAAAAGACCTGAACAAATTAATGGGGTGGGCGACTACATGGCAAATGAGGTTCAATGTAGAAAAATGTAAAATAATGCATATGGGTGGCAAAAATATAAATGCAATCTATACACTTGGGGGAGAACCTCTGGGGGAATCTAGGATGGAAAAAAACTTGGGGATCCTAGTAGATGATAGGCTCAGCAATGGCATGCAATGCCAAGCTGCTGCTAACAAAGCAAACACAATATTGGCATGCATTAAAAAGGGGATCAACTTCAGAGATAAAACGATAATTCTTCCACTCTACAAGACTCTGGTCCGGCCGCACCTAGAGTATGCTGTCCAGTTCTGGGCACCAGTCCTCAGGAAGTATGTAGTGGATATGGAGCGAGTACAAAGAAGGGCAACAAAGCTAATAAAGGGTCTGGAGGATATTAGTTATGAGGAAAGGTTGCGAGCACTGAACTTATTCTCTCTGGCGAAGAGACGCTTGAGAGGGGATATGATTTCAATATACAAATGCTATACTGGTGACCCCCACAATAGGGATAAAAGTTTTTCGCCGAAGGGAGTTTAACAAGACACATGGCCACTCATTAAAATTAGAAGAAAAGAGGTTTAACCTTAAACTACGTAGAGGGTTCTTTACTGTAAGAGCGGCAAGGATGTGGAATTCCCTTTCCACAGGTGGTGGTCTCAGCGGGGAGCATCCCTAGTCTCAAAAACTTTTAGGTAATAAGCGCCTGAACGACCGCAACATACAGGGATATACAATGTAATACTGACATATAATCACACACATAGGTTGGACTTGATGGTCTGTTTTCAACCTCACCTACTATGTAACTATAAGTATGGATTCATGGGCAATCAAGACTTAATAATAAATATAGTATAGTAATAGTTACATAATAATTAAGTATAAGTAATCCTCAACAATGCGCTTGTGTTATGTGCTCTTTTAGGTCTAGGAAAAATACCATCAAAAGTGTCTTAAGTCTGGTTAAAAAAAAAATATGATCAGATCCTGTCCCCTGTACTCTCTGCTTCTGATACACTCACACTATCAGTGAATATTTTCCCCATTTCTCTTTGTGGACTACAAAAACCTCCTACTTGTGTTGTGGAGATGAGGAGAGGGGGAGATGCTCTGTAGTCTTGTCCTAGCATAAAAACATTGCTCCTCCATAAATACAGTTGGCGTTGTCACCCTAAGACTAGAAGTCTGTTTCTGGCAGGATCACCAGGTAGAAATAAAGAAAAAAGACAGATAAAAGAAAAGGAATGAAGCCAAAACATATAAGGACTGGTAAGCTGTGATGCATTACATTGCTATTGCAAGTTAAAGACTAGGTATTGAATACCTCTGATATATTTGGATATGAAAACTTAACAATGTGATAAGATATTTTATGCTAGATAGGTTTGACATAGTAGACATGTACACATAGGTGGACTTCAAATGACTAAATAACATATATAATGATAGGTCACCTATATGTACATACAGTATCTACTATGTCAAACCAGGTGAATTTATAAATGTTTGTTTTCAGCTAATTTTTTTGAATGTGGTACTCTCGTCTCAACCAAGTCCAATAATTTAATTTGATTGTCAATATTTAGGGCTTATAAAAATTTATGACAAACAATTGTAATGGAATATTACCAATTTTTTGGTTCCTCTGGTCAATATTTAACAATATCAGTTGAGATGAGGGAGTTTCTGTTTTGAATCTAAGTTTCTTTATACCAGTGCTTTCTGTCTACGCCATATTTAATAGTGTCTATATTTTCATTTGTGGTGGCTGAGTTAAAGTAGTTTTTTCCCTGGAGATTAGCAAATCTCATTCATAGCCGGTAGAGAATAGCTTTTGGCGCATAATCAGCTTATAGAGGAGGATGTAATAGATGGCTGTTTGAACCTTCACTATTTAGTTGTGTGGCCAATAACACAGGTGTAAGGCTGGGTTCATACACACAATGAAACCGGGGAACTTGGCAGGAGGTTGCAAGCGCTGATTTGTGTCCCCTATAGAGTATACCTACTGTAGAGATGGTTGTTTTGCGCCAAGGAGGCCTAAATGTGTATTGCGATATTTGGGGCTGCTGCTTCCTACTGTTGGCCAACACTGACATTGAATGCTCTTATGCATCTAATGGCTTGGTAAACCCAAACCCAAGGCTAGGCAGCAGAGGGAACTGCATAGGACTGAATATAAATTGGGACTATATCACATAGAATAATACAAAAAGTCGACTCTGAGTTTTGTCTGACAGTCTTCTAGATGATGCTCCTCTTCAAAGCTGCATAAGGACACCATTAAAACTCCTCCCCAAGTGTCTTGGCTATCATCATACCCCCTGGAGTTGCATTATCATGTCCACCTGGGCTCAAAGTACTGCAGCACAGGCTTACTATGGTTTCACTAACACAGTTAACAGGCTAACACTGTATATCATGACTGTTATGCCGCGTACACACGGTCGGACTTTTCGACCGGACTTGTCCGACGGATGCCGACGGACCAAATCCGGCAGACAATCCGATCGTGTGTGGTCTTCACCGGACCTTCAGCGAACTTTTCCAGTCGCAAATCTGACGGACTTTAGATTTGGAACATGCTTCAAATCTTTACGTCGTAACTCCACCGGACCCAGAAATCCGCTCGTCTGTATGCTAGTCCGACGGACAAAAACCCACACTAGGGCAGCTATTGGCTATCAACTTCCTTTATTTAGTCCAGTGTACGTCATCACGTACGAATCCGTCGGACTTTGGTGTGATCGTGTGTAGGCAAGACCGGTCGTTAGAAAGTCTGTTGAAAGTCCGCCAAAAGTCCATCGAAAGTCTGTCAAAAGTCTGTCGGACGGGCTGTCGGACTTTTGTAGCTGAAAAGTTCGACCGTGTGTACACGGCATTAAGGTTTAACTAGGCATCTTATGTTGGAAGGAACCTTTCACTTTAGTAACCAGGCTTACTTATTCAAGGTGCCTCTCATGCCTAAAATGCTAAATCAAATTGCAAAAAAGAAAAAACCTGAAGGGGAAGTTAGAAAATATACTTACCTTTTCCTAGCTTCCTCCTGGGACGCCTGGGGAGGATGACATCATCCTCCTTCTGGCCTTATCTCTGAGAATGTAAAGTAGTCCAAGATGATCTTTCTCCGTGCTGCTCTGGCTTCTTAGGAAATGTGAGCTACTTAGCATTCCTAGGGATCTTGTCGACAGGAGGATAGCATCAAACCCCCTGCACTAAGAAAGTCAGGGAAAGTGAATGTATTATCTGAGTATATTTCCACAGGTTCTTTTTTTGAACTGTTATGCAGTGTTTACAGTAGAACTATAAGAAAAACTTTTCATTTTGGATAGAGTAAGGGAGGGTTATAATTCCTGTAGGTTTTTTTGCCATCTTGGTCCCATTGGAAGGCTTTTTCTTCACTTCCTGTCCTATTGTTAAAGCAAGAATTAGAGGAAATCCCTCCAAAGTGATTGAATCCCTAGTTATCACCAGGGAAATCAGAACTAGTGTCCCCATTTAAAGATTACCTCTCTATTACTGTTCTGATGACATCCAGACATTTAAAATTTTCCTTCTCTTTTAATCTTGATGATAATGGTAAACAAGACAAATAGACAACCAGAATCTCCCTAAAGCCGCGTACACACGGGCGGGCTTTTCGACCGGACTGGTCCGACGGACTTTCCGATGGACTTTCAACTGACCTTTGACGGACTTCCGACGAACTTTTTAACGAATGAACTTGCCTACACACAATCACACCAAAGTCCGACGGATTCGTACGCGATGACGTACACCAGACTAAAATAAGGAAGTTCATAGCCAGTAGCCAATAGCTACCCTAGCGTCGGTTTTTGTCCGTCGGACTAGCATACAGACAAACGGATTTCTGGGTCTGGCGGAGTTACAACGTAAAGATTTGAAACATGTTCCAAATCTAAAGGCCGTCAGACTTTCGACAGAAAAAGTCCGCTGAGGGTCCGATGAAGCCCACGCACAATCGGATTGTCCGCCCAACTCGGTCCGTCGGACCAGTCCGGTCGAACAGTCCGCTTGTGTGTACGCTGCATAACAGAGACAGCAATAAAAATTTCCAAAAGAAAAAAAAAATCATCAAAAGAAAAAAGCATCAAAGAGGTTCTTAAAAAACAGTGAGAGTACAAAAACATTCAGCGAGCTCGCTGGCTCAGGCAAGACTGTTCACAACAGGGGGTACCACAGCAGGTTACCAGAAAAAGACATGCACTAGTGGAAAGAGTGCCAGACTGGCGCTCCTTCCATTAGTGCATGTTTTTTCTACCAATAAAAACCTGACAGGCTTTCTAATGCCTCTTCTTTTTAACCAAAACTAAAAAAAAAATTTCCATTAGCTATACTTTAACTACTTGCCTACTGAGCACTTTTACCCCCTTCCTGCCCAAGCTAATTTTCCGCTTTCCACGCTGTCACACTTTGAATGACAATTGCGCAGCCATGCAGCACTGTACCCATATGAAGTTTTTATCCTTTTTTTCAACTGAGCTTTCTTTTGGTAGTATGTATTCACCACTGGGTTTTTTATTTTTTGCTAAACAAATGAAAAAAAGACTAAACATTTTGAAAAAATGTTTTCTTAGTTTCTGTTATAAAATTTTGCAAACAGGTAATTTTTCTCCTTCACTGATGTGCGCTGATGAGGCTTCACTGATGGGCACTAATAGGTAGCACTGATGGACACTGATAGGCTGTACTGATGGGCACTGATAGGCTGCACTGATGGGCACTGATGTGGTGGCTAAAGGGGTGTGCAGTGGCACTTGGGAAGTGACAGGGAAATACAGTGGGAAGATAAAAAACTGGGGCTATGGATTATTAAGAAGAAAAAAAAACTCTGATAGATCAAAATATGGGGGCCAATGGCAATGGACAAAAAAGGACCCCCTAGATATAAAAATGTTTAAAACAATGACCATGAAAATGAATGATTCATGTATAAGAAAAAATGGACAAAAATGGATACTCACTGCATGAAGAAGGAGCAAGCATACTTAGAACGCACGCCTGCCGGATTTTCATACCCCCTGCCCACTGATATCACAGCTGACAAGGACGTGACTCTCAGATTCACTCAAAGCCCTGGAAACCACCAGAATGGACGAGCCTCTACCAGCGCCAAAACCTGCCAGCTACCAGGATCGGGATCATACAGAGAGGCCAACCCATGTGACATGCCTTTAAACATTTTACTTCTTGTGAGTTGCCATTTTTTTAATTGCATTAAATGATGAACTTTACTAACATACTACACTCAGATGAGCACTGCTCCCTGCACTGATGAGGCGTGACTGGTGGGCACTAATGAGGAGGCAATGATGAGGCTGAATGAATGAATGAGTACTTATATAGGCTGCACTGATATGCGGCACTAATGGGCACCGATTGGTGGCACTGATGGGCACTAATAGGTGGCACTGACGGGCATTAATAGGCAGTACTGATGGGCACTGATAGGCAGAACTGATGGGCACTGATAGGTGGCTCTGATGGGCACTGATTGGCAGCACTGATGGGAACTGCTTGGCACTGATAGGCAACACTGATGGGCACTGTTGGGGCTGCACTGATCATCAGGACACTGATGATCAGTGCCCTGATGATCAGTGCAGATATCCCCTTCGCCTTAGCCAGCTCTCTTCTCTCCTCACACTGTGACAGAGTGAGGAAAGGAATACTTATAATCGGCAAGTGTGTTTACCTTGTGATCAGCTGTGATTGGACACAGCTGATCATATGTTAAAGAGCCGCTGTGATTGGCTCATTACCTAGATCTGTGATCAGCTGTATCCAAGGACACAACAATCACAGAGCGCACCAAGTGTGCACCTCAGTGGGCACGCTGGGGGTGCGGTTCTGAGAGGGCATCAATAGATGCCCTCCCAGAACTGGATGACCGCGCTGAAGCGGTCATTCGGCTATAGCGCGGCCGACAAGTGGTTAAGGAAAAGGTCTACACTGAATAGACCTTTCCTGGAGTCTAAGTTATGCTTTAGTTATGCAGATTATGGTATACCTAGGCATATAAGGACCTACAGTAGGGACAGTTGACAGTCCGTGTGGGATGATTTGGTTGCTATATGGTGCTATACTGTGCTTTATTGCACACATTTACTGTGGGTTGTAGTGTGGTGGGCTACATATTCTTGTGTCCCCTCTTCCTCTTTTCCTGTGTTCACAGTTCAGAGAGCCAGCAGACCTTTTTAGAACTACCTTTTTATATGTGTCAGCAACAAATGTAGTTGCTGTTTAGCTACACCACCCCCCATTTTCTGTTGCTAGGGCCTTTTCTATTTAAGGGTCCGCAATGTACACTTATTTGCAGCATTGGGAATTAGGTAGATGGCACAGAAACCTAGAGCTAGAGACAGGGGTTGGTCTTGTGTTCAAATTGCTGTCACCCTTAGGTTGCATGATCCCTGTGGAGCATCTGACTGGTAGGTATGCTGTCTCCCAAAACCTAGTAGTCACCACGGTAACTCTTGGTTGTGTAGGAGGAAAAAACTGACCTGGAGATTGAAATGCCACGCCATAAAGTTATATTCAGAAAGAAGTTTATTGATTGTGTATACTAGCCAACACATTCACCAGGGTCAAAATAAACATAAAATGTTGAAATAGATAAAAAAGAAATACCATACTTAAATTGCTTACTGGAGAAATAGTTCTTGTTTGCCAACAGACCTTTTTTTGCAGCACCTGACTTGTGCAGTAAAGTAGCACGACCAAAAGCATATTTATCTTACCTTTTACCATAGCTGCATTACATTTAGGCAATCCCCTTTATTTAAAAAAAGGTTAGGCAAGCCTACAGTGAGAGTATAGGGGGCGAGCCGATTTTGCAGGACAGAGTGGTGGTCAGGCTACATCACCTAAAGACAGGAGGCAACTATACAGTCTGTTGTGGCTTCTACATCCATTAGACTTTTCAGGACTTTACAACTTGATAAAAAAAAAATCAGGTGCTGTAGCCAAAATTACCTAAAACCTAGATGTTTTTTTTAAAAACTGAAGCAAATCAGATTAGGGTGCTACTGATGTATTTAGGTCAAGTTAAATGTATAAGTTAAAAAATTAAAAAGTAAAGTACACATTCAAAATATGTGATGCCAGAATATGACATAGATACAGCTGTTTGTGAAAGTTGTACTATTTTGTAACACTCAATACAGCATAAAGGCATGTCATTTAAAGGATTGGTGTTCACTCAATAGTTCTTGCTGTCCTAACTTTTACAGTATAACCTTTCTAACATTTTTCCCTTCCTAATGAATAACACAAGACAATTAATTTACCTCTACACAGGCTATGTCCCCCTCAGTCTACCACGAATGCTGCTAGACTCATTCACTTTACTAACTAATCTGAGGCTGTTGCCTCTCTTTGCCAATCCTTCCACTGGCTTCCACTAACCCAATGTCTAAAATCCAAATGGCTAACTGCAACATTCAAAGCCATCCCCAATTCTGCCGCAAGTCCACTCTTCTGGCCATGTAGGCACAATACAGTCCTATAGACTTATATAGGTAAATCTATCACCCAATTTGTTAAATAAATACCATATTTTTATGTTATATAGTTGTGGGATCTGGCCTGGGGTTTGACCTGGAAGAAAACTAAAGCTTTTAAAATTTTTAACTGTTTATTTATCTTTCAGCACTTACTGAGTCTTAGGGGTTGGTTTACTAAAGCCAGATAGACTGTTCACTTTGCAAGGAAAGTTGCACTTTGCAAGATAATTTACTCCAGAGATTACTGAATGGGGTGAAGCTTTGCTAATTTCCATCATCCAATTATGTACAAGCAAAATGTAGTTGCTTTATTTTTCTTGCATGTGGTTGGGTATTCTTTGCAAAGAGAAATTGCACCTCATCCACTAAGATCTGTGGAAAATGTCCTTGCAAAATGAACAGCCTATTTGTCTTTAGTAATTTAACTGCTTGATGTCTCATCAGTTAAGCCATGGAGGGGCTGAGATAGGCACCATTGATGGGCTGTGTTTAGGGCATCTGCTACCCTTAATACTGTCCTGACTCTGAAGAATCAATATGTACAATGATCTAACATCAAATAAAATCATAGTGCTTTCTCTATTAAGTAAAGCTGACATATTACCTGTGTGTTAGATCATATCTGTCTTTAAAGTATAAAGTACAAAAATAACTTGTGATCCTAATAATTAATTTGTAAACTGGTCAGGATAGCAAAATATACTACATTTTCCAGCAACTATTCCACTTCTATAAAATCTTTTAAATATTTAAAGTATATAGTCTTCTCCCCATTGCCTCTAAGCCCTGTGTCCTCCGAGTTCCTGCCCCTCTGTGAGCCGGTCCTGCCCCCCCTTTTCTCCTTACCTCTGCCTCCAAGTCAGTCCCTGTGGATCCCTTTTTACCTCCCTCTTCTCCTATTCTCCCCCACCTGTCCTCAGTCATGGCAGGGGCCCTGTTGGAGGCACTTGCTCCCTAGCTGGAGCTGGCCCAGGTGTCCCGGAGATCCTACAAGGGCAGCAATTTCATTAAGTGTTGGGGGGGGGGAATGGAGGGACTAAGAACATTCTACAGTCTGGGACACAGGGCTGGGGGACTTCTACACATTGAGGGGGACTGAGACTTCCCTGGACTCCGCTGTACTAGGAACATCCCATTTATGGGAGCGTGACAGGAGCCAGCATGGAGGGAGGGTGAGTCCTTGACATACTGGAACTTGGGGGGGGGGGGGACACCTGGTTAACTTTTGCATTGGGGCCCCAAGCTTCAAGCTACCTCTCTGATATAAACCCAATATATGCTTTAACATTAACAGCAATTTTTATATATATATTTAAAATCTTCAGATTTTATTAATATTATATCTGGTGATCCTGCTATGTAGATCGGTCCTTTTTTCTCTCCCTATTTTGCTCCAGGATTGTCACCCTGTCATAGGAGCTTATGGTGACAGGGTGGTGAACTTATGGAGTGCATGCATGTAGACAGGTAGTGACTCCAAATAGACTCTAGGTCTAGGAGATCAGTAGCAATGAAATGCAACAAAGGATGGGGAAAAGGTGGAGAACGCGTTGATTCACTCTGTATCAATGAACTCCATGCTTTTGCTGGAAACAAGTATTTGTTTATTCTAGCTTTGTGCTAGCATTTACACATCTATATGTTTTTATGATGTTTTATCCATGTTTGTATATTGATTTTTATTTTATAGTCAATATTGTGTATGTGCTCACCTCAGTGACAACCTCATATCCTAAAAAGTCCTATTTGTTCTATGGGAAGCAGTTTCTCCTCCCATTCATTCTTTCTCAAATAGTGAAAACAAGTCTTTTATAAGAAAACATGATAGCGGTTGGTAATGATACACAGTGCTTTAGCAAATTCATGTGCTTGCTGGGTTTATGCTTGATGAGTGATGACACATTACATTTTTTTGGACACCCCAGAGTTTTGCTTTAAACCTATTTATTTAAATTTGTTCATTTTCTGTATGATGAAACTATTGTCAAACTATTGTTTTTTTTTGCCTGAATGTACACTTTAGTCTACTTCCTTTTCACTTTTGGGTAACCTTAGATCTACTGAAAGAGAAATATACAGTGTTTTGGCATGGCTTTCTGTTAATGGTATTTATTTTTACTGCATCTGTATATATTTGTAATCAACAGCACAGTGGAAGGTTCAGCACTACATTATATGGTATATGATTGTGTGTGTCTATTGTTCAGAAAAAATGGAGGAAGCCACTAGGAAAACGTTGTCATTAAGAAGCTTTTGTAGCTTCTAAAGGTAAAACATGTGAATGTAAAATCACTTCTACGAAACAATGCATCTAAACACTAAAAGAAGAATAAAATAAATTGTTCACACAGCTTATCCCTTACTTTTTTTGACATCCTATATATAATATTTAGGTTCTTTGTTATGGAATGGCCTTTAGTGAACCTTGCTTCAGTTTGCTTGCTTTATATGTCCTGCAACCTGAGACAACTTGGCATGAATCTTTTGTAAAAATAAGTGTCTTTTATTCCTAAAAGCAGTATAAATGAAAGAAACGGCCTACAAGAAAAGTATACAGAATATACCTCTCCCTATGTATTAGAGGATTAATGTTAATGTATCCTGTACTGCAGTGGTTACTTAAAATCCAAGAGACTTCTTCTCATTCCTTCAACTCACAAAGTAGTCTTTGATCCATCGCAGGGTCAGGAGGTGTCTTCCCAGAAGACCTCCGTTGAGTAACCACCTATAATTATGCCAATAAGTCCACAGCAAGTGTTGATCTGAAGTTTTCTCCAAGGGCCTTCTCAACTATAGAGTGCAACTCCCTAAGCCAGATAAATCCTTTGGAGAAAAGCCTTCTCCAGCCAAAATCTACACATTTTACCAATGAGATTTAATTCAATTATTTAATTTTGAAAAGCACAATTCAGATGGGAGAATGAAGAAAAACAGATCTTTAATAATTAGACTTTGCAGACTTTGATGAAGACAACCTGTAGTTACAGTTTAGGAAAAAACTGTACTATGAGATATTTCCATTTTTCTAGGTAAATAAATGTGTTAATTCAATATAATATTAATCATTGGGTAAATTAAAATACATTTTTTTTATTTAAGAGCATAAAAAACAAGTAAATATTTGACTGCCTTTATGCCTAAAGTGTTTATATATCTGTAATATTTGTATTTAGAATATGTGTAGCGCTCCAGATAAGAGTTTACTTCCCTAGGGAACTGGCTGTTCAGCAGAAATGTTGCTCAGCTGAAGGGGATAGAGGAGCCCTTTTAGGCAGAGTGGCTGAGTGCCAGTGCTCTGGCAAACAGTGGTGAACGGGCTCAGCAGAAAAAGTAAGTGACTCATGCAAGCATGAGCTGTATCACAGCCCCAAAGCAACTCAGTACTAATCTTCTGCAACCATTTCCTGTCGAAATACACCCACCCAGTGATGGCTGCACAGGATATGTCGGGGTGGGTTTTCTGATGTGACAACAGTGGACTATGTCTACAAAATGTCTTTTGAAAAGGCCATTTTTGTCTCCATAAGAAGCCTGTGTATCAGCATGACGATGCAGGAGCACAAGTAGAGGTCAGGGACACATACGTAATTGTCACCTTATAACAGGAAGTACCTGATCAATTTCCTTCATTGCAGAATCATCAGGTAATATTTTAATGAGGCCGCAGATTTAAAAGAGAAGCCTGGGATTTTTTTTACTTTTTGTTTAGGAATTTGTTTAGGAGGCTGAGCCGGGTGTCAGTCCAGGGATCTGGTGGATCCAGAATCCGCGGTCGTGATGACGCAGAGCCTGGACTGACAGCAGTGACGTCAGCAGAGAGTGGACTTCAGTCCTCTCTCTGCTGAAAACGTGTCACAGGAGTGCAAAAGGATCTGCACTCCTGTGATACATAGGAGAAGTCCAGCCAAACGAGCTTTGGCTGGACTTCTCTTTTAAACAGTACCCTTTATTCATTTTCATATTAGATTTGGATTATTTCTAGCTTACTTCTATTAATCTGAATGATCTTAAAGTTTGTAAACTTACTTTGTGAAGATTCTGCCACATTTACTTCCATGAATTCTGTGACACATAACCACTATGTCCTGTGAGTAGTACTGCTGAGCAACACATGTTACAGAGCCTGCCTTGTGAACTACAGAGGTGCTTGGAGGGGTCAGTACAGGAATCACTGCTTGAAGGCAGCAAAGTACCATAATATATGTAGTCTTTAGAAATTGAAATTAAACAGCATTTTAATTTGCAAGCTGCAAAAGCATGCAAGGAAACCATGAAAGAGATGGTCAGCACACAGGCAGCACTCACAACATGAAAAGCAGATTTTTCAAGTAAGCTTATATTGGATTGTCAAAATTAAAGTGGTTGTAAACCCTTTATAACCACTTTTTGTTACAGGTAAGCCTATAATTAGGCTTACCTGTATCTACACTGGATAGCTCCTAAACCTGCACAGTTTAGGAGATATCCTCTGTGTTTGCATGTGCCGACGTCATCGGCACATGCGCACTGAAACAAATTGAAGCAATGACACGTACGCACCGTTGCTTCAGTGAGACGGTGCCGTTACACCGGTGGCTCCCGCGTGCATGTGTGGGAGTGACGTCATCACAGCTCCGGCCAATCACAGCGCCGGAGCTCGCGATACCCGGAAGTAACTCTGGGAGCAATGTCGGCCGCCGGAGCGGTGAACGAGGACAGCTGCGGGGGCTTCCATCTCAGGTAAGTAATTCATAATGAGGTAGTATTCTATGCATTTGTCTTGCCTTTGTCTTGCAGGTTCTTTTTTTTTTTTAGGGTTTACAACCACTTTAAATATTGTTTGTAACGCTTTTACAATGACGATGTTATAAAATAAATGTGTATGTTATGACCATAGCTCTCTTTTAAACATATTAAAATTGAGTTTTTATATAAAACTAACATGATTTTGCTTTTTAATGATTGGGTTTAAATAAACTTTAATGAGAAATTTTGATCTATGACATGAGCAACTGAGCTGGGGTTATGCCAGTTATAGGACTTTACATAGAACAGCATTTATACTGCCAAGAACATTGATGGACTTCCTTTGTGTTCTCTGAGCATTTTTCAAGACTTGCTCCCCATCGGTTCCTGGGAACTCAATCATTTTATCTCTTTGCAGCTATTTTACCTGTTTGGAAGGACTAATTCCAGTGATCCCATATAATGTTGGCCATACACTATATGAAAAATTGGCCGTACCCATTTTCGAAAAACGAACATTCGGCCGTGAGCGCAAACAATAGTGCCATCATGTAATGACCGATAAATCGTTCAGTGGACATAAATTAATGCACTTTTTGTTCGTTTTTTACATATACCTAGTGCAGACAGTTCTGACGAGAAACACATTAGCCTTTCAATTTATTGTTCGTTCAGCAGAAAATTTCCAAACTTGTCCTTTGTTTTTTCACCTCAAAAACGTCCCAACGATTATCGATTTTGTGCCCATTAACGGGCTGTAAACCTAACAAACTGTCTAAATGACCGAATTTCGTCCGATAGTGTATGGCCAGCATTAGACTCAAAACTTTCAGGTACATTGTATGTTGCTTCCTATAAGATTTGGTTGTAAAGTCATTGCGCATATACTTTTTTGAATCACAGTCACTCCTGGTTTGGCTTTTTATCTGCCAGCAAAACTTTCTTGGATCTCAGTGGTTGTTTCTAAAAACATTATATAAAGTTATATTTGAGGGCACAATTGTTTGTTAACTTAAACATTCATAAGATCCTAAAATATGCATGTAATCTATTCTTAGTGACCCATCCTTATGCCCATGAAGTGTTAAGTTGAAGTGCCACATAACTCCCCAGCAAAGTAATATACCGAGTACTTCTGAAAATAGGTGAATAGGTGACTCACTCCTCTTGTCTCATGTGACAGTGCTAAGTGGCTCATCATTTGCTCAGCACTGTCACATGGGGCAGGGTTAAATCCATAGCCTTTTGTTTTTTTTAAGCCTACACATGACTTTTTGTCCCTTGTCTGGGCACCACAGGAATAATCAAAGGTAAGTACAGTATATCTTGTTAAGTGGCCCTTTTTCTTTTCCCATGCTTGCAAAGAAACTATTACTTTAAAGTGAAATTAATGTTCACATTTTTACTTACTTTTTTTTTATCATTACATAGCAGGGGCACTCCAAGTAATAAAATGTATATTTTTCTAATCAAATATACACTTATTGTAATTTTACACTTCAACTAAACGCATTGTGCAGAGTATACTGACTCCTACAAAATGAGTAATCATCCTCCAGTTTACTAGGTCCTGTTCTGTTCTAAGGCTAATAAACAGAATATGAAAGTAATGTGAAACTCCTAAAAACTGGCAAGATTTACTATCATCTACTACAGTCAGTGCAAACCTCAGCCTTGGCACACACGACAACCCATTATCCATAAAGGTTTTTTCAAACTGCTGAGCACTTCTGGAGATAGCGCCATGCAGAATCAGCCATAGTCCATTAAATTTCGAGCTGTGAACTTTTCAATTCCCTCTCTCTCACTAACTGTGTCCCTTGACAAATAAGTACACCTTTCCCATTTAGTTCCATTTCAAAATTACAGGCATGAAAATGTCCCCAAATGCACCTATTTTAACAGCAAATGGATCATTATTTTACTTGTCCTCTAGGACACTTATGTTCTCTACCAACAGGTCCCAGTGAACTTAGATAGTCATCCTTTGGAGCCTTGGTCTAAAGACATTAATAATTAAATAATGGAACTGACACCATATAGTTTCAAACTCCACTTAAAGACCAATAAATTACATTAAAGTCCTGGCATTTGTATGAAAGCATTCTTTAGCACACATATTCTGCCTTGTGACAACTTGCTTGTGGCTTATTTGTGTACATTCCTACAATATATTTCACACAATGTGCACATTTTACTTTGCCTAAAAGGCTTTATATATGTGCGTGTGCTTTTTACCAGTAGCGTTGTTAAGCCCAGGAAATGCCCTGGGCTTGGTACCGGGGATCAGATTGACATACTCTTTTCTATACAAGACATCAGCAGGTGAAGGAAAATCCAGCCCAAAGTAGTTCTGACCCAATGCTGCCTGTGTTATTTTCTGGCCCAATGTCACTCTGCAAGGGAGTCAAGAGGAAGCAACATGGGACCTGTGCAGTGTTCCTGAGGTAACACGGCTTCAACTATTCCCTAGGGATGAGCCGAACACCCCCTGATTCAGTTTGTACCAGAAGATGCGCACAGACAAAAAATTTGTGCGAACATGCGAACACCTTTAAAGTCTATGGGACACGAACGTGAAAAATCAAAAGTGTTCATTATAAAGGCTTATATGCAAATTATTGCCATAGGCTTATGTGCAAGTTATTGCCATAAAAAGTGTGTAGGGACTGGGGTATTGCCCCAGGGGACAAGTATCAATGCCAAAAAAAAGTTTTTAAAACAGCCATTTTTTCAGGAGCAGTGATTTTAATAATGGTTAAAGTAAACCATAAAAAAGAAATATTCCTTTAAATATCGTGCCTGGGGGGTCCCCTTAGTCTGCCTGTAAAGTATAGATAAAAATCAATGAAAAAATTGGTGTGTGTGTGTCCCTCTCTAGTCCATACCAGGCCCTTTGGGTCTGGTATGGATATTAAGGAGAACTCCATGCCAAAATTAAAAAAAAAAAAACAGAGTGGGGTCCCCCCCAAAATCCATACCAGGACCTTCGTGTCTGATATGGATTTTAAGGGGAACTCCATGGTAAACTTAAAAAAAATGGGGATGGGGTCCCCCCAAAATCCATACCAGACCCTTATCCGAGCAAGCAGCCATGGCAGGCCAGGAATGGGGGGGGGCTCGCCTATATAATAGCTGTCACAGCCAAGGGATAGCAGTTGGCGGGACGCCTCCCATCGAGGCGGAGCTTTTTTTTTTCTATTTTCGGGTCCGTCAAACATCGTGATTGAAGATAGATGTACATCGCGGGACACTTTTTTTTAAATAAAGGAATTGTCAAAAACTGTCTCCTGTCATTTTTACTTTTTTGACATATTTTTTGGGTGAATGGGTAGGGGTAAAATGTACCCTATAACCATTCACATGGGGAGGGCGGATCTGGGAGAACTGCAGAATTACTGATCTCAGCGTATCAAAGGTCTTTCACAATCCTAGCAATGCTCCTGTTTAGTAACATTCAGCAGGACTTGTTCTGTAATGTTGAAGATACCTTTGCATGTAAACACAGGGCTGTACACGGATGATGTCACTTGTCATAAACTTTATTCATACAGCACAAATCCATAGAGAGTCCTCGCCTACAGACCAACCGTGCTGACTCATTTTGCCCCTATGAGCCAAATTTACGATACAAAGGCTTTGAAAAAGTTCTCAACACATGGTTAACCACTTACGGACCCGTTGCAGTTTTACATTGGTATTTTGAAGAGGAATATCGTTGTTATGGCAGCAGCTAGCTGCCATAACCCCCATATCCTCTTCTTCAGTGGGCGGTCCGCTTTCAGATAAAAGTGGTCTCTGTGGCAGATTCGCCGCAAGATCATTTTTATCAGCAGGAGAGGGGCCCCCTCCTGCCACACTCTGGTGCCCTCTGCCATTTACCGGAGCCATCACTAGCGGCAGAGGCGATCAGATCCTTCTCCTGGCTTGACATGGAGATGAGTGAGGGGAAGATGGCCCCCACCCGTCTCTATATCATTGCAGGGCGGAAGCGATGTCAAAACGTCACTTCCGCCCAAAGCTCTTAAAAGGCCATATTTTTTTTTTTTGCATTTAAGTGTAAATATGAGATCTGAGGTCTTTTTGACCCCAGATCTCATTTTTAAGAGGTCCTGTCATGCTTTTTTTCTATTACAAGGGATGTTTACATTCCTTGTAATAGGAATGGGGAAATGAAGGGGGAGGCCATCTTTGGCCGCCCTTTCCTCATGGGATTGTGGCATCGGCATTTAGGAATCAATTTGAGGTTCTCTCAGGTAATTTTAAATTTGATTGGCTATTTAGGGTCAGGTGATTCAAGGGGTTATAGAAAGTTAATAGATTAATTAGGGATTGGTCAGTTAAGGTCAGGTGTCATAGAAGATTCTGGAAGGTTAGCAACTTAATTAGGGATTGGTCAGTTAAAGTCAGGTGTTTTAGAAGGTTCTGGAAGGTCAAGAGGTCAGTTAGGATTGGTCAGTAAAGGTCATGTGACCTTTTAGAATATTCTAGAAGGCCTTTTCTGGCCTATTTAAGGGAGATGTTCAGTCAGGATTTTGCCAGTCACCAGAGAAAATACAGCTCTCCACCCTAACCCCCCCCCCTTCGCGGCCGATTTATGTGGTGGCTCCCTTTGGAGAACAGTCAAAGGGGAGATTTAAGAAAAAGATTTGATGATAAATGCTGAGTCAGCTCGAGTCTCAGTGGCTGGGTTGAGTATGGTTTATTGATAAATTAAATTTTGGTTGAGAATATGTTTTATGAAAATGAATTTGATGTTATAAATAAAAAATTAATTTGGTATAAAACCAATAAATCAGGCCGTGGGCAATTTTATCCAATAAATAATAGAATAAAATAATTTATTATACTTATATTTGTGTGTTGTTTATTTATTTATTTATCTATGCATGTTTGTGGATTTGCATGATGCCTACTATCCCATAAAAGTGACATCATTTTTTTTTTAAGAACAGTGTAAAAATAAAAAATAAAAGGTAAAATAAATAAGAAAAAAACATTTTTTAAACGCGACCCGTCCCGCCGAGCTCGTGTGCAGAAGCGAACGCATATGTGAATAGCACCTGCATATGAAAACGGTGTTCAAACCACACATGTGAGGTATTGCCGTTATCGGTAGAGCAAGAGCAATAATTCTAGCCCTAGACCTCCTCTGTAACTCAAAACATGCAACCTGTAGAATTTTTTAAACATCGCCTATGGAGATTTTTAAGGGTAAAAGTTTGTCACCATTCCACGAGCGGGCCCAATTTTGAAGCGTGACATGTTGGGTATCAATTTACTCGGCATAACATTATCTTTCACAATATAAAAAAAAATTGGGCTAACTTTACTGTTGTCTTGTTTTTTAATTCAAAAAAGTGTATTTTTTTCAAAAAAAAAAATGCGCTTGTAAGACCGCTGCGCAAATAGGGTGTGACAGAAAGTATTGCAACAATCGCCATTTTATTCTCTAGGGTGTTAGAAAAAAATATATAATGTTTGGGGGTTCTAAGTAATTTTCTAGCAAACATTTTTTTTTAACTTGTAAACAACAAATCTCAGAAAGAGGCTCGGTCCTTAAGTAGTTAATTTGTAAATTTAAGTATATAGGCTTAGAAAATTCTGTCTGTACATAAGCAGAAAACTGACTAAAAGACCATATTCAGTGAATAGTGGTGAATGATTCGTACTCTGAATGGTCTAGGGTTATTAGTGGTGTACACCAAGGTTCAGTGTTTTGACCCTTATGTCGCGTACACACGAGTGGACTTTCCGGCAGACTTGGTCCAGCGGACCGGACTCTGTCGGACAATTTGATCGTGTGTGGGCTCCAGTGGGCTTTTTTCTCCAAAAGTCCGACGGACCTAGAAATAAAACATGTTTCACATCTTTCCGATGGACTCGAGTCCGGTCGAAAAATCTGTTCGTCTGTATGCTAGTCCGACGGACTAAAACCGATGCTAGGGCAGCTATTGGGTACTGGCTATCAACTAAAAGTGTTGATCCAAGGAATATTGCTTTCTGGAGATCAGGGAGTATGTTTTCCCCCTTTAGACCAAATTGGACCATGCTTTATTATTTTGCCTTTCTCTGGATCAACTGTAGATATACGGTTCTGTTTCTGGAGATTGTCTATTATTGGTCGAATTTGATGGACTTGTGTCTTATTACAACCTAACCATGTTAGAAACTATGTTACACTATGCGTTGCATTAAGGACAAGTGTGAATACAATGCGTTGCTGTGTGTTAGGTTCACAGTTGTTAAAGCAACTCATTTATATTGAATGGCCTGGCAGTGCTCCATAATACACAGAAAAACAGATATGACCCATTTTTATAACACAGTGCAACCCAAAGCATGTCCGTTGTGATATGCTGAAGCACGGGTGTGTTATCTGCTACTGTAATAGTCTGTTGCGGTAACAAAATGAATGGCGCCACAACACAATTGTGAGTGTTTTACAGTGCATTGCAGTAATGCATGGTGAAACGTGTTTTAGCATGCATTACCACAACAAAGAAATGTGAATGGGCCCTAAACACTCGTGTTGATGCTCAGCCCAATTAGGACCAATGTAACTGTGGGGTTGAGTTACTAAAACTGGAGAGTGCAAAATCTGGTGCAGCTGTGCATGGTAGCCAATCAGCTTCTAACTTCAACTTGCTCAATTAAGCTTTGACAATAAAAACTGTAGGCTAATTGGCTACCATGGGTATTTTATACATAGTTACATTGGTCCAGCATGGACCAATGTACAGTTGTGCTCATAAGTTTACATACCCTGGCAGAATTTATGATTTCTTGGCCATGTTTCAGAGAATATGAATGATAACACAAACACTTTTCTTTCACTCATGGTTAGTGTTTTGCTGAAGCCATTTATTATCAATCAACTGTGTTTACGCTTTTTAAATCATAATGACAACAGACATTACCCAAATGACCCTAATCAAAAGTTTACATACCCTGGTGATTTTGGCCTGATAACATGTACACAAGTTGACACAAAGGGGTTGAATGGCTATTAAAGGTAACCATCCTCACCTGTGATCTGTTTGCTTGTAACTAGAATGTGTGTATAAAAGGTCAATCAGTTTCTGGACTCCTGACAGACCCTTGCATCCTTCATCCAGTGCTGCACTGATGTTTCTGGATTCTGAGTCATGGGGCAAAGTAAAAGAATTGTCAAGGGATCTGCGGGAAAAGGTAGTTGAACTGTATAAAACAGGAAAGGGATAAAAAAGATAGCCAAGGAATTGAGAATGCCAATCAGCAGTGTTCACACTCTAATCAAGAAGTGGAAAATGAGGGGTTCTGTTGATACCATGCCACGATCAGGTAGACCAACTAAAATTTTAGCCACAACTGCCAGGAAAATTGTTTGGGATGCAAAGAAAAACCCACAAATAACTTCATGTGAAATATAGGACTCTCTGAAAACATGTGGTGTGGCTGTTTCAAGATGCACAATAAGGAGGCACTTGAAGAAAGATGGGCTGCATGTTGAGTCACCAGAAGAAAGACATTACTACGCAAATGCCACAAAGTATCCCACTTATAATACACCAAACAGCACAGAAACAAGCCTCAAACCTTCTGACACAAAGTCATTTGAAGTGATGAGACCAAAACTGAGCTTTTTGGCCACAGCCATAAGCACTTCATTTGCAAAGGAGTCAACAAGGCCTATGATGAAAGGTACTCCATTCCTACTGTGAAACGCGGAGGTGGATCGCTGATGTTTTGGGTATGTGTGAGCTACAAAGGCACAGGAAATTTGGTCAAAATTGATGGGAAGATGAATGCAGTATGTATAAAAAAATACTAGAGGAACATTTGCATTCATCAGCCAGGAAGCTGCACATGGGACATACTTGGACATTCCAACATGACAATGATCCAAAACACAAGGCCAAGTCGACCTGTCTTTGGCTACAGCAGAATAAACTGAGGGTTCTGGAGTGGCCATCTCAGTCTCTTGACCTCAGTATCATTGAGCTACTCAGGGGAGATCCCAAACGTGCAGTTCATGCAAGACAGCCCAAGAATTTACAGGAACTGGAGGCTTTTTGCCAAGAGGAATGGGTAGCTTTACCATCTGAGAAGGTAAAGAGCCTCATCCACAAATACCACAAAAGACTTCAAGCTTTCATTGATGTTAATAGGGGCAATACATGGTATTAAGAACTGGGGCATGTAAACTTTTAATCACTGTCATTTGGGTAGTTTCTGTTGTCATTATGATTAAAAGAGCGTGAATACAGTTGATTGATAATAAATGGCTTCAGCCAAACACTAACCATGAGTGAAAGAAAAGTTTTTGTGTTATCATTCATATCCTCTGAAAAATGGCCAAGAAATTATAAACTCTGCCAGGGTATGTAAACTTATGAGCACAATGGTAACTATGTATATACTATACCTGGCGGATGCCCCTGGAAATCACTGAAGGAGACACCACTACTTCAGAGATCTTCACTTGCTTCCAGGTTCCATGCCGAGCAGCTTATTGAATGTAGAATGCAAAGACTTCTCTGATTGGATGAGGTGGGGAGTGGGAGATCACTGCCTTGCCTCTCCACTGTTATAATTAGAGAACGTTTCGCATATATTCAGGTATTGTAAAACATTCTCTGAATGGCACCCGTGCTGAGCAACCAACCTCCTGTGTTCAGTAAGCAGAGGTGCAGCCATTTGGTGTGGGACCTTCAAGCAAGTTGAGATCACTGGAATAGCTGTGTCTATTTCAGTGATTTCCAGCTTCCTGGGGCATCCACCAAGTATGGTTTATACATAGTTACATATTCCATACTGGACCAATGTAATATGTATAAAATACCCATGCTTGGAATGATTCTTTAAATTTGTAAAAATTCAAAAAAAGTCTTTAAATACTTACCTGTTTCCCTTCCCAATCCTCTCCTATATCCGACACAAGTGGTGTTCCACCTGCTGGACGGTAGAGGTGTGGTGGCCAGAACCACAGCACACAGTAGGGGAATAGACATTTGGCACAAATAACAAGTAACAACACTTTAAAATACTATCCAAACTAAAAAGAAAATTGGGCTTTAGATACACTTTATTACACAATACTCAGATGTAAATTCTGTAACAGGCGCGTTAAATTCTTTTATGTTTTAGTTTTTTAAATATACCAAATGTGGCGTATTTAATAACCCCTACTGTGTACAATTCATTTTTCAAATATCGATCATTACAATTTCCAGGATGAAAGATTTGAGGTCTAGAATATTAAAATGATATTACATATCTTACTTTCCGACATTATAAAGTATTACAAGGAATATAAAACATCTCATGAAACGAAATCCTGATAACGACGACCCATTCTTGAAATACCCTAGACTAAAATATCATAATCCACTTGATTAAAAGAATACCCACCCACAATGTCTTCAGAACATCAGAAAACTCTATCCCCAAAGCAGCTTCTTGTGTGTTCATTAGCGAGCCAAGAAAGGAAATGGGATGAAAGAATCAATACAATACACATTAACTTTGAGCTCTTATGATCCGTCAAACACGAGTATAAATTGTTCTATTGTAGCACATGTTCCATAGGCTTCAATTATTGCAGACACAACTGATACAACGAAACAAATTAACTTCGCTTGACCACCTGTCATTAGTGTGACGTCTTTGCTCAGCGCGAGCACTTAGAGGCTGGCTGCTTGTTTCTTTATGAGGGAACGATGTCGTTTTCAAATAATAAAAATAGGGTGATCCATATCGTAATGTTTTTTAAATGCACTTTGGAGTACGGCCAAGTGGGTTTCTTTATTCCATGTTAACATAAGTAATGCAATCTAGTGTTGAATACTAACTGGGAGTTCGTGCAGGAGATTTACTAGATGCATATTCTGCACTGAATCATTATTTATTGCAAAAATATTGGGGGCATTTATTAAAGCTGATCTCTAGGCAGATGTAAAAGACACAGTTGAAAGCAGTTGTATACGCTTTTTTTTGTTTTTGTACCTACAGGTAAGACTATAATAAGGCTTACCTGTAGGTAAAATAAATATCACCTAAACCTGTACGGTTTAGGAGATATTCACTTTGCATGCAGCCGCTGACGTCAGCGACGCATGTGATGTGAAAGCCCGGCTGAGGGTCCGGCAGATGCTGCCGGACTTTGCCGAAAAGAATACTACCGCGCGCTCGCGGGAGTGATGGTATCGCGTCTCCGGCCACTCACAGCGCGGTGCGTACTAGCTCATTATGCCTTTGCCTTACAGGGGTTTTTTTTTCTCCATGTGCGGGTATATAGCCGCTTTAATACAATCCTTTAACCTCCCTGGCGATATAATTATGTCTAATTTTTGAATGCCAAAGTGGTACATTGTTTTGCATGGAAATATGGTGTTTTATATTGTAGGCCTGTAATTCCTAAGAATAACTCACTTAAATCTGTCCGAACAAGAGTCTAGTAGACATCCCGGGTATGATAAAGTTTGAAACACGAAATCATAAATTATAATATAATAAATAACTATAAATAATTATAAAAAATAATAATATAATAATAATACATTTTATTCAATAATGTAATCAAATCAAAAACACTGAAATTTGTTCAGTCGCAGAATTGTTGCTGTCATCACTTTCAGTGTCTGATGATGAATTTCCGCACAAATCATTATCGCTCAATCTGCAAATGCTTCTAATTCACTTGCTGGTCTAAAAACCACTTCTGACGTAAAGGGACGCTTTTTGGATGCCGTGTACATTCTCAAGTTTCCAACAGAAAGAACAATATATATAAAATATAAAACTGCAGGCAGGGCACTGGACAAAGCTCTAGAGACAAAAGGGATGTGAAACTATTTGATACAGTAATGTAATCTACAGATTACAGTGTATTATGTGTGTGTATGTGTTTTGTACTGTTTTGAATTTGCCGCCGGGCTCTGCCCCCATGCGTTGCAACGCTCACAGGGAACTGAGCCCGGAACAGTAATACTTCTGGCAGAGGACACAGCAGGAGAACATCGCAGGATCCTGGGGACAAGGTAAGTAACCTGTACCAGGATACCTCGATGCAATCCCGAGTGTGGCTTGGGGTTACCGCTTTTGGTAATGAAAATGAACCCCGAGCCACATTTGGGAATACCACTAGGGAGGTTAATCGTTAATGCTTCATTAAATGCATTTTTTCAATGAAAGCAGTATAAGTACCAAATTTGACTTGGTATCAGTTCCTGTACAGCAGTGCTGGAGTGGGAGAGGAATAAACAGCACAAGGAGCCAATCAGCTCATGCACTGACAACAATCAAGCTGATAGGAGATGAGAGCAGAGTGACATAGAAATGAGCGCATCACTGTGCTGCTTCTCCTTTCAGAGTTCATTCACAAGCTGGAGGCGGGGGCAGGAAGCATGTTGAATGGTGCTGGTAATCAGACAGAGGACATCTAGTGGTTAAAAAAGTACTGCAGAGGAAAGTCAGGATTGAAGCTGAATATTGCAGCACAAGATTTTGTTTAATCTTTTAATAGGCTTTTCATTTTTATCCTGTCACTTTTAGCAGGAGCTCTGTTTTATCACAATTGCATATCAAATGAGTAGTTTGCATGTGTTTTGCATAGAATTAATCTGTAGATTTGTTTTGTGACCAAACTGACAGTTGTATTTTTGTGTGATCGCCAGCCAAATAGTGAGTGTCTACAGCTCTTTTCTCTGTTGGACATTGCAGCATTGTCAGTCTGGGGGGAGGGGAGTGTTAGATGTACTAGCAGATATAAAGTGGAACTTAAGGCTTAATACTCACCTATCCAAGGGTTCTGCTCCAATATTTTCTTCTGAGCGTCAGTCTTTGGGACTCTTCATTGTCTGGCAGAGGATGATGTCCTCTCTAAATAATCACTGACATAAAAAAACCTAAATAGACATTCGGGTCCCAAGTCTCTCTTCTTCCGTGCACAAGAGCTGTGGACCTTTATTGGGTTCCTATTGGCTCTCCAATGCTGGGGTCTTCTTAGGATCTACAAGAGAGTCTGCAGATGATAGCATCACCATGTGGGGACAGACAAGGACCAGCTGGTGTGAAGACATCTGCATTGCTGGATTACTGGCCACCACACTCAGAATCGGTGTTGGCAAAGGACCTGGTGTACTTAGTAGAGTAAAAAAACTCCACAAGGTATTAAAAAAGTGCAAGATGGATTGTGGGGAGGGGTTTTTGCCTGAAGATGGGCTTTAGTTTTTGCCAAATATATAATTTTCAGACTTTCCATTCAATAGTTTTGAAATCCCAGGGTGGATCTTGGGCAAATTTAGGTTGACAAATACTTCTTTTGTATTATAAATTGGTCCCTAAGACAGCAGGTCATGATGAGTTGCTGGTATCAGGAACTGGAAGTGAGGAGAAACTTTCCCAGGTTCCCCAAGCTCCAAGTCTTCCTTTCTCCATCCACAACAAAAAAAAATGTTGGTTGGAGTTGACTGTAAAATAACTAGTGAGAAAAGTAAAAAAAAAATCTGTAAACTGCAACAATGCTACTATAAAAGAGAATTTTTATAAAGACCAACAAAATAGCTGCCTTTCACTTTACCACTTAACTGCTTGCTGACTAGCGCACGACCATGTACGTCGGAACAATGGCATGGCTGGGCAAATGGGCGTACCTGTACGTCCCCTTTAAGACACGGGTTAGTGGACGCGGCGAGCGTGGCTGCGGGTCCTGTGGTCTCGATGTCCGCCAAGGGACCCGCGATCGTGACACGATGTGGCAGAATGGGGAGATGTCTATGTAAACAAGGCATTTCCCTGTTCTGCCTAGCAGCATGACAAGGATCTACTGCTCCCTGTCTTCGGGAGCAGTGATCTCTGTCATGTTGTAGTGAGCCGACCCCCTCCACAGTTAGAATCACTACCTAGGACACACTTAACCCCTTGATCGCCCCTAGTGTTTAACCCCTTCCCTGCCAGTGTCATTTACACAGTAATCAGTGCATTTTTATAGCACATTTTTTAACCCCTTGATCGCTGTATAAATGTCACTGGTCCCAAATGTCACTGGTCCCGATGTGTCCGCCGCAATGTCGCAGTCACGATAAAAATCGCAGATCGCCGCCATTACTAATAAAAAAAAATTATTATAAAAATGCCAAAAATCTATACCATATTTTGTAGACGCTATAACTTTTGCGCAAACCAATCTATACACGCTTATTGCGATTTTTTTTTACCAAAAATATGTAGAAGAATACATATCAGCCTAAACTGAGAAAGAAATTTGTTTTTTATATTTTTTTTGGGGATATTTATTATAGCAAAAAGTAAAAAATATTGCATTTTTTTCAAAATTGTCGCTCTTTTTTTGTTTATAGCGCAAAAAATAAAAACTGCAGAGGTGATCAAATACCACCAAAAGAAAGCTCTATTTGTGGGGAAAAAAAGGACATCAATTTTGTTTGGGTGGAACATCGCACGACCGCGCAAGTGTCAGTTAAAGTGATGCAGTGCCATATCGCAAAAAGTGCTCTGGTCAGGAAGGGAATAAAATCTTCTGGGGCTGAAGTGATTAAAGTGGTAGTAAACTCTGTGACACCACTTATACCTATAGGTAAGCCTATAATAAGGCTTACCTGTGGGTACTGTGAATATTTCCTAAACTTGCACTGTTTAGGAGATATTATGAGTGCATGCAGCTGGTGACATTACCAGCACATGCGCTCTGAAGGACCAGCATACAGTGCCGGACCTTCAGAGCCCATGCCATAAACAGCGCATGCATGGAAGTGACATCATCGTGCCCCCAGCCACTAATGCAGCCGGAGGCCATGGACCCGAAAGGAAGACCGGGGGGAGATGGAATCCCTCTTAGCGGTGACAGTTCAACGCTCGAGGGCTTCATTTTAAGGTAAGTTTCTATGAATGTGATGCAAACTACTACAATATGACATTGCCTAGCAGGAATTTATTTTTTTCACCAACTGCGGTTTACTACCGCTTTCATTTTAATCTAGGTTAAAGAAGTTTTAATGCAATGATGAAGTGAAGAATAGGTGAGTATGTACTGCTAGGGAGGAGGATAGGTGAGTATGTACTGCTAGGGAAGGGGAAGTTGCTTTGCGCTATAGAGCAAACACAAATAAAATACATATATAAAAGTTTTTCTTTTACTAGCCAATAGGATCTGTATTTCCATCAATCCAGTCCTAAAATTTACGTAGCTCTTTCTGAAGGGCAGGGGATGAGACCTGATCTTTCTCTGCTGCAATTTCATTTTCACCTACAGGTCTCCTCTTATCTGGACAGTGAAAGGAGCATGCTGATGAGCTCATCTAATTTACACTTCTGTTGCCTTCTGTAAAGCAATCCATGTTAATCACTGTTCAGAGGGCATTTTACAGGTGGCGAGGAGGTGTTATTTTGACTCATCGCTTCCGAAGACTTACTTACTCCAATCGTTCCTCCTATCAGCATGCTCCTTGCACTACAACACACCTGACTGTCTCATTTTGCTGCATGTCTCTCTATCTGAGGTATGCTGTACAGGGACACCAAGAGATTAATGCCAAGTCAGGTACAGGTACAGCTTCAGAATTTGCTTTTTTTAATTCTCAATTTTTTTCTTGATTTTACTAATATTGAATTTGATATATTTTTAGCTGCTTTTTCAAATTAGTTTTTTTCAGTGCTCCAATAAAAAAATAAAAAAGTACAGTAGCATGTATTAATGGTTACAGGGCTGACTTAATTTGTATCTCATATATTTGCCAGAGGTTCAGCTTTTACTTATTTTATGTTAAAAAAATGTATATTTTGTTTTAACCTTCTGTTACATGTCACTATCCCTGCTCACTGCCATCAGTCATATGATGACGCTGTACTGCACTGGTGACAATGTGTAAAAAAAACCCAAAAATTATGAAAAAAAACTAATTTTATTTAATTTCTTAATTTTCCAGAAAAAGTGACAAAAAATTGCAAATTCAAAAAACTTGCCATGCCTCTTACTCATTGTCTTGGACTGTCTACTTTTCAAAAAGGGGTCATTTAGTGGGGTATTTGTACTGTCCAGGCATTTCAATAGCTTCAAGAAATGAGATAGAGCGTCAGTACATCAGGACTGATCAATTTTCACATTTATATACCACAGTTTGTAGACACTGTGACTTTCACACAAACCAATTAATATACACTTATTTGGATCTTTTTTTTTTTTTTTTTTTACCTAAGACATGTAGCAGAATACATTTTGGCCTACATTTATGAAGAAATTTGATTTCATTAGATATGTTTTATTACAGAAAGTAGAATATATTTTTTTTTGTTCAAAGTTGTCAGTCTTATTTTGCTTATATAGCAAAAAATAAAAACCCTAGTGGTTATCAAATACCACCAAAAGAAATCTCTATTTCTTTGAAAAAATTATATGAATTTCACTGACGTACAGTGTTCCATGACCGAGTAATTGCCAGTTAAAATAGCACAGTGCTGAATAGCAAAAAATGGCCTGGCCATAAAGGAAAAAAACCTTCTGGAGGTCCAATGGTTAAAGCGTTTGTTAACCCCAAAAAAAAAAAAAAATTGATCCTGCTCCTTTAAAGCATATAGTTATATGACACAGTGCTTGTCCTGTGTCATTTGGCACCTGTAACACCTAAAAAACCTGGCGGATCCTGCCAGTTTCTCCCCACCCCTCTGTAAACTGACCACAATGTATCATGGCTGCTGAGACCAGACATTGTGGTCAGTTTACGTGCCTCTGTCATCAGCAGCCTTCTATCTGCTCTCCTGTCTGCTCCTGTGTCCTCCTCCCCCCTCCCCTCTCTGTCTGTGTGTAAGCTGCCCCTTCCCCTCCTGCTGCTCTCATAACACTAACCTGTATACACCATCAGCACTGCCTCCTATTGCAGTGTCCCCCTCTGTGCATGATTTATAAACATAAATGCTATAAATACCTAATTTAAGAGCTGAGATTGCGATCACATGACCAGCCAGCTCTCTCCTCCTCTCCTCCTCCTCTCCAAACTGACATCAGCAAAGGAATCTCAGCCCCACCCGCTGCATCTCTCAGAGGAGGAAGGGAGAAAGCTGGCCAGTCATGTGATTGCAATCTCGGCAGTGAAATTAGGTATTTGTAGCATTTACCGTATTTTTATAAATCACACACAGAGCGGGATACTACAATAGGAGGCAGTGCTGATGGTGTATACAGGTTAGAATGACTTAAAAACCACTTTAAGTCTTACTAAAAGAGTTGTTCCCCTCTAAACTGTATGTTTTTTCTTTTCTTTTTTTTCTGCATTGGTACATGTCCTCCCTGGTAGTGCCCAGCTCCTTATGCTTTTGTTGGATAATACCCTGCCGTAGTGTTACCAATCTACCAGATTGAAATTTACTGACCTGGTACACAAAATTTACTGGCACTGCCAAGTTTGTACTGGCATTTCCAAAAGTTACACAATTTCAGTTTTAAGTGCAAATTATAATATTTAAATATTAACATTATTTAAATATAAATATTGAGTATTTAGGCTACAAACGCGTATAATATGCAACTAACAATGTGATTTAAGGTAGATATTAAGGCAAAAAACATATTTATTTTTAATATAGTAAGTCAGTAGGTCAGGGACAGGACTCAGGAGGGCAAGAAATTAGACTGGGTGGCACACACACATGAAGCTGACTCTCACAGTGAAACTGACAGCAATGTGCAGAATCACAGATGATGATGACACCTCACTGACACGACACCCCTCCTCTGGAGTCACAGTGACAGTCTCTCTCCACCTCAGATGGTCCCTTCAGTCTACTTGCTCCTGTCCTGCAGACCTGCACACAAAGCTCTGGCTGCTCTGCTCGGCTCCCTTGCACTATGACATCACACGACACTCTCAGGCACCACCACTGTCAGTTCCACCCCCCCCCCCCATGAACACACTGCAGCAGGCACTCGGGTGGCCTTGGTCGGCTCTGAACCGGAACGGCTCATGCACAGTTCTGAGCTGAGCATCACAGCCATATTTTTTACTGTCACTAGTATTTACTGGCATGTGAAAAGTGCTAAATTTTTGCTGGCTGCCAGTAAAAATACTAATGGCTGGCAACACTGCCCTGCTGATTATCTTAGAAATGTGGAAGAATAGATATTCAAGATTCACTTTCCATTACCTTCAATGGGGTTTGTGTTAAATTTAGCAATTTGCGTTTTTTTCAAAGCATTTTGCCAGACCTGCCCTCAAATCAAACCCAAGCAGACTAGCTCATCACTACTAGCCAATACATGCATATGGCTAATAGTGGTGAACAAAAGAAATCTAATGCTGCGTATACACGACCGGTTTTGCCTTCGGAATAAACTCTGAAGGTTTCTCCGACGGAACTCCGACGGATTTCCATTCAAGCGGTCTTGCCTACACACAGTCAAACCAAAGTCCGACCAAAGGCCGACCGCCAAGAACGCGGTGACGACGGGACGGGACTAGAAAAAGGAAGTTCAATAGCCAGTAGCCAATAGCTTCCGTCTCGTACTTGCTTTAGAGCATGCGTCGTTTTGGGTCCGTCGGAACAGCATACAGATGAACGATTTTCCCTATAGGAATTGGTTCAGTTGGAAATATTTAGAACATGTTCCATTTCTAGGTCCGTCAGAATTTTTGAAAAAAAAGCCCGATGAGGCATACACACGATCGGAATAGACTTTATAGGTTTTTCCATCCATACTAAACGGTGTGTATGGAGGAATCTCCCCTGCTGGGTATTGTATTCAGATAGCTGCAGCAACCATGGCTGTCTGAATACCAGAACAATGACAGCATCTGATAGGATACAATCACTATTGTAGAAATCTAATGCCGCGTATACACGACCGGTTTTGCCTTCGGAATAAACTCTGAAGGTTTCTCCGACGGAACTCCGACGGATTTCCATTCAAGCGGTCTTGCCTACGCACAGTCAAACCAAAGTCCGACCAAAGGCGGACCGCCAAGAACGCGGTGACGACGGGACGGGACTAGAAAAAGGAAGTTCAATAGCCAGTAGCCAATAGCTTCCGTCTCGTACTTGCTTCAGAGTATACGTCGTTTTTGTATTCAGATAGCTGCAGCAACCATGGCTGTCTGAATACCAGAACAATGACAGCATCTGATAGGATACAATCACTATTTGCTAACAGCATCTCCCGTAGCTTGAATACTTTCTGATTTAGCAGCATTCTGACAAAATGGGGCTGTGTATGGCTAGCTTAGTGTGTATTGTTTTAGGGCAGTAGAGAAACAGCATGTCGCCAACCTGGTTGTGTTGTCAGGCAGGTAAATCTGTAAGCAGCCAGGACAAAATAACATGTTGCTTGGTATTAGGCATTTCAATTGTGTATTTAGCTGCCTGGCTCAAGTTTAGCTTTACAATACTGGGACTACTGAAGAGAACGTTAGAAATGTATTGTTGTTTGCTTCTCATCATCCAGAGTGATTTGCTTTACTTATGACTTCACTAAGGAGTGAGCTGCAAAAAGCTTTTATGTAGGAAACTCTCTGTTAGCTAGGGAAGCTGCAACTGGAGGTATGGAGAAATATCCCAGTAATAGCCTTTTAAAACGCGAACAACCCCTATATTGACTAGATATATAATTATATCCTAGCCTGAAGCTGGCCCAGAGCTAACGTCTTGGTTTAGGAAATAAGAGGAAATACCTATAAGAAGAAATTTGACTTGTACATTGGCTTTTTATGCAGAATGATTACATTTATACAAGGTGACATTTCCCAGGTTTCTATAAACTATTTCATGTTTCTATAGCTAGTAAAGGATTAGGAAAAATATAACTTTATCTAGATATTTTCTTCTCCTGCTGTTTTGGTACGGCATCCAGTTGGCACTGACCCTTTAGGCAATTTTGTAATGAATATGTAGCAAAGTCAATTTCCCATTATTAAATAGAGTTTTTGGATTGTGGTGCTCAGAAGCAAAATAGTTCCCCTTTAACCACTTAGCGACCGCCCAACATACATTTACTGTGGCAGGGAGGCTGCTCTGTGCCAGATGACGTACCTAGTACGTGATCTGACACTTCTGGGTGATTGGACACAGCGGGAGCCAATCAGCAGGTCCGGCGGACTTGATTTCCGCCGGGACCCGCTGATTGTTCGGGACACAGGCAGAACAGTAGTCTGCCTATGTAAACAAGGCAGATTGTCATTCTATCAGTGGGGAAGGCTTTGTTTCTGTGTTTCTGCAAAGCAGGAACACGGATCTTTGCCTTCACCTAGTCAAAGCATCTCCACCATAGTGAGGCAACAAAACCTAGGCATCCATTTAACCCTTTGATTGCCCCTGATGTTAACCCCTTCCCTACCAGTGTCATTAGTACAGTGACAGTGCATATTTTTTAGCACTGATCACTGTATTAATGTCACTGGTTCCTAAAAAATGTCAGTTAGGTGTCCAATTTGTCCACCGCAATATCGCAGTCCTGCTATAAGTTGTCGATCTCTGCCATTAATAGTAAAAATAAATACATTTATGAAAATATCCCACAGCTTGTAGATGCTATAACTTTTGCGCAAACCAATCAATATACGCTTATTGGTATTTTTTTTAAACACAGATATGTAGCAGAATACATATTGGCCTAAATTAATGAAGAAATTCAATTTTTTACATTTTTTTTTTAATGGGTATGTTTTAGAGCAGAAAGTAAAAACAATAGTTTTTTTTCAAAATTGTCAGTCTTTTTTTGTTTATAGCGCAAAAAATAAAAAGCGAAGGGGTGATCAGATACCACCATCTGTGGGAAAAAAGGGAAACATTTTTTTTGGGTACAGCGTCACAAGACCGCGCAATTGTCAGTTACAGTAACTCAGTGCCATATCACAGAAGAAGAAGAATTTAATGCTGTATAAGTGTTGACACCATCTGAAACAAAGCTTCTACAGGGTTACAGACAATGCTGTATCCTGGCCTAGGCCAACAAGGCCCAGGCCTAGGGCAGCACTTTGCAGGGGGGGCAGCACGGAAAGAGTCCCCGCCAGCTTGCGCTACACTGTTAGTGTAGCGCCAGTCTTATGGGGCGGAATGGGCTGAGAGGCAAATTAGACTAGCGCCCCTATAAAGCCGCACTGCTTCCGGTATGTGGGCAGCCGGCATTCCACAACTGTGGGGGGGCGCCCCTTCTAATTTTGACTGTCCTATCGTCCTGGACCACAAACCTTCCTCACTGTGCTGTGTTTTCTGCTGCACCATTGGCATGGTTATATCTTCTTAGTCCTCTCCATAAAATGATCAGAAATTTGTGCTTAAAGTAGAACTATAGGCAATTTTGGATAGAATAAGGGGGGGTTATAGCCCCTGTCAGTTTTTTTTTTGCCATCCCTGTCCCAATGCAGAGATTTCCCTTCACTTCCTGCCCCATAACCAAACAGGAAGTGAGAAGAAAATCAATGCAAATTAGGGGAATCCATTGCCCCCCCAGTCCCTCAGAACTAGTGTCCCCACTAGAAAATTTCAGGGCGGGTCTTAGACAGCAAGGGGTGTGGCCTTGATAGGAAGGGGTGGGTCATATTTAAATTAGAGGGTGCACCAGTTTAGTCAGGCCTAGGGCAGCACAAAACCTAAATACACTACTGGTTACAGTAGATCAACAGGGGAAGCTAGGGGAGGTGAGTTTAATGACTGGGCACAGTTTTCAAAATAGCTTGTCACTTGACCTTCATACTTGCTCTGGTCTCTTTAAAGTGAATCTCTACTTTTTATATATCGGTTCTCTTAAATGTAGGGGGCATAATTTACTATTACTTAAATTATACTTGCTTCCCTGCTAATTCAAATCTCTATGCCTGCCTTTAAATTAATCAGGAAAGCTAGAACTTACCTAACTTGCTCCACATGACAGCACTCAAGCTAGATGATTGACTGCTCGGTAGGGAAGCAAGAGGAATGTTGCATATTTCACCATACCCTGGACATACTGGGAATTTTGAGGTGTTTGTGGCCGAACTGGACATTGGGGGAGCAAGTAGGAGGTAAGTACATGTCTCTTATTTTCCAAACATCACCATGAACCTGTTGCTTTGCTGAGAAAGGCAAAGTACAGTTTCACTTTAAGTCTGAAGATCAGGAAGACCTTTGGGGTTAGGTGACCTGCTCTTCAGTTGCCTCTGCTGTTTTGGAAAGAAATCTTACAGAAAACATGAATGTTTCATAAAAAAGCAGAGTAAAAACGGGAAAGCTAAAGCTATAGAAAGAAGGAAAGGAAGCCTCAAAGCTGTTGAGTTAGATTTGAAGTTTTGAGTGTTCATACACATGGATAGGCAAGAAATACTCAAGAGACAGCACATCACCTCCACCTGTATGCCTTTTTCTTCTGTTACTTCCTCCTCATCTGTACTGAACAGAGGCAAAGAATCAACTTGTGGTTCAGAGTTCACCTAATCTAATGATGTGTGTGAGAATCAGTGTGAGTGGCATTGAAAGGTCTTCATAAGCTTGTATCAAGTGTTCTCCAGAGATTGTATCAAGAGGTGATAAAATGGCAAGGCATCAAGCAATGAAGATGAACTTCAGGAATGTCAATTCATTCCCATTTTAAATGATTAATAGTAATGATGAATGCTTTGTTTCATCTTTTGTAATTTGCATTCGTAAGATCTTCCTAATCTGCTTTATGATGGGAAATTCTAGTTATGTTCAAAAGTTAACCAACCCCATTATCAAGCCAATTTAGAAAATTTTAGGGTAAGTCTATCCTAAGCTGTCACTGCAGATATCCGTAGATGCAGGTAGGTTGATTCAATAATTGCTTTCTTATTTGTGTCAGGAGCTGCACATGTAACACCTACTGACTCACTGAGTAGAAAAACCACAAATAGATAGCTAAAGCCCAAAGTCTGATTAAGGTATTCTAATTGAGCTCCAGTTTGTGTAAAATCAAAATTTGCAGCTCCATTGGCAATCTCTCTCAAACATTACTTTTTTGACAAAAGATGCTCTTAGTCTTTTTCAGGTTGAATGATACCCAGGGTTATTCAACCTGAAAGACAGAAGACATACTCTGATCATCATGGGATCATGGATCTGCATCCTGAAAAGTCATCGTAATAGCACCCTGCATCAACATACCATAATGTAGGGAATTATATCCGCATCATGAAAGACTGCCCAGTTCCATAGAAGAGGAGAAGAGGAGCCTGCATGTTATGTGACCAGCCCAAAGGTTTCAGAAATGGTAAGTATATTAAAAAAGAAAACATGACTGCTCCAAGGAAGGGTGCCCTAAAGTATTACTTCAGCCCTATGTAAAGTGTGGAAGGGCTAAAACATCTGTAAGGCATTTATTTCCCCTTCTTCTGTACTGGTAACAACTGCAAAACGTTGAATTTCCCCTCTCTTCGGGTCCTTGTGTCAATGGTTATAGGATAAACCGTGAAAGGAAACTATTACATGCAGATAGCAAGAAAACTTAAAAGTGGTTCTAACCCTTCCCTGCTCAAAAAAACTTAGAAACATTTTTTTTGCTGAAGTTCTGCTTAGGGGGCATATGTAGTAGACAGAAGTGGAAATTAATATCAGAGTATTTAGGGGACCCCGTTACTATAGAAAATATTCCCAGTAAAGTCATATCTGTAAAAGAACCATGTAAATACTGAACTTTACTGCTGCTTGCACCACTGTACGCCACACCAAACTTAGAAACTGTCCTTTGAAGTCAGTTGGCTGGCACTTCCCAAAGCTAGCTCCTCCACCATTCTCACTGTCTTGCTGATCTTTCTGAAAGTCTGGAACCCATCTACAGAAGCATTCATATGCTGTTTTTACAGGAATATAACTACTCTTCAGATGTACCTTAATTTCACAAATAACACATCAATATTACTAGCTGTAAGGATATATCTGTATGGGAATTTTTTACACATATCATTTGCATTATACTGTATGTATAATATTTATATTATGCACTATTATATTAATTTATATTTAAAGGGCCAACCCCATTCTCCTTTCATAAAAACAAAAACAAAAAACAAAAACATTTTAGGAGATAATCTTAATTAAAGATCTTTGACATTAAAGGGTCTATTTATAAATGGTTTCACCCAAGAGTCACGTAACTTTCAACCAGTATTCACACATTTTTCCAAATGATTTCCAATTAGAAAAATGTGTGAATTTTTGGTGAAAGTTGTATGACTCTTGGGTGGAAACCTTTATAGAGAGACCCCTACATTGCATTATGCAGGAATATCTTTTTATGCACAATTACATTTCTGTTCGAACTTTAATGCTTTCCACTGCACTATCATTTAGCGTATTTGCAATTTTGTATGCATATGAGAACAGAGACATATTTGTGAGTTTTATTTGAATCTTTGTTATTAAAAAAGAACTTATGTTTTAGGTTTACATTAAGATATTTGAATTCAGTAAAAGCTGTGTGCAAAATACAATGAGAGTGATTTACTAAAACTGGAGCGTGCAAAATCTGGTGCAGCTGTGCACAGAAGCCAATCAGCTTTCAGTTTTTTTGTCAAAACTGAACAAGCTGAAGTTATAAGCTGATTGGCTACCATGCACAGCTGCACCAGATTTTGCATTAATCTTGCATTAATCTGAGTATTCTAGACTGTTGAAAGATCTTGCAATTTACTGTGCTTTGCGCATGATCTTTTCCTTGCCCTATTAAATTGGATCTGTCATAAACATAAGCCGTTGGGTCCTGTAGTCTGGGGACCATAGTACTAGTTATAGAGTGCTCTAATAACAACCTCAAACTTCTGAATATATATCATAATTGCAGTATTATACATGTAAAATGTGTAAATAGTGACATTTGTGGGACAGAGATATGAATACCACATGAGCGATATAGATAAGGATACAAGAAAAAGTGAATAGGCAGAGGTTAACTTCAATGGAAGTCACAAGCCAAAAAATCAGTAGACCTAGAGATGTGGACAGATAAAGTTAAATACAGATTTGAACTTCTACAGGACAGTCAAACTTGAATCCGCCCTCTTCCCCTTGGTTTCCTGTACTGGTCAGTAAGGGTTAGTCACTGCATTAAAAGACCAATTAGGATGCTAGGATGGGGTCAAGGTAAGCTTTTTTTTAAATAAAAAACTGAGGTTTGCAAATATCTTTATCTACCTATAATATATCTTTGGAACTACCATTTATTTTTATATGTTGGCTAAACAGAATGTAAGTATATGCTTATTTTGAAATGAGCAGACACATTCACTTTAAAACTTTAAACCAGTGTTATTTACTATTAGCCTATCATTTTTGCCTCTGTGTGCTACATATTGTGCAAAAATGACTAGTTTTGATGTCTTGCCAAATGAATTTCCTTTTACTGGCTTTAACTGCAGATGGGGTATCTGTAGGACTGGTGCTAAGAATGAAGAAAAAAATCACGCAAGACATCAAAACACACCTGGAAAAGCAATTAGGACCCTATAGAGGAGATCCACAGAATAACTCTATATTATAGATTCTAGAAATCCTCAGCATTCCCCTTGCTTTCCCCCTCATATCAGATGCTCGGAATCAGAGACACATTTGAAATGGATGTCAGGTCAGAACCTCAATGCTCCAAATTCTGGTCAGGGAATAGGCTTACTGTACCGCATGTCAAAATTTGAAGGATGTACGGCTGAAGCCTGGGACTTGAAAGGAGACTGTACTCAAAAACTTGCCGGGCAGCATTTTAAGCAGTCGTGTTGCCTTAACCATATTCAGCCTTCAGACAAATAAGAATTTTCAATGTGAAGTTCTTTTTTTTTTTTTGTTTAAGAGAACATGGTAGATTTTCATCTCTTCTGCTTTCCCGAGTGACCAGCCATCCACACTCAATATGACTGGCAAGATTATTGATGCATCTGAAGGAAACATAAGTTAGGCCCTGTGTGTATGATTTTATTTTAAGTTTAGAAGGACCAACGCTACCTTTACCAAATAGTGAAGGATGGCTACATGGCAAGAACCACAGGGCATGATGTTTGAAAAATTCTAAAATTCTTTTTAGGTACTGTATACTATCTATGTTTTTTGTTGAAAAGAAAAATCCATAAATATAAATAATAAGATTAAAGGTGTCAATTAAACACTTTGGTAAGACTCAAAAATGTAACATAATGATCAGAAATATTGTAAAATTTCAAAAATGAACATTGAAAGATTGGATCCATTTCAATTAATGTTGAAACCCGACACAAAACAGGTCTGTCATTGAGATGAAGAAAGAGATGCAGCCTTAAAACGTGTAAGCAGGGGCACTTTTGAGATCCATCTGCACAATTCATTCTCAATGGTTCCTATTTGTGGGGTTACCTATGGGGGTCTTATTCCAGTAAGCTAAACACTTGAGGTATTGCACACTATTTAAAGTGGTAATAAACCCAAAAGCAAACATTTAATATATTGCAGCTTAAGCCATCCAAAGACTGATTGAAATTCAGTTGGTTCAGCAGAAACCTTCCAAATTTAGATTCATCTATGTGCAGGCTGGTTGTAGGAAGTCGATCTATCAGTTGACTTCTGTGCAACCAAAGAAAACCCTGTCTGGGTTTTTTCTTTTTTTTTTTTCCATACATTTTTATTGAAGTTCAAAATATATAAATGTTACAATTTGAACATCAGGAACCTCATACAAAAGGTTTTGTGAGTTACAAATATTGTTCATGTCACGTTATGTACCAGAGAGAAAACCGAATGAGAGGATCATATAAACATATTCTCCATTTAGCACATTTGTTATAAACCTAAGCATTTCTATATGCAAATAGACAATAACCCTACTGTATCTGGTACTTTAAGATTATCAGAAACCTGATTTTGCGAACGAAAACGGGAAGGGAGGAAAAAGGGAAGAACTGAAGGCTGAAAGAAAAAGAGGGGGGAGAAAAGGAAAAATCAGAGGGACGGAGAAAGAGAAAAAGAGAAAAAAAATCAAAAAGGGGAGGAGATGGGGGGGCGGGAAGGGGGAGCAAGGATGAGGGAAACTGTAGGAAAAAAAAGGGGGGGGGGAAGAGACGGGAGAGGGGGGCATCACAGGAAAGAAAAGGACTCTGTTGGCCAGTGGGAAATCGTGAAAAAGAGTTTTTAATGTATACCCATAGCTTTTTATCACAATGAATATTCCAGTCAGTGATTCTGGTGCGATGGCAAGCTAAGTAGTATTTATAAAGGTCAGGCAAGCCTATCCCTCCCTTTATTTTGGTGCGAGTGAATTTGATACGTGGTGGGGAGTCTTTCCACATAAATTGTGAGCATGCCAGCCTATACATCGTAAAAAAGGCTGTCGGAAGATAGATTGGAATGGTCTGCATCAAATATAAAAAGCGTGGGAGAATAGTAATTTTAAGCAAGACTGAGCGGCCAAACCATGAAACATTTAAACCTGCCCAGTCTTTTAGGTCTATTTTTGTTTTGTTCAGAGTTACATTATGTTTGTAAAAGTCGGACAATTTAGTAGTGATCTGGATACCCAGGTATGTGATTGCGTCTCTCTTCCATTGAAATGGAAAAGAATGTTGACAACTGTTGAGATTTTGCATAATTGACTTTAAAATTTGATAGGGTTCCAAAATATTCCATATCTTTCAACAAGTTCGATAGGGTAGTGCAAGGTGACCTCAGTGATAACAGAATGTCATCTGCGTAGGCGGCAACTTTAAATTCCCTGTCCCCTATCTGGACTCCTGTGATGTTGGTGTTCAAGGGACAACCCTGGCGGGTGCCATTGCCAATGGTGAAGGCGTCCGACAGATGGCCATTTCCTGTCTGGGTTTTTTCATAGATCACTCCCAGCAGCTCTAGGTGCCAGCCGTGATCATTATATTCTGAGGCAGGGAAACCTCCCGCTGTCAGAATACAATAGCACAGATGGGGAATTCGAGCGATTTCTTTCCTTCAACCCATGAAAATTGCATAATCTATGGGCAGACTTACCAATTCTTAGATGTGATGGCTACATTACTTTTATTTTTTAGGCTTTCTCTCTGCTATTTGTATCTAATGATCCAGCCAGTAAGTCTGTTGTTTTTTTAAAAGAAAAAGCTCTCTTGCACAGTGGACTGGTGCTCCATCGGTTGGGGGAGGTGGGTCGGCAGGCAGACCTGACCACAGACATCCCCCCCAGCTCACCAGCCAGCCACCCCACACTAACCCCCCCGTCGCTCCAGCCCACCACCGCACACCTTACCCACACCCCCCACCCCCCGGTCATGGCTTGCTCGCCCTCTGGCCCACTAGGCCTTGCACTTACCCCATGCGGGTCACGGCTGCGTTGGCGACTTTCCTCCTCTGCCTCCTCCATGTCCAGGCCATCGCTTCTCCTCCCGGCCAATAGGGTCTTCAGACTCCCGGCCAATGGGGTCTTAGGACTCCCGGCCAATGGGGTCTTAGGACTCCAGGCCATTGGGGTCTCAGGACCCACTTCCTGATTGGCCGGGAGGAGAAACAGGAAGAAATTAGCGAATATTAATTAGCTAATGTCACACAACAGGGTGGGCGCGGTGCTCTGTGCCCTAGGCCCACCCTTTTTGAAGCCAATTAGAACCTCAGGCTCTAATCATGGGCTTCATGTGCTTCTAAAAAAAAATTCATAGAGATCCATGCATCGGGCGCCCTGTATGTAGATTAGGGTCCGGACCCATGGATTAGGGGGGCGGCACCTGTGCGCCCCTAATGAGTGGCCGCCACTGTTCTTGCAGATGTATAAGTTACAGGGATGAGACAAACCATCAACTACTGACAGGGGTGCTTACAATGATCTGCTTTTATTTATTTATGTATAACTTTTATCCCAAACCCCCCCCCAAAAAAATGTTTGCTGTAACTGCTTAAAAAGTGTGAGCTGGAGTTTGGCTTCAAATTGTTAGTGCATTTAGATCTGCTAATACATCTAATACTCCCCTCCCCGACACTGACAATGGTGGTGTCCAAATGGGCCCCCATGCTCCTTCTTTCAGAGTGGTGAGCGCTCTAATACAGGAGGTGTGTTATTAACAAATCACAAGGTGAAAAAAGCCTAAGAAAAAAAAACCAATGCAGCCACCATATCTAATGATTGGTAAGCTGCAATATATTACATTTTTGGTATTGGGATTAATTAGTACCAATTTAATGTATAAGCAAGATAGGTCTGTTTTACATGAGTAATGCTGGCTTATGCACCCTGCTTGTGTACCTTTTTTCTTTGTTTTTTTTTCTCTGGTTCCCACCAGTGTATAAGCACGTAAAGCTTTAGAATGCAACTCCCTATCTTGGACTTTTTATTGGACTGATAACTGTTTGTATTATCCGATAATACAGGCTTGATTATTTTTAATTATTTTAATTTGAATTGGTAAATATATTTGTAATTGTTCCTGTTCCTTGACTAGAAAAGTTTTGATTGTTCTCCATATATTTACAGCCCTAATGGCATGATCTCATGTACCTCTGAATGACACTAAGCTCTTTATTTTATTAATACATTGTATGACCAGTGCTAACCGACTACATATTTTTAAAGGACTAAATATTGCTGAGTTGTTAAAACTCTTTTTGCATATAATTGTAGCACTCTTCTAGTTCAGAATATGCTGCTAGGTACATTTAGTTTAGTTCCTCTGTAAACAGTGGAGTAGGCGTTGATTGCTTTGGGCTGCTTAGTGTTTCACAGGCTCTGCTACTCCCCCTGTCTTCTAGAATGTTCTGGAAGCATAGTGGGAAAAAAGAGCAGGACAGGCATCCTGAATATTTATGGAACTCCAACCAATCCCTGGGGAGTAGGGATGAGCCTGATGTTCGACTTGAACATCGGGTGTTCGCCGAATTTAGAACATTATGGGGCGTTCACGGGAAATTCGAGCTCCCGCGAAATGCCCCATAATGCATTGCGAGATTGCAGTGCATTGATGGCTGCTGATTGGCAAAAGCATGCACCTGACCTGCATGCTTTGGCCATTCACAGCGCCCTCTGCTGTGAGAGCTACGATTGGCCAAAGAGCAGGGTGCGTTTGGCCAATCATGGCTCAGGGGGCTAAGTCCACGTCCCACACTATATAAGGCTGCTTACATAGCGGCCGTACAGCAAAATGACATTTCTAAAGGAAAAAATGTCATTTAAAACTGCTCGCGGCTGTAATGTATTGCCGGGTCCCGGCAATATACATAAAAATCATTGAAAAAAATGCCCCCCCAGTCCATTACCAGGCCCTTCAGGTCTGGTATGGAAAATAAGGGAAACCCCGCGCCAAAATAAAAAAAAATGGCGTGGGGGTCCCCCCAAAATCCATACCAGACCCTTATCCAAGCACACAACCTGGCAGGCTGCAGGAAAAGGGGGGGAGGCGAGAGAGCGCCCCCCCCTCCTGAACCATACCAGGCCACATGCCCTCAACATGGTTGATGGAGACAAGGGCCTCATCCCCACAGCCCTTGTGCGGTGGTTGCGGGGGTCTGGGGGCAGGGACCTTAATGGCCTGGTATGGATTTTGGGGGGACCTCAACACCATTTTTTATTTTGGTGCTGGGTTCCCCTTAATATTCATACCAGACTTAAAAGCCTGTTATGGACTGGGGGGGGGGGACTCATGCTGTTTTTTTCAATGATTTTTATCTATATTGCCGGGATCCAACAATACATTACAGCCGCGAGCAATTTTAAACAACATTTTTTCGTTAGAAATTTATTTTGCTGTGGTACTGTTATGAACATGGGAAAGATGCGCTACTTTACAGGCAGACTAAGGAGACCCCCCAGGCACGATATTTAAAGGAATATTTCATTTTTATTGTTTCACTTTAAGCATTACTAAAATGACTTCTACTGAAAAAACTTTTTTTTGCATTGATACTTGTCCCCTGGGGCAGGTCCTAGATCCCTATACACTTTTTATGGCAATAACTTGCATATAAGCCTTTAAAATGGGCACTTTTGATTTTTCACGTTCGTGTCCCATAGACTTTAACTTTTTGCCTGTTCGCATGTTCTGCTGTGAACCGAACTGGTGGGTGTTCGGCTCATCCCTAATCGGGAGGTGTGCCCAGAAGGTGGAGAGAGAGCCCATAAGTAATCTGAGGCCTGGCAGCAGAGTGCAGAGTTCCTGGGTCCAGTGCTACAGGAGGAGATGCAGGGGCGTTTCACCTGGGGCAGAGGAAGTTAGAGGAGCCCTTGTGAAGGCATTAAGGTCCCAGTTAGGCTTAACTAGGGGGACATATAACAAAAATGAAAAAATACAGCGCTGTCTGAAAAATACTTCCAAAAGAAACAAGATTGTAGTCACCCGTCTGTTCTAGAAGATACAGATAATACGGTCTTGCTACAATTTTAAATGTGAGATACCCACAATCAGTAAAGTGTTAAAACTGCACTATGTGAGACCAAATATGAGATATAAATTCACAATAAGTACCTAATAACTTGAATAAAGGAATTCAAATGCCGAAATAAAATCGATTAACTTTGCAGTATTCTATCTCTAAAATAGTGCAAATAATCGCATCATAAGGTAAAGGAATCACATTTTAAAACAATAAAAGAGTACATGAGGAGGTTGTTGTTTTCAAAGAGAAGTGAGCTGGTATTGTTGTTAATCAATCAATGGTCAAAGTATAGGAAAGTCGCTCCTTCATATAAAATAGTGACTTCAAACTTGAAAAACACCATAGAAAATAGTGATGTAAGATAGGAAAGTCATTCCACCTGGAAAAGCACAGCCTCTTACCAGCTGCCCAGATCTCTTATTAGGAGATCAATTCCGCTTTTAGGCTTATGACCCAGCCACAGTCTCTTGGTGAGCCAATTAAATAACACTTCTCCTCCTCTCCAGTTTTTCCCAAGTGTTTCTCAGTCAGCCATCAACCAAATGAGAAAGAGAAAACTCCCATAGTGTAAAACTGTAAACTTCTTTATTGGTAATAAAAGTATTGTACTTACAGGAAAAACAAAAAAAGAATGGCATCTGACAAACATCCGAGCCGGCCGGCTGTCTCGAACAAACGCCCGTTGCTTCCGGGACTGTACGCTGTGTTGGTGGCTAAGTCGCCTGACAAGTTGTCCCAGTGTGAACCGGCTCTAACGGACATCAATAACTCCCCTCGTGGTACACACCATAAATTCCCTCATTGTAATATACGGGGTTATTCTACATTTCCACACTATACATACCTCCCAAACTATGGGGGTCTACCAAAGAACCTTGTCCAGAGACAAGTTGAGCCAGAAGGGAGTTGGTGGGAGGAAGTCCAACCACCCTGGAGGCTGAGTGAGTAATTAACCCCCTTTACAGAGGAGAAATGGAGTGCATTGATCTCCTAAGGGAGTACAGGCCAATATAAGAGCAAGGAGTCCTTTGAGATATTTCAATTGCAAGTCCAGTACAGCCAGGAGTTGTGCAATACAGCCAGGAGAGTGCAGTACAGACAGAGGTTGTGCAATACAGCCTGGATTTTGTACATGGCAGCCAGAGGTCAAGAAGTCCTTAAGTTGTACAGTCCTATATTTCTGGGGTATCCCATGCTCCCTATGTGCCCTATGTGCCGAGCAAAATAGTACCCTACTACCAGCAGCTCCACCAGTAGCTATATAACAATCCCTAATGCTCCGTACACACGGTCGGATTTTCCGATGAAAAATGTCCAATCGGAGCGTGTTGTCGGACATTCCGACCGTGTGTGGGCTCCATCAGACTTTTTCCATCGGATTTTCCGACACACAAAGTTTGAGAGCAGGCTATAAAATTTTCCAACAACAGAATCCGATCGCGTCAATTCCGACCGTGTGTGGCCAGTTCCGACGCACAAAGTGCCACGCATGCTCAGAAGAAATTCCGAGACGGAACAGCTCTGTCTGGTAAAATTAGCGTTCGGAATGGATACAGCACTTTCGTCACGCTGCAATGTTTTCAATAGTTTAATACAGCGCACTCTCTTCTTCTTTATAATGTGAGAAGAATAAAGTAGTTTAGCTGCTCATATTCACACAGACTTCTCACAAACTTCTTTCTTTATTATTTATTGTGATTCCCTCAATATATTTAGATTTGTCACATCTGACCAAATATTTTTTGGTTGTTTTTAAATATTATTTTTTTTATTCAAGGCTGTTTTTATCTTTTTTTGTGGTTTGTATTTTTTTCAAGGCTGTTTTTTTTTTGGGGGGGGGGGGGTTGTATTTTTTCAAGGCTGTGTTTTTATTGTTGTTTTTTGGTGTTTTAATGCATAATATTTTTGTGTGTGTTTTGTGTGTCAAGTTACCACAACACCATTGATGTCTTGTATTATTGAATCTCAAGGAGATTGTTTGGTGTTGGTGTCCCTTGTTAATTTCACATTGTATATTTGAAATGTACCTGAATCCTCACAAACAAGCTGTCCTTTTTGAAGGAAAACACACATAGGCGAGTATAATTGAAAACAAAAATCCTTTATTAAGGGCTCACAACCAAACAAAGAGGGAGGCAATGCTGGAGAAACAGCTGAAATTAGCGAAGCCTTGGACCCCCAGGGCAGACATCAATTCTTTTCCAGCAAAATTGGTGGCCTGAGGAGTCCATATCTAAGGGATTGCAGTCTGGTCCAGAAGTCCCAGAGATCCGGAAAGCAGCAGATGACATGTATTGTCCCCAGGCTGTGGTATTACAAGAGGCTGCATATTTTGCCAGACCAGACTGAACCCAGGTCATCACTCTCTGGTTTTCCTTAGATGCTTCCTTCCACGCTGTGGCTCTGGTGTTGGAGATGTGGCAGGAGGAGGAGTAGGACCTGGAGGAGGAGGAGGAGTAGGACCTGGAGGAGGAGGAGAAGGAGGACTATGTGTGAGGTCACAAATGTGGGTAGCACATGTTATTTTGCTCCTCAACCCCTTATTGAGAGCTTCCAAAATTAGGAATTCACATAGGAGTCATTGGCCCTCCTCCATCCGCATCATTTTGCAGGCAGTTATGCCAGCAAAGTCCTCCTCCACGGTGTGGGGGGTTCTCAGGGCCTCTGTAGCCTTCCAAAAGAGGCCTATGGCAGCCTCCTCCAGGTTACTCCTCTTCCTGGCACTTTGTCTTTGAATGCAGAGGGGAGGGACCTGGATATCAGGCAGCCTGCTTGGCCCAGCCACCTCCTGGGTGAGACTTCCCTGTGTATGAAAAAGGGACATGGTTTTAGTTTTTGCTTCATCAATCACAATCATAAATTAGTACTCCAAACTAACATCTATTTAACATCATTGATTGGACAACCAGAAATATTTAGAGGAATGCTATACCTATCTCAAGCTGGGCTCCTCCACATGTTGCTGCCTGGAAGGCCCAGGTTGGGCGTCAGAAGCCTCAGCGGGGAAGGAAGCGTAGAAGGAAGAGTGGAGAGTGATGACCTGGGTTCAGTCTGACCTGCCAGAAAATGCAGTCTGTCATAGTACCACAGCCTGGGGACATAAATGGCATCTGCTGCTCCTGATCTCTGGGAATTGTGGACCTTCTTGTGCTCCCTTAGATAAGTGCTCCTCATGCCACCAATTAGAACCTTCAAATAGGTGATATCTGCCGTGGGGATCACCTGCTTCACAAATTCCAACAAACTATCCAGCGCTGCCTTCCTCTTTGTTTGGTTCTTATATTGAGGGTGGTTTATCTGCCATAGACAAGGCAGCTCCCTGAACATATCAATGAATATGAGCATAAATTCCTCATCTTTAAAGATCTCCATTTTCACTGCAAGACACAACACAAGACAAACCCTAATGTCAGCCTAAAGTCTACTAAACTTGTACAAATACAGGCCTAAATCTAGAAACAGTATAGGCCCAATGTAAAATCTTACCTTCGCTATCACGATCGGCACCTCCGTTACCCCTTCCTCCGCTCACAGATCTAACGTACTACGCACACATGCTACGCTTTATAGACACTGCGCATGCGTGAAACTCCGCCCGCCCCTGACGTTCTTTCTAGTCTATTACCCGCCCCTTCTCGTTCGTCGCAGTGGGGAAGAGCACATGGCGGAGACACAGCAGGTGTCAGATAATTACAGCAACGAGGAGGAGGGGGAGGAAAGGCCGGAGCCTGAAACGTCCCGATCCAGAAGGAGACGATATAAGGCATCAAATATGTCCTTTGGGGAGATGTTGGAGATGGTCGACATAATGAAGAGAGCCGACTATGTCGGGAAGTATGGACCTTACCCCAACCCCAATGTCAGAAAGGCCAAGATCATGGCAAAAGAGTTTGCACCGGAATTTCGGGGTACGACGATCCAAGGATCAGCTCAGGAAGCAGTGGTCGGACCTCAAATTAAGAGAGCATGAGCAGTACAGAAAGATCCGGAGAGTGCTGCAAATAGTAAGTAGTTGTGCTGTGTTCCGATTCTTTTTATGTTTATTACGTTCGTGCTGCTCCATGTGCTTTTCTTAACTGTTATCCAGTTTAAAATGTCAACTTTCATGTTCATGGGCACATTATTCGTTCTAATCAAACATTGTTCGTTCGGCCTAGAAAACACCATTGTTTTGGCCATATGCATTTCCCCACATTTTTTAGGGCCTACTTGTCTGAAACTAATTTGGTTGTGTAGATGGGTTTGTTACTAGAATGAAATGCAAACTAGATTCTGTATAAGAAGAGGACACTCAGCAGCAGGTTTCACATCTGGACACTGGAGCACTAGTGTGGGACACAAGAACACACTTTTTATTAGGGGCCCACACAGGTGCTCCAGTGTATACTTTAGGGGTGTCTCCATCTGTGAAGCTTGTACAAGACAGGTAAAGTATTCAAGCTTGACAAAGGACAAGACAAATGCAACATCTTTGAACTCTGCCAAAACAGACAATTGTACCCCACTTCCAAGCAATGTTTCATATTCCTATTTCTGCCATCAAATATCTGTGTGCTAAGTATACCTATTTTTTTGTACATAGGGGATAAAAGACTCGGAGGACACCCCTCATCTGAGGAGACCACAGACCCCACACCTCTGGAAGAAGGGGAAATCCACCGAAGACCAGCAGAGCAGGAGGAGGAAGATGTGGTGGAAACTGGCACCACAACAGGTAAGTGTCTGCAACCACAGGCTCAAGTAAGAGATGGATGCCGCCATATTTATAATACATGGTGTGTTTTTGTTTCTACCTTTTTAGGTGATCGTGATGTTGTGGATCCAGATCCATTCACCTCGGAAAGTGCCCAGATCCTAATTGGGGAGATCATGGGGTGTAATAGGGACTTGGAAAACATCCTGAAAAACATCAATGATGTTCAGCAAAAAATGAAGAACATCATTGATATTTTAGGGAGAGTTTAAAACCCCTCGAAATCCCTTGGGTTTTTGTTGTGGTCAAACTAATTTTCAGTTTTGTGTAAATTTTTAGCACAGCCAAATTTGGAAGAGGCACACAGTGTGTCAACATGTGCTATCTGCCATCACGGGAGATCAATGGATGCGTTTTGGGGGTGCAACCCCTTCCTCAATAATAAAGTAGCTGTGAAGAAGGGGTTGCACCCCCAAAACACGTCCCTTGATCCCCGTGATGGCAGGTAGCACATGTTGACATTCGGAAATTTGTGTGCATCTTCCAAATTTGGCTTTTCCTGGGGTGACTTCACCCCATCTGAACACAATATCAAACACAGTTTGTAAATACTCATGTTTGATATTGCCTTCAAGTTCTAACAAATGTGAACTTTGTAAGTTCAAAATTTGTGTCTCTTGTTGGTTTTAAACATGCCTGTTTTATCTTAAATGGACATTTCAACTTTTTCTAATGTGACCCCAAAAATTGTTATACAACAAACATGTTGGTTTGTTTTAAAAACCTTTTGTAAATGCACATGTGGTTGTGCTGGTATTAAAAAGATTGTTAATCAAGATTGTGTGGATTATTGTCTCAACGCTACAACACTTTTGTGGTGCTCGAATTGGTGTTTGCTGTGACAATGGGGGTTATTTCCTAAGGGAAAATCCACTTTGCACTACAAGTGCAGTTTCAAGTGCACTTGTAGTGCAAAGTGTCTTTGCCTTTAGTAAATAACACCCAACAGTGCTTTGTAAGGTTACCCAATCACGCCATTTTCAGGACTCACCCCATTTCTGTCAGGGTCAGCTAAAACAAACACAAGCAGTAAATGTCACCAAAAATTTGAGTATTTTTTTTGTTTTTTATTTGAAAAAGGTTTTAGACATTGTCTGGCATATTGATAGCCCCCCTACCCGCAAAGAATTCAAGGTATCTTAGCCGGACATCACGGGCACTCAGGGAGGGCAAGCCAGGACGTCCACTTTCAAGCGCCGTCAGGGTTGGTTCATTTGTAATTGCAGCCTCAGGCCCAACTGAGCCAGCATAGTTGGCAGAATATTTCCATAAAAAGTTGTGTAGAACACAGCAGGCCAGGATAATATGATTTAGTTTGTACTCCGCCATATGTATGGGTGTAAGAAATAGGCGGAACCGGCTGGCCATGATTCCAAACATGTTCTCCACCACTCTTCTGGCTCTGGCCAGCCGGTAATTAAAAACCCTCTGGTCCGGAGTGAGGGTCCTCATCGGGAATGGCCGCATAAGATGGTCCCCCAGCGCAAAGGCTTCATCCGCAATGAAGACGAATGGGAGTCCTTCCACATTGTCTTCTGGAGGTGGCAAGTCCAAGCTGCCATTCTGGAGACGCCTGTAGAACTCCATCTGGGCGATGACTCCACCATCGGACATCCGGCCATTCTTCCCCACGTCCACATACAGAAATTCATAAGTAGCCGTGTCAGAGAACTCACACAGCAAGCACCCGTCTCCATGCAGCAGCTGCAAATCCTCATTCTACTAATGCAAAGGTGCATGCACGGAACCATAGCCAGAGGCAAATGAGATCCAGGGTGAGCATGCACAATGGCACCTCTATGCGAATGCGCACACGCGCTAACGCGCGTCCGCGAGTGCCAAAGCGCTAATATGCGAACGCACATGCGCCAATGTGCCAAACTGCTAATGTGCTAACGCGCATGTGCCAATGTGCTAAGTTGCTAATGCGCATGCGCGTACGCACGTACGCTGGCGCCAATCTTGGCACACAGCACCCTATATAAACAGAGAGTCTGCCTAGCATCAGTGCTGGATTGTCTTCAGCTTGTTCCTGTGTTCCTGTGTTCCTGTTGTTATTCTGCCTGATTGACCTTGTTCCTGAAAACCCGACTATCTTCTGACCATTCTCTTGGATCTCCCCTGCCTGCTGAACCTGCCTCTACTTGCAATACTGACCTTGGCTTGAACTTATGATTACGGCTCTGCTTCCTGATTCTGTACCCTGCTGCCCGTCTGTTGCCAACCCCTGCCTGTTCCTGACTACGGTTTTGCCTGCTGACTTGGTACCCCGCTGCCAGCCTGTTGCCGACTCCTGCCTGTTCCTGATTCTGCAGTTGATCCTGATCTGGCTCCCGCTGAACAAGTCTGGTGATCAGTTTCCACATCTCCTCAGCAGAGGTTCCTATATCTCCAAGTTCCAGCCTCCTGCCTGCAGGCACCTGCACCCTTTCGTTGCCCTCGCACTCCCTGTACCCACCACCAGGGGTGCTTGGACCGGAACCGTGCAAAAGGCCACCCTCATCATTTCGGGCTCCGCTGTAAGGTACGTGGCAAGCCGACACCACCGCCAACATCACAATACTATTGAACCCCTTATAATTATAATAGTACGACCCTGAGTTGGGTGGTGGAATGATGTGGACATGTTTCCCATCAATTGCCCCTCCGCAGTTAGGAAAGTCCCACCGCTGGGCAAAGTGGGAGGCCACAGTCTGCCATTCCTGTGGCGTGGAAGGAAACTGTGGAGTAAAATAAAAAAAAAATAATTAGTCTTTGTGCACATAAACAGGGAAAGCAAATTAGACACAAACATTGTTGGCCAACATCAAGATACCATTTATTAGAGGTAATTTTTAAACACCAAAGTATAAGGTACACCTATCAGATTCCCCCCCCCCCCCCCTCTCATGAGCCATTTCTAACATTATAGGGGGGGGGGCTCTGGAACAGGTAACCCTCTCCACCTCATTGAGAGATGAATGCCTAAATAATGGGTATTACTTTGAACAGCCCCTCCTTAGTTACACTATTGGCAGCCCACTGGACAGGTAAGAAGTGTCATAATACAAAGATATAAATACACACTGTACACATTTGAGCACATTTGGACATTCTACTATTACCTATCAAGATAATAATAGGATACAAAAACTTTAAACATTACCATTTGAAAGTATACAGGCAGGCCCTTGCACTACATACTTTGGGGAATTCATCCATAAATCTGGCCACAAAAGAGGTGGGTATAGTGTGTATGGGTTTGGCAAAGTCAGCAGATAGATGATTGAGGATAGATAGAGAATTGGTATCAGCTGACTTAGCAGTTGGGGGAAGGGAGGGTTCCAAATGATTTGGGGACCCCCAAAAAAAAGCCTCTGGCACTCTGCCTGAATTTAAAGCACAAATCACATTTCAAAACATTTTAGGGGTGTTTGGGGTAAAGCACTACTATGGAGCTGATATAATACATTGTTAAGTGACTACATGAGGTGAATATAGGGCCAGGAGAGCATGCTGGGGAGGTAAGTGAAGGCAAATATGTATGAAGGACAACAAAAATAATTACAAAAATAGCAAGCATGCATGAGGACAAAGGGGACATTCACAGCATATTACAATCATGGTAATTAGGGAATGAGGAAAGAAATGCAATATATTAGCAAACATTAAATACAATAAAATGTGATGTTAAAGGATAAAAATCGTACCTTAATATACTCCTTCTGCAGGACCTGTATGATGGCAGAACAGGTCTCTGGGATAATAATTCCCAGAGCCTGGGGGGAGATGCCTGTCGAGAACTTCAAGTCCTGCAGGCTTCTCCCTGTCGCCAAGTACCGCAGGGTGGCAACTAGCCTCTGCTCCGGAGTGATGGCTTGCCTCATGCAGGTATCCTGCCTGCTGATATAGGGGGTCAGCAAAGCCAACAAACGGTGAAATACGGGGTCCCTCATCCGGAGAAAGTTCCTGAAATCATCAGGATTATTCTCACGGATCTCACGGAGCAAAGGCATATGACAGAACTGGTCTTGCTGAAGCAACCAATTCTTGGTCCATGAACTCCTCCCCACCCTGTTCATGAACTGGACTTGTGTCAAGGTCAGGACACCAACACCAAGCCCCCGCACAGCACGAACTCTACGAGGAGTACGTGTACGCAACATGGCTAGAAAACGGTCGGCTGCTCAGAACGAAGTAACAGAACGCAGTGAAGAATAGCAAGGCCTGTGAAGAGCGACCTGAAAAACAGTAACGAATGAACAAGAACAGAATGACAAGAGTCACGCATCACTTGCTGCACGCACTGAAGACCAGATACAAACCCACAAGCACAAACTGAACAGCAGAAAACAATCTGAAAACCACGAGTCTATAAAAGCGTGAATCCTCTCTCACCAAACTTTTACTAACACGAGATTAGCAAAAGGAGCCCAAAGGGTGCCGCGCTTGGTTCTGAACTGGCCTTTTCTAGTCTCGTCGTACGTGGTGTACGTCACCGCGTTCTTGGTGAAAGGAAATTCCGACAACTTTGTGCGACCGTGTGTACGCAAAACAAGTTTGAGCCAATATCCGCCGGAAAAAATCCATGGATTTTGTTGTCGGAATGTCCGATCAATGTCCGATCATGTGTACGGGGCATAACATGCAAGAAAGTCAGTGCTACCCTAAACACAAAATAGAATTTCCTTCATGCTATTCTAATATAATAATATAACACGTAATCACTTGAGTCCGGAGCCTTTTTCTGCACTTTGAGTTTCAGAGCATTATTCCATTTTGGTGATGTGTGTTAGTTCAGCACATTATACCTTGTAGCATTTGTAGTCTACACTAATTTACTCTATATTGTGTTTTTTTTTTAGCACAGATAGGGCTTTAATTTGGCAGCAAATTTGGGAATCATCTGGGGTGGGAATATTTACATATTTTTGTATATTTGTTTTTAATCTGAATATATTATAAAAGGCTTCTTGCAGTTCCAGAATTAAAGGCCATCATGACACCAGAGAACTGATGAGTCTGTGTGCCATTTTAAAACTGCACTGAGACGAGCAGTTGCTGTCCCTGTGCCTTTTTAAAATGGCATCCAGGACTCAAGTGTTTAATGCAACATTAATAAATGGTATTGTAAATTGTTTATGTGCTATGTGTTCGTTATTTCTGTTTGAATGTACTTTGACCACATGTCCCCTATGTGCATGTCCCATATGTGCTTTGTCTATGTGTTCTATTGCAGCACTCTTGAATGTGTGTGTACTTTGAATGAGTTTTTCTTTGTGTTGTTTGATTTGCATACTGTGTATGGGCATTGGCTGTGTATTTTGACTGTGTTGGTGCTCTGCCTGCATGTCTGCTCTAATTGTGTGTGTAGTATCTATATAGTGCCTGTGTGCAGTATCTTAGCTTGGACTGCTCATGCCATCACTTCAGACACTTTTTTTTGTTTATTATAAAATTTAGCAAATAAGTATTTTTTCTTCATAAATTTGGGCCAAAAATTATACTGCTACATACAGTACCTTTGGTAAAAATAGCTCAAATTAGTGTATATTATTTAGTCTGTGTGAAAATTATAAAGTATGCTATGGTGCCAATCATTGAAAATTGATTACACCTGATGTACTGACGCTTTATCTTGAAACACTAACAAGCCAAGACAATACAAATACCCCCCAAATGACCCCTTTTTGGAAAGTAGACAATCCAGGGTATTTAGTAGGAGCATGAATTATACATCTAATTTCCTGACAACCTATTGCATTTTTGGCCACATACAAAGGCCCAACCTCCAAGTAGCACCTCCAGGTGTTTTAGGAGCATAAATTACACATCTAATTTCATTCCTACCTATCACACTTTTGAAGGCCCTGGAGCACCAGGACAATGGAAACGCCCATAAAATGACCTCATTTTGGAAAGCAAACATCCCAACATATATTCTATGAGGCATTATGAGTCTTTTGAACATGTCTTTTTTTCCCACAAGTTTTTGGAAAACGTGGAAAGAAAATGAATACGTATTTTTTTACACAAAGTTTTCAGTTTATACAATATTTCTAACACATAGAATGTACACAGAAATTTTTTTACCCCAAAATACATTCTGCTACTCCTTCTGAGTATGGCGATACCACATGTGTGAGACTTTTACACAGCCTGGCCACATACAGAGGCCCAACATCCAAGTAGTCACCTTTATACCTTCTAGGAGCATGAATTATACATCTAATTTCCTGACAATATTTCTATCACATAGCATGTACATACTAATAAGGGCAAAAGGTAAACAAAAGTTTACCTGTGGTTTTAGTAGTGCAGTGGTCCACAGAGGAGAGCATCGGTCCAGGCAGCAGGCAGGGAAGTGGTCAGCGACAGCAAAAGCAATCGTCCAGGCAGCAGGCAGAAATACTGCCCATAGTCAGTACAGGCAGCAGGCAGGGATACTGTCAGCACAGCCAAAGCATTGGTCCAGGTAGCAGGCAGAGATGTGGTCAGCAGCAGCAAAAGCAATCGTCCAGGCAGAAATACTGCCCATAGTCAGTAGAGGCAGAGATATGGTCAATACAGCCAAAGTATTGGTCCAGGCAGCAGGAAGGACCATCAAGCTTAGGGCCTCTCTCAGTAAAGAATGGGGTGGAGGCTTCTCCCACCCAAATCTCTTTGAAGTCTCCAGACTCCAGACCCTGTTCTGGGAACAAAGAAAACAAAAAACTGTTTTTCTCTACTCAGAACACTATTCTGAAATCCCTCACATATGTGAGACCCCTGTGTACTAAAGTAGAAGGGCAAAAGATCAGTCCAAATGGCAGGCAAAAAACTTGGTCGATCAACAGGCCGAGGTCGGTGCACGTGGAAGTCAGAAATGTGGTTGAAAACGGCAGGCAAAGACATCGTCGATAAACAGACCAGGGTCAGTTAACGTGGAAGGTAGAAATGTGGTAGCAGGCAAATGATCCGCACAGGTATTTGAAACGGGGAAATGGCAGTCTGTTAAAAATAAGGGGAACTAATTTCTTATGGATGTGTGATAACTTCTGAAGCATTCTTTGATGCATAGGCCAGGTTGGGAGGGATATTGGGGACAATGATAACTAGTGTCTCTTCTAACGCCCCCTCTGCTGCATACACAACATTTCTTTTGGCGTCTTCTTCCTGATTCTATGGGGGGAACGTTATAGGGAAAATGTTGCTCATGAAGTCGACTCAGAGCCAATGCTTCCAAGGGCGGGTCCTTGCTGGTAAATCAGGGCAGTAACAATACCTTTAATATACTTGAGGTAGGTGCTGAGTTGGCTTTCTGTTAATTTTTTTTATAGTAGACATACAAATTATACATGGCCATATGAAAGAGATAACATGCAACTTTTTTATACCAGTAACAAGACTTTCGGGTTGATAAATATGGTTGTAGCATCTGGTCGTTTAAATCCACCATTTACAATGGGGCCAAGCCTTCTGTGAATCTCCACCAAGGTGTCATTGTGGATGGTGGACATGACATAAACATCTTTCTTATCCCTCCACTTCATGGCCAACACTTTCTTATTCCTCAGAAATGTGGATTCCCCCCTTTGTAGCCTTTTTGTTACTAAATTTTGTGGGAAGCCCTTCCTGTTTTTTCTGGAGGTACCACAGGCCAGGGTTTTTTCACAGTACAGGTGACGAAAAAGGGGCCAGCTGGTAAAATAATCGTCCGCATATATATATATGATAGCCTTTTTTGAGTAGGGGATGTTCTAGGTCCCAGACAATTTTTCCACTGGTTCCGATATATGTTGGGCACTCAGGGGACTGGAGCTGGGAGTCTTTGCCTTCATACACGCGGAAGGCACGCATATTATCCAGTGGCTCTATCGCAAAGTTTTAGTTTCAACTCGTAGCTGGCCCTCTTACTGGGAATATACTGTTTGGAGTGCAGCCGGCCAGTAAACTGGATAAGGGATTCATCCACACAAATATTTTGGTCTGGGACATACACTTCAGCAAATCGCTTGGAAAAAAGAATTTATTAGGGGGCGTATTTTATACAATTTATCGTGGTTGGGATGATCTCGGAGAGGGCACTGCACGTTATCATTAAAATGCAGGAAGCGCATAATTATGTCATACCATGTCCTGTACTTGACAGCAGAATAAATTGACATGCGGTGGGTGGGGTTGGTGGACCAGTAGGCATGCAATTAGTTTTTCCTTGTAAGCCCCATATTAAATGTAAGGCCCAAAAACAGTTTAAACTCGTCTAGTGTGAGACGTCGACAATAAAACATTGGAGGCAATAAATTGCTCTGCAAAAAGATTTGTTTGATCCACCATACTGCAGCAATTCTTGTGGGAAAAACAAATAAAAATAATCTAAATGTGAAAAATTAGTAGTGCTGGGCTGCACATAGGGTTGCCATCTGTCCGGGATTTACCCGGACAGTCTGGGTTTTTCATCATTTGTCCGGGTTTCTGACTGCCTGACACCCGGTCACCCCCAAAAATTCTTCCAACATCCCCATAAAAACTTAATCAGAATCTATAATCCATAACATGTATCAGAATTTCACCTATCTTTACACATTTGTAATTGCCTGGATGCAAACAGCTCTAGTTGCAAGGGACTTGTTTCTCTCTGTGGAGAGATACAGAACCTCCTGGCCGCATTTTCCGATGCTTTGCTTCTATTTCCGGCTGCTGGTGCCCTCTCAGGACTGCTCACTCTAGCAGACCGAACTATTGGAGAGGAGCTGTGTGTATGTGGGCAAGAAGAGGAAGGAGCTGCATGGACTGTGCGGGGACAGAGAGGAGAGGAGAGAAGCTGGCTGCCCATTACCAGACTAATCATGTCTGTATTCATCCTATAGTATGTTGTGGTTGTGTTTAGTGCAGGTATGTATGCATTTTTGTGGGTATCTGAGTGCATGTACATATCTCAGTGTGTAAATATATGTGTGTGTATGCATGTAGTTAACTGTGCATATGTACAGTATATATCTGAGTGTGTATATATGTGTGTACACATGCATCTGAGTGTATATATATCTGAGTGAGTATATATCTGAGTGTATATATATCTGAGTATGTATATATCTGATTGAGTATATATCTGAGTGTATATATATCTGAGTGTGTATGCATGTATCTGAGTGTATATATATCTGAGTGTGTGTATACAGTATGTGTGTATGCATGTATCTGAGTGTATATATGTGTGTGTGTGTGCATGTACTGTATGTAATTGAGGATGTATATATCTGAGTGCGTATGTATTTAACTCAGTATCTGTATGCATTTGAGTGTATGTGTATATGCATGTTAGTAACCACTTCAGGACCCCCCACCGCACATATACTGGGGCAGAGCGGCCCGGCTGCACGAAAAGGCGTACCTGTACATTGTTTCGTGCATGAGTTACTGTGGGCACCAGGGGACTCGATGTCTGCCGGGAACCCACGATCGCTCCACAGAGAGGCAGAACTGGCATCTGCCTATGTAAACAAGGGGGATCCCCGTTCTGACAGGGGACAACATGGAGATCTGCTGTTCCAAGTAATCAGGAACAGCGATCTCTGTGTTGTCCCAGTGAGCCCACCTCCCACACAGTTAGAACACATACAGGGAAAACAGTTAACGGTTTGATCACCCCCTAGTGTTAACCCCTTCCCTGCCAGTGTCATTTATACATTTATCAGTGCCTTTTTTTAGATCTGATCACTGTATTGATGCCACTGCCCCCCAAAAAGTGTCAATTAGGGTCAGAGTTGTCCGGCGCAATGTCGTAGTCCCGCTAAAAATCACAGATTGCCGCCAGATTGCCACCGATAAAAACAATAAAGAAAAAATAAAAGTGTGTGTATGCATTTGAGTGTATGTGTATATGCATGTTAGTAACCACTTCAGCACCCCCCACCGCACATATACTGGGGCAGAGCGGCCCGGCTGCACGAAACGGCGTACCTGTACGTTGTTTCGTGCATGAGTTACTGTGGGCACCAGGGGACTGGATGTCTGCCGGGAACCCACGATCGCTCCACAGAGAGGCAGAACTGGGATCTGCCTATGTAAACAAGGCGGATCCCCGTTCTGACAGGGGACAACATGGAGATCTGCTGTTCCAAGTAATCAGGAACAGCGATCTCTGTGTTGTCCCAGTGAGCCCACCTCCCACACAGTTAGAACACATACAGGGAAAACAGTTAACGGTTTGATCACCCCCTAGTGTTAACCCCTTCCCTGCCAGTGTCATTTATACATTTATCAGTGCCTTTTTTTAGAACTGATCACTGTATTGGTGCCACTGGCCCTCAAAAAGTGTCACTTAGGGTCAGAGTTGTCCGGCGCAATGTCGTAGTCCCGCTTAAAATCACAGATTGCCGCCAGATTGCCACCAATAAAAACAATAAAGAAAAAATAAAAGTCCTTAAATCTATCCCCTATTTTGTAGACGCTATAACTTTTGCACAAACCAATCAATATACGCTTATTGGGATTTTTTTACCAAAAATATGTAGAAGAATACATATTGGCCTAAACTGATGAATAAATTTGTTTTTATTTTATTTCTTTTTTGGATATGTAATAGCAGAAAGCAAAAAATTTAGTTTTTTCAAAATTGTCGCTCTTTTTTTGTTTATAGCGCAAAAAATAAAAACCGCAGAGGTGATCATATACCACCAAAAGAAAGCTCTATTTGTGGGGAATAAAGGACATTTTGAGAATTTTGTTTGAATACAACGTCGCATGACCGCGCAATTGTCAGTTAAAGAGACGCAGTGTCGTATCGAAAAAAATGGCCTGGTCATTAAAGGGGTAAATCCTTCCAGGACTGAAGTGGTTAACTGATCATATTTATATTGTAATTTATTATCCTCCATTGATGTGAACATCCGATAATTTATATAATTAATTACTAATCATTCCCATATATATATATATATATATATATATATATATATATATATACCTAAAAAATGAACATAATACTATATACTGAATATATACCCTACAATAAGTTATAAAACCAATATTTCATAAGTGTACATTTAATTAATTTATGTAAACACTGGCTGTGCAATAACTTAAGTCCATTCATGTGAAAAAATATCAAAGTTGATAAATTCTTCTTCCATACCTCACACCTTAAAGGTGTTGTAAACCCTCAGTTTTTTTTCAGGGATCGCCTAAAAGTGGATAAGTGTTTGGAGACAGTCTGACAGATTGGGGTAGCGAATTCCAGAGGATGGGCGAGGCTCGGCAGAAGTCCTGGAGGTGGATATGGGAGGAGGTGATGAGAGAGGTGGAGGGCAGGAGGTCTTGGGAGGAGCGAAGAGGGCGATTAGGTTGGTATTTTGAGACTAGGCTAGTGATGTAGCTGGGGGCAGAGCTGTGGATGGCTTTGTAACTTATTTTTAGTATTTTGAATTTAATTTGTTGGGCAAGTGGCAGCCAATGGAGGGATTGGCAGAGAGGGGTAGCAGACACTGTGCGGTTTGTAAGGTGGATGAGTCTGGCAGCAGCATTCATGATGGACTGAATGGGGGATAGTCTATTTAAAGGTAAGCCAATGAGGAGTGACATGCAGTAGTCAAAGCGAGAGATAACCAGGGAGTGAATCAGGAGCTTTGTGGATTCATTGGTTAGAAAGGGACATCGTTTAGAGATGTTGCAGAGGTTGAGGCGGCAAGCTTTGGAAAAGTGATTGGATGTGGGGTTGAAAGGATAGTCCAGGATAACACCTAGCACGCTGACATGTGGGGATGGGTGGATGGTTGTGCCATTGCTCTTGACAGACAAGTCAGGGGAAGAGGCATGTGGGGGAGGAAATACTATAAGCTCGGTTTTGGACAAGTTGAGTTTGAGGAAGTGGTGTGACATCCATAAAGATATGTCTGTTAGTAAGTTAGTGATATGTGAGGAGACAGATAGAGTCAGTTGAGGGGTGGAGAGATAGATTTGTGTATCGTCAACAATGAAATGATATTGAAAGCCATGAAAGGCTATCAGCTGACCCAGGTTGTAGATTGAAAGTTAGTGATATGTCGGACCAGTCCGGTCAAAAAGTTCACCCGTGTGTACACAGCATAAGAAGTTTAGAAGTAGCAGGAGTGTTTGTATCAGCAGGGATGTTGAAATCACCGAGAAGGATTGGGGGAATTTCCGAAGAGAGAAAGTAGGGTATACATGCAGAAAACTTATCAAGGAAAGTCGATAATGGTCCAGGGGGCCGGTAGATCACAGCAATTCTTAGGGAAGCTGGAGAGAATAGACGTATACAGTGAGCTTCAAATGATGAGAGGGAAAGAGAGGGAGGGGAGTGAATAACCTGGAAGATGCTTTGGGGGGATAGGAGGAATCCCACTCCACCTCCCTTGCGTCCATTAGGCCTAGGGGAGTGAGTCCAGTGAAGGCCACCCTGGGAGAGAGAAGCAGGAGAAGGGGTGTCAGATTTGTGGAGCCAGGTTTCGGTGACAGCAGGCAGATTAAAGGAATTAGTGACAAAGAGGTCTTGAACAGCGGTGAGTTTGTTGCAGACAGAGCGAGCGTTCCAGAGGGCGCAGGAGAGGGGGAGGCTGGCGTTGGGAATAAGAGGAATAGAGACTAAATTGCGTAGATTGCGACTACTGCCAGAGGGTGTAGGGTGATGGTGATGGGTGTGTTGGGTACAGTTAACTAAGAGAGGCCCAGGGTTTGGGGAAATATCTCCAGCGTTTAGGAGAAGCAGAAAAGAAAGGGCGGTAATATGAGAATATGATTTGTATGAGGGGCTATACTTCAGTATCCTGGGGGGTTTGTTAGCAAGTGGGCTTAGAGTTAGAAAGAGGTGATGAGTGCAGTAATAGGGGCAGGGGAGAAGTGAGGGTGATATGTACAGATTGTGGGGTGGAGCAGAGGGGTGAAGAAAAGTGAGTTTGAGAGAGAGGCAGCAATTGTGAAAAGGAGGAGAGGTAAAGAGAGCATGTTTTAGAGAGGAAGGTGAGTTCATTTGGAAATGAGGTCACCTGCTGTCTTCTGTGGTTTGCTTTGTGCAAATCGCTGAAGTGCAAGAGTGGAACCCCTTTAAGACAGCAGCTCCCCCATAATTTTGACCCCCCAGATCAGAAGGAAGAACAGAGCTTCAGCATCTATCCATGGGCCAACTGCTCCACTCTAATGCCCCGTACACACGGTCGGACATTGATCGGACATTCCGACAGCAAAATCCTAGGATTTTTTCCGACGGATGTTGGCTCAAACTTGTCTTGCATACACACAGTCACACAAAGTTGTCGGAAAATCAGATCATTCTGAACGCCATGACGTAAAACACTTACGTCGGGACTATAAACGGGGCAGTAGCCAATAGCTTTCATCTCTTTATTTATTCTGAGCATGTGTGGCACTTTGTGCGTCGGATTTGTGTACACTAGGGATGAGCTTCGTGTTCGAGTCGAACCCATGTTCGACTCGAACATCGGCTGTTCGGTCGTTCGCCGAATTGCGAACGATATGGGCCGTTCGCGCCAAATTCGTGTGGCGCGTCACGGCCCATAATTCACTGCAGCATCGCAGTGCATTGCTGGCTGATGATTGGCCAAGCATGCACTATGACCCGCATGCTTGGCCAATCACAGCGCCGTCAGTAGAGAGAGCTGTAATTGGCCAAAGCCAGGGTGGCTTTGGCCAATTATGGCTCAGGGGATTTAGTACACACCCCACACTATATAAGGCCGCCTGCACGGCGGCCCTGTGTAGTGTGTGTTCCGGTGTGCTGAGAGATAGAGAGAGAGAGAGACAGTGTCATTTGATTTGAGTTAGATAGATTAGGCAGAACAGTCAGTCAGTTAGCTGCACTTACAGTGTATTGTGTATATATATGCATCCCAGGTGTTGCATATATATATATACACTGTATTCAGTTTAGCTAGATCCGTTCCTGTTATCTTCTATCTAGACTATTTACATTTAGTGCAGTGTGTCCTGCTCACAGTGTTCAGCTAGATCCGTTCCTGCTATTTACATTCAGTGCAGTGCGTCCTGCTCACAGTGTTCAGCTAGATCCGTTCCTGGTATTTACATTTAGTGCAGTGCGTCCTGCTCACAGTGTTCAGCTAGATCCGTTCCTGCTATTTACATTCAGTGCAGTGCGTCCTGCTCACAGTGTTCAGCTAGATCCGTTCCTGGTATTTACATTTAGTGCAGTGCGTCCTGCTCACAGTGTTCAGCTAGATCCGTTCCTGCTATTTACATTCAGTGCAGTGCGTCCTGCTCACAGTGTTCAGCTAGATCCGTTCCTGCTATTTACATTCAGTGCAGTGCGTCCTGCTCACAGTGTTCAGCTAGATCCGTTCCTGGTATTTACATTTAGTGCAGTGCGTCCTGCTCACAGTGTTCAGCTAGATCCGTTCCTGCTATTTACATTCAGTGCAGTGCGTCCTGCTCACAGTGTTCAGCTAGATCCGTTCCTGGTATTTACATTTAGTGCAGTGCGTCCTGCTCACAGTGTTCAGCTAGATCCGTTCCTGCTATTTACATTCAGTGCAGTGCGTCCTGCTCACAGTGTTCAGCTAGATCCGTTCCTGCTATTTACATTCAGTGCAGTGCGTCCTGCTCACAGTGTTCAGCTAGATCCGTTCCTGGTATTTACATTTAGTGCAGTGCGTCCTGCTCACAGTGTTCAGCTAGATCCGTTCCTGCTATTTACATTCAGTGCAGTGCGTCCTGCTCACAGTGTTCAGCTAGATCCGTTCCTGCTATTTACATTCAGTGCAGTGCGTCCTGCTCACAGTGTTCAGCTAGATCCGTTCCTGGTATTTACATTTAGTGCAGTGCGTCCTGCTCACAGTGTTCAGCTAGATCCGTTCCTGCTATTTACATTCAGTGCAGTGCGTCCTGCTCACAGTGTTCAGCTAGATCCGTTCCTGGTATTTACATTTAGTGCAGTGCGTCCTGCTCACAGTGTTCAGCTAGATCCGTTCCTGCTATTTACATTCAGTGCAGTGCGTCCTGCTCACAGTGTTCAGCTAGATCCGTTCCTGCTATTTACATTCAGTGCAGTGCGTCCTGCTCACAGTGTTCAGCTAGATCCGTTCCTGGTATTTACATTTAGTGCAGTGCGTCCTGCTCACAGTGTTCAGCTAGATCCGTTCCTGCTATTTACATTCAGTGCAGTGCGTCCTGCTCACAGTGTTCAGCTAGATCCGTTCCTGGTATTTACATTTAGTGCAGTGCGTTGTGCTCACAGTGTTCAGCTACATCCGTTCCTGCTATTTACATTCAGTGCAGTGCGTCCTGCTCACAGTGTTCAGCTAGATCCGTTCCTGCTTTTTACATTCAGTGCAGTGCGTCCTGCTCACAGTGTTCAGCTAGATCCGTTCCTGCTATATACATTTAGTGCAGTGCGTCCTGCTCACAGTGTTCAGCTAGATCCGTTCCTGGTATTTACATTTAGTGCAGTGCGTCCTGCTCACAGTGTTCAGCTACATCCGTTCCTGCTATTTACATTCAGTGCAGTGCGTCCTGCTCACAGTGTTCAGCTAGATCCGTTCCTGCTATTTACATTCAGTGCAGTGCGTCCTGCTCACAGTGTTCAGCTAGATCCGTTCCTGCTATTTACATTCAGTGCAGTGCGTCCTGCTCACAGTGTTCAGCTAGATCCGTTCCTGGTATTTACATTTAGTGCAGTGCGTCCTGCTCACAGTGTTCAGCTAGATCCGTTCCTGCTATTTACATTCAGTGCAGTGCGTCCTGCTCACAGTGTTCAGCTAGATCCGTTCCTGCTATATACATTTAGTGCAGTACGTCCTGCTCACAGTGTTCAGCTAGATCCGTTCCTGTTATCTTCCTACTGACAGGCAGGCTTGTCTGGTTACAGTATATAAAGCTACCTTAAGAAAATTACAGGTGTTCTTTTTGATCCTATTAGTACCACGGTCAGGCAGCTAGACTATTTACATTTAGTACAGTGCGTCCTGCTCACAGTGTTCAGCTAGATCCGTTCCTGCTATTTACATTCAGTGCAGTGCGTCCTGCTCACAGTGTTCAGCTAGATCCGTTCCTGCTATTTACATTCAGTGCAGTGCGTCCTGCTCACAGTGTTCAGCTAGATCCGTTCCTGGTATTTACATTTAGTGCAGTGCGTCCTGCTCACAGTGTTCAGCTAGATCCGTTCCTGCTATTTACATTCAGTGCAGTGCGTCCTGCTCACAGTGTTCAGCTAGATCCGTTCCTGCTATATACATTTAGTGCAGTACGTCCTGCTCACAGTGTTCAGCTAGATCCGTTCCTGTTATCTTCCTACTGACAGGCAGGCTTGTCTGGTTACAGTATATAAAGCTACCTTAAGAAAATTACAGGTGTTCTATCCCAGCTTAGTGCAGCTACAGGCCATTAGTATGTCTGGAAGGCCAAGAAGGAGAGGCAGACAGTCACAAGCCAATAAGAGAGGGCAAGCAGGCTCTGTGTCTAGTGCTGGTCGTGGAGACGGTGCATCCTCATCAGCACGTGGCCATGGGACACGCTTGGCCTTTTTTTCGGCAGCTGGCCGTGTTGAGCCGCAACATGCGGAAGACTTGGTCGAGTGGATGACCAAGCCGTCCTCATCCTCCTCATCCTCTCTCACCCATGCCCAGGGTGCTTTGTCTGGCAAAGCAGCGGCCTCTTCCCTCAGCTCAATGTCATCAGTGACTCCTTCCCTAGCTCCACCATGTCCTCATGAGGATTCCCTCGAACTGTTTGACCACAGTGTTGGGTACATGCTCCAGGAGGATGCCCAGCGTTTGGAAGGCTCTGATGATGATACTGAGCTCAATGAAAGCAGTAACATGAGCACGGACAGAGGGGGTGCCCAAGAAGGACAGCAATCTGGCAGTCATGCTCCCCCTGCTGCAGCATACTGCCAGGTTTGCTCCAGTGATGAGGAGGGAGGGGATGATGAGGTCACTGACTCAACGTGGGTGCCTGATAGGAGAGAGGAGGAGGAGGAGGAGGAGGAGGAGGTGGCACATCACCAACTAGGCAGGATGCCCTCCAGGGGCCAGCCTAAGGGCAGCACATTGACTGCATCACACCCCAAAGCTCCACATGTGCAGGGCGCTGCAGTCTCTGCGCGTTATTCAAAAAGTTCTTTGGTGTGGGCCTTTTTTGAGACGAGTGCATCAGATCGCACCGCTGCTATTTGCAACATATGTCTCAAGCGTATCTCGCGTGGCCAAAACATCTCCCGCTTGGGTACCACATGCTTGACCAGACATATGTTGACCTGCCATGCAGTTCGTTGGCAAGCGTATCTAAAAGACCCACACCAAAGAACAAAGACGATCTCTCCTTGCTCCTCATCAGCTGAGATTTCCAACCCCACTAGACCTTCAGTCCTCTCTGAGACCTGCAGTGAGAGGAATGAAGGTGTAGAATTAGGTGTGTCACAGCCAAGTACTTGTGGGCAATCTGCTTTTGGTACACCGACGTCAGATTGTACCAGGCAAATTTCCCTGCCCCAGCTGCTGCACCGCCGAAAGAAGTTTGCTCCCAGCCATCCACATGCCCAGCGGTTGAATGCTAGCTTGGCAAAATTGCTAGCACTTCAACTGCTGCCTTTTCAGTTGGTAGACTCTGCCCCCTTCCGTGAGTTTGTGGAATGTGCGGTTCCTCAGTGGCAGGTACCCAAACGCCACTTTTTCTCACGGAAGGCGATTCCGGCTCTCTACCGGCATGTGGAAGGCAATGTCCATGCCTCGCTGGACAGGGCGGTCAGCGGTAAGGTGCATATTACCGCTGACTCATGGTCCAGCAGGCATGGACAGGGACGTTACTTAAGTTTCACGGCGCATTGGGTGACTCTGCTGGCAGCTGGGAAGGATGCAGGACAAGGTGCAGTAGTGTTGGAGGTTGTTCCGCCACCACGCCTTCAAAATGCTGATTGTGACACACCTCTCTCCTCCACCCCCTCCTCTTCTTCTTCCTCCATGGCCTCTTCCTCGGAACCAGCGGTGCTCCGTAGGCGTTCAAGGGGCTACGCAAGTACGCAGGCCAAAAGATGCCATGCGGTGCTTGAGCTGGTGTGCTTGGGGGACAGGAGCCACACTGAGGCAGAGGTTCTGTCAGCTCTGCAGGGGCAGGTTCAGAGGTGGTTGACGCCACGCCAACTTAAGGCAGGAATGGTGGTTTGCGACAATGGCACCAACCTCCTCTCTGCCCTCCGACAGGGACAACTGACCCATGTGCCCTGTTTGGCTCACGTCCTTAACTTGGTGGTGCAGCGGTTCTTGGGCAGGTACCCGGGCTTACAGGATGTCCTGAGGCAGGCCAGGAAAGTCTCTGTGCATTTCCGCCGGTCATATAATGCCAGTGCTCGGCTGACGGACCTCCAAAAGGAGTTTAACCTGCCCAAGAACCGCCTAATCTGTGACATGCCCACCAGGTGGAACTCGACGTTGGCCATGCTGCAGCGGCTGCACACGCAGCAGAGGGCCATCAATGAGTACCTGTGCGACTATGGCACCAGGACAGGGTCAGGGGACCTTGGTTTTTTTTCCCCACGCCAGTGGGCCATGATCAGGGATGCATGCACTGTCCTGTCACCATTCGAGGAGGCCACGAGGATGGTGAGCACTGACAGTGCATGCATCAGTGACACTGTCCCCCTTGTCCACCTGTTGGAGCACACGCTGCGTGGAATAATGGACAGGGCACTTGAGGCAGAACAGAGGCAGGAAGAGGAGGACTTCCTTAGCTCTCAAGGCCCCCTTTATCCAGACAGTGTTCCTGCGTGCCCGCCGATCACACAGGAAGAGGACGAGGAGGAGGAGGAGGAGGAGGAGGAGGAGGAGGAGGAAGATTGTGTCAGTATGGAGGTGGAGCCTGGCACTCAGCATCAGCAGTCTTTAAGGGATCAGTCCCAAGGAACACATGGACTTGTACGTGGCTGGGAGGAGGTGGCTGCGGACGTTGTTGTCCTTAGTGACCCAGAGGACTCCGGACCGAATGCCTCAGCAAACCTACGCTGCATGGCCTCCCTGATCCTGCAAAGCCTGCGTAAGGATCCTCGTATTCGTGGTATCAAGGAGAAGGACCAATACTGGCTGGCAACCCTCCTTGATCCACGTTACAAGGGTAAGGTTGCGGACCTTATCTTGCCATCGCAGAGGGAGCAGAGGATGAAACATCTTCGGGAGGCCTTGCAGAAAGGTCTGTGCAACGCGTTCCCAGAGACTGGGAGGTTACAAACTCCTGTTTCTGGACAACGTGTTGCTGAGGCTTCGGTCAGTCAAAGAAGGAGCGGTGGAGAAGGTGGCCGTCTGACCGATGCGTTCAGACAATTTTTTGGTCCGCAGCCCCAAGGTATGATCGGTTCCAGCAACCATCGCCAGCGTCTGTTTTACATGGTGCAGGAATACCTAGGGGCAAGATCAGACTTGGACACCTTTCCCACCGAAAATCCTCTGGGTTACTGGGTCTTGAGGATGGATCACTGGCCAGAGCTTGCACAGTATGCAATTGAGCTACTGGCCTGTCCTGCATCCAGCGTTCTTTCGGAACGCACATTCAGTGCTGCTGGAGGCGTGGTAACCGATCACAGGGTGCGTCTGTCCACCGACTCGGTCGATCGGCTGACCTTCATAAAAATGAATCAGTCTTGGATCACCACCAGCTACCAAGCACCTGATGCAGATGTAACCGAATAATTTTTTTTGAAATCTCAGATCCCTTCAAAGACTGCCTATGCTGATGCTGAGTGACTATCCCTGAGTAATTATCCTCTTCCTCCTCAATCATCACGCTGATAGCTTGTAAGAACATTTTTGGTTCTGGGCGCCACCACCAGTGCCTAAGGCACAATTTTTCAGCCCCTGTTTAACAGGGGCGTGTAATTACAATTTTTGATGTAATACTTTGCAGCAGGGCTCGTTCCTGCATTCCAACTAGAGTGTCTGTGAGGGGTTGCAGTGTTGTGGCACCAGCACCAGTGCCTAAGACCCAATTTTTCAGCCCCTGTCTAACAGGGGCGTGTAATTACAATTTTTGATGCAATACTTTGCAGCAGGGCTTGTTCCTGCGTTTCAACTAGAGTGTCTGTGAGGGGTTGCAGTGTTGTGGCACCAGCACCAGTGCCTAAGACCCAATTTTTCTGCCCCTGTCTAACAGGGGCGTGTAATTACAATTTTTGATGCAATACTTTGCAGCAGGGCTCGTTCCTGCGTTCCAACTAGAGTGTCTGTGAGGGGTTGCAGTGTTGTGGCACCAGCACCAGTGCCTAAGGCCTAATTTTTCAGCTCCTGTTCAACAGGGGCATGTAATTACAATTCTTGATCTAATATTTCACAGCAGGGCCCTGTGAGGGCTTACAGTGTTTTGGCCACAGCAACACCTAAGGCCCAAATTTCTGCTGAGTATATAGGGCAGGACCCTACTTTCAAACATCTAACTTACAAACAACTCCTACTTGCAAACGGAAGGAGACAACAGGAAGTGAGATGAAATCTACCCCTAAGGAAGGGAAATTCTCTCCTGTAAGAGTTAATATGGGAAAACAATTTCTCCTTTCCACTGATGCTTTCCAATCCTTGTTCCACAAAAAAACCCAAATTTTCAAAAAACATTTTTCATTGGGACAAAAAAGTGAGGTGAAATCTTCTGAAGAGGAGGAAAGACGCAAAACAAATGTCACAGGGGTGATAACCCTTCCCTATGTTTTCCAAAAAGCTTAGAAAAGATTTTTTGGCTGGAGCTAAACACATTAAAAATGTTCAAAATTACAAACAGATTCTACTTAACAACAAACCTACAGTCCCTGTCTTGTTTGCACCGCCTGAATACTGCTGTTCAGAGTATATAGGGACCTTTCCTTATTTTAATTTGGGTGCGGGGTTCCCCTTAATATCCATACAAGACCCAAAGGGCCTGGTAATGGACTGGGGGGTACCCATGCCGTTTGTCTCACTGATTTTCATCCATATTGCCATGACCCGACATGACATTAAACCCGCAAGCAGTTTTAAATGAGATTTTTTCCTTTAAAAATGACATTTGGTGCAGGGACTGTTCTAAACATGGGAAACACGCGTCACTTTACAGGCATACTATAGACACCCCCCAGGTACGATATTTAAAGGAATATTTCACTTTTTTTTTTTTACTTTAAGCATCATTAAAATCACTGCTCCCGAAAAAACGGCCGTTTTTAAAAGTTTTTTTTGCATTGATACATGTCCCCTGGGGTAGGACCCGGGTCCCCACACCCTTTTTAGGACAATACCATGCAAATTAGCCTTTAAAATGAGCACTTTTGATTTCGAACGTTCGAGTCCCATAGACGTCAATGGGGTTCTAACGTTCGTGCGAACTTGCGGTCCGTTCGCGGGTTCTGGTGCGAACCGAACCGGGGGGTGTTCGGCTCATCCCTAGTGTACACACGATCGGAAATTCCGACAACAGATTTTGTTGTCGGAAAATTTTATAGCCTGCTCTCAAACTTTGTGTGTTGGAAAATCCAATGGAAAATGTGTGATGGAGCCTACACACGGTCGGAATTTCCGACAATATGGTCCTATCACACATTTTCCGTTGGAAAATCCGACCGTGTGTACGGGGCATAAGGATCACAGACAGTGCAAGCAGATCTCACAGATCGAAATCCATATAAGCACATCAAGGAGAAACAGAACTCACAATTTTGAAATACCATCAAGAATTTTTATTTAAAAAAAATGTGCACCCACATGATCATAGCTTCAAAAAGCATCTAAAGGACATAGCTGACTGACATAAAAGCAAACAGACCGTCTCATCCTTCCCATCCCTTAAAAATGTTGGTGTACGTGGTGACATCATGAGCACTCACCTATTTTCATGGTAGATATACTGTACGTACAAATTCATTGTTTGCACACATATGAATTTTTTTAACTTATGGTAGCTATATGTATATATATATATATATATATATATATATATATATATATACGTAGCGCTGGTAGATTTTCAATCTACCGCTTATATGTAAATTTAGTGGGTCGTCTGTTCTGTATATAGTTCAGATTTAATCTATGGCTAAATTAGCTTCTGTTCCAGCCTTGGTTGTGTTGCGTGCAGTTCCACTCCGTCGCCTGTAGATGTCGGTGTCGCTACAGACCGGAGCTGGAAAGCAACAGGCTGAGGTGTATTGAGTGCTCTTCTTTCCCAGAAGTAACTCGGCAGAGGTTGTCCCCTGCTATGCATTCTGGGAAGGGGTATTTAAGGAACAGACGCCATTTTTCTTGGTCTCTTTCTTTCCACCTGCTGGCCCTCCTGGCCGACAGGTATGTGCTAGGAGTCCCACCTCGTGGTCCTCCGGGCCGGAGGACTGCGTTGCTGCAGCGTGCGGGTGGGCCCAGAAGTCTGTCTGGGACCTAATACTACTACTGCAGGGATGGTCCTGTGCTGTCTGTCCTGCGGGAAGAAGCCGGACAATTGAGAAGATCCAGGGGAGGACCCGTGTTGGAAGGATCATGCGGAGCGCTGGTCTGGAGAGGGGCCTGGTGACTCAATTGGAGGAAGCATCTTAATTCAACCTACCACATAGTACTGCCGGGTCGGTTTAAAGCTTCTGGTACTGTGTTGCTGTTCATTTAAAACTACTACGTCCTGTGGCAGAGGATCGTGCAGTTACATTTGTTCTTCTCAAGTCTGTGGCAGGGACTTTTCTTGTTCGTGCTATGCTCCGGCTGTTAGGTCAGTGATAGAGGCCTATCCGGGTGGGCAAAAGATTAAATTTTGGACTGAAGGAATACTCGTCCTTAAGATATTCAAGTACTCAAAGATCAAAAACAGAAAAGGTATTTGAACTTCCCTGAAACTCCCTCTCTACCTCTTTCCTGCTGCCTCTTTCGTTTATCTCCCATTAAAGCATTGGACTGGTTCACACGTTGTGGATGCAAAGCTCAACATGGACTCTAGATTCCTGATGTGGTGAAAATACAGGTAATGGGTGGCGGCAACAGCCCGATCAAAATCAGCAGCTCCTAATTGTTTTTAGGTTTATGTACATAGGGGAAGGATTATTAAAGGTTAAGTTCAACTTTTGAAAAAAAAATGTACTTTTTTTGTCGGTAAAAATGTGCATTTATTATTTTTTTCGAAGGAATCTGTGAATAAATGACCCAGACTTGTGGGCTCCCACTTTAATAGAGGGTGGGGGTTAAGGGAGTGGATGCTGAACATGTTACATGTTGTACCCTAAATACGGTTGTAACATGTAACTTGTTCAGAAGGGTGAACTTAGCCATTCCTTTTTAGTGGCCAGGTGGTAGTAAAACCAGTGCTAGGAGGTGGCTGGGGGAGAGGGTTGTGCTGGGAAGATGGAATTTGGTGGGGGAAGAATTTTTGCTAGGAGGAGGAATTTGGGCTTAGAGGAAGGATTGGATGGAGAGGATATGTGCTGGGGATGTGGCATTTGTGGGGGAAGGGCTTTTGCTAGGAGGGGGGATTTGGGTGAGGAAAGATTTGTCCTAAGGTTGACTGTGGGTGGAACAGTATTTGTGCTAGGAGGGGGAACTGGGAGGTAGAATCTAGGGGAGCTACAGCTGCTAATTAGCATTTTCTGACAGTGTCTAGTGCTGCTGTCAGAATCCAATGTCCCAGTAGGAAGAATCCTCCATCTACAGTACTTCATTTGTTTGGATAGAGTTAATTTCTTTCCGTTTAGCCCACTGGCTGAATGAAAAATCACTGTGTATAGCCAGCTTAACAGACTCCTGCACTATTCAGACTATTATACATTACCTACTTCTGACCAAAGTGATCATTGTCTCCACAGTTGCTGGTTGCTAATCAGTCCCTGACTATTGTAATGACGGTCTTCTTTAACCGCTTGCCGACCAGCGCACGCCGATGTACATCGGCAGAATGGCACTGGCAGGCAAAAGGGCGTACAGGTACGCCCCCCTTAAGAAGCGGTGTTGATGTCCGCCGGGTGCCCGCGATCGTGTCACGGAGAGAAAGAACGGGGAGATGCTTATGTAAACAAAGCATTCCCCATTCTGCCTAGTGACAGGACAGTGATCTACTGCACTCTGTGATCGAAAGCAGTGATCACTGTCCTTTGTGTTAAAGCCCAGCCCCCTCACAGTTATAATCACTCCCTAGGACACACTTAACCCCTTCACTGCCCCCTAGTGGTTAACCCCTTCACTGCCAGTGTCATTTACACAGTAATCAATGCATTTTTAATTGCACTGATTGCTGTATAAATGACAATGGTCCCAAAAATGTGTCAGAAATGTCCGATGTGTATGCCATAATGTCGCAGTCCCGATAAAAATCGCAGATCGCCGTCATTACTAATAAAAAAAAAATTAAAAATAAAAATGCCATAAAACTATCCCCTATTTTGTAGACGCTATAAATTTTGCGTAAACCAATCAATATACTGCAATATTTTTTTTACCAAAAATATGTAGAAGAATACATATCGGCCTAAACTGAGGAAAAAAATTGTTTTTTTTAATATATTTTTGGGGGTATTTATTATAGCAAAAAGTAAAAAATACTGCGCTTTTTTGTTAATAAAAACAAAGCAGAGGCGATCAAATACCACCAAAAGAAAGCTCTATTTGTGGGAAAAAAAGGACGTAATTTTGTTTGGGTACAACGTCACACAACCGTGCTATTGTCAGTTAAAGCGACGCAGTGCCGAATCGCAAAAAATGCTCTGGTCTTTGGGCATCCAAATGGTCCGGGGCTGAAGTGGTTAAGGTAGGCTCAGACAAAGAGTTAGCTGTCTGTTTATTTTTAGTGCACTAAAAGCATATGTAATGGTAGCGTTTCGTTTTTTAAAATGATAGTGCTAATAGGTATGCATATCTGTGAGACTATTTCTTGTGGCACAGCAATCAAAGCCTATTTCATGAGTTCAAAACGGTTTGATTTATTAAACCATTAAACCATTCACTGTTCACCGAAATTGGGCCAACACCCAGTGTTCGCTGTGCGTGCCACATTACTGCTCCAGTTCAGGTGCCCAAAGGTGCCCCAGGTCTTGTATAGTTCTAGCAACACCTCTGTGTTATACCCAGGCCATCCAAAATGACCACCAACCCCATAAGGTACACAATACTCCACTCCTGGGCTGATTTAACCTAACATTTAAACATAACCTAACATTTAAACAGAGTGTTTGCAAAGTATTCTTTGAAAAAAGTTTAGAAGCATTGTCCATCTCACTAGCCCCAGTCCACTCCAGCTCCAAGGTCTTTTACAATCCTATTGTCTATAGTGTATACTAAAAAAAAAATACCATGTGCCAGTAAAGTGTTCGGGTTTGGCTTGAAGAAAAGGTGGCAACCCTAGCTGCACACATGGCTGTGTGGCGAAAGGAGGGATTATAGCTGACCCTGAGCTGGCAGGCAACCATAAGGTGTTTTGCCAGGGAAGGTAGGTTTGGGCCTGGATTCTTCAGATTTGGTGTGTTATTCCAGCGCTGGTACTGGGCTCCTCTTCCTGGGGTCTAGCTCAGTTTGTGTTAGTGCAGTTGGGGTGTATGGCACTGCTGGTTGTAGGCAGGTCTTCTGATCTTGTTGTTCTCTTTTTTCTTTTAGGAGGTTTCCTCCTTTGATTCAGTCCCCGATCCACTTCTCTCTAATTCCGAATTCCGAACCAGAATCGGATAATGAGAGCTCCCCGCTGCTCTCATCATCTGACATAGTAAGGCATGTATATGCCTCCTCAGATGTAAAAAATCTTTTGGAGATGGGGGCTGGTAATGATGGTTTGGTCAGTCTAATGATGTGACAGGTCACTGATCGCGGTACTAATGGTGGTACTGATGGTCATTTTGCTATATGGCGGGCAGGAAGTGGTTAAACTAGAGTTACCTTTATGCATTTATCATTTGCAGTGAATTAATCAGTTTGCTGAAAATAATTAGTAGTTCACTGGTTTCACATGCAACTGTCCTCATTGGAGGGACTGTCTCTCTTTGAAAATCAAATCACTCTTTTCTTTTTTCCTCCTCATCTGTGCCTTTTTTTGATCTAATTGTATAGGAAGCTTTTACGCAGATGCTGCCAAAATTCTCTGTGGGTTAAAAGATGTTTCTTCTGTTGGGTTATGTGCTTACTTTACCTTGTTCAACTGTGTAGAAGCCATTTGTTACAATGTAAGCTTATGGACTCTTGCATTGGAAAGGACTCTATGGACGAACTACTGTACCTAAACAAGATATGACTACCTCATGGGGCACTATTCAAGGGCACTTAGAGAACTTTTTCAGGGATGTGTTGAAGGTGGCATCAATTGTCCCACTTAACTACCTTAGTAAAAGATATTTATTTTTTCTTTAAATTGCCTAGTCATTAAAATGGTGCATGTAAGGTATATCAGGGCTTACCAAGCACAGGGCTTACAACAGGGGACTGAAGAGAAGTTATAGAAGATAAGTACATGGGTCTAATGAGCAGAGAAGCTGTTGTAAGGAAGCTTTATTGCCGTTGCTAATGACTACTGTGTTTATGTCACTTGCAAAAGAAAGCAACCAGCCCAGAAAATGGGTGACATGACAGAGGTGACGTATACTCTGGTAGTGAAGGGGTGATATGCTTGGCCCCATCACTGGTGACCAGTTCTCCACATACTGGTACAGACCTCCCGGCACAGAGTATCTTAGGACCTAGACTGGAGTCACGAAGGGATAGATGTAGAAGGAGCCCTGGGAGAAGAACAAGCATGGAGTGTTTCCTGCATCCATTAGTAACATACGGAACATGGCACCGGGAGTGAGTTGATGGGACTGCAGAGTTGGTGGAGACCAGTACAAGCTTTGCGATACCGGCTCAGAAATGCTGCACATCTGGGAGTTGTGTCCTTAGTACATGGTTTTACCACCCCCAAGCAATATACCCACCCAAGTTCTAACATTACAGCTGTACACATGCCATTGGCTGCAATGCTTTGCTTCAGGGCCATGGCATTTGTAAACTAGGGCTGCAGGGTCTGACAGGCAGCATTTCTTGTCAAACTTTTTCTCCAATTGGGATCAATAGGACCGGACCACAAACATTCAGCAATTAAAAAGAACAAAAAAAAAAACAGGTGTCAGAAGACGGCAGTAGTGCCCTATGTCAGCCACTGCTATACAATTCTCAAATCTTTAATCCAATCTCTAAATTATTGCATCATATTTTAAAAGTCAATATAAAGGAAAATAGTGATAAAAAAAGCAATCTAACCACTGTTTTTTTTTGCATAATAACCATTTGCCACTTTCACCCCCTTTCTGCTCAGGCCAATTTTTAGCTTTCAGTGCTGTCGCACTTTGAATGACAATTGCACGGTCATGCAGTACTGTACCTAAACAAAATCGCTATCATTTTTTTTTTGCTTACAAACATTTTTATTGTGGTATTTAAGCAATTACAAAAATATAACAAGCATAGAGAGTACTATATGTACAAAAAAAAAACCTTCCATGCTAAAGGTAAGAAACTGTTTTTTTGATAAACATCTCTCTGCTTGGTATTACAAGAAAAAATCATAACATTAACAGAAAAAAGAGACTAAGAATAACAAAGCATGAATAGAGCAAAACAATATTACATCTGCATATATAGGATGGTTTGGAATCCTACTGAAAACTGTGCAGATTTGTTGAGATGGTGGGAGTACTGACAGGAAGCCCAATTCACATGAGCAGTTTTAACAAGGTTGGCAGGTCTAGATAGAAAAGAGTCTTGGCCATATGATTGCCTAATAGGTGGACCAATAATCCCATTTGCAGTCAAATATTTGCATGGCGTCCAGAAGAGTATGATGTATCCTCTCCATGAGTTTAATAGACTCCATTCAAAGTAGCACTTGGGACCATGGGACTGATGGCATCGCCAGTTAAGAGCTATAGCCCAGTGAATAGCACTAAATAGTGTGTGAGTCAATTTTTGACAAGGGGGTGGGACCTCTGGGAGATCCACAAACAAAATGCACAGTTAATGGTATAGGCATGCAAGTTATCTGCAACAGCTTCATAGAGGTCTGTTACCATAGAGATCTTAAAGCTGTGCAGCTCCAAAATGTATGGAGGAGTGTACCTCTTTCACCACATCCCCTAAAGCATGTATCCGAAATAGATGGGTAGATTCTATGTATCTTAACTGGGGTGTAGTACCACCTGGTTTAAAGCTTAACCACAGTCTCCTTAATGGCAAAAGAGCGTGTACACTTATGCATGTTGGAGACCATATCAAACCAATACTCTGCAGAATGCTCTTGGCCAGTTTCCACCTCCCAGCCCAGCATTGCTGAAGACTTTGAAGTGGTATGTGTTCATTGAGGTATTGGTAAAGGATTGAAATGGTCCCACTAATTCTAGACCCCTCATGACATACTGTAGATTTTCAAATGGTGTTCTGGCCTCATCTCCACCCTGAGTAAGGATGTCAGTAAAGAAGTGGCGAATCTGTAAATATTAATAAAATTCAGAGCTGGGGAATGCATAGTTATGTTGAAGGTGTTCGAAAGAGCAAAACGAGGTGCCCTGTAGTAATGAATCCAAGGTCACCAGGCCGTGTGTAGACCAATTGGTAAATTCCAAACCTGTGTTGAAAGCTACAGGGAACTTAGGGTCGCCTAAAAAACTGTTATCATTTTTTTGAGACAGATAGAGCTTTCCTTTGGTGGTAATTATTCACCACTGGGGTTTTTAATTTTTGCTAAACAAACGAAAGAAGACCGAAAATTTTAAGTCTTTCTTAGTTTCTGTCATAACATTTTTAAAAAGGTAAATTTTCTCCTTCACTGATGTGCACTGATGAGACTGCATTGATGGACACTGATATGCTGCACTGATTGACACTGATAGGGTGCACTAATGGGCAGGGAAAAAAAGCAGGGATAACAAAAATGTGAGGTGGTTGGGGTGTGTGTGTGGAGGAGGGGGTTGGATGCAATGTAGGGTTCTACTGTTTTTTGTATATAAAGTGTACTGGATCATATACATTTGGCATGTACATTTTAGCTTAACCTTAAACCTGACAGTAATCTTACAAAGCGGTCACAATGACAATATATTAATGGCAGAAATAGTACATAATGAAAAGGAATTCAGAATTCTATATTAATTGGCACATTTCAATATCTTAACTCATCATGAATAAATAATCTATGACAAGAAGTCACATAGTGTTTTACATTGGAGCTACATGAATAACACATTACATGAATACGTGTCACTGATCAAAATGTAAATTGATTGAGCAATATAGAATCTGTCACTTGTCCCCATTTATCAATTAATCAATATTAACTTGTACTGCAAGTGGCACATTGTATATAATTAGTATAAGTTCATTACAGAAAAATAGAGCCTCTTATTTGATAAAAGTTCTAATCTGTATGTTTTCTTCTTATAGATTCTTAGGTATGGTGCAGATTTATGATGACCATTAGATATAATAAACTCTGGCTAGTGGTAACTGCAAGAGACATTCTCAATTCTAAGATGGCAATGACATAACCTCTCCTGTAGCCAATATTTACTATAACTATGTGCTATAGCAACCAATGGATCTTGTATATATTTCAGGCTGTACTCCAGGGTAACAGCTAAAAACTTGGTCCAAATATATATGTGTACTGTTTATCCTCCCAAAGGGTTTGCAATTCTGTCCAGAAAGGCTGGGGATTTAGGCCCCCCTGCTACACTACACAGGCAGGTCAGCAGCCTCTCCCTCGACTACATCATTGGTGATGAAACGCGTAGGATGGGGGCCTGTCTACAACATGGACCACCTGCCGATTGTAAACGACTTTTTGCTTATGCGAGCCATCAGCCTGCTGGTCTATTCTTTTTGTTTACATCAGATTGCTGCTATTTGGAGTATCGTTGACTTTTTTAATAAATGGTGAGAATATAAATGTGCTTCACTATGGCAGTTTAATTTTCTACCCTTCGGTATAACACCGTAACCCGCTGCTGAGCGACAATTATCTCCATACTGGATGCTGGTCCCTAAAGTTCTATTAAAGAAAGTTCTCTTTCTGGTAAGAGTCGTCAGTCAACTGTTACTATCAGGTGTTGGATTCCCTCTTTTCTCCATTGTACAACTGCACTTTTTGGGATTATCATGATGAAATTCATCTGCATTTGAATAGACTTTTTTAAACATGATGAGCTTTGTTTATATTAATTTTGGCTCTTTATGTTTAAGGGCTCATTATATATGTACCAATTTGCTGCACGTTTGCACTTTATATATGTTTGTTAATTTTAATATATATACTGTTCTATATAATTGCACTTATATTATAAGCGCTGCTTATTTTTATTTATACTTAGGTCAGCAACCTACTTCTTCTAAACCCTAAGGCCTGGTTCACATCTTTGTGGCTCTGTGAGCCACGTTTCAATTGAATTGAATTAGGCTGCTAAGCCTGTTTCATGCAGGAAAAATGTTCCTGCACCACTTTTGCACCATGCGACCCTCAACCAAAAACCTGTTGTGGTTTCAGATGCATGGGGAGTGTCAATAAGAATGTATGGCAGTCTGGTGCATCTGAAAAGGAACAGGTTTGGCTGCGAGTGGTTGCGGATGTGCGAACAGGTGTGATTTAATATCCCACAACCACCAGCCTAAGCGGAGGACAAGAATAATTTTTTTAGTTGCCCAAAGTTGGGCTTTAAAATAAATGTAATTTTTTTTACTGTATATCAATATTTTATTTCTGATTCCCGTTCTACCTGAAACAGATACATATTTACTTATTTTTAGTGTTTAAAATGATAATAAAGGCAATTATATATTTTTTAAAATAAAAAAGATGTTATACTTACCTGCTCTGTGCAGTGGTTTTGCACAGAGCAGCCCCGATCCTCCTCGGGTGCATGAAGGTAAAAAACCTTGAGCCTGTACAACCACTTTAATGACATAGGGTGTATTTGCATTTTATACAATATATATCCATTGTTAGCTCATCCACAAAATGTATTCTGTGGATATATTGATGATTAAGCAGCTTAGCATAGCAGCAAATGTTAACTCACAGGCCTAAAATTCTGGGTTTAACCACTTAAGGACCAGAAGGATTTGCCCCCTTAATAACCAGGCCAGTCTTTGCCATACGGCACTGCATCGCTTTAACTGACAATTGCGTGGTCGTGCGACATTGTACCCAAACACAAATTGTGTCCTTTTTTCCCACAAATAGAGCTTTCTTTTGGTGGTATTTGATCACCTCTGCGGTTTTTATTTTTTGTGCTAAAAACAAAAAATGAGTGACATTTTTGAAAAAAAAATATTTTGTACTTTTTGCTATAATAAATATACAAAAAAATAAAAATAAATACAAATTTCTTCATCAGTTTAGGACAATATGTATTCTTCTACATATTTTTGGCAACAAAAATTGCAATAAGCGTATATTGATTGGTTTGCGCAAAAGTTATAGCGTCTACAAAATAGGGGATAGATTTATGGAATTTTTACTATTTATTTATTTATTTATTAGAAATGGCAGCGATCTACGATTTTTATCGGGACTACAACATTGCAGCGGACAGATCAGACACTTTTGACACTATATTGGGACCAGTGACATTTATACAGCGATCAGAGCTAAAAATAGCCACTGATTACTGTATAAATGTCACTGGCAGGGAAGGGGTTAACACTAGGGAGCAATCAAGGGGTTAAGTGTTCCCTAGGGAGGTGTTTCTGACTGTGGGGGGAGTGTACTGACTGGAGAAAGAGAGAGATCGCTGTTCCTGATAACTAGGAACAACAGATCTCTCTCTACTCCCCTCTCAGAACGTTCTGGCTCTCTGTGGAGCGATCGCGGGTGGCCGGCAGGCATCGTGGCAGTAGGCCACGAGCATCGGCACCGGCGTCACACCGTGGGCACTGTACACCTACAGCGATTTGCACAGGGGAGCCAACCTGCTGCAGTATGACGGCGACTGGTCGGCAAGCAGTTAATTCACAGATAACTTTCTGAGTGGAGTGTATACCTTTCCTATAATTACTTGGTTTGTGTTTTAATTGCCATTTGCCTGTGTTGGATTCAGTGTATGCTATTTTTTTTTTTTTGCAGCAAGTGATCTGTTTGTGCTATGCAAGTGCTGACAACACTAAACAATATGAATTGTCCCATTGTTTCAGCTTTGTACACTTCCCTATGCTATATAGGCTTGTGCAATACGTTTCGTAACGAATCGAAATTCCGCCAGATGCATCCAAATGTCCGAATAAAAAGATAAGGAATTTCAACTAATACGAAAGAAATTATAGCAGATATAACAAATTAATTCAACATGATTCCGTAATTCGTTAAAGATCTAATGAAACAAAAGGTCAACTCAAAGTAAATCTTACAGTCCAATCAGCTGATTAACTTTGTGCTGGAGGTTGGATTACTGGCAAAGTGCATTCCTGAGAACTGACTGAGAAGGGTGTTGTATTGTATTTGAGCAGAGAAGAAGAGATATTGTCATTGTGTGTGTTAATAGATTCAATAAACAAACAACTTTCCAAACTACGAATCTTTATCACAAATCAATATACATACATAAATATCAAATTTCAACTAATACAAAAGAAATTATAGTGGATACGAATGAATTAGACATGATTCGGTAATTCGTTAAATATCTAATGAAACAAAAGGTCAACTCAAAGTAAATCTTTCAGTCCAATCAGCTGATTAATTTTGTGCTGGAGGTTGGATTACTGGCAAAGTGCATTCCTAAGAACTGAGTGAGAAGGGTGTTGTATTGTATTTGAGCAGAGGAGAAGAGATATTGTCATTGTGTGTGTTAAAAGATTCAATAAACAAACGACTTTCCAAACTATGAATCATTATCACGAATATATATACATAAATATCGAATTTCAATTAATACGAACAAAATTATAGCGCATATAACAAATGAATTCAACATGGTTCGAGATTCAGTATAACGAATATCGACACTCTACAGAAATAACAAATTATCAGAAAATTTATTAACGTAACATAACGACTATAACAGAAGTAAATTATGTATTTTACGAATGACAATGAACCGAAACTAAACAAAATTTTCCGTTGTGTACAAGTCTATATTCACAAATCAAACCAATGCCAGGTTATTATAAAATCATCTCTATTTAAAACACAACATTTAAAAATTACAAGCACCTCAAAGTGTAACTAAAAGTAAAACATTTTTTTCGAACGCCTGTCAGGTTTTAATTGTTTTCTGTACCCTTGCTAGGTAAAGTAAAAGAAAATCCCAAATTTTGGGTTGTCCCCAGAACAGTAATAGTGGGGAAATCTTCCAACGGGAATGACAGTACTTCTGGTGACCCTAGTGACAACCAGGGATTCCCTCACTTTAAAGGGACTTTCTCTCACTTCCTGTTTTGGCTACTGGACAGGAAGTAAAGGTAAATCTCCCCTACGGGACTCAGATGGCAAAAATAAACCGTACAAGGGTTATAATTCTTCCTTACTCCATCAAAAATGAAAAAAATTGTTTGCCTTTAGTTCTACTTTAATTGTTGGACAATGTTAATTGTGGAAATTCAGCAACTAAATGAAATAAACTTAAAGTAGAACTATAGGAAAAACTTTTTTTTTTTTTCATTTTGGATAGGGCAAGGGAAGGTTATAATCACTGTCAGATTTTTTTTCACCATCTCTGTTCCATTGCAGAGATTTACCTGCACTTCCGGTCCCTTAGCCAAACAGTGTGAGAGGAAATCCTAGCAAATTAAGGGAATTCCTTGGGGACTCCCAGGTCACCAGAACTAGTGTCCCTATTGGAAGAATTCCCCTCTATTACTTTTCTGGGGACAACCCAACATTTTAGGTTTTCATTTACTTTCACATTTTAATGATAATGTTAGACAGGACAAATAGAGAGGATGAATCTAATTCCTCTCCCCTCTCTTCAAAAGTTTTGCCTTTAACCACTTGAGGTCCGGGCCATAGCCGAATGACGGCTACAGCGCGGACCTCAATCTCCGGGAGGACATCATATGACGTCCTCCCCTATGCACGCGCACCGCGCGCACCCTGTAGGGCGCGCAGTGTGCGCGCTGTGATCACCGAGTCACAGAGACTCGGATGATCACAGATCCGCGTAAGGGGCCGGTCCCGGCCCCTTACCATGTGATCAGCTGTCAGCCAATGACAGCTGGTCACATGATGTAAACAAAAGCTCGGTGATCGGTTTCGTTTTCTCCTCACACTGACAGCGTGAGGAGGAAAAAAAAGCCGATCACCGGCTTATGTCAAAGGGACATCGGTCCCGAAGAGGAAGGAGGCACAGATGCCTCATCTGTGCCTCCAAGTGCCATCTGCCAGTGCCCACAGTGCCCACAAGTGCCACCTATTAAAGCCCACAAGTGCCACCTATTAAAGCCCACAAGTGCCACCTATTAAAGCCCACAAGTGCCACCCATAAATGCCCACAAGTGCCACCTATCAATGCCCACAAGTGCCACCTATTAGTGCCACCTAGCAGTGCTGCCATCAATCAGTGCCCAATCAGTGCCCAACACTGCCACCCATCAGTGCCCATAACCGCCACCCATCAGTGCCCATCACTGCCACCTATCGGTGCCCATCAGTGCCGCCTCATCAGCGTACATCAACGAAGGAGAAAAATTAACTGTTTGCAAAAATTGATAACAAAATATAAAAAAAATATAATTTTTTTTTTTTAAATTCTGTCTTTTTCAATTTTTTTAACAAAAAATAAAACCGTAGAGGTGATCAAATACCATCAAAAGAAAGCTCTATTTGTGGGAAAAAAATGATAAAAATTTCATTTGGGTACCGTGTTGTATGACCGCGCAATTGTCATTCAAAGTGCGACAGCGCTGAAAGCTGAAAATTGGTCTGGACAGGAGGGGGGTTTAAGTGCCCAGTAAGCAAGTGGTTAATTATACTTTGAAGTATAACTACACCCTAAAATAAAAAAATCAGCATGTACAACCTCCATGCCAAAAACATTATGGAGCCTCCTGTGACTATTGCACTGTTAGCTTCATCTTGCTCAGACATTTTTCAGCTTACAGGATAACAATCTTAGTGCCTGCAGGCTGAGAGTGATCATCACTGGGGCAGGTTAGCGCTGCAGTTAACTCTTTGCACACACACACACACTTTTAATTTCCACTTATAGCATTTAGAGATTCAGCACAATTCTTTTTAAATATCATTTTAAAGAAAGAAAAGAAAAAAGTGCAAGAAAATATTTGCAGAAAAAAAAATAGTACAAAACAGATAATTAGAAAATAAAATGGGATCAAAAGTGAATATGACTCCAGTTTGGTTTCAGAGTAGTCCAATCTGATATATCTGTCTCACTGACTCTCATAAGCCCTTGTTCACATTGCAGCGATTTGGTATGCGATTTGACTTGACCGATGCGATTTAACTTGCATCGTCCGATTCCCAAAAGTCGTCTCTGCACTACCTTTGGGCAACTTTGGGGTGCGATTTCAATAGACATTTGTGCAGAAACCCACACAGATGTCTCTGAAATCACCCCCGAAGTTGGGACTGATGTGGGAATGAAATAGTGCGACTTCAGCCAAACTTGCACGATTTCATTCCTGCTGTCAGTGTGAAACTGGACATAATGACTCTTAGCATTCCTTCATGGTTCCAATGGTGAGTGAGAGCACGTACATCCATCTTTTCTGATCCCTGAAGATTGTGTTTACAGATTGAACACAACCAATCAAAAGTTCTAAAGGGGTGTGCAGAAGGGGTTTTAAAGTGTAGTATTATACTCCAGCAGGCACTCCATTAATGCCAATTATTCTGACTACATCCATATTTCCAAATTACAAGGTTTTACAATTTAACAGCCCACATATTATTGCACAGAATGAAATTATGATACTTTAGAGACACAATATTATATAAATGGGATGCATATACAAGGGGGTGCTGATAAGTATTGATCCTTACCCAGAAAAAATTGAGTTAGGAAGTTGTAAATTGCAGGGTGTACTGGCTAATTTGCCTATATTCAATGGTGCAAAAATCAACTACAGTACCTATGATTTTAACTTATCTTCCTTTTTCAGGTCCAAATTGAACATGGCAGCACCTCAAGAAAAATTCAATGTGGAAAAGCATTTTTCAATGTGGAAGAGCATTGGACCACAACCAAGTTACTGTTTCTCCAGGGGAAAGTGCAAAGCAGATCCATGATGAAATGTCACAAAAGTTAGGTGGCAGTGGTCCTTCATATGAAACAGGTAAACGTTGGGTTGTCAATTTTAAAACTGGCCATTTCGGTGTTGAAAGTGAGAAACCTTGTGGAAGGCCTGCTTCTGTCTCCATGCCTGCAAATGTGAAAGCCATCCATGACATGATCATGGAGGACCGCCGAATATCAGCCGAAAGTATTGCTACATATGTGGGAATATCACGTGAAAGAGTTGGTGCCAATATCTACAACGACTTGAAAATGGAAAGCTTGCAGCAAAGTGGGTCCCAAAACTTTTGACAACCGAACAAAAGAGGAAATGTGTGGAGACAGAGTCAGATTTCCTGGACAAACTGGTAACTGGTGACAAGACATGGATCTGTTATGATCCTGAGACAAAGGAACAGTCTAAGGAATGGAGGCACAGTAGCCAATGAAGTTCTGTGTGTAAAGGTCAGTGCAGAAGCAAATGGCAACAGTTTTTTGGGATAAGCCTGCTTGTTGACTACCTCCAAAAGGGTTCAAACCATCAATGCAACATATTACTGTGCTTTATTGACGAAGTTGAGGCAAAATATCAAGGTATAATGTTGAGGAAAGCTCTCCAAAGGTGTTGCATGACAATACCTCATCACATACTGCAGGTGATGCCCCATCCACCCTATTCGCTCAACCTAGCTCCTTCTGACTATCATATGTTCCCCAATCTCAAAAGACACTTAAAGGGACAACGATTTAGGAGTGTTCCAGAGGCAACTAATGCTGCAAATGAGTGGTTACACCAGCAGTCGGAAGAATTTTATTTGCAGGAAGAAGCTGCAGGACAGTTGTCGCAAGTGCATTGACTTTCTGGGGGAATATGTAGAATAGTGTGGCAGTTACAGCTTCCTAACTCAATTTTTTCTGGGTAAGGCTCAATACTTATCAGCACCCCCTCGTATAACATAGGAGATCTAATAAGTTTATGTAGCCTCTTAGGTTCTTCCAATATAGTTGTGTTTGGTGTCTAACTGATTGCCATTTTTCTACATATTAAGGCCCCTTTCACACTTGTGCAACCTGAAAGTTGCGCAAATTTTGCAGCGACTTGAAGCAATGCCTGTGTAATCTTGAGGTCTATGGACCTCGGGTCGCATCAATGTCTGACCAAAGTAGTGCAGGGACTACTTTGAAGTTGCTGCGACTTAAAGTTGCACAGATATGAATGGTACTCATTGGAAATCATAAGGTACAACTTCATATGAGACTTTGCAGTCCCAAGTTGCAGGACAAGTCGCACAAGTGTGAAAGGGGCCTAAAGCGTTATTAAATTAAATAAAGTAAAAAAAACGCTGACAGGCAGGGTTTTTAAAACAGTAGAGACCCTGGTGTTTTTTTTAATGTTATAAATGCCACAGCCTGGCAGCGGTAATATAATATGTAACTCAGACCACATTTATGGCACACATGTTGAGGAGAGACATTCAGGTGGACGGAGAGTGTAAACCCAGAAAGAAGAAAGACCAGGTAAAGAAGAAAAAGCGCAGGACCTGCAGGAGTGGTGACAATAGTGAAGGGCTCTGTTTGACAGGTTAGTTCTAATATGCAGTGCATACTAGCACATTATGGAATAAACCTCATGGGGGCCCAAAAAAGAAAAAAAATGAGGTGGAGTTTAATACTGCTTTATTATAGCTACTTTTTATAAAGGTATCTCCATTAAAGCCAAAATTAAGGAGCGGGGGTTGGGCTTTGATAGTTAAAAAAAAAAGTGCTGAATGTGTATTAGCTAAAACAATTGTCTAGGCTGTTTATTGATCATTTGCAACAGAGTCATTAGAAGCCTCATGCAGACTGTGCCTAATGGAGGTTTTATGACACCCCACATTCCATCTAATGTTCTCTGCTTTGTGTCAATTGTGTGTTAATCAACTGTGCCCCCTTCTCTGGCACTGTGTGCAATACACCTTCTCCGTTCTCTCCACACAGTCTGAGGTCATCAGACATCATTGTCATCACATCTCCTTTATGTTCCTAAAAGTTTTGCACTTCTTTCTGCAGAGTGACAATGCTGTTTTACTTGCAGTAAATACACTGCAGCATAGTGATCCTGGATAGCAGTATCCTGGGGTATGCTGAGGAGAAGGATTATCACTAATGATAACCATCTTCCTACCCAGTGCCGGGACAAGGTCATCTAGAGCCCAGGACGAACATGTCAAACTGCGCACCCCAAGATGTATGAACATTATGTGTCAGCATGCTTACCCAGGACAGGACAAATCCGCACCCTGCTGAAATGCTCCTTTCCAGCACAAATCGTTGAACCCATCCCCCTTCCCAGCTCAAATCCCCCCCCCCCCCCAAAAAAAAAAAATCACTCCTCCTAGCACAGTTCCTCTACCCTCAAATTTCCCCTATGAGTACAGCACAAATCCAGCCAATCCCCTCTCCTAGCAGGAATCCCCCCTCCAACATTTGCCCACCTAGCACATATATGCCTGATCATTCCTACTAGCACCCCCCCAAATCCCCCCTTTTAGCACAACCCCCCTCCTCCTTTTCCTCTTCTAGCACAAACACGCCTATTCTAACTAGCACAAATGCCCCCCCCCCAAGAAAAAAGATCTCCTCCTAGCACCAGTCCCCTCCACCCTCTACCATATCATCTCTTCTAGCACAAACACCTCAAATCCCCCCTCCTAGCACAAATCCTCTTCCCCCATTCCCCCTTCCAACACAAATCCCCCCAAATCATCTTTTCTAGCACACATTTACAAATTTCCCCTCCTATGCCGCATACACACGACTGGTTTAGCCATCGGAATGAACCCCTAAGGTTTCTCCGACGGAAATCCGACGGAATTCCATTCAAGCGGTCTTGGCTACACACGGTCAACCCAAAGTCCGACCAAAGTCCGACCGTCCAGAACTCGGTGACGTACAACACTTACGATGGAACTAGAAAAAGGAAGTTCAATAGCCAGTAGCCAATAGCTTCTGTCTCGTACTTGCTTCAGAGCATGCGTATTTTTTGGTCCATCGGACCAGCATAGAGACGATCGATTTTCCCGATAGGAATTGGTTCCGTCGGAAATATTTAGAACATGTTCCATTTCTAGGTCCGTCAGAATTTTCGAAAAGAACAGTCCGATGAGGCCTACACATGATTGGTATATACGATGAAAAGCTTCTGTCTGACTTTTTCTGTCGGACATTCCGTCCGTGTGTACGCGGCTTTAGAAAAATTCTTACCCCCACTTCCCCCAAAATTCCCCCACTCAACACAAATCCTGCCCCCCCAATCTCTTCATGATGTCCCCCCACCCCATCTCACAATATACCACAGTGCCGAGGGCAGCTGCTCCTTTTACCCCACCCCTTGTCTTGTCCCAGCCCAGTTCCTACCTTCCAACTAGTACTTTACAGGTATCTACCAGAGCTGGGAGGAAGGATCTTAGATGGTGCTCTTCTTCAGTTCCTCCAGATTCAGCGATTCTTATGGATCCCTTACTGTACATCAGGTAGAGTAAACAGGGATGACCTTACAGGTGCCAGGCCCAGGAAGAGGATTTATTTGTTCCCAGAGGAGTGCAAGTAAAAAAGACACACATACACATGGGATCCATCTGGGAAGGAGAAAGATTATAAAAAAAACATTTTGGCTGACTAGTCTTGTTGCCTTCCTTCGTCGATACATCATTGCACTGCTTTTGGAAGTCTTCATGATCCTATGAGGACCCTGCTGATAGATAGCCTCATCAGCTAATGGGAAGTATCATTGTCACCAGGGAGTGATGTGGGAACTATAAGGGCCCTTGTACACTGTAGTCCTGAAGAAAGAAGTTTCAGGATCTGGGAACTCAAAAGTAATTGTGACATTTAGATAGATTTGTTTTATTGCATTTTTTATATTAAAAGAAATCAGTTTAGTGGTCTTCTTTAGATGACAGGTTGACTAACCAAAGCACAATATTTACATGTAAAGTCGTAAGTGTACAGCTTGTATAACAGTGTAAATTTGGTGTCCCCTCACAATAACTCAACACACAGCCAATAATGTCTAAACCGCTGGGGTGAGTACATCCCTAAGTGAAAATGTCCAAATTGGGCCCAATTAGCCATTCCCCCCCCCCCCCCCGGTGTCATGTGACTCCATAGTGTGTGAATGGGGAGCAGGTGTGTTAAATTTGGTGTTATCACTCTCACTCTCTCATACTGGTCACTGGGAGTTCAACATGGCACCTCATGGCAAAGAACTCTCTGAGGATCAGAACAAAAAGAATTGTTTCTCTACATAAAGATGGCCTAGGCTATACGAAGATTGCCAAGACCCCGAAACTGACCATACAGCAGTTTAACAGGACAGGTTTAACTCAGAACAGGCCTTGCCATGGTTGACCAAAGAAGTTGAGTGTATGTGCTCAGCATCATATCCAGAGCTTGTCTTTGGGAAATAGACGTATGAGTGCTGCCAGCAGTGCTGCAGAGGTTGAAGGGGTGGGGGGTCAGCCTGTCAGACCATACACCACATACTGCATCAAATTGGTCTGCATGGCTGTCATCCCAGAAGGAAGCCTCTTCTAAAGATGATTCACAAAAAAGCCTGCAAACAGTTTTCTGAAGACAAGCAGACTAGGGACATGGATTACAAGTTAAACTTATTTGGTTCAGATGGTGTCAAGTGTGTGTGATGGAAACCAGGTGAGGAGTACAAAGACAAGTGTGTCTTGCCTACAGTCAAGCATGGTGGTGGGAGTGTCATGGTCTGGGACTGCATGAGTGCTGCTGTCACTGGGGAGCTATAGTTCTTTGAGGGAACCATAAATGCAAACATGTACTGTGACATACTGAAGCAGAGCATGATCCCCTCCCTTTGGAGACTGGGCCGCAGGGCAGTATTCCAACATGATAATGACCCCAAACACACCTCCAAGATGACCACTGCCTTGTTAAAGAAGCTGAGGGTAAAGGTGGTAGGACTGGCCAAGCATGTTCCCAGACCTAAACCCTATTGAGCATCCTCAATTGGAAGGTGGAAGAGCGCAACGTCTCTATCATCCACCATCTCCATGATGTTGTCATGGAGAAGTGGAAAAGGACTCCAGTGGCAACCTGTGAAGCTCTGATGAACACCATGCCCAAGAGGGTTAAGGCAGTGCTGGAAAATAATGGTGGCCACACAAACTATTGACACTTTGGACCCAATTTGAACATTTTCACTTAGGGGTGTACTCACTTTTGTTGCCAGTGGTTTAGACATTAATGGCTGTGTGTTGAGTTATTTTGAGGGGACAGCAAATTTACACTGTTATACAAACTGTACACTCATGACATTGTAGCAAAGTGTCATTTCTTCAGTGTTGTCACATGGAAAGATATAATAAAATATTTACAAAAAATGTGAGGGGTGTACTCACTTTTGTGAGATACTGTATATATACGCACAACAGCTTAGTAACTATCAAGTCTGCAGTTTCCTTTTTAATGACTGACAGTAGTTCCCTGTAGTGTAGAGCCAAATGCTGTATAATGCTGATTAATTTTCTTTTTTTCCGCTTTCACCTTGTTTATAAAACATTCAAAATACAGTGTTGTCGGGGTATTTGAAGTAGGTATGAGTAAGGACTATTTATAGCATATGCCCCGCCACCACTGAGCGTGTCTTGTATAGACTGCCTTCTTCTACTTCGGAAACTTTCATTTGCTTACTGTATTAAACTATTAAAGTCCTTAGGTTTCCAGGTAAAAAGCTTGCGTTATTTACAGAAATCTGCGGTTATAGCATGATAGAAAAAAAGAGACGCAGGCTGAAGAGCAAATATGGAATACAGAAGGAAGAGTAGGTGAAGTAGAGTTGGAAGCGAATCGTGTTAATGAAAAATTTAACAGTGGTGGACCCAGACGCATTGCCGAAATTGCAGAAGTAGGGATGATTAATATTTAACACAGTAATCTGCCGCTTGGTCAGTTTTCTGCACATGAATGATCTCCTCCTTCCTCCGTATTCCCTTCAATTCGAGTTTCAACCTCATCCACTAAATTTTACTTAAGCTTGCATTAATTACACCTCGTGAATTTGGGCATCGTCCCTCCTGAGATGGTGCTTGTGCATGCGTGTGTCTACAAAGGGGGAGAGGGCTGAGTGATCTTTAGGAAAGGGGGAGGGGAGTTTGACTTGAGTGAATGAACAAATCATTTATTTTTCATGGTTATAGGAAAGCTGGTTGTCCTATTTAGTCACATTAGATGCTCTGTTAACACAACATAACATACAAAGTATGATAGAGAAATAAAAGCTCCGAGCAATGCATGGTCTCCCACTTAACACTCAGTGTGAGCTGGTCTGGAGAATAATGGAGGTGTTCCAGTGCATTCAGGAGCTGTCAGTCTCTATATAAAACTCAATTAGGTGAAGCTGTATCTTAAACTGAGCACTTAAAAGACAACTTGGGCCAGTATTAGGGGGAAATATATCATGGTAGTGAGGTCCAATCAAAGTTTATTAGGATCAAGTCAGTATCAGTTGAGCTCGAACATTCTAATATAATATTAACAAAAGGTCCAAAAGCAAAAAAGCATGTGTTTATTATTTGCAAAAATAGTCTGTGAACCACCCAGCACATAATGTTATTGTAGTGCACCCCACGTAGGAGCTGATGGCGAATAGGGATCCCCCACCCTGCACAGCCTGGCACACCGAATCTTCACAAGCTCCCAGACTCAAGAAACAGTCCAGTGCTTGTTTTTTTTTTTTTTGTATTTTATTGAGGGGATAAAACTTGGATAGGGAATTTGGATATAATGGGATGCCTACTTGACGTAGAATTCTTTAGTGACAACTCTCCTATATACTGTCTATACACTCCACTCTTCCTCCAGAACACTTGCTTGCCGATATCCTACCTGACACACTGATGATTGATCTGGAAACTTGTAGCAAAAGCCCTTTACAGGCAGGGACCACAGGCCCCTTAGGTTGTGTAGCAAATACAGTGTCCAGCTTACTTCCCTGTTGCTACTGATCCCAGCACCACCTCTTCAGACACTGTCAGCCCACCTGACTGCAGCTGCCCCTTTCACTAGCCCTCCTGGCTACTTTTTCACAGTCCTGGGTTCTGGGATGACCTGTGTACAGAGTGCAGGGTTCTGGGGTGCGCTACATACAGAGTGCGGGGTTCTGGGGTGCGCTACATACAGAGCACAGAGTTCTGGGGTGCACTATGCACAGGGTACAGTTTTCAAGAGAGCGCTATGTACAGAGTCCATCCATCCACATCTCATCACTACACCCCTCCTTAGCAATAACCTCTGCACCCCCTCCCCCAACACAATCCCTCTCCTCTTCCCTAATCTTTAGCCCCCCACCCTCCCCAAAGCTCAACCATCTTCCACATGGTTACTTTTCTGGCTCTTCTTCCATCCACTGCAGCAAAAGCTTCCTTTTCAGTGCACTAACTTCACACTCATTTTCAGCTCCAGAACTTCCCCTACCAGGTAGAAGAATGGCTGTCACGCTGCAGCTCACCAAGCGCTCTTCTCCCCCTCCTCTCCTGGAACATGCCATGCTGCACTCTGCCAGACCAGCACTTGTCCCGAGTGTAGAGCAGGAAGGTTGTTGTAGGAGCCGCGGGAGAGTTTTTACTTTTACTTTTAAACACAGAAGTGAAAGTGCTGAACTGTGAGCATGGGGGTAACCCAGGCTGCAAACAATGATGCAGGACAAACCTCCTAGACAGTGGGACCTCGGGACAAAGGTGAAGATGCGTGAAAGTCCCACCCAATTTGGGACTGTTGGGAGGTATGGATATAATACTGTACACTGTATTAATGACCCTGGCTGGGAAGAAGTTAACAGAAAGGGACAATCAAGGAGTTAACGGTGTGCCTAACAAGTGTAATGTGTGTAATATGTGCTGCTTTTACTAACAGATCTGGCAGGGAGAAGAAACAGAGAGATCACTGATCTGTGTACAAAGCCCAGTGTGTTTGTAAACACAGCGCCCTGTGCTGTGATGGGCTACAGCCGATCAACATGTCTCAGCCATAAATCATTGTCCACCTGTTGACAAAATCCCGCTGTAGCCAGTGACAGCATTAGTTAACAGCTAACAAGGAACGAGTCGAATGATGTACATGTACAGTATTTGATCCAGCCTGCCCGTGCCACTTGCCCGCAGCAAATGTACTGTGAGCGGCCAGGAAATTGCCTAAATTATAAACTATTTTGCACACCTTAACCACTTGCCGACCGTGTCACGCAGATATACTGCTGCACAATGGCTCTCCTGGGCGAAATCACGTACAGGTACGTACTACCATTTTTCGGCCACCAGAGGGCACGCACACGCTGCACGGTGGGGGCCCCGATGCGCATGGATCGCATGCAGGAGCACTAGCATGGGGGTTTGTGTGTGTAAACACACAAATCCCTGTGCTGTCAGAGGAGAGGAGCCATATATTTTGTTCCTACTAAGTAGGAAAAATAATATGGCTCCTCTCCTACTCAATCCTATCCCCATAAAGTTAAAACACAAGGAGAGAACACACAATTAACCCCTTGATTGCCCCCTAGTGTTAACCCCTTCCCTGCCAGTGATATTTACACAGTAATCAGTGCATTTTTATAGCACTGATCGCTGTATAAATGGCAATGGCCCCAAAAAAGTGTAAAAAGTCTCCGATCTGTCCGTCGCAATGTCGCAGTACTGCTAAAAAATTGCAGATCGTCGCCATTACTAGTAAAAAAAATAAATAATAAAAATGCCATAAAAATGCCATAAATCTTTCCCATAGTTTTCAGATGCTATAACTTTTCCGCAAACCAATCAATATACACCTATTGTGATTTTTTTTTACCAAAAATATGTAGAAGAATATATATTGGCCTAAACTGCTGAAGAAATGTGTTTTTTTTTTTTTTAAATTGGGGGATATTTATTATAGCAAAAAGTAAAAAATATTGTTTTTTTTTTTTCAAAATTGTCGCTCTTTTTTTGTTTATAGCGCAAAGAATAAAAACAGCAAAGGTGATCAAATACCACCAAAAGAAAGCTCTTTTTGTGGGAACAAAAGGACGCAAATTCCGCGTCGAACGACCGTGCAATTGTCAGTTAAAGCAACGCAGTGCCAAATTGTAAGGGGTCCTGGTCAGGAAGGGGGTAAAATCTTCCGGGGCTGAAGCGGTTAAGTAACATACCACAAGCTTCAGCAAAAATAACATTTTTTTCTTCAAAAATTCCTACACTGACCTATGCGGTTAGATCAAGGAGGCGTGAGCGAATCCAGAAGAGGACAAGGTAAATGTGTTGTTCACAAGATTACCAGGTGAAAGTAAATTAATAAAAAGCCTGAAAAAGAAAATCAACACAGCCACCACATCTAAGGTCTCTGCAATATATTCAGTTTGAGTTTTTATGTTTAGATATGCTTTACGAGAAGTAAACATACAATTTGGTGGGACCCACAGCAAAAGTACCTCTCTCTTGCCATAAATATAACAAATCTGCTTCTTATGTGATGCAAAGCCTAGGCAAAGGATCACATGGGTTTTAGTAACAGCAGCATTGGGTATTGTCTGATGACATTAGAGACTGCAGACAGTGCTTTCAATCAGACAGGTTCTATTTAGCATACTTGCTGTTTGATATCAGAAAACGAAATGATTACATACAGTATGTAACAGTCAATCTTTAAAGTTTAACTAAAGAAAAAAAAAACCTTTTTTTTTTATACTTTTTTTTATACATTTGAATATACTGTAGTTGTGAGGGCTTAGAACCCGTCTGGATTTTTGCCACTCGATCACCACATTAAATTAAAATTAATTCACATTTTATTGGTACAGAAATATTTTTAAAAAATAGGTAAAAGCCTTCTTTTCATCAGTAGAAAATAAAAATACATATGGCTAATTTAGTGCAATTTCCAGTGTTTCACATGTTGACAGCATCGCAAAAAATGTTCTCACAAGATTTCTATGGGTGGAGTGATGCGTCACATTTCTCAACACGTTTCATAAACTTTGATTCACTTCATCAGGAGTAGATGCTATTGACAAGGTGGCTATGGAATACAAATAAATATTTAGATCGTGTAGTGAAGATAATATGCACACAACAATTTTGATTGTACAGATCCAAATAGGTCTATGTGAATAGATTCACAAATCAGCCTAAATTAAAACCACAATCTTCCAGGAATAATATCGTGGAGGAGGTCTTCCCCGGGAGCCATGGAAGACCCACAGCCCCCAACAAACAGAGGTGCAAAAAGAGCATAAGGATATAGTAGCAAAGAGACCACTGGAACCGATCAGTAGACCCATATGTAGCACTCAGATCAGAATAAAAATATATAGTAATATAGGAGGATCAAAAGGACAAATGGTACACCCCAAGAGAAATATTACTAATATACCGTATATACTCGAGTATAAGTCGTTCCGAGTATAAGTCGAGGCCCTAATTTACCACAAAAAAAATGGGAAAAACTTATTGACCCGAATATAAGACGAGGGTGAGAAATGCACAGCTACTGTAAGTGAAAAAGAGGGTCAACAATGCCCATTTGCAGCATCACTGTGCCCATTTGCAGCCATAGGTCCCCTGAACTTCAAACTCGGTAGTTAAGGGTTCCTAGATGCCCCCCTAGCTGCAGCCAAAATTTGGGGTCTCTGAACCCAAAGGGTCCCGAAATGACATTGCTGCAGATAGACACAGTTGACCGAATTTGGGGCCCCGTATCTCGGGGCCACTTAGTGCTAAGAACCCCAAATTTGGTGTGCAAACCCAGTGGAACTAGCACCATAACATTTTCCAAAGCTGGGGTTTCTAGCACCAAGTGGCCCCGAGATACAGGGCCCCAAAAATCGGTTCAGAAAATGTCAAGCACTTTTTTGCAGCAGAGAATGACATTTTCTGAACCAGTTTTGGGGCCACGCATCTCAGGGCCACTTAGTGTTAGGAACTTCAGCTTTGGATATGTTATGGTACCAGGTCCACTGGGTTTGCACACCAAATTTGGGGTTCCTAGCACCAAGTGGCCCTGAGATATGGGGCCCCAAAGTCGGTTCAGAAAATGTCAAGCACTTTTCTGCAGCAGAGAATGACATTTTCCGAACCGATTTTGGGGCCCCGTATCTCGGGGCCACTTAGAGCTAGGAAAAATGTGCTGAAAAATTCGACTTATACTCGAGTATATACGGTAGCTATAATGTATGTAAATCAAGTAACATATGGTTTTGTTGTGTATACCGATGTGGGTACATCTCCCTGTGTACCAGATCACAATGGGAATTTTGCAGGGTTTTATTGCTGTGTCCCCATTAAGGATATTTTCTACCTCTAATCGTCCTGATCACCAATGTCTTTGGAAATCTTTGGAGGGTAATCCAAATCTTCCAATGGAAACACTTGTTCTGGTGACTGTCTGAGAGGACATTTTCCTCACATTGGAAACAAAGACTCTCACTTCCTTCCTACCCTACCCCAAACCCACCCAAGAAAAAGTTTTGCTTTTAGAAACACTTTAATTTACAGTATTAAAATCTCCTTGTCATGTTTATCAGCAACTTCATTATTATATCCATATAACGACTTAGGCTCCATTCACACCTGGGCAATTTGAATCACGGGCGGAAGGCAACATGATTCAGAATCGTGGAAAAACACAGGGTGCGTTTGTGAGGCCATTATTTCTCAAGGGCACCCTAAACCTCGATTGTTGCACTACAAATCTCAGAAAAATCGCACAAACAAATTTTGTAGCTCCGGAACTTCTCTTGGGTGACACACATCCTGCTATTTTGTTTGTGCAATTTTGTTGCGATTTGTCATGCGTCAATCCCGGCAAAATCCCACTGCGTTTTGGGTGCCATTGAGAAATAATGGCTTTACAGACGCGCTTGGTTTTTGCCACGATTCTGAATTACGGGCAGAATCACCCGGGTGTGAATGGAGCCTTATTCGATATAAGAGCAATTATGAAACATCAATGAGGTGTATCCATATCATCACGGATCAGTTGTGTTGAGCTATGTCCTTACAATTAGGTAATAAATAAGTGGTGGGACATGGAAAACTTTTCTAACTAGCAAACATACTGTGTGTATGATGACAAAATACCATTAGTTTGGAGATAAGCTATCTGGTTTCATTTTGTCACATCAATAAATGTGGGCAGAATTCCAAATCACGGCAAAACGCAGGACACATTTACTTCTTAATGGCACCCCAATTGTGGTGCGATTTTGCCGCGATAAATAGCTTGTCGCTCAAAAAGGAGTAGGAGCTTCTTTTGGGCAACAGCGGCGCACATTGCGATTTTCTGCACAATTTATTGTGTGACAATCGCCGCAAAAACGCACCACGATTGGGAATACTATTAAAAAGTAATGGCATCGCACACGCATCCCGTGTTTTGTTGCGATTTAGAATCGCGGGCAGAATCATGGCGTGAATGGAGCCTTATACCGTGTGCACACGAGCGGAATGTCCGACAGAAAAAGTCCGATGGGAGCTTTTCATTGTATATTCCGATCGTGTGAATGCCCCATCGGGCTTTTTACGTAGAAAATTCTGACGGACCTAGAAAGAGAACATGTTCTAAATTTTTCCAACGGAACCAATTCCTATCGGGAAAACTGCTCGTCTGTATGCTGTTCCGACGTACCAAAAATGGCGCATGCTCTGAAGCAAGTATGGGACGGAAGCTATTGGCTACTGGCTATTAAACTTTCATTTTCTACTCCCATTGTATGTGTTGAACGTCACCGCGTTCAGGACGGTCGGAATTTGGTGTGATCGTGTGTATGCAAGACAGCTTGAGCGGAATTCCGTCAGAACTCCGTCGGAAAAACCTTCAGAGTTTAATCCGACGGGAAAACCGGTCGCGTGTACAGGGCATAAGAGTAAGCAATATCAATAGCACAGTGAAGGCTGTTCAACTGTACAAGCCTGAAGGTAAGGCTGGAGTTCTGCTTTAATATTACAATATTAGTCAGTAGTATAGTTCATCTACAAGACAAAAATATCTTCTCTGAAAAGTAACGAATGACACAAAATTTGAAAAAGGACCAATAATGATGCAATAGTTATTTAAAACACATAGAGAGCAGAGGATTAGGAAATGTATTGTTAACCTTAACAGCAGAGCGACATACATGGGGCCTTGTTAAAAGCCTCTGTACCTCTATAAAGCACCCCCTCTGGGTATGTTCAACAATGATTTTTTAAAGTCACTTGATGTGAATACTTGAAGTTTGCTGAGTAGTGAGATTCCACTTAGCTGACAAATAAATATTCTGGAAAACACAGACACCTAATTTTATTAGAGATGAAGATCAATAATATACACAGCATAAACATGCACTATGGGAATGCTTGTAAAAAGAAAAAAAAAATATCCTGCTCATTCATGCGAGACCATTACCAGGGACTAAGAGCATCCAGAGTGTCTGACATTCACGTTTTTACTGATAGCTCAAGAAAAATACAGGAAATTGAACTCAAATTTGAAAAGATAATGTAGACATTGTGGAATATTTTTTTTTTTTTACTGATAAACTATTAACATTTCCATGTTTAAAAAATATAGCTTATCATAGAAATATGTATTTGAATAAGGACATGTTTAATTGTGTTGTTGGAAAGGCTTTTCATCTTGTGGTTGTCACATTTATTGCTGTTTTTAAAAAAAAATACATATTTGGAAGTAGCAGCTACAACTATATCAACCTTACCCTGTTTCCCTGAAAATAAGACCTAGTGTGACTGTCAGTGATGGCTGCAATATAAGCCTTACCCCCCAAATAAGCCCTACCCTGTTTCCCCGAAAATAAGCCCTACCCTGAAAATAAGACCTACAAGGACTTTAACTAGGGCTTATTTGGGGGGTAGGGCTTATATTGCAGCCATCACCATCAATCACGCTAAGTCTTATTTTCGGGGAAACAGGGTAATATAAATATAAATCCAGAAAAAATTCCAGAATTAAAATAAAATAAAATTCTGAAGCTGAACTTCAGACGATATAAAAGACTTAAATCAATACAGTTCTGTAATCAATAATACATAATTAAATGTATTTTTTGATGCAAGCAGTGCAAGTACCTGCATCTGACCTGGTACCCAGCTCTTGCAATTTCTGTACAACAGAACTCAGATAGGTAAAAGAAGAAGCATCACAAGAAACAAATAAGTTGTGTTGCAGTGCTAATATGCTTGCTATTAGGAGAAAATAGTAACAGAATGGTGAGGTCAGGCTGCTGCTTCTCCTTTCACTGTCCAATCACAAACTAGGAGAGGGACACCTAATCTGCAACAGAGAAAAGTTAGTCCTCCTGCCCTAACAGACAGGGCTCTGCTGTGTTGCAGATCTGTAGAAATCTTATGCCGCGTACACACGGTCGGACTTTCCGGCATACTTGGTCCGGCGGACCAGAGTGTGCCGGACAATCCGCCCGTGTGTGGGCGGCGGCGGACTTTTCCGGCGGACTTCTTCCCAAAAGCCCGCCGGACCTAGATTTGAAGAAAGTTTCAAATCTTTCCGTCGGACTCAGTTTCGGGCGGAAAGTCCGCTCGTGTGTGTGCTGGTCCGACGGAAAGCCCGCTCGTGTGTAGGCTGGTCCGACAGACCAAATACGACACGAGGGCAGGGTATTGCATTTCGCGCTCGCTGCAATAGGAAAAACAAATCTTCCTATTGTGGCGAGCGCGGGGCATACCAGGCCCTTAGGTCTGGTATGGATTATAAAGAGGAACCCCTACGCCGAAAAAACGGCGTGGGGCCCCCCCTAAAATCCATACCAGACCCCGATCCGAGCACGCAGCCTGGCCGGTCAGGAAAGGGGGTGGGGACGAGCGAGCACCCCCCCCCCTCCTGAACCGTACCAGGCCGCATGCCCTCAACATGTGGGGTGGGTGCTTTGGGGGAGGGGGCGCCCTGCGCCCCCCCCCCCCAAAGCACCTTGTCCCCATGTTGATGAGGACAAGGGCCTCTTCCCGACAACCCTGGCCGTTGGTTGTCGGGGTCTGCGGGCGGGGGCTTATCGGAATCTGGGAGCCCCCTTTAATAAGGGGGCCCCCAGATCCCGGCCCCCCACCCTATGTAAATGAGTATGGGGTACATGGTACCCCTACCCATTTACCTAGGAAAAAAGTGTAAGTAATAAAACACACCACACAGTTTTTTAAAATATTTTATTAAACAGCTCCGGGGGGGGGATCTTCCTCCGGCTTCGGGGGTCTTCTTCCGGCTTCGGGGGTCCCTCCGCTTCATCTTCTCCCGGCGTCCGGTTGGTTCTTCTCCGCTCTCCGGCCTCTTCTCCCGGTGTCGCAGGTCTTCGGCCGGCCCCTCCGCTATCTTCATGTAGCTCTATTGCCAGCGGAGGTCAGGACTTCTTGGCTTCTTGGCTTCTCTTCTCTTCTCTTCCCGTGGTCGACCACGCCCCCTAAAACGTCACAGTCCCAGCATGCCCAAGGACTGTGACATCATATGGGGGCGGGGTCTCCGCCTATATAAGTCACAACGCAGCCCTCAGAGACCAGTCCAGCCGGAGAGAGCGTCGTGTCAACATCTGGGGGAAGAGAAGAGAAGAGAAGAGAAGCCAAGAAGTCCGGACCTCCGCTGGCAATAGAGCTACATGAAGATAGCGGAGGGGCCGGCCGAAGACCTGCGACACCGGGAGAAGAGGCCGGAGAGCGGAGAAGAACCAACCGGACGCCGGGAGAAGATGAAGCGGAGGGACCCCCGAAGCCGGAAGAAGACCCCCGAAGCCGGAGGAAGATCCCCCCCCGGAGCTGTTTAATAAAATATTTTAAAAACCTGTGTGGTGTGTTTTATTACTTACACTTTTTTCCTAGGTAAATGGGTAGGGGTACCATGTACCCCATACTCATTTACATAGGGTGGGGGGCCGGGATCTGGGGGCCCCCTTATTAAAGGGGGCTCCCAGATTCCGATAAGCCCCCGCCCGCAGACCCCGACAACCAACGGCCAGGGTTGTCGGGAAGAGGCCCTTGTCCTCATCAACATGGGGACAAGGTGCTTTGGGGGGGGGGGCGCAGGGCGCCCCCTCCCCCAAAGCACCCACCCCCCATGTTGAGGGCATGCGGCCTGGTACGGTTCAGGAGGGGGGGGGGCGCTCGCTCGTCCCCACCCCCTTTCCTGACCGGCCAGGCTGCGTGCTCGGATCGGGGTCTGGTATGGATTTTAGGGGGGGCCCCACGCCGTTTTTTCGGCGTAGGGGTTCCTCTTTATAATCCATACCAGACCTAAGGGCCTGGTATGCCCCGCGACGGGGCTCGCAAGGTGTCAATCTAGCCGATAAAAGCGGCAAGATTGACATCCTTTTCTAGTCCCGTCGCACCTGAGTCACGTTCAAAATGAACGGACTTGTCCGTGTGTGGGCAAGTCCGTTCATTCTGAAAGTCCGCCGGAACTCCGGCGAAAGTCCGTCGGAAAGACGGGCGGACTTAGCCCGCCGGAAAATCCCGGCGTGTGTGGGCAAGTCCGTTCGTTTTAAAGTCCAGCGCACCTGGCGGACAAAGTCCGTCGGAAAGTGTGCCGGACCAAGTAGGATAGAAAGTCCGACCGTGTGTACGCGGCATTAGAACTGAATGGAGAGAAATAGAAAATCCTTTGGAAGGATAAACAGCTCCTATATATGTATTTTATCTCAGTATTTAGCTGTTTTCCTGTAGTCTAGCTTTTTTAACCACTTCAGCCCCAGAAGAATTTACCCCCTTCCTGACCAGAGCACTTTTTGCGATTCGGCACTGCGTCGCTTTAACTGACAATTGTGCGGTCGTGCGATGTGGCTCCCAAACAAAATTGACGTCCTTTTTTTCCCACAAATAGAGCTTTCTTTTGGTGGTATTTGATCACCCCTGCGGTTTTTATTTTTTGTGTAGTAAACAAAAAAAGAGCGACAATTTTGAAAAAAACGCATTATTTTTTACTTTTTGCTTTAATAAATATCCCCCAAAAATATATATAAAAAACAATTTTTTTCCTCAGTTTAGGCCGATACGTATTCTTCTATATATTTTTGGTAAAAAAAAATCGCAATAAGAGATTATTGATCGGTTTGCGCAAAAGTTATAGCGTTTACAAAATAGGGGATCGTTTTATGGCATTTTTATTAATATATATATTTTTTTTTAAATGGTGGCGATCAGCAATTTTTATCGTGACTGCGACATTATGGCGGACACATCGGACATTTTTGACACATTTTTGGGACCATTGTCATTTATACAGCAATCAGTGCTATGCAAATGCACTGATTCCTGTGTAAATTACACTGGCAGTGAAGGGGTTAACCACTAGGGGGCGGGGAGGGGTATGTTCTAAGGAATGTTTCTAACTGTGAGGGGGTTGGGCTGTGTGTGACACGTCACTGATCTCTGCTCCGATGACAGGGAGCAGAGATCCGTGACACTGTCACTAGGCAGAACGGGGAGATGCTTGTTTACATTAGCATCTCCCCGTTCTTCCTCCCCGTGAGGCAATCGCGGGTATCCCCGCGGTGATCGAGTCCGCGGGACCCGCGACCCTACTCATGGAGCTTGCCGCGGGTGCGCGCGCGCACGCTGACCGCCTCTTAAAGGGGAACGTGATTCTACCTGTACGAGCCCTTCTGCCGATGTATATCGTTGTGAGGCGGTCGGCAAACGGTTAAACATGGCAATCATCTCATTTTAAAGAACACAATGTAAAATAATTTGAAATGGGAGCAAAATCTTTTTGGGCAAGGGCATATATAGCAAGTAAAATAGGTATTGGACATGTCACCATTTTTCTAGATAAATATATTTCTAAAGGTGCTATTGATATAAAATTTTCACCACATGTGGGTAACATCACATGCAATACATACATACAAAGAAATCAAAACAAATAAGTTCAGAAATTAAGTTATGTGTAATAAAATGGAATGACACAGGGCAAAAAGTATTAAACACGCAAATTGAAATTTATTTAATACTTCATACAAAATCCTTTATTGGTAATGAAGGCTTCAAGACACCTCCTGCATGGACAAACTAGACACATGCATTGCTCAGGTGTGATTTTGGCCCATTCTTCCACACAAACAGTCTTCAAATCTTGAAGGTTCTGTGGGCCTCTTCTATGAACTCTGATCTTTAGTTCTTTCCATAGATTTCTAATGGATTCAAGTCAGGTGATTGGCTGGGCCATTCTAGCAGCTTTCTTTTCTTTCTTTGAAACTAATTTAGGGTTTCCTTGTCTTTGTTTTTGGGACCATTGTCTTGCTGAAAGGCCCATCCTCATTTCATCTTCATCATCTAGTAGATGGCAGCAGCTTTTTATCAAGAATATCTTGATACATTTTTCCATTCATCCTTCCTTCAATGATATGAAGTTTGCCAGTACTGTATGCTGAAAAACAGCCCCACACCATGATGTTTCCACCTCCAAACTTCACTGTTGGTATGGGGGGTGTTTTTGGAGTGATGTGCAGTGCCATTTGAGCTCCAAACATGGTGAGTATTATGGCATCCAAAGAGTTCAATTTTGGTCTCATCTGATCAGACTATATTCTCCCAGTATTTTTCACAGGCTTGTCAGATTGTTGTGCAACAAACTTTAAATGAGCTTCAACATGCTTTTTCTTCAGCAATGGAGTCTTGTGTGGTTGAGAGCGGTTGAGTGCATTACTTATTGTTTTCTTTGAAACTATTGTACCTGCTAAATCCAGGTCATCCCCAATTGGTCCTTGGCTCTTGGACAACTCCTCTGATAATTCTTTTCACTCCTCTGTTGGAAATCTTGCAAGGAGCACCTGGTCGTGGCTGGTTAATGGTGAAATTATGTTCTTTCCACCTCCAGATTATTGCCCCAACAGTGCTCACTGGAACATTCAGAAATTTAGAAATCCCTCTGTAACCAATGCCATCAGTATGTTTTGCAACAATAAGGTTGCAAAGGTCTTGAGAGGTCATTGTTTTTACCCATACTGAGATGTTTCTTGTGTGACACCTTAGTAATGAGACACCTCTTTATAAATTATCAGTTGAGACTGAACCAGCTGATATTAATTTGCACTGAAAAGGGGTAGGATTGCTTTTCCCTGTGTCATTCCATTTTATTACACATAACTTAATTTCTGAACTTATTTGTTTTGGTTTCTTTGTATGTATGGATTGCATGGGTTGTTACCGACATGTGGTGAAAATTTCATGTCAACAGCACCTTTAGAAATATATTTACCTAGAAAAATCGAGACATGTTCAATACTCATTTTACCCGCTGTAATATTGGGGGATACATTTTGATCAGAAGGATTTACTCTGGTGTTGTATTAGAGATTTATTTAAAACCATGTTGCATTTTTTTCCCTACAATTTACAGGTTGTTCAAGAGATGGTAAGTCTTTAAATCAGCAGACCTTCACTCAATAATTAACTTTCTCTCATCTGCTCCCCCCCCCCTTTTACACAATGGCATATAGTATGAGTATTTTTAAAAATGTAATTAGCTTTTTTTTATTACATTCTTTTTTTTCAATTTTTTTTTTCTATTTAATTTGGTTATTTGCTCCCTGCCACTTCCTGATTCTTCACCTAGTTGAGGATGTCATAGAGACCGTCCACATCACACATCCCTGGAGGCTGTCTCTTAGTGAGGGGTGCATGCGCATTGTAAGTGTAGCAATAACTCTGAAAAACTCTGATAAACTCTGAAGTGGAGCTGCTGGTTTAAGCAGGCTTGTTAACTTCACTCTCCTTCCCTCTGTTTCACCGGCACCGGGTCTAGGGTTCCGTTGAGTTTACCTCTGGACGACGCACGCACCAACACTTGAGTACGTTTTCAATGCTTTATTAATCCATCAACGAAGTAAGTAGCAGGAAAGAGGCAGAAGGGAAACTGCAGAGGAAAACTCAAATACCTTTTTAGTAAGATTCTTGACAAATGTCCTTTGGGGTTGGATACTTCAGTAGAATGCACTCCCTTGGTGGGACACACACCTTGCAAGCCTGGATAGGCCTCTCTCACTAGCCTAGCAGCCAGTACGTAGCACGAACAAAAGTCTCTTCCACAGACTTGTTTGGGATGAACCCGTACGATCCTCTGCCACAGGATGTATCGGTTCTTTTGTGGTGAATGTCAGTCACAGTGCTTGAACCTTTAAGCCAACCCGGCAACACTATGCTGTATAATCCCTTTAGGATACGTCTTCCAACCGAGTCACCAGGCCCCTCTCCAGACCAGCACGTTGCATGATCCTTTCATGACGGGTCCTCCCCTGGGATCTCCTCGGTTGTCCAGCTTCTTCACTCTGGATAGACAGCTCAGGACCATTCCTCGGCCGCTGTGGTAGGCCCCAGACAAGCTTCTGGGCCCACCCCTGCGCCGCAGCAATGTGGGCCTCCGGAACGGAGGACCACAAGATAGCTCTCTAACGCATACCTGTCGGCCAGGAGGGCCAGCAGGTGGCTGTAAAACGAACCCAAAAATATGGCGTCTGTCCCATAAATACCCTCGCCCAGAATGCAACTCGGAGGACCACCTCCACCGAGTTGTCTCCGGGACAGAAGAGCATCCATACGCTTAAACACGTTGCCTTTCCAACACTAGCCAGCGGTAACAGCGACACCCACAGCTCAGTATGGAAGCACACGCAACGTCAGCCAAGCTGGAACAGAGGCAAATCTAACCTTCCTAACGAACAAGTTACTAAATTTACCTGTCAGATGGTAGATCGCAAATCTACCAGCGCTACATACTCCCCTCACTACAGTAGACGTTGTCCCCAGCGTCTGTCCAAAAACAATGACAGTAACTCCCAAGCCTGGGAGTAGGTATTTGAGCTTTTAATAACTTGGATAGACAAAGAGAGAAAGGAAGACAGTGAAAAGATATTATAAGACTTACATCTATAAAACATTATGTTTACATCCACAAACAAAACCATCCTATGACTGTACATAACCTCTCTATCTATCTAGCTGAAAAGCCTCCCAGCTTGATCCTTGAGCCTCTCTTCCCATCACCTAGTATCAAAAAGAAAAAGAAAATCTTAAGGAGTCCATCCCTGTATAATAATCTCGATAAGCTAGCAAAAAGAAGTCCTTGGATTTGAAATAGGCATGTGCATTTCGTTTCGTTCCGAATCGAAATTCGGACGAATTTTTCATTACAAAAGTAAAGAATTTAAACGAATCCGAAAAAGAACATATTCGAATCGAATTAGAAAACATATTCGAATCGAATTCGAAAACATATTCGAATCAAATTCGAAAACATATTCGAATCGAATTCGAAAACATAATCGAATTCGAAAAAAATAGAAAACGTTTTTCAAAAAAAAACAATAAGATGGAATATAAAATAATAAAGCAATAGAATGTATATATATATATATATTTTTTTATTATTCTCTTCTATTGTTTTTTTATGCTTTTCTTTTCTATTATTTTATATTTTATAATAGTCTTTTCAATTCAAATTCAAATTCATTCTATACGAAATTCGAATTTCGGTACATGGCTTCTGAAGTTTGAATTTCATATAGAATGAATTCGAATTTGAATAGAAAAGATTAGAACAGAAAATAATAGAAAAGAATAGACTAGAAAATAATAGAAAAGATCAGAATATAATAGAAAATAATAGAAAAACAATAGAACAGAATAGAAAAAATAGTATATATATATATATATATATATATATATATATATATATATATATATATATATATATATATATATAAAACCATCTTCCAAAATTCGAATTTCGTATAAAATGAATTTGAATAGCAAAGATTAAAATAGAGTAGAAAGAATAGACTAGAAAAACAATAGAACAGAATAGAATAAGATATAATATATATATATTATATTTTATTCTGTTCTGTTCTATTGTTTTTCTAGTCTATTCTTTTCTATTCAAATTCAAGTTCATTCTATAAGAAATTCGAATTTCAGAAGCCATCTTCCGAAATTCGAATTTCATATAGAATGAATTCAAATTCGAATAGAAAAGTTTAGAATGGAAAAAAAAAGAATAGCATAGAAAAACAATGAAACAGAACAGAAAAAAATATAATATATATATATTATATTTTATTCTCTTCTGTTCTATTGTTTTTCTAGTCTATTCTATTTCTATTACTTTCTATTCTAATCTTTTCTATTCAAATTCAAATTCATTCTATATGAAATTCTAATTTTAGAAGCCATCTTCCGAAATTCGAATTTCGCATAGAATTAATTCAAATTCGAATAGAAAAGTTTAGAATAGAATAGGAAAGAATAGCATAGAAAAACAATGGAACAGAATAGAAAAAAAATATAATATATATATTTAACCATCTTCCAAAATTGGAATTTGGTACAGAATGAATTCAAATTCAAATAGAAAAGATTAGAATACAATATATTATATTTTTTTCTATTCTGTTCTATTATTTTTCTATGCTATTCTTTTATACTTTCTATTCTATCCTAATCTTTTCTATTGGAATTCGATTTCATTCTATACAAATTTCAAATTTCGCAAAATGGTTATATATAGTTTACTTTTTCAAATTCAGTTATTGTTTTTTTCGAATGCGGTAGAATTTTTTCGAATTTTATAGTTTTTTTCGAATGTGGTAGAAATTTTTCGAATTTGACAGTTTTTTTTCGAATGTGGTAGAATTTTTTCGAATTTGATATTTTTTTCGAATGTAGTAAAATTTTTTTTGAATTTGATAGTTTTTTTCGAATGTGGTAGAATTTTTTCGAATTTGACAGTTTTTTCCGAATGTGGTAGAATTTTTTCAAATTTGACAGCTTTTTTCGAATGTGTTAGAATTTTTTCGAATGCGGTCAAATTTTTTCGAATGCGGTCGAATTTTTTCGAATTCGAATACGAAACGAAACAAATTCCAAAAACGAATGTAATGAATGCAACGAATTTAACTAAACGAATTTAGTTAAATAACGAATCGAAACGAAACTAAACTAAACAAATTTTTTCATCCTGCACATGTCTAATTTGAAACACTGAACAGAATATGCAGAATTGCAGATCTTGACCACGAAGATCTCTTTACACTGACACTAACTATCTAACTTCAAAGTACTTTTGTCCAGAATCACCAACAAAACCGGGGATCTGGCAAGGTCAATGTCTTTCCCGTTTTATCCACAGTGGTAATAAAATAGACAACGTCTTCTTTTCCGGGCCTGCAGATGACCACTTTGTCAGCCTAGATGTGCCGACCGAAGTTCCAGTGCATAAAACACCCACTAAAACGTTCATCCATTTTAACAGAACATCCAGTCTTTCGGAAAGGTTTAGGTACAGACAAATAGTCCCAAACAGCTTCACTGTACCAAAGTTCCCGGTTAAGTTCAATCACTTGCATTATGTCCTGAGGCACATAAGGGAACTCCAAACCATATTCTGCATCTACACGCTTGTTTAACATTCTCTGCAAACGTGCAAGTTTGGTCAAAGATCTGTCCTTCCCCATACCAGGCGGCACACAGAAATCCAATGATTTGCTCACCATAGACCCAGCCGGTGTGTCTGTAGTGAACTCGTAACTTTCGGTAAAGCAACAGTACTGTGTGGCTCCACACAGGGTGACATCTTCCCAGAACTCAGGGCTGTCCATTCAGGGAAAGTCATAGCAGAGGCGATATCTTCACCTTGTGACCATAACAGCTCTTGTGACATAGTCTCAAATAAGTCATCATCACCGGAAACATCTATTTCCGAATCTCCCAAATCTTCCGCTGGTAGATATTTATTTACAGTCCCAGATACATTCCCCATCAGTGGCTTACCCGTTCCTGACGTGGACTTTGGTAGCTCAGGTTTAGGTAACCTCTGGGGTAGGCCTCGACCACGGCCGCGGGAAGCCTTTACATATCCCACCTTCCTTTGAACAGGTACAACAGGAGTAGGTGTAGTGGACACAGAAATCAAAGTAATGTCCTCTGATGAGACAGCAGCAGCAGTGTCTCTCTCCGGAACATTGTCAGTAACAACAGGCGAAGTGACCGCCTGCCGTTCTCTCTCCGTAGTAGTAGCAGCTTATACTGTGGCAATACCTGTTGCCCAATCCATTCGATAAGCACGGGGCGACGTGGTAGGTTGCTCCACCACAAACAAGTACTCTCCACATTGCGGACATCGGCCAAATGGATGAAGATGTACGGCCAGTCCTTCACATCGGTGGCAGATCATGCCCAGTGCCTCAATATCTCCTGAGGTATACAGAACAAACCTCCCCTGCGGCTTCAAACGAACTCCAGTATCCGTAAGCAGGGCTCCGGTCAACACAGTATTCAATACGGTGCTTGCAGGGAACATTCTCGGTCCCACAATTGGCTGCATCGCCGGAAAAGACATGGCCACACTCTGATCTTCTCAGCACGATCACAAGGCCTTTCCCTTCCTCTGGCGCCAAACACATACACGCGTCCCACGCGGTATCAAGTAGGGTAGGCTCCTCCCACTTGTTCTTCTGATCACGTAGTTCCCGGGCCTTCACTGGCGCCCGCCGTCTACCCACTCAGAAATAAAGTCCTGCAGTTTAACCCCTTCTCTTCCTGTAAGATTTTTTTTTTAAAGTCCAGCTCTCACCATAAACTCCCGATGAAACACTTCTCTGGGTTGCAAGAATTGACGGTCAACAAATCCCGGACGACGCCCCCACACGTAGCAATAACTCTCGGTGGAGCTGCTGGTTTAAGTGGGCTTGTTACCTTCACTCTCCTTCCCTCTGTTTCACCGCTACTGCGTCTAGGGTTCCGTTGAATTTACCTCTGGACGACACACGCACCAACACTTGAGTATGTTTTCAATGCTTTATTAAACCATCAACAAAGAAAGTAGCAGTAAAGAGGCAGAAGGGAAACTGCAGAGGAAAGCTCAAATACCTTTTTAGTAAGATTCTTGACAAATGTCCTTTGGGGTTGGATACTTCAGTAGAATGCACTCCCTTGGTGGCCTATCCTTGCACGCCTGGATAGGCCTCTCTCACTAGCCTAGCAGCCAGTACGTAGCACGAACAAAAGTCTCTGCCACAGACTTGTTTGGGATGAACCCGTACGATCTTCTGCCACAGGATGTATCAGTTCTTTTGTGGTGAATGTCAGTCACAGTGCTTGAACCTTTAAGCCAACCCGGCAACACTATGCTGTATAATCCCTTTAGGATACGTCCTCCAACCGAGTCACCAGGCCCCTCTCCAGACCAGCACGTTGCATGATCCTTCCATGACGGGTCCTCCCCTGGGATCTCCTCGGTTGTCCAGCTTCTTCACTCTGGATAGACAGCTCAGGACCATTCCTCGGCCGCTGTGGTAGGCCCCAGACAAGCTTCTGGGCCCACCCCTGCGCCGCAGCAATGTGGGCCTCCGGAACGGAGGACCACAAGATAGCTCTCTAACGCATACCTGTCGGCCAGGAGGGCCAGCAGGTGGCTGTAAAACGAACCCAAAAATATGGCGTCTGTCCCATAAATACCCTCGCCCAGAATGCAATTCGGAGGACCACCTCCACCGAGTTGTCTCCGGGACAGAAGAGCATCCATACGCTTAAACACGTTGCCTTTCCAACACTAGCCAGCGGTAACAGCGACACCCACAGCTCAGTATGGAAGCACACGCAACGTCAGCCAAGCTGGAACAGAGGCAAATCTAACCTTCCTAACGAACAAGTTACTAAATTTACCTGTCAGATGGTAGATCGCAAATCTACCAGCGCTACATACTCCCCTCACTACAGTAGACGTTGTCCCCAACGTCTGTCCAAAAACAATGACAGTAACTCCCAAGCCTGGGAGTAGGTATTTGAGCTTTTAATAACTTGGATAGACAAAGAGAGAAAGGAAGACAGTGGAAAGATATTATAAGACTTACATCTATAAAACATTATGTTTACATCCGCAAAAAAAACCATCCTATGACTGCACATAACCTCGCTATCTATCTAGCTGAAAAGCCTCCCAGCTTGATAGGAGATCCAATAGTTCCTGAAAAGGAAAACATATTAAACACACACATATACTGTACAATATCAGGAGCAAAGCCTCATTTTTAGAGGAAATGAGCCTCTCTTCCCATCACCTAGTATCAAAAAGAAAAAGAAAATCTTAAGGAGTCCATCCCTGTATAATAATCTCGATAAGCTAGCAAAAAGAAGTCCTTGGATTTGAAACACTGAACAGAATATGCAGAATTGCAGATCTTGACCACGAAGATCTCTTTACACTGACACTAACTATTTAACTTCAAAGTACTTTTGTCCAGAATCACCAACAAAACCGGGGATCTGGCAAGGTCAATGTCTTTCCCGTTTTATCCACTGTGGTAATAAAATAGACAACGTCATCTTTTCCGGGCCTGCAGATGACCACTTTGTCAGCATAGATGTGCCGACCGAAGTTCCAGTGCATAAAACACCCACTAAAACGTTCATCCATTTTAACAGAACACCCAGTCTTTCGGAAAGGTTTAGGTACAGACAAATAGTCCCAAACAGCTTCACTGTACCAAAGTTCCCGATTAAGTTCAATCACTTGCATTATGTCCTGAGGCACATAAGGGAACTCCAAACCATACTCTGCATCTACACGCTTGTTTAACATTCTCTGCAAACGTGCAAGTTTGGTCAAAGATCTGTCCTTCCCCATACCAGGCGGCACACAGAAATCCAATGATTTGCTCACCATAGACCCAGCCGGTGTGTCTGTAGTGAACTGGTAACTTTCGGTAAAGCCTCAGCAACAGTACTGTGCGGCTCCACACAGGGTGACATCTTCCCAGAACTCAGGGCTGTCCATTCAGGGAAAGTCATAGCAGAGGCGATATCTTCACCTTGTGACCATAACAGCTCTTGTGACATAGTCTCAAATAAGTCATCATCACCGGAAACATCTATTTCCGAATCTCCCAAATCTTCCGCTGGTAGATATTTATTTACAGTCCCAGATACATTCCCCATCAGTGGCTTACCCGTTCCTGACGTGGACTTTGGTAGCTCAGGTTTAGGTAACCTCTGGGGTAGGCCTCGACCACGGCTGCGGGAAGCCTTCACATATCCCACCTTCCTTTGAACAGGTACAACAGGAGTAGGTGTAGTGGACGCAGAAATCAAAGTAATGTCCTCTGATGAGACAGCAGCAGCAGTGTCTCTCTCTGGAACATTGTCAGTAACAACAGACGAAGTGACCGCCTGCCGTTCTCTCTCCGTAGTAGTAGCAGCTTATACTGTGGCAATACCTGTTGCCCAATCCATTCGATAAGCACGGGGCGACGTGGTAGGTTGCTCCACCACAAACAAGTACTCTCCACATTGCGGACATCGGCCAAATGGATGAAGATGTACGGCCAGTCCTTCACATCGGTGGCAGATCATGCCCAGTCCCTCAATATCTCCTGAGGTATACAGAACAAACGTCCCCTGCGGCTTCAAACGAACTCCAGTATCCGTAAGCAGGGCTCCGGTCAACACAGTATTCAATACGGTGCTTGCAGGGAACATTCTCGGTCCCACAATTGGCTGCATCGCCGGAAAAGACATGGCCACACTCTGATCTTCTCAGCACGATCACAAGGCCTTTCCCTTCCTCTGGTGCCAAACACATACACGCGTCCCACGCGGTATCAAGTAGGGTAGGCTCCTCCCACTTGTTCTTCTGATCACGTAGTTCCCGGGCCTTCACTGGCGCCCGCCGTCTACGCACTCAGAAATAAAGTCCTGCAGTTTAACCCCTTCTCTTCCTGTAAGATTTTTTTTTTAAAGTCCAGCTCTCACCATAAACTCCCGATGAAACACTTCTCTGGGTTGCAAGAATTGACGGTCAACAAATCCCGGACGACGCCCCCACACGTAGCAATAACTCTCGGTGGAGCTGCTGGTTTAAGTGGGCTTGTTACCTTCACTCTCCTTCCCTCTGTTTCACCGCTACTGGGTCTAGGGTTCCGTTGAGTTTACCTCTGGACGACACACGCACCAACACTTGAGTATGTTTTCAATGCTTTATTAAACCATCAACAAAGAAAGTAGCAGTAAAGAGGCAGAAGGGAAACTGCAGAGGAAAGCTCAAATACCTTTTTAGTAAGATTCTTGACAAATGTCCTTTGGGGTTGGATACTTCAGTAGAATGCACTCCCTTGGTGGGACACACTCCTTGCACGCCTGGATAGGCCTCTCTCACTAGCCTAGCAGCCAGTACGTAGCACGAACAAAAGTCTCTGCCACAGACTTGTTTGGGATGAACCCGTACGATCTTCTGCCACAGGATGTATCGGTTCTTTTGTGGTGAATGTCAGTCACAGTGCTTGAACCTTTAAGCCAACCCGGCAACACTATGCTGTATAATCCCTTTAGGATACGTCCTCCAACCGAGTCACCAGGCCCCTCTCCAGACCAGCACGTTGCATGATCCTTCCATGACGGGTCCTCCCCTGGGATCTCCTCGGTTGTCCAGCTTCTTCACTCTGGATAGACAGCTCAGGACCATTCCTCGGCCGCTGTGATAGGCCCCAGACAAGCTTCTGGGCCCACCCCTGCGCCGCAGCAACGTGGGCCTCCGGAATGGAGGACCACGAGATAGCTCTCTAATGCATACCTGTCGGCCAGGAGGGCCAGCAGGTGGCTGTAAAACGAACCCCAAAATATGGCGTCTGTCACATAAATACACTCGCCCAGAATGCAACTCGGAGGATCACCTCCACCGAGTTGTCTCCGGGACAGAAGAGCATCCATACGCTTAAACACGTTGCCTTTCCAACACTAGCCAGCGGTAACAGCGACACCCGCGGTTCAGTATGGAAGCACACGCAATGTCAGCCAAGCTGGAACAGAGGCAAATCTAACCTTCCTAACGAACAAGTTACTAAATTTACCTGTCAGATGGTAGATCGCAAATCTACCAGCGCTACATAAGATTTCACATGGGTGCCGGTCTCCTCCAAGTATTTAAGACCTGACTGTGTGCTGTAGCATGTCTGCACACATGTAAGGTGTTGTTACCTGCATGCACGTGAATACCAGGGAGTCTCTAAGAAGAGGAGTATTTGAAAAAAAAAAAGAGGAGTATTTTTTTTTGTTATAATCATACAGGGGCAATTATTGGGTAGAGGTAATTTGGTCGTACCTAGGGATGGTGAAGTTCCACTTTAAAAAGAAACATTATCCCTGCCCATAAATTTTACATTCCATATATATCTTATATCTTGATGCTCCTTTATGCAGGATAAACATATTCACAAGAGTAGTGAATCCTGCATTGTACTTCTCACCTCTGTCATTTTTTTTTGCTGCGCATCCCATCTTCCATGATTAGGAGTATGGATGAGCTCGATGTTCGGGTCGAACATAGGTTCAACTCGAACATCGGTTGTTCGTCCGTTCGCAGAACAGCGAACATTATGGGACGTTAGTGGGAAATTCGAGCACCGTGTAATGCCCCATAATGCACTGCGAGATCGCAGTACATTGCTCTATGATGATTGGCCAAAGCATGCACCTGACCTCCATGCTTTGGTCAATCACAACACGCTCTGCTGAAAGAGCCATAATTGGCCAAAGGCAAGGTGCCTTTGGCCAAACATGGCTCAGGGGGACTAAGTCACACTATATAAGGCTGCTTATACGGAGGCCGTACATATATATATATATATATATATATATATATACACACACACAGTATCTCATAAAGGTGAGTACACCCCTCACATTTTTGTAAATATTTTATTGTATCTTTTCATGTGACAACACTGAAGAAATTACACTTTGCTACAAAGTAAAGTAGTGAGTGTACAGCTTGTATAACAGTGTAAAATTGCTGTCAACACACAACCATTAATGTTTAAACTGCTGGCAACAAAAGTGAGTACACCCCTAAGTGAAAATATCCAAATTGGGCCCAATGTGTCAATATTTTGTGTAACCACCATTATTTTCCAGCACTGCCTTAACCCTCTTGGGCATGGAGTTCACCAGAGCTTCACAGGTTGCCACTGGAGTCCTCTTCCACTCCTCCATGACAACATCACGGAGCTGGTGGATGTGAGAGAACTTGCACTCCTCCACCTTCAGTTTGAGGATGCCCCACAGATGCTCAATAGGGTTTAGGTCTGGAGAAATGCTTGGCCAGTCCATCACCTTTACCCTCAGCTTCTTTAGAAAGGCAGTGGTCGTCTTGGAGATGTGTTTGGGGTCATTATCATGTTGGAATGCTGCCTTTCAGCCCAGTCTCCGAAGGGTGGGGATCATGCTCTGCTTCAGTATGTCACAGTACATGTTGGCATTCATGGTTCCCTCAATGAACTGTAGCTCCCCAGTGCCGACAGCACTCATGCAGCCCCAGACTATGACACTCCCACCACCATGCTTGACTGTAGGCAAGACACACTTGTCTGTGTACACCTCACCTGGTTGCCACCACACACGCTTGACACCATCTGAACCAAATAAGTTTATCTTTGTCTCATCAGACCACAGGACATGATACCAGTAATTCATTTCTTTAGTCCACTTGTCTTCAGCAAACTGTTTACAGGCTTTCTCTTGTGCATCATTTTAGAAGAGGATTCCTTCTGGGATGACAGCCTTGCAGACCAATTTGATGTAGTGTGCGGCATATGGTCTGACAGCACTCATAGGATGACCCCCCCACCCCTTCAACCTCTGCAGCAATTCTGGCAGCACTCACGTCTTATTACGTCTATTTCCCAACCTCTAGATATGACGCTGAGCATGTGCACTGCACTTCTTTGGTCGACCATGGCGAGGCCTGTTCTGAGTGGAACCTGTCCTGTTAAACCGCTGTATGGTCTTGGCCACCGTGCTGCAGCTCAGTTTCAAGGTCTTGGCAATCTTGTTATAGCCTAGGCCAATGATGGCGAACCTTGGCACCCCAGATCTTTTGGAACTACATTTCCCATGATGCTCTTGTACTCTCAAGTGAAGTTAAGAATCATGGGAAATGTAGTTCCAAAACATCTGGGGTGCCAAGGTTCACCATCACTGGCCTAGGCCATCTTTATGTAGAGCAACAATTCTTTTTTTTCAGATCCTCAGAGAGTTCTTTGCCATGAGGTGCCATGTTGAACTTCCAGTGACCAGTATGAGAGAGTGAGAGCGATAACACCAAGTTTAACACACCTGCTTCCCATTCACACCTGAGACCTTGTAACACTAACGAGTCACATGACACCAGGGAGGGAAAATGGCTAATTGGGACTAAATTGGACATTTTTTCACTTAGGGGTGTACTCTCTTTTGTTGCCAGTGGGTTAGACATTAATGGCTGTGTGGTGAGTTATTTTGAAGGGACAGCAAATTTACACTGTTATACAAGCTGTACGCTCACTACTTTACATTGTAGCAAAGTGTAATTTCATCAGTGTTATCACATGAAAAGATATAATAAAATATTTACAAAAATGTGAGGGGTGTACTCACTTTTGTGGGATACTGTATATATTCTGCATTCTTTGTAGCCTATATCTACAGTGCATTTGGTACTGTTAATACACTTCAGGCGATGTACACAGTATCTAATACAGTGTGTACAGATTCTACTACACTTCTGGTGGTGTACACAGTATCTAATACAGTGTGTACAGTTTCTAATACACTTCAGGCGGTGTAAACAGTATCTAATAAATTGTGTACAGTTTCTACTACTTTTCTGGTGGTGTACACAGTATCAAATACAGTGTGTACAGTTTCTACTACACATCTGATGGTGTACACAGTACACAATACAGTACAGTACAGCCATAGTACAGTTTCTAATACAGTGCAGGTGGTGTACACAGTATCTAATACAGTGTGTACAGTTTATAATACACTTCAGGCAGTGTACACAGTGTCTAATAGAGTGTGTACAGTTTCTACTACACAGGGCCGATCCTGGCTCCCCCACATGGGTGTGGTCATTTTACCAACTCCTCCCTTTTACAAATGTTTTTATGGCAACGACTCAAACACAGAGATGCTCCCCTAAGAAGTCTTTGTTACCTTGGGATCCTCCCATGATCTCTTAACAATAAAGAAAATACAGGAAGAGAGTACACTAATGAGATCTGGAGGGGAGTCTCTCTGATGCACACGCAGAGGGCTGTCTGCTAGAAAGAGCCCCCAGACATGATACAGGATATGGTCAAAGACTGCAGACATGATACAAGAGACTGCAGACATAATACAGGAGATGGTCAGAGACTGTAGACATGATACAAGAGACGGCCAGAGACTCCAATCATGGTACAGGAGATGGTCAGAGACTGCAGACATGATACAAGAGATGGTCAGAGACTGTAGACATGATACAAGAGACGGTCATAGACTGCAATCATGGTACAGGAGATCGTCAGAGACTGCAGACATAATACAGGAGATGGTCAGAGACTGTAGACATGATACAAGAGATGGTCAGAGACTGCAATCATAGTACAGGAGATGGTCAGAGACTGCAGACATGGTACAGGAGATGTAAAGAATACAGTGTGGCGCTAAAATAGACTTGTTCCTCATTCAGGTCAGGCCCACTAAAAATTAATCAGGGGGCCAGACGTACCCAGTGAGGTATTTAATTGAAATTGGGATTTTTGACAAATCCTCTAATGTAAATCAGCAAAAAAGATCAAGTGTTCCCTATAATTTATCTAATGGGAATAGGTATATATATTGTGAGAGTATAGAAAAAATAGTAAAATAATAAACGTGGTGCTGATATTATGGTGCCGTGAACCAACAACCAATATGTTAAATCATAACAAGTGACGTGCTAGGTACATATGTAAAATGGTAAGTATAAAAACTATGAAAAGGTAAAACTCCATATACATGTACTCATAGATCAACAGTGTTCATACACAAACTGAGTGAAATGGAAAGTGAGTTCCAAATGCTGGACCGATGAAGGTGCACCCAAATACTTGATCACTTGGGCTTCCTTTGGACCGCCAAGATGGTTCCCATATATTCAAATGGTAGGCGTGATGTTGGAGATATAGATGTGTAAAAAATACTCTTACCAAGAGTGATGGACTCCCCAGCCAGCGGCTTGGGAGTCAGAGTAGGCTTGAGATGGAACGAACGGCAATGAGTAGAATGTAGCTTCGTCCGTCATTAAAAGTGCAGGAAGATGAGGGTCTCAACAGGATTATCCCCCACATTAGGATGCTCCATTCACCATACAGCTCCTCCGATGGAAAAATCAAAGGAGAAACTCCACATAGCGTAAAACTGCTTTGAGGTGAACTTTATTAAAAAGCTTTGCAGTGAAAGGATGTACACTGGCTCATGGACTAAGTAAAGGTATGTTGGCCCATAGACCACAGCAAAAGTCAAAGTGCCAAAACATAAAAAATCAGTTAAAAAAGCGCTTGTTCAATCGTGGCATAGCAGGCATATCGGACCCGACGCGTTTCGTCCGCTAGGACTTCAACTGGGGTGTATGCTGGAGAGATGGTAAAGGAGATGGTCAGAGACTGCAGACATAATACAGGAGATAGTCAGAGACTGCAGACATAATACAGAAGATGGTCAGAGACTGCAATCATAGTAGAGGAGATGGTCAGAGACTGCAGACATAATACAGGAGATGGTCAGAGACTGTAGACATGATACAAGAGACAGTCAGAGACTGCAATCATAGTACAGGAGATGGTCAGAGACTGCAGACATGATACAAGAGATGGTCAGAGACTGCAGACATGGTACAGAAAATGGTCAGAGACTGCAGACATAATACAGGAGATGGTCAGAGACTGCAGACATAATACAGTAGATGGTCAGAGACTGCAGACATGATAGAATAGATGGTCAGAGACTGTAGACATTATACAAGAGACGGTCAAAGACTGCAGATATGATACAAGAGATGGTCAGAGACTGCAGACATGATACAAGAGATGGTCAGAGACTGCAGACATGATACAAGAGATGGACAGAGACTCCAGACATGATACAAGAGATGGTAAGAGACTGTAGACATTATACAAGAGTTGGTCAGAAACTGCAGACATTATACAAGAGATGGTCAGAGACTACAGATATAATACAGGAGATGGTCGGAGACTGCAGATATAATACAAGAGATGGTCAGAGACTGCAGTTCCTATGGACTTTAGTAGATAATAGCCGAGTGGCCCTCTCACCTGACCCAGTGATACAGCAATGGTTCCTCTGATCAGGAGTCAGCTCACTCTGAATTGCACCTGGGCGACTCCGCTAGGTAGCACCCAGATCTGTATTCTGGCAATGACTCCATTTCTTTCTCTTCCAGGGATAGTGCTAGGCTGTGTGGCTTTGCCTCTGGTGGCGCAGGGCAGCGGGGTTCTTTCTATGATGGTGTTCTCTCAGCACTGCCTTTTCCCTCTGGAGTCCTGGGTGTACTTCCCTGAAAGCTTTCCTGGGCTCCTGGCTCTCTCCCATTCAGCTGAGCATGCTGTGTGGGCTCCAGTTTCTGTGTTACAGTGGGGCTGCCAGTCCTCGGGACTACATGTCCCGCAATCCTCTTCTCGGCTCCTTTTTCTATTCTATTTCTTCCCTGGCTGATATGAAGGCAGGGGAAGAAACATAGTGGGAGGCTGTGCTGGCCAGCACCACTCACTAGTACAGCAGTACACGTGAGGAGGAGAGGGAGAGGGGGGAAAGAAGGGCCCGCAGCTGCAGTGGCGTCACTAAGGTTGGTGTCACCAGGTGTGGTATAACATGGTGTCACCCCCCCTTCCACCAACTATAGTCGCCCCTTAGTACAGACCCCGCTCCACTAAGTATAGACTCCCCCAGGACAAACCACCCCCCCTCCATTAGTACAGACCCCCACCAGGACAAACCCCCCTCCATTAGTACAGATCCCCCCAGGAAAACCCCCCCTCCATTAGTACAGACCCCCCAGGACAAACCCCCCTCCATTAGTACAGACCCCTCAGGACAAACCCCCTCTCCGTTAGTACAGACCCCCCAGGACAATCCCCCCTCCATTAGTACAGACCCCCTCAGGACAAACCCCCCTCCATTAGTACAGACCCCCAGGACAAACTCCCCCTTCATTAGTACAGACCCCCCAGGACAAACCCCCCTCCATTAGTACAGACCCCCCCAGGACAAACCCCCCCCTCCATTAGTGCAGACCCCCCAGGACAAACCACCCCCCTCCATTAGTACAGACCCCCCCCAGGAGAAACCCCCCTCCATTAGTACAGACCGCCAGAACAAACCCCCTCCATTAGTACAGACCCCCCAGGACAAATCCCCCCTCCATTAGTACAGACCCCCCCAGGACAAACCCCCCTCCATTAGTGTACGTAAAAACACCCGGGCGGCAGCTAGAGAGTAGAGGACAGTGTGCAGCCACGCCGCCCAGGTGCAGAGCAGATCTAGACAGGCTTGGGCGGGAGTGAGAGACAGAGGAGGAGAACATGTGTCAGGCACGGACCACCCCCCCTGCCAGTAACGTCACTGCGTGGCTGGTCTCTCTCCACACAGAGACCAGCTGCTCCAAACTCCGGTGGCTGTTCTCCTTCTCTGACAGGAGGAGGGAGGGGGACGGGCTTGAGCAGCAAAAAACACAGCGGCAGTGGTGACCTGCAGAGAGAGCTGCCTCTGGACACGGAGAGGAGGAGGGAGGGGAGCACTCTGGTGCTTCAGCGCCCCCCCACCTCTCTCATGCCCGGGTGCACTGCACCCCATGCACCCGCCTAGGATTGGCCCTGCTACTACACTTCTGGTGGTGTACACAGTATAAAATACAGTGCAGCCATTGTAAAGTTTTCTATTACAATGCAGGCAGTGTACACAGTATCTAATACAGTGTGTCACAGACCACTAAAAGAGGGCAAGCAGCCTCTGTATCTACAGTCACCAGTGCTGGTCATGGACATGGTGCATCCTCTGCAGGTGGCCGTTGGGCACACTTGTCCTTTTTTTCTGCTGCTCGCTATGTTATTGAGCCACAAAATGCAGAAGAGTTGGTGGAGTGGATAAAAAAGCCGCCTCATCCTATTCATCGTCTGTCACCCAGGCTCAGAGTAGTTTGCCTGCCAAAGCAGCCTATTCCACTGGCTGCTTGTCCAAAGCCACTTCTTCCGTAGCCCCACCATCATGCATGGAGGAGTCCCCAGAATTATTCGACCACAGTGTCAGGTACATGCTGCTGGGGGATGCGCAGCGATTTTAAGGCTCCGATGTTGGTTCCCAGGTTGAGAAAGGGAGTAACGTGAGCATAGGGAGAGGGGGTGCCACAGAAGGACAAGAAACTGGCAGTCATGTTCCCCCAGCTGCAGCATACTGCCAAGTTTAATTTATTGCATCGCTCCGCAGAGCTCTGCAGCTGCAGGGCACTGCTGACTCCTCGCTGGCGTTTAAATGTTCCTTGGAGTGAGCCTTTTTTGACACGTGTGCAGCAGATCGCACCGTTGCTGTTTGCAACCTATATCTGAAGTGGATCAAGCGTGGCCAGAACAGCAGTGACTTGGGCACCACATGCTTGACCAGACATATGACGACCTGCCATGCAGTCCATTGGCAACAGCATTTGAAAGACCCACATAAAAGAAAAAGGCAGACTACTCCTTGTTCCTCATCTGGGATCTCAAACCCTATTATACCTCCAGTCCTCTCAAAAACCTGCACTGAGAGGAATGAAGGTATAGCAATAGGTGTCCCAAGTACTTGCAGCCAATCTGCTAGCAGTACACCACCAATTGATTTTAGCAGGCAAATTTCCATACCCCAGTTGCTGAACCATAAAATTCAGTCCCAGTCATCCACATGCTCAGCGTCTGAATGCTAGCTTGGCCAAATTGCTAGCACTGCAACTGCTGCCTTTTCAGTGATAGACTCTGCCCCCTTTCGCAAATTTGTGGAATGTGCTGTACCTCAGTGGCAAGTTCCAAAACGTCATTTCTTTTCATGAAAGACCATTCCGGCTCTCTGCCGACATGTGGAAGGCAATGTTTGGCCTCGCTGGACAGGGCGGACAGCAGTAAGGTTCAAATTATCGCTGACTCATGGTCCAGCAGGCATGGGCAGGGACGTTACCTTTCCTTCACGGTGCACTGGGTAACTCTGCTGGCAGCTGGGAAGGATGCAGGACAGGGTTCAGTGTTGTTGGTGTTTGTTTCTCCACTATGCCTCCAAAATGCTAGTGGTGATTCTGCCACAGCTCTCTCCTCCAACCCTCCTCTTCTTCTTCCTCTATGGCCTCTTCTGCAGATTTGAACCAGCGGTGCTCCGTAAGCGTTCAAGAGGCTACACAAGCAGTCAGGCTAAAAGATGCCATGCGGTGCTTGAGTTAGTCTGCCTAGGGGACAGGAGCCACACTGGGGCAGAGATTCTGTCAGCTCTTCAAGGGCAGGCTCAGAGGTGGTTGACGCCATGCCAGCTTCAGCCAAGAATGGTTGTATGCGACAATGGCACCAGCCTTCTCTCCGCCCTCTGACAGGGACACTTGACTCATGTTCCATGTTTGGCACACATCCTGAATTTGGTGGTGCAGCGGTTCTTGAGCAGGTACCCAGGCTTACAAGATCTTCTGAGGCAGGTCAAAAAAGTCTGTGGTCATTTCCGCCGGTCATACAATGCCAGTACTCAGCTGGCTGACATTAAAAGGGAATACAACCTGCCTACCAACTGCCTCATTTGTGACATGCCCACCAGGTGGAACTCAACGTTGGCAGTGCTGCAGCGGCTGCACATACAGCAGAGGGCCATCAATGAGTACCTGTGCAAGTATGACACCAGGACAGGGTCAGGGGAGCTTGGTTTCTTTTTGCCACACCAGTGACTACTGATCAAGGATGCATGCACTGTCCTTTCATCATTTAAGGAGGCCACAAGGATGGTGAGCAGCAACAATGCATGCAACAGTGACACTGTGCCTCTAGTCTTCCTGCTGGAGCACACGCTTCGTGGAATCATGGACAGGGCACTTAACAGAACAGCTGGAGGAAGAGGAGGACTTCCTCTCCTCTCAAGGCCCCCTTTATCCAGATGCATTCCTGTGGGCCCACCAAACACACAGTAAGAAAAGGAGGAGGATTGTGTCAGCATGGATGAAGAGGCTAACACTCAGCAGCAGTCTTCAAGGGATGGTTTTCAGTCCCCATAAACCCAAGGAGTTGTACGTGGCTGGGAGGAAGTAGTTACGGGTAATGTGATCCTTAGTGACCCAGAGGACTCAGAATCGAATGCCTCTGCAAACTTACGCTGCATGGCTTCCCTGAATCTGCAAAGCCTGTGAAAGGACCCTAGGATTCGTGGTATCAAGGAGAGGGATCATTACTGTCTGGCAACACTTCTTGATCTATGTTACAAGGGTAAAGTTGCAGAACTCACCCTGCCTTTGCAGAGGGAGCAGAAGATGAAACATCTTCAGGAGGCCTTGAAAAAAGGTTTGTGTAACGCATTTCCAGACCCTGGGAGGTTACCATTTCCTGGTGCTGGACAACGTGTTGCTGAGGCTTCGTTCAGTCAGAGGAAGAGCGGTGGAGAAGGTGGCCGGCTGAACGATGCCTTTAAACAATTTTTAAGTCCTCAGCGCCAAGGTCTGATCGGTTCAAGCAACCATCGCCAGCGTCTGCATTATATGGTGCAGGAATATCTAGGGGCAAGAGCAGACTTGGAGCAGACTTGGAGACCTTTCCAATGGAGCATCCACTGGGTTACTGGGTCTTGAGAATAGACCACTCGCCAGAACTTGCTCAATATGCAATTGAGCTACTGGCCTGTCCTGCATCCAGCGTGCTTTCTGAACGCACATTCAGTGCTGCTGGAGGGTTTGTAAAGGATCAAAGAGTGCGCCTGTCCACAGACTCCATTGATAGGCTCACATTCATAAAAATGAATCAGTCTTGGACCTGATGCTGATGTAACTGATTGAATTTGCTATAGATCTGGGATCCCTTGAAGACTTCCTATGCTGACTATCCTATTTCTCCTCAATCTTGATGATGCTAGCTTCCAACAATATTTTTGGTTTAGGGCACCACCACCATCACCCAAGGCCCAATTTTTCTACCCCCCGATAAACAGGGGCTGATAAATACAATTTTTGATCTAATATTTCACAGCAGGGCCCATTCATGAATCCAACAAGAGCATCTGTAAGGGGTGTTGTGGCACCACCACCCAAGGCCCAATTTTTCTGCCCCTGTTTAACAGGGGCATGTAATTACAATTTTTGATCTAATATTTCACAGCAAGGCCTGTTCCTGCGCCCAACAAGAGTAACTGTGAGGGCTTACAGTGCTCTGGCGACACCAAAACCAAAGGTCCAATTTTGTGCCCCTGTTTAACAGGGCCATGTAATTCCAATTTTTGATATAATATTTCACAGCAGGGCCCGTTCCTGCCCCCAACAAGAGTAACTGTGAGGGGTTACAGTGTTCTGGTACCACCAACACCTAAGGCCCAGTTTTTCTGCAGAGTATATAGGGCAGGCCGTATAGTATATATACTGCTGTTCAGAGTATATAGTGCCTGGGGGTCTGGGGGACCCCCATGCCATTTTTTTTTATTTTGGTGCGTGTTTTCACTTAATATCAATACAAGAACTGTAGGGCCTGGTATGGATTTTGGGGGCTGACATCCATGCCATTTTTTTGAGTATTTTTATCTATATTACTGGGATCCGACAATACATTACAGCTGCGAGCAGTTTTAAATGATATTTTTCCTTTAGAAATGCCTTGCTGCGGTACTGTTATAAACACGGGAAAGATGCGCTACTTTACAGGCATACTAAGGGCACCCCCAGACACGATATATAAAGGAATATTTCATTTTTATTGTTTCACTTTAAGCATTATTAAAAACACTGCTCCCGAAAAAAATGACTTTTTAAAACGTTTTTTTTGCATTGATACATGTCCCCTGGGGCAGGACCCGGGTCCCCAAACACTTTTTATGGCAATAACTTGCATATAAGTCTTTAAAATTAGCACTTTTGTTTTTTCACATTCGCATCTCATAGACTTAAACAGGGTTTGCACAAATTTTTTGCCTGTTCGCATGTTCTGCTGCAAACCGAACCGGGGGGTGTTCAGCTCATCCCTTATAAGGAACAGCCTCTTGATTTGCACAGCAGGCCACCTGATTACACTCCTTTGGTCTCACATATGTGCAGACATACTCCAGGTCTTGAATGGCACGCAGGCTCAAAACAATGTATTTCCTAAAAATAAAGAAAACAGATATTATATGCAATTGTAAAAGAAAGAAGGGTTGGGATCAGATGGGATGACATTGGTTGTGTGAAAGTCTGCTTTACTCATTGCATTCTTAATACTAATCAGTGGAGTATACACTCTGTGGATTGTATTAGTTCCATGGGGATATTTTGTTTCATTATATTACGCATGCACCAAGTAAAGAGAACTTTTTATTTTTTCGGCCTACATGTAAAGGTCCTGTTTCAGTCCTGCTTATCTGATGTGTGCATTTTAGTACTTTTTAAAATATTTTAAAGCATATACCACTTTATAGAAACTAATGTTTACGGACTGCATTTTCATTTCACAACACTTATCCCTTGACAAATGCTACATTTATTCTTGTGAACCAAATTGTGCAAAAAAGTTTTTTACGCAATCCTTTATGCTGTTAGATAACCAAAATACATCTGTTTTTAGGTTTGTATGTTATTTGCTAAATTTCAAAGAGTTTTAGTCATTTTCCTATATGAACCCACTTTGGAGAAACCCTTTCAGACAAAGGCTGCACCACTTGCATATGTAGGAATTGGATGTGTACAAGTCTTTATCCTTATAATAAAAACAAAGAACTATTTTCCTCAAATTGCATCAAAAAGAATAATACCCTTAAATCAAAAAATCACCAGACAAGGTCCTGATTAGAACCCTGGTCTGGTAGGATCCGGATCATGATCTCTAAAGTGCCAGTAGTATTATATAATTAGAGCCATGGGAAAAGTGAATCCACAACAAAGATATGTGTATATCAGACTACTACAAGATACACTAAAAGAAAGTACTAAAAATTTTATACAAATCAATAAAAAATGCATTAACAAAATCCCAGATAGGAAGCAATTGTGCTGCAAGTTTGACAATGACTTGCTAAGCTATTGCTAGACTTGCCAGGCTTCACAAGTTTGTTGCACAATTGCAGCAAGTCCAATTTGCATGTCTCCAGATCAACTTTCTTTGCAAACAATCTGCAAGTTCTTGTTCAGTTATGTTGTGTAATAGTTATCCCACCACAGGGGTCACTGTGCAGAGCTTGCAGAGCTCTTGTTGTAGACTCACTACTACAACTTTGCTCTTGCTAGAGACTTGCCATGCAAATTTGCTACAAATTGTAAAAGTGTCAATTAGAACTTGTACTTCAAGTGCTCTGCAAATGTACAACTTGTCAGTGTAAATGTGCAGCATATTAACAGACTTACAATTCAACACTGCAACAAATTTGTGGCAAATTATCCTTGCTATCTGGGATAAATGTAAAATTATTATTACATTTTTGTTTTTTATGGATAAATATATACAATGCCAACAATTTACACAACACTTTACCTATTGTGCATCCCATCAGTCCCTGCCCTCGAGGTGCTTACAATCTAAGTATCTAATTCTACTTGCATACATATGTACACATATAGTAGGGCCAATTTTTTTTAGACAAGAGGCAACCTACCAGCATGTCTATGGAGTGTGGGAAGAAATTGAAGTAACCCGGAGGAAATCCACACAAGCGCAGGGAGAACATGCAAATTCTAAGCAGATAGTGTCTTGACCAGAACACAAAGTGAGGACCCCAGTGCTACAAGGCAGAAGTGCTAACCCTAAGTAGATTGTCCCCATGTAAAACTAAGTCACGAAAATGGTAAAAACATTCACATAAAGAGAAATGATCAAAAATAGACTACAATGTGCTCTACATGCAACCTAGCACAAATGCAGCTGCTTAGTCTAGACCTGCAGTATTTGGTAAGGGACATCTAAGCTGCTAAGCCTCAGTGTGATTCACACACTACCATAATGAAAACTAAAAAAAAACACAGTTCGGCACTCTTAAGGCTGCATTCACACTACAGCATTTTCAATTGAGGGCAGATTTGCCGCGGATCTGCCCACAATTTGACAGCGCCGAGGTGTGAATGACAAAACGCGGGACTCGCATTCGAGATGCCATTCATTTGAATGACACCTCAAATTGTGGTGCGGGTCTGCCGTGATTGTCGTGAGATAAAACGTGCTGCAATTGCGGCAACCTGCATCACGGGACGCATATCACCCAAAAGAAGCTCCTGAACTATTTTTGGATGACATGCGTCCCGCGATGTGGGTTGCCACGATTGCAGCACAATTTATTGCTTGACAATCGTGGGAGACAAGCACCACGATTTGAGGTATCATTCAAATAAATAGCATCTCAAATCTGAGTCCCGCGTTTTGTCATTCACACCTCGGTGCTGTCAAATCGTGAGCAGATCCATGTCTGCCCGTGATTCAAAGCACTGTAGTGTGAATGCGACCAAAAATGCATAAATAAAACGTGACAATTATGTGAAAAACAAAATCATAAAGTGAAACCAATAAGTCCTAAAAATAAAATGGTATGACATGCTATATAACACATGACATAAATGTGTATAGAATAACTGTAATGCCCTGTACACACGATTGGACATTGATCGGACATTCCGACAACAAAATCCATAGTTTTTTTCCGACAGGTGTTGGCTCAAACTTGTCTTGCATACACACGGTCGCACAAAGTTGTCGGAAAATCCGATCGTTCCGAACGCGGTGACGTAAAACACGTACGTTGGGACTATAAACGGGGCAATAGCCAATAGCTTTCGTCTCTTAATTTATTCTGAGCATGCATGGCACTTTGTCCATCAGATTTGTCTACACACGATCGGAATTTAAAGGATCGTATTTTGTTGTCGGAAAATTTTATAGCCTGCTATCAAACTTTTTGTGTCGGAAATTCCGATGGAAAAAGTCCGATGGAGCCCACACACGGTCGGAATTTCCGACAACAAGCTCCGATCGCACATATTCCGTCGGAAAGTCCGACCGTGTGTACAGGGCATAAGAGGAAATAAGCATAACCAAATCTAAAACTAGAGTAGAACATACTATGCATTCAAAAAATAATAAAAACAAAAATTAATCTGATTTACAAATAAACATAAACAACACTGTGCACCTCAATTAGAACAGATATCGGAGGAAAAGTCCCCACAGTGATTCAGAAGTGTGATACGAATCTCCCAATATACCATACACTCCCCTCTGTGATTACCTCCCCAGTCCCCACAGTGATATAAAAGTGTGAATCTTCTTAACACTCATAAATCCTCTGCTGTGCTGCACACTCTCCTTGGTGATTGCCTCCAACAGGAAGTGCTGTAATGGATGGACTCTCATCTCAATATTAGGAGCTTTATATTATAGGGAGCTCATATATGCATGAAACCATATCTTAATCACTGGCAATTTTTCACGTCCCAGTCAATGCACCACCAGGCAAATAGGATCTCAAACACAAGAAAAGGCTCCCTAGCTCTCTATTACCACTTGCCGACCGGCTCCTATACATATACGTCGGCACTTTGAAGACGGTATCCATCTCTTCAGGAGCCAGTCATGTTTATGATAATGGTGGTCTCTGTGGCGATTCGCCGCGAGATCACCGTTATCGGTGGCAGGAGAGGGCCCCCCATCCCGCTGCTCTCCCGCTCCCTCCGCCGCTTACCGGAGCCATAGGCAGCGGCGGAGGCGATCAGGTCCTTGTCGTGGCTGGGTATGAAGACGAGTGAGGCTAAGATGGCCCCCACCCGTCTCCATACCATAGCAGGGCGGAAGCAACATCATAACGTCACTTCCGCCCATACGCCTTAAAGGTACATTTTTTCAATGTCATTTTTTCAAATGACAACTTGTTTTTTTTTGCATTTTAGTCCAAATATGAGATCTGAGGAATTTTTGACCCCAGATCTCATATTTAAGAGGACCTGTCGTGCTTTTTTCTATTACAAGGGATGTAATAGGAATAAAAGTGACCCTTTTTTTTTTTTAAACAGTGAAAAAATAAATAAAATAAAGTAAAACAAATAAGAAAATTTTTTTTTTAAAGCGCCCTGTTCCGATGAGCATACGTGAGTAGCGCCCGCATGTGAAAAGGGTTGTCAAACCACACATGTGAGGTATCACCGCGATCGTTAGAGTGAGAGCAATAATTCTAGCCCTCCTCTGTAACCAGTGTTGCCAACCCCCCCCCCCCCCGAAGTGAAATTTACTGGCAGAACGTCAAAATTTACAAACGGTGCCCATTTTTTACTGGCAGAAAAAAACCATGAAATTTACTGGCAGATCCACATTTTTTACTGACACTGCAAAAAAAGTACCTAAAATTACTGTTTTTTGTGCTAAACATTTCAAATATTAATATTTGAACTATAAACACATAGCTAGTGCTATTAGCAATGTGTTTAAGTTAAACAAAAGTCAAAAAACATATTTCTCAATTTACATGAAGGTCAAGTTACTATAACCCGGCCAGCAGAGAGTTCTCCCTTACATCAGAGTCTGCAGGATGGTGACCAGAGACCACCTTCCACAGAGTGAATACACTAAGGTAAGGGGGGGATTACTAATATAGGGGGGAACCTTTATATCAGTGCCCCCTTACATTATTGTATTCACTCCCGCCTTACATCAGTGACCCCCCCCAGACTGGCCTGGCGGCACTGTCACTGACCTCCTCTCAGGTGCACCCAGCAGGGCTCAGTCAGATGGCTCCAGCTTGGTGGCTATTCTATAGTCTCCTCTCCACAGTCCATGTGTGTCTGTCTCTTCCCGTAACCCCCATCCCGGCAGCGCTCCCACTCTTGAATCCTTTCTAGGATCCCCTCAAAGACTGCAGACATGATAAGAGACAAGAGATGGTCAGAGACTGCGGACATACTACAGGAGAAGGACAGAGGCTGCGGACATGCTACAGGAGGTGGACAGAGGCTGCGGACATACTACAAGAGGTGGACAGAGGCTGCGGACATACTATAAGAGGTGGACAGAGGCTGCGACATACTACAAGAGGTGGACAGAGGCTGCGGACATACTACAAGAGGTGGACAGAGGCTGCGGACATACTACAAGAGGTGAACAGAGGCTGCGGACATACTACAAGAGGTGGACAGAGGCTGCGGGCATACTACAAGAGGTGGACAGAGGCTGCGCACATACTACAAGAGGTGGACAGAGGCTGCGGACATACTACAAGAGGTGGACAGAGGCTGCGGGCATACTACAAGAGGTGGACAGAGGCTGCGGACATACTACAAGAGGTGGACAGAGGTTGCGGACATACTACAAGAGGTGGACAGAGGCTGCGGACATACTACAAGAGGTGGACAGAGGTTGCAGGCATACTACAAGAGGTGGACAGAGGCTGCGGGCATACTACAAGAGGTGGACAGAGGCTGTGGACATACTACAAGAGGTGGACAGAGGCTGCGGACATACTACAAGAGGTGGACAGAGGCTGCCGACATACTGCAAGAGGTGGACAGAGGTTGCGGGCATACTACAAGAGGTGGACAGAGGCTGCGGGAATACTACAAGAGGTGGACAGAGGCTGCGGACATACTACAAGAGGTGGACAGAGGCTGCGGGCATACTACAAGAGGTGGACAGAGGCTGTGGACATACTACAAGAGGTGGACAGAGGTTGCGGACATACTACAAGAGGTGGACAGAGGTTGCGGACATACTACAGGAGGTGGACAGAGGTTGCGGACATGATACAGGAGGTGGACAAAGACTGCGGACAGGACACATCCTCACAGCAGCCTCCTCCCCTGTCCACCATCATATTACTTCTCCAGTCCACATCAGATTCATCAGTGTGCTGTGTCCTCCTCCTGTACCCCTTTCACCTCTGCCCTGACCTGTGGAGAGGTGAAAGGGGTACAGGAGGAGGACACAGCACACCGATGAATCTGATGTGGACTGGAGAAGTAATATGATGATGAATAGAGCACATCAGTCTCTGTCCCCTGCATATGCCATGCAGCCAGGGCCCAGGGACAGAGACTGATGTGCTCTATTCACCATCATATTACTTCTCCCGGCTCCAGTCCCAGTAATGTCCTCCTTTAGATCCCAATCCCATCCCCCCACAGCTTCACTCTCCGTACCTCCGCCTGTGTGAGCAGCCAGCCAAGTCATGCACTGCATGACAGGACAGAGTCGCCTCGTCGCCTGGCTCAGCTCAGCTGTCAGCTTGCCGCCGTGCTCGATCGATTCGAAAATGGCGCCGGGCGGCGGTATTACGTTACTGCGCATGCGCCGCCCGGCCGAGCACGTACGAGCTTTCCCGAGCCCGGCCGGCTTCGGAACGGCGCATGCGCCGTTGCGTGGCCGGCTCGCGGCCATCTTTTTTACGGGCACCGGTGCCCGTAACGGGCATTCACGGGCGCCCCGAAAAACGGGTTGTTTTTACGGGCTGCCCGTAAATCTACAGGCGGTTGGCAACACTGTCTGTAACTCAAAACATGCAACCTGTGGAATTTTTTAAACGTCGCCTATGGAGTTTTTTAAGAATAAAAGTTTGATGCCATTCCACGAGCGGGTACAATTTTGGAGCGTGACATGTTGGATATCAATTTACTTGGCATAACATTATCTTTCACAATATAAAAAAAAATTGGGCTAACTTTACTGTTGTCTTATTTTTTAATTTGAAAAAGTGAATTTTTTCCCAAAAAAGTGCGCTTGTAAGACCGTTGCGCAAATACGGTGTGAAAAAAAGTATTGTTCTCTAGGGTGTTAGAAAAAAAAACAATATATAATGTTTGGGTGTTCTAAGTAATTTTCTAGCAAAAAAAACTGTTTTAAACTTGTAAACACCAAAATCTCAAAACGAGGCTAGTCTTTAAGTGGTTAAGAGATATATATCCCAAAACACTTGCATTAAAATCAGCATGTAAATAAATACACCTGCAGTTCCTAGAGTCACTTGCTGTAAGTCTCGATAGCCCATGGTGTGTTTATTGGTCCAGAAACGCACCAGCACCTTTGCAGCCATGGTGCTATTTGCTGGGTGTCTGGGGTGCTTCTGTACCTTTAGGAAGGGATGGGCTGCCCTTCAGTCCACCTGCCAGCATTTATCCATCAGAATGCATGTGCCTCCACTGTGGGGACACTCATATTTTAGTGTTAGGACCACAGATATCAGGGTGCCGTGATGAGGCTCTGTGGCTTACGCATGCATTTGCAAATGCGTGCGGACTAAACCCCTGTTTTTAACGCGTACTGTTAGACAGGTCAATTTAGTTGTCTGCGAGTTGGTGGTAAGTAGGCTTTGGTTTTTTCCTGGGCATTCCCCAGGCTTTGTTTGCATCGATAGCCCTGCAGCCTGGGATCCATAGCTGTAAACCTCTGAGCAGACTCAGGATAGCGTGAACCGTGTAACCCAATTGACACATTGCATCCTGTTTGGACTTCCTCAGAGGTGGGCATTCCTAAGGCTATGGATAAAAAGTTCAGATGGAACCTGGCTCAAGTGCATGTTTTTACCCCCCCACCAACCACAAGCATAAACAAGGCCTTTAGTACTTATATGTTTTATGGGGGTTGCTAGTGCTGCTCCCTCTAGCTGCTCTGTGTCACTGTGTAAATAGTTTTATATGGATGTTCTTAATAATGGTTATTTATTGCTTGATTATGAGTTTCACTTGGGTATAAATTGTGCTTGAGTAATACGTTTACTGCAGCATAACACTTTTGGTAATAAAATAGTACATTTTTTTATAGAGAAGTACACATCAGACCAAAGACAGACAACATAGGCTACACAATAGAGGAATTTGGTCTCAAAAGAGGGACAGTCCCTCCAAATGAGAGATAGTTAAAAAGTATACATTTTATTCTACAGTTTGTCCCAGTAATAATGACACTAAAGTACCTTCCTCAATGTTGTGTTCTTATTAAAATACAATTTACGCAGCAATCAATATTTGTTGTTTTTGGTTTATAATCTGTATTGTAAACCATTTTTCACAAATATATAATGATTATTCTGGTAGATTACAAAGTTATTTACAAATGTAAAAAGGCATTTTTGTTTTTCATTTTTGCTCTTTTTTCACATTGACAATTATAAAATAACAAAAGAAAAGTTTAAATATAAGAGGTTAAAAAATAGAAATAAAACATCAGCAGGAAATTAATCTAATGGGAGAAGGGGAAGAAGGAATTAATTTAGGCTAATAACTGTAAATTAGGGGTTAATAAGGAGTTAAAGCGGGGGTTCACCCACACCGCCAAAAAAAAAAAAAATATTAAAAGCCAGCAGCTACAAATACTGCAGCTGCTGACTTTTAATACATTGCCACTTACCTGTCCCAGGGTCCAGCGATGTCGGCAGGGGACGCCGAGAACCCGCTCGGTTCTCGGCAGCTGCCGCCGCCATCCTAGGTGAGGGAATCAGGAAGTGAAGGGTTGCGGCTTCACTTCCCGGTTCCCTACTGCGCATGCGTGAGTCGCGCTGCGCGTCCCTAGTGGTCCCCGCTCTTTTCTGGGAGCTGTGTGTTCCCAGCAGACAGCGCGGTCGGGATGGGAAGAGGCAGAGACTCCCATGGGAGTCTATGCCGGAAGTGGGTGCAAATACCTGTCTTTGACAGGTATCTGCACCCCCCTCCCCCCTGAAAGGTGCCAAATGTGACACCGGAGGGGGGGAGGGTTCCGAAAAGTGGAAGTTCCATTTTTGTGTGGAACTCCGCTTTAAATAGGAATAGAGTTTATTTACTTGTGATATTGCTTTAAATGCCATAATCTGCAGATCAATAGTTGCTCTTTTGAGCTTCAGATAAATGAAACAGTAATGTCACTTTGTATCCCTGCTTCACAATATGAATGTTGCTTATAAGCACTAAGCAGATCTGTTTTTACAGCAGCACTGTAATAGCAGCTGTATTACATAGCAAATCCCGGCTGTCATTTTAACAGCTGGAAATGGCTGGCAAAAAGTATGGGGGGAGAAGGGAAAAAGAACACAGCATTCTACACCCCTCTGTTTACTTCAATTAAGTTTTTTGGCTGTAAGTAGCACACCCAATTTTTACAACTGGTTAATAATTAAAATCATCTCTATTGACAGAAAAACTGTTCATTAAAAAAAAAGGAAAAAGAAAAGAAAACAGCAGCTATAATTATGTTTTAAAAAATACTACACTAGCATTTTTTTATCCTAACCCTATCCTATGTTTTTAACAGCTGTTGGAATCAGTTTGAAATCAAAGGGATAACTTACTAAAGGGGTAATTTTTAGGATAGTCAAGAAAAAAAAATATTTTTTTAATTAACTTGATCGTAAGTTTAAAATGAAAAAGGTCAGAATTGCAATCGTATATTCTCTTTAATTAAGTGAATATTATGTGTGGCTCTTAAACTAACTAAATCGATAAAATAACCAATATATGTCCTATTGTAATGAGTACAGTTAAAACAAATCAAAAATTAATTCTACAGCAACTTTAGTGACTCTGTTTAAACTCTTATAATAAAATCTATGGTTTTACAAATGCATTTTGGAATTTCAAATTTTTTGCACACTGATTTTTGTTTTCAGAAATGAATTCAAAATATGCACAGCTTAACAACATTTTTTTGCACGGTACTACATGCCATTATGTAATAATCCAGTACCTGTGCTTGTTTCCTTATATATACTGTGTCCATTTTGACCTCTGAACTTGTTCTAGTGCTTACCTTTTGTGAAACCTGCAGACTCTGCCATAAATAATTGAATTCTGAGTGAAGCAGCTGCAGCAAAGATTTTTCCACCCTCTTAGACAAATCATGTTCCTCTGAAGGGTTAGTTATTGATTTTGATACTGACTCCTTCCTCCAGAAATATGAACTAGTTGCCTCCACAAAAATTTGATAGCCTACTGAATATGACTTTATGTGTTTTTGTTACCTGGGATTTATTTCGTTTTATTTTGTTTTAAATGTAATTTTTCGATTTTATTTCGATTTATTTTGTTTTAAATGTAATTTTACTTTATTGGCACTTTTAGTGACAAGGTTTACTTATGCCATTTAATTGGTTGAAAGTAAATAGGGTTGAGTATAATGCCTAAATGCAATGCCTTCATTACAAGAGTCAATTTGAAGTATTTTGGTTTATATTGAATTCTTAATATTCAAAATAACGATATCAATATAGTAAACTTTCTGCACATTTGTTCACTTTAAGCCTAGGTTCACACTATTGCGATGCAGGAAGCAGCGCAATTCCAGTGCTGTTTCCCGCATCGCATCTCCCTCACAGGCAGTTCACACTACCCTCTGTGAACTGCTATGGGTGTCAATACAAAGTTAATGACACCCCCAGATCATTTCACAGATCACAGTGCGAACTGTGCATTCAACACAGTAATCGGATCGCATGGGTGTGAAAAACCCATACGATCCAATTCCAGTGCAGGGAAAAAAAAGGTTCCTGCACCTTTTTCGTGCAAATCCAATGCGAGTTCAGCCATACAACTGTATGGCTGAATTTGCATTGCACAGACAATGTGGTGCAAATCACATGCAATGTCGGTGTTCGCAATAGTGTGAACCCAGGCTCAGGTCATTGCAAACGACAAGGGAGCATTCTTTTTATCTAGAGGAAAGACAGGTTAACCACTGCATACAGAAATGCCTTTTCACAGTAAAGTCTTGATCACGTCACATACTAAAATATATTTATGCCCCAAGACAACGTCAGGTGTGACGGAATGCGTAGGAAGGAGCGATGTGCTGGCGTCACCGCGACACACGGAAGTCCCGGACTACGGGCAGTTACCGAGAGCTGGCCAGCTTTGTTTTTACTCTGCATATGATGCTTTTATATAAATGTAATTGCAATACCTCCTGTTATTCTTTGTGAAATAAATTCTTTATGGTTTTACGCTATGGAAGCTCTTTATTACTCTTTTCTGGGAAACATCTTCCACAACCTTCCTGTATGAGCCATAAACCCCTGTGAAGACGCCGGGATCTCGGCTGTGTGTAACCAAAGGCCCGGGCTGGGTATCAAGCCACAGGCGTGTATGATCTCCTATAATTAAGAGATCCACAGGAGCCGGTAAGCGGCAGTTTGTGTGGAGGTGGAAGGCAGACTTTTTTCTTTTATCATAATTCCTGGGTGTTTTGTGTGATACTTGCACAAGTGGAGAACAACTATCAATCTGAATGGAATATCAATTATACACTATTTGACTCGTTTTTTCACTTTATTGTTTGATTGAAATAAGGTTTTAGTACTATACTCATCATTTCTTTAATTTACAGCGCAACTTGATATTTGGAAATTGTTTATTGATGTGTGTGTTTCACAGAGAAGTTGCAGCAGTTCACCATTTTTGTATTTAATCACTTATTTGGTGTCACCTATCGTTCTAGGATAGCGCAGTAATTATAAACCACATACTAAAATATATGCCTATGGAGAGCCGTGTTTACCCGAATGGGGATGCATTCATGTCACTTGGCACTGGAACTCAGAGTTAGCCTACCTACTCTGCACTTTAGTCACTCCCTAGTAGCGTATAATGGACTCTTCTGGTCCAGGATTTAGTAGCACAGAAAGGAAATGTGGCTGAACCCTTCCCTCTCCATTTCCTCCTTCTGGGGCTTCCAAGCCAAGAAACAGGGACAGAGGCAGCCAGCATAATATGTTTACAGACATTTACAGGTTCACACAGTAGAGGGGAGCAGATCTCTACACTTAATTTATTTATTCTTCTATTGGTTGAACTTAGGGTACTTGCGTGTCTTTTTTCAGCCTCTTACCAGTACCTGTATCCAGTACTTTTTCCGGTCCTGGTAATGTTCTGTTTCATACTCATAGCATATTTGCCAGTGTCAAGTGTTTATTGAATTTTTTTTTTAGATAAACGCCCTTTCTGTGTTGTAGTCAGAGTGTCAGCTTGGTAGCCAGGAAATATACATTTTCATAAGAAGACGTCAACAAATGGCAGCTGACAGGTTTCTTTCATGACAAGTTTACGTTGTCATGAAACAGTATGACTGTTTTGCATGGGTGACAATTATGATTCTATCTATACTGTTTTCATGTATGTTTGAGTTTCATCCTATGCCATTGATTCATAGCTGTTCTTGTCCTGATTCTGATTCACAGGGAATATCCTACAAAATCACAGTTTAAGCTACGATGTTTGTCTAAGTCCATGTCTGCCAAGTTAAATATATGTATGCTATACATTATTTCTGAGAAAAAATGCTTTAGAAATGCTTTCTGTAAAAGTAAGACTTGGTTGAAACTTCAAAAAAGGCATGTTCTGCCAAGCTCGGCAGATACTCAAAGTCCTCTTCCTTGTTCTACTCTCCAGCTCTTATGTACTTTAATTCTAATCTTTAATATCTTATGAAGTAATAAAACATAAAATATACCGTATATACTCGAGTATAAGTCGTTCCGAGTATAAGTCGAGACCCTAATTTACCACAAAAAAAATGGGAAAAACTTATTGACCCGAGTATAAGACGAGGGTGAGAAATGCACAGCTACTGTAAGTGGAAAAGAGGGTCAACAATGCCCATTTGCAGCATCACTGTGCCCATTTGCATGCCTCACTGTGCCCATTTGCAGCCTTAGGTCCCCTGAACTTCAAACTCAGTAGTTAAGGGTTCCTAGATGCCCCCTAGCTGCAGCCAAAATTTGGGGTCTCTGAACCCAAAGGGTCCCAAAATGACATTGCTGCAGATAGACACAGTTGACCGAATTTGGGGCCCCGTATCTCAGGGCCACTTAGTGCTAAGAACCCCAAATTTTGTGTGCAAACCCAGTGGAACCAGCACCATAAAATTTCCAAAGCTGGAGTTTCTAGCACCAAGTGGCCACGAGATACAGGGCCTCAAAAATCAGTTCAGAAAATGTCAAGCACTTTTCTGCAGCAGAGAATGACATTTTCAGAACCAGATTTGGGGCCCCGTATCTCAGGGCCACTTGGTGCTAGGAACCCAAGCTTTGGATATGTTATGGTACCAGGTTCACTGGGTTTGCACACCAAATTTGGGGTTCCTAGCGCCAAGTGGTCCTGAGATATGGGGCCCCAAATTCGGTTCAGAAAATGTCAAGCACTTTTCTGCAGCAGAGAATTACATTTTCCGAACCGATTTTGGGGCCCCGTATCACGGGGCCACTTAGTGCTAGCAACTTCAGCTTTGGATATGTTGTGGTCCACTGCGTTTGCATACCAAATTTGGGGTTTCTAGCACCAAGTGGCCCTGAGATACGGGGCCCCAAAGTCGGTTCGGAAAATGACATTTTTTGCTGCAGAAAAGTGCTTGACTTGAGTATAAGTCGAGGGGGGCACTTTCAGCACAAAAAAATGTGCTAAAAAATTCGACTTATACTCGAGTATATACGGTAGGTCCAAATTGTTCCTCTCTGATAACCTAAGCAAAAAAAGAACATGTCTGGAACACCTGTTAATGGTCATTGCAATGTGCAAGAACAGTTAAAAATTTGTTTGGGGAAGGAGGAGATCTATCTAAAGATATGTATTTATTATTATTGGTTCCAATATTGGTTCCAATAAAGATCTGTGAAGTTACTGATTTCTTTGAGCCCATCCATGTTTTATGCTGTGTTAAGCACTCATGAAGCAGCGGTGGTAAACTAAAAAGCGTCAGTTTATTTTTTTATGACTGTTTTTATCAAAAATTAATTTCATTCATTATTGGTCTGGTGCTTCCTTCTGTATTTATAGTGTATTTCTGGTTTGAGCTACTGTTGGGTGCCCACCAAGGGAAACCTTGCTATGTGGGAGCTGCCTCACCAGAGCTATTGAGCTTGTTTGACTTTTTTCTTCATCTGACTGCACTTACAAGTCTAATGCTGCGTACACACAACCGGACCTTCCGGCAGAAAAGGTCCGGCGAAATCATGTGTGGGCTTCATTGGACTCTCTCTTTCGAAAATTCTGGCGGACCTAGAAATAGAACATGTTTTAAATCTTTCCGATGGAATTAATTCCTATCGGGAAAACCGTTCATCTGTATGCTATTCCGATGGACCAAAAATGACACAAGGGCAGCTATTGGCTCCTGGCTATTGAACTTCCTTTTTCTAGTCCCGTCGTACGTCATCCCATTCTAAATGATCGGACTTTGGTGTGATCATGTGTAGGCAAGTCCATTTCAGTGGAACTCCGTCGGAAAAACCGTCAGAGTTTATTCTGATGGAAAAAACGGTCGTGTTTACGCAGCATAAAAGTTCCCAGCGTCTCTTTGAGTATGTTATTCTGGATATTAGAACTTACAGTGGGTATACAAAAGAACCCCCCCTTAAAATAATCATGTGTTGTTGCTTTGCAGCCTGCAATGAATACGAACACGGTTTTTGTTTTATCCAGCTTTATTTACTCCAAGTGAAACATATAACACCAACATGTCAGAAAAAAAAAAATCAAAAAACAGAATCACTGAGTTGGAAAAAGGATCACCCCCTTGTGTCAGTATTTTGTTGAACCACCTTTTGCTTTAATTACAGCCTTTAGTCTGTTGGGAAATGTCTCTACTAACTTTGCACATCTAGACTTTGAAATATTTACCCACTCTTCTTTGCAGAACTGCTCAAGTTCAGTTTAATGTAATGGTGACCATTTGTGGACTGCAGTCTTTAAGTCATTCCACAGATTTTTAATGGTCATTTTTTCTATGTGCTTTGGGTCATTGTCATGTTGGAAGGTAAACCTTCTTCCCATTGACAACTTTCTGGCAGAAGGCAGAAGATTTTCCTCAAGAATTTGATGGTATTTTGCCCTATCCATTTTTCTTCTATCCTGACAAGTGGTCCAGTCCCTGCTGCAGAGAAACACCCCGATAACAGGATAGCATAATCTTCGGGCATTACTGTAGGAATGCTGTTATTTGGATGGTGAGCTGTATTGGATTTCCGCCAGACATATCGTTTGGTTTTAAGGCCAAATAATTCAATTTTAGTCTCCTCTGACCAGAACATTTTTTTCCATGTGGCTTCAGAACCTTTAGGGAAGTTTTGGCAAAGCTCAGTCGTGACTGCATGTGGCCTTTCTTGAGGAGTGACTTTTTTCTTGTGACTCTCCCATACAAGCCACATTTGTGGAGAATCTGTGACATTGTTGTCACATGCACACAATGACCACTCCGTTTTAAATTCATGCAACTGCTTCAGAGTTGCTGTAGGCCTCTTGGTAGCCTCTCTGATCAGTTTCCTCCTTGCTCTTTTATCCAGTCTGGAGCGATGTCCTGATGCAGGGAACGTCTGTGGTGTACCACATACCTTCCACTTCTTAATAATATACTTCATTGTGCTTCTAGGCAATGATAAAGCCTTTACATTTTTTTTGTATCCATCTCCTGACTTGTGCCTATCCACTTTAGCCCGGAGATCTTTTGACAGTGCCTTGCCACCCGTAGTTGATTGTTTGCTTCAGTTGCACTACCAGGGACTGAAATGCTCCAGAAGAGCTATTTTAATGCAGAACTAATCAAAATGACCACATCTGTTCACAGTTGAAAGTCAAATGGCTTTGTGTGCCCCTGAGAAGGTGATTAGCTACACCTGATTGCCTTTACAAGTCATTTTTAGAAGGGGGGGGTGATCCTTTTCAACTAAGTTGAAAAAAAAATTCTGACATGTCGGTGTTATATCTTTTACTTAGATTTTATAAGTTGCACTGAGTAAATACAGCTGGATAAAACAAAAACTGTGTCTGTCTTCATTTCAGGCTGCAAAGCAATAAAATTGTATTATTTTAAAGGGGGGGGGGATTCTTTTCTACCCACTGTATATTTAGATCACTCAAGTGACAGTTTTTACTCCAATTTGAAGTCTGACACCATTTTTATCTATTTATGTTCATGTACCCCAACATGTTATGATTTGTGACAAATTTTCTTTTCCAAGAATTTTATTGGGTTATACAGATTTGTAACAGATTTTCACTTGAAAATGTGTTCAAATACCTATATACCTATTTAATTCAGAAAAATGTTGCTTCCTGCCCTTCTTTCCAGTGGTCTGTGCTTGCATAGGTGAGTAACCCCTCAGCACAAACTTTCTTATAGAGACTTGTGTTGCAGAAATTGGAAGGGGGTATGTCTAACCAGATTTGTATGTATGTCTAACCAGATTTGAGTCTAACTCTAGCACATATAGGACTACAACGTCATATTATGACACACTGAACACTGTAACAGGAGAGGATGGGTAACAGTATTCACTTTGAGTTCTGAGCTGACCTAACAGACCCCGCCTCTCCAATGCAGAAATGAATACTTACCTCAATGCGAAGCTGTGGCTTCCGGGGATTTTTTACATGCTATTGATGCAAGTCCTCTCTCTCCTAGCTGTGCCTGCACAGTTTAGCCTCCAAAAAATCCAAGGGGCCTGCCTACCTCCATCTATCCCAAAGAGTTCTATGAGGCTCTACCGCATGGAGATGGACAGTGAATAGAGGACCTTGGGTGCTTGATATAAACAATCCCCAAAGGTCAGATCGAGGTTAATATGCATCTCTGGATAGGGGGGGGATCTGTTAGGTCAGTTTAAGATGCAAACAGGATAAATGCACTTTCCTTTAAATTGAGGGTAGGGGATAGGAATCTAGTAGAGTTTGCAATGATACACAGTGTTTCCTGCATTAATTTTCCTTTATCAAGGAAATAAATGGAGACCTGCAGACTTTCGCTGAAGTCTGTGGAGGAGTGAGGATGTAAATATTCTAGATCTCAATGCCCATGTAAGGGCACTCTAATGCCGCGTACACAAGAGCGGACTTTTCGACCGGACTGGTCCGACGGTCTATCCGACGGACTTTCGGCGGACTTCCGATGGACTTTCCTAATGAACGGACTTGCCTACACATGATCCCACCAAAGTCCGACAGATTTGTACGTGATGACGTACGACCATACTAAAATAAGGAAGTTGATAGCCAGTAGCCAATAGCTGCCCTAGCGTCAGTTTTAGTCCGTCGGACTAGCATGCAGGCGAGTGGATTTTTCGAACAGACTCAAGTCCGTCGGAAAGATTTGAAACATGTTTTATTTCTAGGTCCGTCTGACTTTCAGGAAAAAAAAGTCTGCTGGAGCCCACACACGATCGAATTGTCCGACGGAGTCCGGTCCGCCGGACCAAGTCTGCCGGAAAGTCCTCTCGTGTGTATGCGGCATTCGATTTTTGCAAATCAGAGTTCCTCACAGAGGTTAGCTCATCATAATTCAACAAAGATAAACTGTCAGGATAGATTCCCTTTTGCAAATATCCCCCAAAACCCCCACCCTCTTCATCAAAATGTATAATATACTAGCTGTCTTTAAGGCTAAACTCAAGGAAATCTGAGTGATCTTTGCCTTGGAACTAAGCAGGCACAGTCAGGTGGAAGATAAATCCACCTAAACAATCCCTTATTAGAAACATAAAGAGCTTATGCAATGCATTAAAGTATAGTGCAAGTGAATCCAACACACAGAAATAGAGAAGTGTGAATGGGCCCAGAAGATGGCAGAAAAAGACCAAATGATCATTTGAGCTTACTCTTTTTTAACCCTTTCATCTGGGTATAGATTTATGTTTGTCCCAGGCCTGTCTAAATTGACTTATTGAAACAAGTATTTTACTGAAAAAATATTGGTGCTGTGTTCACCTAAATATAATGACTAACAATCTAATATGTTGCTGATTTAGCATATACGTGTATCCATATAAGAACCCAAATAAATAAACCCTATATCTAAAGTGAAATAGCTATAATAGTGATACAAAATGAAAAACAAGTTAAATATAAAAATACATAGAATATTCCTCGATCTCCAGCAGTGTTTCAGCAAAAGGGTATGTCTCCAATTTTGACAAGAAATGATAAAAGTGCCTCCAATAGCATGATACCGCCAAATCATTTATTAAAACAAATACACACAATCTTCAACTATTGCACTCACATAATTCCAAAAAAAAAAATGCATATCAGGGTAGCTCCTGTAACTGAGCATAGATGGTGTACTGAGGTCACGGCAGACCCGGGATACAGCTGAAAATCTCACCCTCCACTCGTATCGCCAGTCAGCGATATACGGCAACCTAGTTCAACGTGTGACATGTGACGCTGTGCGGTGTTTGGCTGCGACGGGTTTCCTCTGCTGACTGGCGATACGAGTGGAGGGTGAGATTTTCAGCTGTATCCCGGGTCTGCCGTGACCTCAGTACACCACCTATGCTCAGTTACAGGAGTTACCCTGATATGCCTTTTTTTATTGGAATCATGGGAGTGCAATAGTTGAAGATTATGTGTATTTGTTTTAATAAATGATTTTATGGTATCACGCTATTGGAGGCACTTTTATCATTTTATGTCAAAATTGGAGACGTACCCTTTTGTTGAAACACTGCTGGAGATCGAGGAATTTCACTTAGCCTGATTAACATTGGTGGGGTGTTAAAACAGCTTATATGCTGAGCATGAGAGTGCAAGGCATATCCTTGGGGTGAGTGCGGTTTCAAAAGAGTGATTCACAGTCACAATTGGTGTGGTGGAAGGAAAAGTTCATAAGAAGATTATTCACTGGACACTTTGTGTAATATTTCACCTTGCATGGACTTTATAATTTTTATTCTATGCATTTTTATATTTAATTTGTTTTTCATTTTGTATCACTCTTATATCTATTTCACTTTAGATATAGTATTTATTTATTTGGATTCTTATATGGATACACGTATATGCTAAATCAGCAACATATTAGATTGTTAGTCACTATATTTAGGGGAACACAGCGCCAATATTTTTTCAGTAAAATACTTGTTTCAGTTTAATTTTATTTTAGTTGGCAGCTTTAGGTATACTCATATACAGCAGCGCAGTGGGGTAACAGCAAGTTGGGGTGCGCAGAACTTGTTTACCGCTTGTAAGTAAAATTACTTATTGTTGGTGCTCTACCTCTGCCAGAAATCTATACCTAGCATCCACTACTCCTTTAGTAAAATATTACTTTCCAAGATTAGTGTTGAGCTTTCCTGCTGCTAGATTAAGGGCACGCCCCCTTGTTCTTGATTTCAACTCTATATTGAAAATGCTGCCTTCTTGGTCCTTATTCACAACCTCATTAAGTTTAAAGGTTTCTGTCCTGTCCCCTCTTTTCCTCTTTTTTGTCAAAGTATTATAAATTGAGTTCCAGCACCAAGAGTTGATAGCTTCCACCATCAGGCCTCCAGTATTGAGACTCCTTACTTCATCCCTGGCCATAAAGAACAATGGTTGTCTCCAGAGTACCTCCAAAAATGGCCTTTGTTTTCTTTGGCCAAATCGGTGTAGCATTGGAATGCAGCAGATTGTAACCCCCCCCCCCGTTCTGTTTTTGGATTTCCCCACAAGTTTTCAGTAGTTATCACAAAAAATGTTAAACATTGTTATATCATGCTGTCTACTTACTTTTTTTTGTCCTAAACACGGATACATTTTGTTCCTACACATATTTTACCTTTAAGGAAACCTGTCATTGAAAAAATAAGCAGGCTGACCAGCATCTCAAACTGCTAGTTGCCTGGCTTTCATGGTGATGTTCAGACTCAAGAATTAATGAAGTCATCAGAGATTTAGCATGACAAGAAGGTAACCATTATTTTTATAAAGAGATCAGCAGTAGCACTCTACATATTTCTTTAATGCCAGCTTTTTTTTTTCCAAGAACCCATTTGTTGTCCAGCACTTAGATTACATTTTGCTATTAACCACTAAAGTATTTAAACTATGGTTTTAAGTTCAGATTTGCTGGATGATGTTAATTTTTTTAAACATTATTCAACCAGATATTGCATTAGATGCCTCTAGTATAACAAAAACTCTTCCTGATTTGACCTTAAACCCAATAATGGACAGTAACTGGCCACACAGTAACGGAAATATGTTTCACTGTTTCACTAAACATTGTTGCTTACTTACCTACTGAAAATTGCATCCTTGCTTTAATTAATGCCTGATTATGGACTTAATGCGGTCAGCAAAAGTTATCCTTAAAGCTCTTAAGTATATATACAAACATCTAGAGAACCTATTTCATTTAGAAAAAGGAAAATATTATTTAAAATGTCATTAATGGAATTAACAGCAGAAAATAAATAAAAAAATAACTAAATTATATATATATATTTTGCCTTTGGCGATGTCCACGGGTGGGGACACTAGGCGCCATCCTTAAGCTCCTCACTAAACTAGTCTTAGATGACCCTGTAGACTATGCACCTTAGATAGCCCAGAACTGTCAGCTCTGCACTTTCATTTGATATTCTTTAGAACCTAAGGCAACTGAGGAGATGGAGGTTAGGTAAATCTAGTCCCATTCTATCCTTTGAGGTTATCATTTATGTCAAGATCATGTGTCAGCATGAGTACTGGCATAACCTGTGCTAACCCCTGCACAACTTATGCTAACCCTTAAGATAGACTCCACAGCCTTTTACTGCTGGTAAAAACATGGTTTTGTATGCAGAATATCCCAAAAAGTATCTTTACTTGTTTCAGGGTTCAGATATACCCCTTTACCAGTTCACAAAGCAAATACATTCACCTTTTAGAACAAGTTAGTGATTCCCAGTAAATATCCCAATGAAAATAGACTCTAACCAGGTGGCACCATTGCAAAGAGTGTGTATTTATTGAAATGTAACAATCATTGCAGCTACAGAGGTTATAGAAGGAACTACTTAAAGCAGAAGATTATTTTTTAGGCCCCCACATTAAAAATATATATATACTGTATACATAGATAGGTTTTTATTAGGGCTTTCTGGCTGATTCAATGGCATCTTGGGTCCTTCTTCAGTTTCTTTGGTGGTGGCGGGAGGTGATTCTTACTGCCACACTATAAGACACTCATAAAATAATACATGAGAGCCATGCTGGAAAGTAATACACTAAGCCCAGGCTGTGTGATTAAGCCTTCCAGAGTGTGGGTCCAACAGAGCTTAGCCTCATAGTGGGTTGAATCACACTGGTTGTCATTTAACTCAGAAGACTGAACACATCTAGTGATAAAAAAATAATTACTTTGGCAGTCAGCTATGGCTTAAAGGCAATACTGCAGAAAAAAGATGCTTTTTAATCCTTTTTAATGGGCTTTTTACTTTTTAAAATTTTGACTGGAGTTCAGCTTTAAAAGTTCTAGAGTTCTATTGTAAAGTTTTTGTTTCCTCTGCTGTTGTGAATATAATCTCCAGGCAGGAGATGTTCATACAAGAACTTGCCCCTCGATTCATCTATGTCAAGAGGGGGAGACCAGAGAGGCTCGAGCAGGAGCTCCTCCATCATGCACACATGGCTACTTCTGCCAAGCTATGTCCAAGTGGATGTGTAATATGTGGTCTTATTGCACTACATATGGCTAGAGAGCTTTTAACCATTCTCTTCCCCCTCTGACCATTTGTACTATTTAATTAATCAGCTACAGTGTATGCTGCAAGCTATATAGCTGACTACAATATTCACTGTCATAAGAATTGCACCAAGATCTGACTGCTCTTCTTTTCAGAGATAGGTATATTCCCTTTAGCATTTCTAGGGAAGAAAAAGTAACAGGCAGTAAGAAAAAAAAAGGTAAAACCAGCAGGGCTTTCACTCCATATAAAGTAATGTAGTGATTAGCAAATTGATTCACAAATTGCAACTTTTTTCATTTTGCCTAAATATATTCAAGCAGACTTGTTGAATTGAACATCATACAATTTATGAACCATCATTTTCTGGACTCCTGAAATGCCTCATCATAAAGATCTTATTACGGTAAGTCAAAACAAAAATGTTGGATTTACCAATTCTCCTGTTACTGGTATAAAAAAAAATGCTGATTTGCCTATTGGCCTAATTTTCAGATCAGTTTGTTCTTCCTGTATGCAGGGACAGCTCCAGCACCCTGTCCCCATCAAATTCCTTGTTATTCCATCACAAGGTGTCCATTAAAGAGTTCAGAAATAACAGAAACACTTTGTGTAAAATATAAAATATACATGACAGAGTTATGAATACATGTGTTTTATGGTCAGCCATATAGTGTAAGACATTTATAGTGGAAATTTAAAGATCGTCTTTCTTGCCTAATCTATCTATAGTGAATGTGCCAATTTTTGCACATCATAGGAGATAAAGAACATGCTAGCCATCTACTGATCTGTTATATCTTTGAAATGTTGAAATGTGTAGTATATAATATATTTTTTTTAATTAAATGTATACTTCTTGGTCTGCTCACTTTCCTATCCGCTTGGCATTCCCCCGGCTTCTCTTCAGACAAAGATGTGAGTGCTTTGATCTGCCTGGCAGAACCCACTGGGGCATTGGCTTAGAGGTTAATTACACAAAGACGTTCTCCAGCTGGGGCAGATCGCTCCCCCTCTATGTTTGACCCTCTCCCAGGTACCCCTCTAAAGACAGACGGCTGAAATAAAAAGAGCAGCGGAAAACCTTTTGATACAGCTAAGTCTCCACTCGTGGAATGTTTAATTATTTTGTTGTTTGGATAAGTGATGTTTGAAATATGAATGGGTTCATAGCTGCATTGATATCATTATGCTGTCAGGGTGGTTTATAATTTCTCCCTTATTTAAAGAGAATTTAACATGTTAGTTACCGTGTGTTGTTTATAAAGCTTGTGCTTTTATTTGATTCTGAGAAATTACTTGATGAGCATATGTGAATCTCTTCCCACGATCAAGAAACATATTTACAGATTGGTTGGGTTCCACCTAAAATAACCCTTAGCCCTGGTTCACACTGGCGCGGCTTTGAAATCGTGCTACTTCAGCATGATTTAAAAGTTGAAGATCAGTGTGATTTGCATACTGATTTCATTGCAGCTTGCGACTTCTTTTAATAGTAGTCTATGCAAGTGGTCGCAAAATCATCCAAAAATAACGCAGGAACCTTTTTCAAAGTCGCTGCGACATGCGTTGTGGCGATTTGAACAGTTCCATTGCTGAAAAGGGGGTGCAACTTGTCATGAAATTTGGAATTGTCAAATCCCATGACAAATCGCCCCCCTGTGTTAAAGGGGGCTTAGAGCCCATTTATATCTTAGTGTTGTGTTACTTTACATGTACTAATGTGTGTTGTGTCATTTGCTACCATGCATTGCATTAAGGCAGCCCATTTATTTTGAATCATCTGTCAGCAGTGGTGGCTGGTGCTCAACTTTCTTGGGGGGGAGGGGGGTGTACCACGGCCGGAAAAAAAAAACACATTGGAATCCAATGCGTACGGTGCCCTGCATGCAAATTAGGGGCCAGATGCATGGATTAGGGGGATGGCGCCCTTGCGCCCTACGTTGACAGCACTGCTCCTCTGTAAATACAATACAGTAACTGTTGTCAGTCTAGTGTAGCCCTACTCCTGTGAGGGCTGCTCAAAGATACTGTACCCCAATGGTTGCCCTGACCTTATAAGTCTTCTGACACCTCTGACACCCTAGGTTCAGACATTCTATAAAAGAAAGAAGAATGCAGACACAGAATAATTCAAAGCAGACCACATATGTTTTATTTAAAACCTTTGCTGTAAACAGTTTCCGTGAAGATAGATCAGACCAGAAACATATGGTTTGTATAGTATTGTACACTTTAAATGAACAGGCAAACAAAGGTTCCACAGTAACTCCCAGAATAAACAACAGTAGGGCAATAGTGAACAATTCTGGTCTATGACTGCAGGTCAGAAAAAGGGCTGAAGAATGAGCAATTCTGTATTCAAACTATTCCCTGCTTCCTCCTGATGCCACAGCCCCTTTTAGCAGTTACTTAATGCAGACTAGCCTATAATTCCCAAAATAACAACCTAGTCTCTAATGCCGCGTACACACGGTCGGACTTTTCAGCTACAAAAGTCGGACAGCCTGTCCGACATACTTCCGGCATACCTTCGGCGGACTTGCGGCAGACTTTCTTACGAACGGACTTGCCCACACACGACCACACAAAAGTACGACAGCTTAGTACGCGGTGACGTACACCAAGTCCGACGAGACTATAAAACGGAAGTTCAATAGCCCGTACGACACCCTTTGGGCTCCTTCTGCTAATCTCGTGTTTATCTCGTGTTAGTAGAAGTTTGCTGAGAGACGATTCGCGCTTGTGAGACTCGTATTTTTCAGTTCGTTTTAACTGTTGTTCAGTCTGTGCTTGTGAGGTTTGTATCTGCTTTTCAGTGCGTTTGGTCAGTTGGCATTGAGAAAACTTTGTTTTATTGGCCGCTCGTTCCTGATTTTCAGGTCGTTCTTCACAGGCCTTGCTGTTCTTCAGTGCGTTCTGTTTAGTGCGTTCTGACCAGCCGACCGTTTTGAAGCCATGTTACCTGTACGTACTCGTCGTAGAGCTCGTGCATTGTATGTGCTTGGTGCTGTAGTTTATTCTTCAGCCCAAGACCAGTCCATGAACAGGGCGAGGAGGAGTTCATGGACCAAGAATTGGTTGCTTCAGCGTGACCAGTTCTGTCACATGCCTTTGCTCCGTGAGATCCGTGAGAATAATCCTGAGGATTTCAGGAACTTTCTCCGGATGACGGACCCCGTTTTTGACCGTTTGGTGGCTTTGCTGACCCCCTATATCAGCAGGCAGGATACCTGCATGAGGCAAGCCATCACTCCGGAGCAGAGGCTGGTCGCTACCTTGCGGTATTTGGCCACAGGGAGAAGCCTGCAGGACCTTAAGTTCTCGACAGGCATCTCCCCCCAGGCTCTGGGGATCATTATCCCAGAGACCTGTTCTGCCATCATACAGGTCCTGCAGAAGGACTATATTAAGGTAAGATATTTTTCTTTTATTAGCATCACATGTTCTTTTATGTAATCTTTGATAATGTAATGTATTTCTTGCTTCAAACACTACTTCCCATCATTGCAATATAGTGTGAATGTCCCCTTTTTATCCTCACACATGCTGGAATTTTTTCCTGTTATTTTTTGTCATGCATGTATAGTTTCCTTCAATAACCTTCCCAGCATGAAGTGATGGGAACATATCCACCTAGTCTACTCATTTTGAATGTATTTTGTTGGAGTGTATTTAGTGTGCTTATAATTAGCAATTAGCTAGATTTCACAACCCCCCCCCACCTGAACTCACTCCAAATAGTGTGCTGCTAATTAGCAATTAGCTAGATTTCACAACCCCCCCCCCCCACCTGAACTCACTCCAAATAGTGTGCTGCTAATTAGCAATTAGCTAGATTTCACAACCCCCCCCCCACCTGAACTCACTCCAAATAGTGTGCTGCTAATTAGCAATTAGCTAGATTTCACAACCCCCCCCCACCTGAACTCACTCCAAATAGTGTGCTGCTAATTAGCAATTAGCTAGATTTCACAACCCCCCCCCCCCCCACCTGAACTCACTCCAAATAGTGTGCTGCTAATTAGCAATTAGCTAGATTTCACAACCCCCCCCCACCTGAACTCACTCCAAATAGTGTTCTGCTAATTAGCAATTAGCTAGATTTCACAACCCCCCCCCCCCACCTGAACTCACTCCAAATAGTGTGCTGCTAATTAGCAATTAGCTAGATTTCACAACCCCCCCACCCCCACCCTCGTTAAAATTTGCTTGAATGTTCTGTGGTGTTGATTTGTCTAAAGCAAATCTATGTTGCACTTTGCAAAATGCATGTGCACTCTACAAGTGCATTTGTTCCAGTGCTTTAGTAAATGAGCAGAAGCTCTGCTGATTTCCATCATCAAATCATATGCAAGCCTCAAAGTGTTTTCATTATTTGCCCTTGCCTGTGATTGTGTACTCCTTGCAACATGAATGCCTTTTGACATTACCTCATTTACTGTAAGCTGGTTAGCAACTGCACCTGCAGAGTGCGACAACTGCAGTCTTGTAGCCTTTTTAGTCCCTAAATTCCTGCGTGTCGTTAAAGTAATTTTTTTTAGGGATTTCACAACCCCCTAAAATGTAATCAATGTTCCATCAGAGGGGGTGAGCAATCTGATAAGTGTGCCTTTTTCCATATTAGTTATTCCAGAAGAATTAAATTATTGAATGTTATACTGATGCTGGGGAATAATGTTTTTAATTGTCTAATTTTCTTGCAATGTTAGCTTCCAAATTAATTGATTTTGGTTTTCTTGTTTGATTCCCCAGTTTCCTTCAACGCCACAGGAATGGCAGACTGTGGCATCCCATTTTGCCAGCCGTTGGGACTTTCCCAATTGTGGAGGGGCTATAGATGGGAAACATGTCCACATTGTGCCACCACCCCATTCGGGGTCATATTATTTTAATTATAAGGGGTTCCACAGTATTGTTTTAATGGCGGTGGTGTCGGCACACTATGATTTTTTATATGTGGACGTGGGGAAGAATGGCCGGATGTCGGATGGAGGAGTATTTGCCCAGACGGAGTTCTGCCAGCGTCTCCAGAGTGGTGGCCTGGGATTGCCACCTGATGAGGATAACGTGGAAGGACTCCCCTTTGTCTTCATTGCCGATGAAGCCTTCGCTCTCAGCAAGCACCTCATGAGGCCATTCCCCCAAAGAACCCTCACCCCGGAGAGGAGGGTTTTTAATTACCGGCTGGCCAGAGCTAGAAGAGTGGTTGAGAATGCGTTTGGAATTCTGGCCAGCCGGTTCCGCCTGTTTCAAACAGCCATTAATTTGGCGGAATACAAACTTAATTTTATCATTTTATCGTGCTGCATTCTGCACAACTTTTTAAACAAGCATTCTGCCAATTATATAGGCACAGTTGGGCCTGAGGCCGGACAAATAGAAGCCAACCTTACAGGCCTGGATACTGTCCGTACTGGCTTGGCCCCCCAAAGTTCCCGTCAAGTTAGACAGCAATATGTTGATTATTTTATGGGTAGGGGGGCCATTGCAATGGGCCAGGATATATAATTTTTTTACAATAAAAAAAATATTGCTGAAATCTGGCATTATATTTATTGCTTGCCTTTCTTTTGGGCTGTCTCCTAGGTTATGGTCGAGCAGTTGTAGTGCCAACTGTATTTGAATTTTAAAAATGTCTAAATAAGCTCCATTGCCACTGTAAACAACTTTTTGACAATTATAACCAAACTGATACTGAGCCTTGAAATAACAAACCACACATTTGTTAAAATCCTATAAGGAGATGTTTTTATTAATGGTTGTTATGCATTCAGTTCTGCATTTAGTATAAAATGTTCATAGACAAAAATATAATGGTATCTTAATAATGTAGCAAAATATAATTATATTTAAATATTTCTACCTAATCCACAAAAAAATATTTTTGGCTTTTTGATTTTCGAAAACAGGCTTTTTTTTGGTTGGAAAATCAAGTTTTGTTTTTTTTTAAAAGCAATTTTTTTTTTTTTTTTTTGTTTTTTAAAATCAATTTTTTTATTTTTTTTGTTTTTTAACATTAATTATTTTTCTTTTTTTTGGTGTTTTAAAATCACTTTTTTTTTTTTTTGGGTTTTTTAAAAGCAATTTGTTTTTTTTTTTGGTTTTTTAAAATCAATTTTTTTTGTTTTTTGGTTTTTTAAAATCACTTTTTTTTTGTTTTTGGTTTTTTAAAATCAATTTGTTTTTTTTTTTGGTTTTTTAAAATCAATTTTTTTTGTTTTTTGGTTTTTTAAAATCACTTTTTTTTTGTTTTTTTGGTGTTTTTTAGAAAATCAATTTTTATTTTTTTGTGGATTTTTGAGGTATATACGAGAAACAGCCCTCCTTTTTGACATTAGGTTAAACAGCCATTTATGTTCTGCCAAAAAAAGAAAGAGAAGGCCCAGAATGGGGTCAGCAAAACAGGAAATGAAGGACATGATTGATGTTTTGGGGTTTAAAAAAGGGCATTTAGATTCGACCCAAAACATCAATCATGTCCTTCATTTCCTGCTGCATACGATCCAGCCGATTACGCATTTCATCCATGTCTTTATTCCAGGCCATTATTTGACCAATTAGACGTTGGGCACTTTCAGAGGTGAAATAGTCACTTCTTGTTGTTCCTAAAGTGGAATGAAACCAAAAAATGTCTTTAGAAATATGCACACATACATAGTTTACCTTACCATAAATAAAGCTGTTGTCTCAGACACTGACCTGGTGGGGTGCCCATGTAGCCTAATTCCTCCACATCCTCGGGGGTGGCACTGTTGCTTGAATGAAGCACAACCAGATCCCCTAAAATAGAGTAGACAAATTCAATTAAACAAAAGGCAGCCATGCATAGATTAACGTAAGCTGGTGTGTCAGACACTCACCTGGTGGGGTGCCCATGTCGCCCACCTCTCCTTCCTCCACATCCTCAATGGGACTTGGGCTGATTGCCCAATCATGTTTTGCTTGGGGTGGACTGTCTTCTTGTGGTTGGCTGAGTGATTTTTCCCCTATGTGAAACAAAAAATTAGTAATCTAATTAGCACACAGATATTTTAGGACATAATAATTTTCCAACATTTGTAGTGAAGTGGTTTGTGTAGAGTTCCTATTTTACTTCAATCTTTAAAATTATAAAGACATACCGGATAGATAGATATCAATATCTCAAAATATAGTTAATAATCTTTTGATCTCTCTCTATATCTGGAACAAAATCTCTAAATATCTAACTAAATGTAAATCCAAAAAATTAAGAGAACTTCAAATATTCATAAAGAATGTTTTACATTTCTATATCTATCTATCTACCTATCTCTATATTTCTCTCTCTCTATCTCTCTCTCTCTCTCTCTCTCTCTCTCTCTCTCTCTCTCTCTATATCTATCTATCTATCTATCTATCTATCTATCTATCTATCTATCTATCTATCTATCTATCTATCTATCTATCTATCTATCTATCTATCTATCTATATATATATATATATATATATATATAGATATATATATAGATATATATATATAGATATAGATATAGATAGATATATAGATATATATATATATATATATATATATATATATATATATAGATATAGATATAGATATAGATATAGATATAGATATAGATATAGATATAGATATAGATATAGATATAGATATGTAACGAGGTTTATTAAAAGATCGTTTAAAACGATGAACAAAAATCGTATAGGAAGGAAAAGCACATGGAGCAGTATACAAGGTAATAAACACAAGAGAAAAACACGACAAGTACTTACTTTTTTTAAGAACTTTCCGGATACGTCGGTATTGATCCGGCTCCCTGAGTTTCAGGTCAGACCATCTTTTTCTCAATTGATCTTTGGAGCGCTGGACCCCAAAAGATGCCTGCAAAGTCTCCACGACCTTCGCCATTATTTTGGCCTTGCGCAAATTTGGCCGTGCGTACGGCCCATAATTGCCATCATAGTCGTCTTTGTGAAGAATGGCCACCATCTCCACCATCTCTTTAAAACTCATATTAGAGGCCTTAAATCTAGGCCTCATAGATTTCGTTGACGTTCCAGCCTCCGGGCTGTCTCCACTACCTGAGGTCGTCAACATTTCAGGTGTCTCCGCCATTCTTTAACTCCACTACGCGCCGTAACAAAAAATGGGCGGAGAACATGAGTTCATTTCGAACGTCAGGGGCGGGCGACGCAGGCGGAGTTTCACACATGCGTAGTGTATAAAGAGGGGCCTTGCGCACGTGTCGTACGTACGTTCTGTGCATCGAATTAGGGGGCGGAGAACATGAGTTAATTTCGAACGTCAGGGGCGGGCGACGCAGGCGGAGTTTCACACATGCGTAGTGTATAAAGAGCCTTGCGCACGTGTCGTACGTACGTTCTGAGCGTCGAATTAGGGGGCGGAGAACATGAGTTAATTTCGAACGTCAGGGGCGGGCGACGCAGGCGGAGTTTCACACATGCGTAGTGTATAAAGAGGGGCCTTTCGCACGTGTCGTACGTACGTTCTGTGCGTAGGTGATAGTGGACCAGGACGTTACAAAACGAAGGTAATTTGAGATATATATTTTTTTGGGGTTTATGGTCATGACTTTGTAGCAAGCGGCCTATATGGCTTGATAGATTGATGAGGCCTACATAGGGAGAAGATGATGAGGGGTTAGCAGAAACCTATAATAAGTGTTTTTGGTCTTGTGACTTTCTCTTTTCCAGATATAATGAATCCCCTATTGAAGGATCCAGAGTTCCTTACATCTTTTATTTCAAAATATCGAGAGATGAGGAATTTGTGGGAGGTGAAACACCCTCAGTATTATGCCAAGCATGTGAGGAAGTCAACGCTGGAGAGACTTCTGTCCTTTGTCCAGGCGACCATCCCGGGAGCAACAATGGAGACAGTGCTCAAGAAAATTGGGGTCTTGAGGAACATGTATAAAAGGGAGCATAGGAAGATCCAGGAATCAAGGAGATCAGGAGCATCAGCAGATGATGTTTATGTACCCAGGCTGTGGTACTACAATCAACTCCGTTTTCTTGATGACCAGAATGAAGCCAGGGCATCACTTTCAACCCTTCCCTCCACCCTTCCCTCCACCCTTCCCTCCACCCCAGCAGAGGCTGATGAGGAGCAAGCTGGGTCTTCCATCCTGGATGAACCGGATATGACCATCTGGAGTCAGGTAAATTATTTTAACAAATATTTACTGTACTAATATTAATGATGTTAACTGGATGTTATAATTGTCTAAAATAATTTTGCACTCCAAATTGTGTATACATATCAAATGATAGTAGTGGCTAAATATGTTTGGCACCTGCTTGAAATAATTAGGGTGTCTGATTAGACTCTTTTATTAAAGAGATGTATTCACATTGAATTTGCTAGTCATGAGAAGCAAACTGTGTGTCATTGATGAACCCAAAAAAATAAACTAAAACTATTGTCCTTTTTTTATACACAGGATGAGTCCATCCAGGAGGAATGTGGGGAAAGTGGCAGGCAGGAGGAGACCGGGCCCATGGACAGCCTGGAGGAGGCCGGATTCACCATCATCCTGGAGGAGGCTGGGCCCAGTGTCAGGCAGGAGGTGGCTGCTCCCAGTGAGGTGGCTGGGCCAAGTGAGGTGGCTGGGCCAAGTGAGGTGGCTGGGCCCAGTAGGAGCCTGACCCAATCCCAAGTGCCTCCCCTCCACCTTCCCAAAAAAAGGGCCAGGAAGGGGATGGTCACACAGGACGCATCCCTGCGCCTCATGCAACAGGCCACCCGTTTTTTAACGAGCCCCCCCGAAGCGGAAGAATCCTATGGCTGCTACTTAGCCAGCAGGCTTCTTCAGATGGATTGGGAGCAGCGCCTCATTTGTGAGCGCCTATTTGGGGAAACAATTCATAAGGGGCTGCAGGGCACGCTAACACAAAACACCCAACTACATGAGGCAGCCCCCCCTCCTCCTCCTCCTCCTCCTCCTGCCACAACTGAAACACCAGAGCCACAGCCTCAAAAGAAGGCTACAGGGAAGGCTGCAGGGAAGGCTGCAGGGAAGGCTGCAGGGCAGCGTGGAGGAAAGGCTGCAGGGAAGAGAAGAAAGTGATGACCTGGGTTCAGTCTGGTCTGACAGAAGACGCAGGCTGTTGTAGGACCACAGTCTGGGGACATCTAGATCATCTGCTGGTGCTGTTGATCTCTGGGATTCTTGGACCAGATTGTGCTCCCTCTTATATGGACTCCTCAAGATCCCAATTTTCTTGTACACCGACTTTTTCCAGCGTTGACTTCCTCTTTATTTTATTTTGACCATGAATAAATGGATCTTTTTTGAGTTTAGCAAAAGACTTTATGTGTTTTCTTTTAAATCATTGATTTTACACACAATGTTAAATTAACAAGGGACAACAATCTCATTGAGTTTTAAAAAAACACACCAAAAAATACATTACTAATGTTAATAATGTTCAAGTGGTAAGTCTTGAAAATAAAAAAATATACATAAACAAAAACGGTGCTTTGGGTTAACTTTATCTAAAAACTAAAAAATAATCACTAGAAAAAAAAAAAAGAATAATGGGTTCTTTGTGGTAACTTTACAAACCTAAAAAAAAAAAAAAATAAGGGAAAAAGTATTATTAGTATGGAAACATTGTTTATAAAAAGCATACTATATCATTCATGAGATCAAAGAGAAAAAGAATTCAGAAATCAGTTTGGGAGAACTCTGATTATGAACAGCAAAACACCTTCGTTCTTTAGAGCATTCGTAAAGAAGAAATAAAATGCGCTGCATTCAACGATCACAGATTTTGCAGCGTGATGAATGTGCTACCTACAATACGAACACTAGTTTTACTAGACCGAGTGCTTCCGTTTAGTTTTTGCTTATGAGCATGCGTCGTTTTTTTGTCCGTAGGACTAGCATACAGACGAGCGGACTTCGGGGTCCGTCGTAGTTACGACGTAAAGATTTGAAGCATGTTTCAAATCTAAAGTACGTCGGATTTGAGGCTAAAAAAGTACGTTGAAAGTCCGGAGAAGCCCACACACGATCGGATTACCAGCCAGCTTTAGTCCGTCAGCGTCCGTTGGACTTTTGTAGCTGAAAAGTCCGACCGTGTGTACGCGGCATAAGTGTAAAAGAGTTCTTAGGTGTTATGAGGTCAAATAGCTGCCCACATGTTCCTGTCCCTTGGGGGGAGAAAAGGGGAGCAAAGGAGACCTGATGTTGAAGCAAAAGTCTTTAATCTTCTGCTAGCGCAATTGTTGAGGCCTGAAAAAATAGTGTAATATTTACATCCAGTAGCACCCATATATAACAGATGTCTCCTCATAGAGCTCTAATGGGTGAAGCAAGGTAAAGGTGTCCGCATGCAGTGTCCTAGGTACAAAGAGGGTGGGCAGATACCAGCTCATCAGACTAAACAATATCAAGCTCAAGGGATGATGTGGAGATCCTGCTGCAGGTTCCTGCAGATGCTGTATTCAGGGAGGATGCTTGACTCTCTTTATAGCTACAGCTCAACTGGATCTACAAAGCAGGTACTGATGACGATCACTCGATTGTCACCAGGCCGACCAGACACTGCTGAACAACAGATGTGTCCGCGCCCGACAACTGGAGGTGCTCTCTCTCCCACCTCTCTGCCTAGGCTGCAGCTCAGACTTCCTCTGACTTACCAACTGGATCGCTGCTGCCAGGTGAAGGCTGTGGTCCCCAGAGGCCGACTCCTCCCCAGTACAATCTATTTATCCCCTCTCCCAACCTTCTGTTCTCTCCCTCCAGCCAACTGGAACTTGTAGTCTGCAATGGTCTGGCTCCAGCAGAAATTGTGCTATCTGAACCACATGTCCCAAGATCACATGCCCCTCTGTTACTAAGCCTCGTTTGCTGTGCATTCAGGATGTGACAAAACAGAGTCCCACCTGAGCACTAGGGGAAACAGCTACACTGTGGCAGATGTTGTAAAGCGTCCCCTGACCCTGCAGGCAATTTTGCCAGCCCCTGGCTACACACGGATAAAGAGTGTTACTTGCCAGATCCACCAGTTAAAAATAAAGGAAGATATAGCCTGAAAGAGAAAACAAATAAAACCACTAAATATAAAGACAAACTGGCTGCAAGATATTACATTTTTGCTCCTGGGTTTAGATATACCTTAAGTTATATGTAAATTTCAGATTTTTACTTTTGAGTATGTACCAACCCCTCCTGCCCTCTGCTCCTTCCTATTGGTCACCTGGTGTGATAAAGGCTCACTGAACAAAAATTTATGTGAATGAGGTTTGACGTTAAAAGGAAAAGTTGAGATTTGCATATGACTTCAACTGTTTATAACTTCAGATTTATGATTGTTGATGATTTTATGCTTAGTCTGAGTTACTTTTAGGTTTGTGACCATTTATTTTAAATGATTTGCTCTTTAATACATACACTGGTTGCTCTTACAAAAACTAAATGGATGTTTTTAACAGAACTCATAATGTCTTATATTTTATTTAAGATCAATCTTAAATTTTGCAATTACCACTTTTAATTGCAAACACAAAAGTTAGAAAACAGGATGCCACTTATTGAGGAATAAAAACATCCAAACCTTTAACAAAAAAAACCCAAACCCTTTTTTCTAAGCTTGATGAAAGAGTTCAGGCCATGTGATAGCACTGGATACATTAGCAGCACTATATAAAATCTCTTATATATATAATATAGCCAGTGCTGTGGGTGCCCTTCCATTACCAGTGTAAAATCAGGAGTGCCTAATGGAAGGCCTAGTGAGTGTTACTGCTGCTTTTACAGCTTGTTCATTCAAGAATGTTTCCATGTATTTCCCTTCTTCAGCCTGTGCCATGTGTCTGACTGCTCCTTCAGGACATACAGAACAAAATACTTCATTCTGGAAAGTAATACCACCAAAGCTGTCCACAGACAGGGCCTCTTTTCTTAACACGTGCCCCAGAGGCCGCTGGTCTTCAAGGTAGTGAGATGCAGGCATTTTCCAAGATCTCACCTGACCAGAACTTTAAACCACAAATAAAAGCCTAAAATAGTTTTTTTTGAAAAAAAAATTAGGCCATTTATTACAGCAAAATGTACAAAATATTGTGTTTTTTTCAAAATTGTTGCTCTTCTTTTGTTTATACATAAAATGTAAAAAACGCAGAGAACCAGGAACCGTCCAGGACCCATGGGTCCAGGACCCATGGTAAGTCATAGAAATAATAATCTAAAAAATTACTAGAAACCTAAATCTAAATTTAGCTGAGTAGTCCAATAGGTAGCAGAGGTAAACCTAGTGCATTTAGCAATTAGCTAGTAAAATATGTGTAGACCCCCCTGTTGTCTGTGTGAGGGGTGTTGCTTTCATTAAAGTGGAAGTAAACCCTCCTATCGTTTTCAGCCAAGGAAGCCGCCATCTTGGCCTCTGTTTAGTCTAGAACTGCCATGATGCTGCACATGTGATCCGTTATGACACCTCCCATCGGATGGTTTGACAGTTTGGTTGAGAGCACAACCAATGGGAGTCTTATTTTTCCGGCACGTGCCGGAAAGGTAACTGTTTTATGGATGGGTTTACTTCCGCTTTAAGCTGTGCCTAGCCAGAGCAAAGGAGTGGGAGGGTAGGACCTAGCATTTTATTTAACCACTTCAATACCAACACTTTCCTCCCTTCCTGCCCAGGACAATTTTCATCTTTCAGCGCTGTCGCACTTTGAATGACATTCAAAATACATTTTTATCATTTTCTTCCCACAAATAGAGCTTTCATTTGGTGGTATTTGATCACCACTGGCGTTTTTTTATTGTTTGCTAAATGAACTAAAAAAGACCAAAATTTTTGAAAAAAAAAAAGTTTTTCTTTGTTTCTGTTATAAAATGTTGTTTTCTCCTTCACTGGTGGGCACTGATTAGGCGGCACCGATGGGTACAGTGTTGTATGACCGCGTAATTGTTATTCAAAGTGCGACAGCGCTGAAAGCTGAAAATTGGTCTGGGCAGGAGGGGGGTTTAAGTGCCCAGTAAGCAAGTGGTTAAACTTACTTTTATGTTATTAGCTTAACAAATGTTATATAAAACTTAGTTTTGTCAAAATTTTGAAAATTGTTCTTGTGTTCATTGAGCTATTGATTAAAATCTTACTTTTCAAAAAGGGTGTACTCATTTATGTTGAGCATTGTATATGTATATATATTTATATTTAAACCTTTGTAGTTGTTTCCTTGTAGCAGATGTGCACAAAGGACTCTATAGGCAGCTCGTATTTTTCAGAACAGTTTACATTGTGCAGTGTGGGGACAGACTGCGGGACAGTTTTTGAGCTTTGAGCCAAGAGATTTTTTACCCTTTCTTACAACAGTAAAACTAGATTTACTAAAGGCAAATAGACAGTTGCACTCTGCAAGAGCAGTTGCTCCAGAGCTTAGTAAACGTAACTCCCCAGCCTCATCCTTAACATCACATGGGAGGTGAAAAAACAATCCTCAAGGCGCCCCAACAGGTCATGTTTTCGGTAAACATGACCTGTTGGGGCACCTTGAGGAATGGTTTTGAGAAACACTGGTCTAGAGAGATCGAAATCTGCTGTTTTGCATACTATCTACCTATACATACAAGATACACCTGATCGGAGTGAATTATAGTTCCCAAAACCGCTTCCAGTACAGATGATCGTGTTCCCAAGCAATGTAAGGATTTCTTGTAAAGGCTTGAGTTTATCTAAGCTCTGGTGAGTTCCTCGGGGGAGCATGCCTCACACGATGAAGATTTTGTGTTTGGTGGATGGTGCACACACTGACCAATTTCTAGAATCACCCACTGTGTTTAACCACTTCAGCCCTGGAAGAACTGGCTGCTCAATGACCATGCCATTTTTTGTGATATGGCACTGCGTCGCTTTAACTGACAAGTGCGCGGACGTGCAACATTCTACTCAAGCAAAATTGACGTCCTTTTTTTGTGTTTTTTTTTTGGTGGTATTTGATCATCTCTGCGTTTTTTACATTTTATGTATAAACAAAAGAAGAGCAACAATTTTGAAAAAAACACAATATTTTGTACATTTTGCTGTAATAAATGGCCTAATTTTTTTTTTCAAAAAAACTATTTTTTTCCTCAGTTTAGGCCAATAAATATTCTTCTACATATTTTTGGTAATAAAAATCGCAAAAAGCGTATATTGATTGGTTTGCACAAAAGTTATAGGGTCTACAAAATAGGGGATAGATTTATGGCACTTTTATTTATTTATTTATTATTATTTTTTTTTTTTTTACTAGTAATGGTGGCGATCTGCGATTTTTATCGAGACTGCAACATTATGGGGACACTTCGGACACTTTTGACACATTTTTGGGTGGATTGACAATTATACAGCGATCAGTGCTGTAAAAATGCACTGATTACTGTATAAATGTCACTGGCAGGGAAGGGGTTAACACTAGGGGGCAATCAAGAAGTTAACTGTGTTCCCTGTGTGTGTGTTCTAACTGTGGGGGATGGGGCTGACTATAGGAGATGAGAGATCGTAGGAATTCACGATCTCTCTCTCCTCTCATCACAGAACTGGGATATGTGTGTTTACACACACACACACACACGTGTCCCTGTTCTGCCTCTCGTGCTCGCGATCTTCATGGCCGGCGGCCCTGAGAATCGGCACCCGCCGCTGTGCAGCTGGCACGTGGGCATGCCTGCTATACTGCTTAAAGGGACTGACGTATAGCTACGACAGTTCGCGGGATCATGCCGACCTGCCGCAGTATAATGATGCCGGCTGGTCGGCAAGTGGTTAAAGAGCAATTTATACTGTCATCACATACGAATCATCTATTTGGGATATTGATGTTGGTCAGAAGCTGAAATGGACTAACAGTAGCGCTGTTTTAACATGGGAGTGATGCAGCAGTTTATCTGAACTGTCTTGTGTTCATTTTTTATAATATTGTGTTTGCTAAGAAGTCAGGACCATTATTTGTATACATTTCATAGCTTCAAGCATGCTGGAGCAATCTGCAAACACTCCTGTAGGCATTTAAGACAGTGCCAAAGGTAATTTTAGCCCCTCATATATAACTCATATTTGTCCCCCACAGGCAATATTATTTACATTATTAAATCTGTAGATCCTAGGCATGATGTTCTGCTTGTGAGTTGAAGCCAACCTGCTCACGTGGACTCTATTTTGTTACATTATGTTTAAATAAAAAATGCAATAGAAATAAAAATACCCAATGAAAATAGTTGGTGGGGTTGGTTTCTTTCTTGGTTAATGGATTATGTTTGAAATAAGTGATTGTTAAAGTAATTATTAAAAAGCATGTGGGACCCTATGTGTTTTCAGAACAAAAGCAGCCTTTGCCCACAGTATAGCTGAAACAAGCAAATCTAGTACAGGTAAAGGGAGATCACAGTGCTGTAGAATAGATTAATATACATGGAAACCCTAATGCCGTGTACACGCGACCGGACTTTTTGACCAAACTGGTCCAACGGAACGAATCCATCGGACAATTTGATCGTGTGTGGGCTTCATCAGACCTTTTCTGTCGAAAAATCTGCCGGGCTTTAGAAATAGATCATGTTTCATATCTTTCCGATGGACTCGAGTTCGATCGAAAAATCTGTTCGTCTGTATGCTAGTCCGATGGACAAAAAAGGACGCCAGGGCAGCTTTTGGCTACTGGCTATGAACTTCCTTATTCTAGTCCGGTCGTATGTCATCACGTTCGAAACGATCGGACTTTGGTGTGTTCGTGTGTAGGCAAGTCCGTTTCGTTGGAACTCCGTCGGAACTCCGTCGAAAAGTCCTTCGGGGTTCAGTCCGACGAAAAGTCCGGTCGTGTGTACACGGCATAACTTAAAGTTAAATTTTACTCACAAATTTGCAAACAGGCAAGAGACTGTGGAGTGGAATTACCTTGAGCTTAGTGAATGCGGTGATGATATCCATCATCCAATCATGTGCAAATAAAAGTAATTTTTTTTCTTTTTCATTTGCCTCGCACCTGATTAGGTATTCTTTACAAAGTGAAGCTCCACCTCATTCACTAAGCTCTGGAGAAAATGAGTGCAACTGTGCTTGCAAAATGCAGAGTCTCTTTACTTTTAGTAATAGACTTCTGTTCTGCATTAACCACTTCAGCCCCGAAAGGTTCTACCCCCTTCATGACCAGGCCATTTTTTGCGATACGGCACTGCGTTGCTTTAATTGACAATTGTGCGGTTGTGCAACGCTGTACCCAAATAAAACTGATGTCCTATTTTTCCCACAGATAGAGCTTTCTTTTGGTGGCATTTAATCACATTGAAAACAATATTTTTTTACTTTATGCTATTAAACATGCCCAATAAAAAAATGTAAAAAAATCTAATTTCTTCATCAGTTTAGGCCAAAATGTATTCTGCTACATGTTTTTGGTTAAAAAAAATCCCAATAAGCTAACATTGATTGGTTTGCGCAAAAGTTATAGTGTCTACAACCTGTGGGATATATTTATGGAATTTTTATTTACTTATTTATTTATTTTATACTAGTAATAATCAGCGATTTTTAGCGGGACTGCGACATTGTGGTGGACAATCAAAGGGTTAAATGTGTCCCAAGGGGGTGCTTTCTAACTGTGGGGATGTGCTTTGACTAGCGGAAAACAGGGATCCGTGTTTCTTCTTAGCAGAAACACAAGATCTCCATTTTTCCCTTCTGGCAGAACAGGGGTCGGCCTCATTGACATAGGCAGACCGCTGTTCTGTCTCTCCTTAGAATGATCGGCGGGTCCCAACAGACATCGCGTCTGCTGGACCCGCTAATTGGCTCCCGCTGTATCCAATCACAGCGGGAGGCGGATGTGGTTGTAAGAGGAGGCGGTGATTGGATACAGCGGGAGTAGGTAGCACCCCAGACCGCGTGCACAAAATCACAAAGAAACAGGTATGTTATTTTATGCAGAAGGGCTGCCCTGTCGCAGTATATCTGCGTGGGGCGGTCCATAAGTGGTTAAAGTATTCCTAAGCCTGGTACACACTGCACATTTTATTTTCATTCATCCCAACAGGATGTGTACCAACACAAGTGATGTTGGTGCGACGATCTCCCTCGCTGTGTTATTGTATTCTGACGGGGGGACTCTCCCCCTCGCCAGAATACACTGATCAGCACTTGCAACCATTGGCTCTAACCATTGTTGGTTTTTGTGCATGTCCCTTCAACAAAAGCCAGTTGTTAGATCGGCTTCTGTCAGACAGACTGCTGTACACAATGACTGATTTTCAGACATCATGTACCCAGCTTTACCTGCTTGTTCACAACATATACTGAACTGCGCATTCGCAGCTCACTGTACAATTTTGGCATCCGCTGATAAGAATGAACTCCCACGCATGCACGGGAGTCGTGTCATCCCAGCCAACCAAAATAGCCAGAAAAAGACAAACTAAAGTCAGTGGCCATCAAGGGACCTTATCACTAGAGTGGAGGTAAGTATCGTTTGTGATATTTAGGTTTGCGTATCATCAGGGGCGTTGCTAGGTCTACAAAAGATCTGGGGCTAGAGCCCATAGCAGCGTAGTAAAGAAAGTCATACGCTTGGGCGAGCATACACATGTATATACAGTAATATACGTGTGTGTGTATATATATCCACAGAGAGCCCCCCACTTACATCAGGGTCCCCAGAGAGCCCCCTTACATCAGGGTCCCCAGAGAGCCCCCCTTATATCAGGTTCCCCAGAGAGCCTCCTCCTTACATCAGAGTCCTCAGAGAGCCTCCCCCTTTCATCAGGGTACCCAGAGGGCCCCCCACTTACAACAAGGTTCCCAGAGAGCCCCCCTTACATTAGGGTCCCCAGAGAGCCTCTCCCTTGCATCAGGGTCCCCAGAGAGCCCCCCACTTACATAAGGGTCCCCAGAGAGCCTCCCCTCCGCTTGGGGACCCCTGCAGAGACTCTGGGCTATTGGCCCCAGATTCCGGGCTATAGCCCCAAAAGCCACCCCCTAGTAACGCCCCTGCGTATCATCAATAACTGCCATGTTTTGTTTTTAGTAAAATACGTGTTTTCACTTTTTTTTCTGCTTTGTTGCAACCCAATGCTGTTGATCAAATGTAGCTTCTTAACAGACCATTCTTGTTGATATGCACTCCAGCAATGGCTGCATGGTAATTCTCAGGATGGGGGCATTCTAATGGTGACAACAGTGGACCATTCTCATGTGATATCTATACAGAAAGGGCCACCTATAGTCTCCATTTGAAGTCCATGAAACAAGGTAGCAATGCATGAGCATAAGTAGTAAACAGGTCACCCTAAAACAGAAAGTCATGCATAAGGACTTTCATAACAGGTTCACCAGGTATTAATATAAGCTGCAAATTTAAATAAAAATGTGAAAGCTTATATGAGATTTTAGTGATTGAGGTTACTTATACCTTAAAACAATGCAAGAGGTTTTATTAATATATGTTTTATTTATTCAGACCATGCTGCCATGGCAGATTAATCAGAAGTAGACAACAGGGGATTTTGTTAAAGTGTTAAAAGTCGGCAGGCTCGATACTGAACTGTGTCCGGACACAATTATGCTAAATAGATGATTCATTTAGTGTCGGTGCACAACATTAATCCATGAGCTGGCACACCCAATGGATATATTTCTTTAACTCATTAGTGAAGTATTCCTTTATTGTAGACAACTTGTCTTTCAATATTTTCTACTTCTAAGCCCAACAAAGCTGCAGTCTTGCTCTGTACAGCCTTCTAATTTAGAAACTGGGAGGAAAATGGAATATATTGCACGGTGTCAGCTGTGGCGGCTCTTGTTTGCTCAGGTCACCTGCTGAATATAGCTTTGGGCTATACAAGTTGTTGTATAGAATTGGTGGTTTCACAGCAGGTTGTTTCAGCAAAGCCCTACATAACAGCAGGAAGGAATGGGGGACATAACTACACAAGGACTGAAAAGTTTCAATGAATTGTACTTTTTTATGTGGTCAGAACAGCTGCCATCTTGTACCAAGTTTGCTAGATACTGCTCTTTACACTCTCCAGAATTTATTACAAAAGCTAATGATGATAATATCTCTTTTCCCTAAAATGTACTAATGGAGAATGACAAATCCAAAAGTCCTACTGTCGGCCACCTTATGAGAGCGAGGGGACTGATGGAGAGGAGCAAACCAGTGCCAGCCAAGTTGCTCCAATTTGCTTGAAGCAGATACCCATGGCGAACCAAGATATGTGTGAGCCGCTTAGGCTGTATGGGAATAAAGTCCTGTGCCCACCGCTCAAGACCCATGAAATGTTGACAGTTTTCATCAAAGAATTGCACCATTTTCATGAAAGTGAAACAAAAGACTGGTTAAATAAAACAAAAATTCTATTCAAGTATGTATTCTTAACTCAAAATGTACCTTCTACTGCTGTCAGCCTTCTCCAAATCTCCAAATTCATGTTTTTCTGCTGTTATCTGACTTCCTGTTAAGGTGGCCACAGATAGACCAGCCAAATTTTGATCCATATGTGGCCATAGCAGTTAAAGTGGATGTAAACCCTCACATATACCCAGTGAAGTGAACAGCCTCATTTGATACACAGAGATCAAACAAATCTCCCTACATAAGTTTTACATGTACAGTATCTCGCAAAAGTGAGTACACCCCTAAGTGAAAATGTCCAAATTGGTCCCAAAGTGTCAATATTTTGTGTGTCCACCATTATTTTCTGGCGCTGCCTTAACCCTCTTGGGCATGGAGTTCACCAGAGCTTCACAGGTTGCCACTGGAGTCCTTTTCCACTCCTCCATGACGACATCATGGAGCTGGTGGATATTAGAGACCTTGCACCCCTCCTCCTTCCATTTGAGGATGTCCCACAGATGCTCATTAGGGTTTAGGTCTGGAGACATGCTTGGCCAGTCCATCACCTTTACCCTCAGCTTCTTTAGCAAGGCAGTGGTCATCTTGGAGGTGTATTTGGGGTTGTTATCATGTTGAAATATTGCCCTGTGGCCCAGTCTCCGAAGGGAGGGGATCATGCTCTGCTTCAGTATGTCACAGTACATGTTGGCATTCATGGTTCCCTCAATGAACTGTAGCTCCCCAGTGCTGGCAGTACTCATGCAGCCCCAGACCATGACACTCCCACCACCATGCTTGACTGTAGGCAAGACACACTTGTCTTTGTACTCCTCACCTGGTTGCTGCCACACATGCTTACACCATCTGAACCAAATACATTTATCTTGGTCTCATCAGACCACAGGACATGGTTCCAGTAATCCATGTCTTTAGTCTGCTTGTCTTCAGCACACTGTTTGCAGACTTTCCTGTGCATCATCTTTAGAAGAGGCTTCCTTCTGGGAAAACAGCCATGCAGACCAATTTGATGCAGTGTGCGGAGTATGGTCTGACAGGCTGCCCCCCCCCCCACCCCTTAAACTTCTGCAGTAATGCTGGCAGCACTCATACGTCTATTTCCCAAAGATAACCTCTGGATGTGACGCTGAGCATGTGCACTCAACTTCTTTGGTCGACCATGGTGAGGCCTGTTCTGAATGGAACCTGTCTGTATGGTCTTGGCCACTGTGCTGCAGCTCAGTTTCAGTGTTTTGATAATCTTCTTATAGCCTAGGCCAGCTTTATGTAGAACAACAATTCCTTTTTCCAGATCCTCAGAGAGTTCTTTGCCATGAGGTGTCATGTTGAACTTCCAGTGACCAATATGAGTGAGTGAGAATGATAACATCAAATTTAACACACCTGCTCCCCATTCACACCTGAGACATTGTAACACTAACTAGTCACATGACCCTGGGGAGGAAAAATGGCTAATTGGGCCCAATTTAGACATTTTCACTTAGGGGTGTATTCACGTTTGTTGCCAGTGGTTTAGACATTAATGGCTGTGTGTTGAGTTATTTTGATGGGACAGAAAATTTACACTGTTATACAAGCTGTGCACTCACTACTTTACATTGTAGCAAAGTGCCATTTCTTCAGTGTTGTCACATGAAAAGATATAATAAAGTATTTACAAAAATGTGAGGGGTGTACTCACTTTTGTGAGATAGTGTATATCTGCTGTTTTCAGCTTTATATATTCTTTAGAAAGTTCAGATCGTGTTAGAGATTTCCTGTTCAGCAGTGAGTGTGAAGTCTGGGCATACAGCCAAGACAGCTGATTGGAGGAAAGGCACACACCCGACTCCACATTGGCAAAGGAAGGAAGTAATGTGGAGAGCTCTGGTGTGAGAATGCAAATTGTTTGCTAATCTATTTATAGCAACCTCCCATGACACATGTTTAAGGCTGCTTTTATCTCCTGTGTCGGAGAACTTGTCAAAAGTTGTCATGCTGATAACAGAGCTACTGAGCAGGAGAAAGCCACGGGACTCAAGGCTTTCAAGAGAGATAAGAAAACACTACATATAGATGTGCCCAGCTCAAATTTCATGAATTAAACAGAAGTCAATTTAGCGATCAAGCTCTGTTCAACCGCCCTGTTAGATAAAATCCACTTGATCAGCTGCTGCCAGTGACTGCAGCACTGATCTGTGTATTCTTTCAGCTGTCAAAATACAATAGCACAGAGGGGAGGATTCCCCCATCTACCTTCAATGTGTGGATGAGGGAATCAGTTCGTTTTTTTTTTTATCCAGCCCAGTGGCTGAATGAAAAAATGAAACCATATATGGGCAGCTTTAGAGGGTGGCTATGTTTGTTCCTCATGGTCCTATTGTATGTGGTGTAGCTTGGTGCTTGGCTAAGAATGGAAAGTGAGGAAAACACTGGCTGCAGTCTGCTCTGTGTAGCTGCTGCCTCAAGGTACTGAACTGGTTAAAAACAATATCAGCAAGTGGAAGGAGCTGCTGAACAGGAAGAGTTTAATAGATTATGTCAGACATCACTGCACTCTGGGAACTGTAGTCCAGAGGAGAGAGAATTTACTGTAATCAAGAGCTTCTGAATTGCATTTCCCAGAGAGAGATTCCCAGAAGGAGGGGACAGAGCTGCATTTTCTCAGGCTGTAGAGGACACAGCTTCCTCTTGCCATGAGGGAGTCCAGAGAGAGCACATATCTGTCTAGTGTTCTGCATAACAGTGGTCTGAACAGGGTCTAGAGTGCTGAGTCCAGATGTACCAACAGCCAGAGTTACCTGGGTGTAGAGCAGAGAATGGACTAATCATAGTGTGTGATCGGATGGTAATCGCTGGGACTGGTGGGCTGCTGCTGTGGGGATTTACTATTTCCTGCTAGAAAGACTGAGACCTTTAGGAACTGATCATACAACCATCTAGTAGCCTTATTGCTGCCCCCAGGCTTGGATTATTCTCATGTGCACCAATGGCACAACTGGGCCCCAGCGTTAACCGGCTGAATCATTAGGTCTAAAGACTGTCCCTTTACAGTTGCTACACAGAGAACTTTACCTACTGCTTTTGCAAAGGGGTACCTTTCAGGGTACCTCAGCATATCGTAGCCATTCTCCTAGAGTGCACTCTAGGCTAGTTATAGTAGAAACATAGAAACCTAAAAAAGTGACAGGAGAAAAAAAGTTAGTGGTCCATTGAGTCTGCTTATTTTTTTTTTACATGTATTGTATTTTTTTTCCTTTTGTTTGATACCCATTACTGTTTACTGACTCACTACCTCTGCCGGAAGTTTATTCCAAGCATCAGTAAAATAATACTTTCTAAGATATGTTTTGAACTTTCCTCCAGTTAGTTGAGGTCATGTCCCTGTGTTCTTGATCTTGATTTCATATTGAAAATACTGCCCTCATGAACCTTATTCACTTCCTTTATATATTTAAAGGTTTCAGTTATGTCTCTCCATTCTCTTCTTTCCTCTAGACTGTACATATTAAGTTCAAGAAGTATCTCTTGATATGTTTTATCCCCCAGACCTTTCACATTTTTATTACCCATCTCTGGACTCATTCCTTCTTGTCAATATCTTTGTGTAAGTGCGGTCTCCAGAACTGGACACAGTATTCTAAATGAGGTCTCACTAAAGATCTATATGAGGGGAATCAGGACCTACTTCCTCCTGCTGACCACTCTAGTAATGCATCATAGCAATAATCTGAAATGAGTACCCCGAGATCTTTTTCCACTGTAGTACTGGCTAACACTGTACCCCCAATGTTGTACTCTGTCAAGGGATTCTTTTTTCCCTAGGTGCATTATTTTACATTTAGAAACAATGAACTGCAGTTTCCACTGCTTTGACCAATCTTCTAACAATGTCAATCATGTTGCATGTTACAGAAACCTCCAAGGATATCAACCCTATTGCACACCTTTGTTTCATTAGAAAGAGACATCCCTTACAGAACAATGCTTTATTTATATTACTTCCATATAGATTAGATGGAACAGGACCTAGTACAGAGCCTTGTGGTACACCACTAGTGACTGGTCTCTGTTCTGAATGAACCCAATTTACAACTGCAGATCAACTGAATTACCCAAGGGTTAAGTCCAAGCTTTTGTATTAGATCAATATGTGAATATCAATGTCCACAGCACCACCCTGGTCCAAAACATTGGTGTTATACTCAATAAATGCAGTCAGATTAGTCTGATATGATCTGCCCTCAGTAAAGCCATGCTGCTTTGGGTCCCGGAAGTTGTGTTTTTAAGTGATCAATGAGCCTTCATTTCAGGAGTGATTGCATTAACTTGACTACAACCGATGTTAAACTCACTGGCCTGTAATTTCCAGCTTCTACCTTGCTGCCCTACTTGTGGATAGGTACAATATTAGCTGTCCACCGTCATGGGAAGCTTACCCTATTATCAGAGATTGATTAATAATATCAGTTAATGGTCCAATAATTATTTCTCAAAGTTCTCTTAGAACTTGGCCCATTGATTTATTAAGCTTTAACTGAGCCAGTTCCTTTGCTACCTCCATCTCCAGAAATCCAAAAAATGAACCATCATTACTAGAACCAATATGATTACCCAACTTGTTATTGCTAGTACAATTTATTCATGAGAAGACTGAACAGAAGTAATTGTTTTAATGGTTTGCTACATCCAGGTCTCAACACTATTCGAATATATATGTGGAAAAGACCAAAGTTTTACCAGCGAGTCAAGAACCCAAAAGCAAAATATAAAGAAACAACACAATAACGGATAGTCTAGGATGACTCAAGATGATGAGTCATCCTAGACTACCCTTTATTGTGTTGTTTCTTTATACATCCAGGTCTCCCTCAACATAAGTGTTGTGCCCAGTTTTCATTTTTGTGATCCCATTGTATTCTTTCCTTTTATCACTAATGTACCTAAAAAAGGTTTTATCTTTTTTCCTAATAGGTTTAGCAATTTCCTCATCTGTCTGTGCTTTGGTAGGATGATTACCGTATGTGTTTTGCTTTCTTTTGTCTATTTTTATACACTTCTCTATCATCTGCACATCCTGCTTCATGGAATCTCCTATATGCCGATTTCTCCTTTACTATCCTACATACCTCTTTAGTGAACTATATTAGTTTTTTCTTCTGTTTATTCATACTAAATTGCCTGACATATCATCTAGTTGCCTCCATTATTATTAATCACATTCAATTAATGCTTATATGCACTGTTTATTGCTGACTCAGTGACTTTACTGATTCATGAATTAATCCCATTCTAGCTGTAAAGAACTCTATTCTAAGTTACCTTGGCATAGTGATTATACTGTCTAGTGGACTGTATCTTAACATACCTTCAGTGTGTTCATTTATGATCAAACCACCATTGTTGTAACCAATACACTGAGTTCATATACCACCAAATGGTCTTGTATTTATTTCCTGGTACTAATTTACAACCAAATTAGTAGGTTCCTTCTCAGCGCCTCCTGTGGGGCATCCCCTACGCTTGCCCCTGGGTGGCTCCTTCTGTTGAAGAGGCTTTTCCCCTGGGTTTGTGACACTGAAATTTGGCCTCAGTGAGTATGACAAGAAATATACAGTAGGGCAAAAAAGTATTTAGTCAGCCACCAATTGTGCAAGTTCTCCCACTTAAAAAGATGAGAGAGGCCTGTAATTGTCATCATAGCTATACCTCAACTATGAGAGACAAAATGTGGAAACAAATCCAGATAATCACATTGTCTGATTTTTGAAAGAATTTATTTGCAAATTATGGTGGAAAATAAGTATTTGGTCAATATCAAAAGTTCATCTCAATACTTTGTTATATATCCTTTGTTGGCAATGACAGATGTCAAACGTTTTCTGTAAGTCTTTACAAGGTTGTCACACACTGTTGCTGGTATGTTGGCCCATTCCTCCATGCAGATCTCCTCTAGAGCAGTGATGTTTTGGGGCTGTCGCTGGGCAACATGGGCTTTCAACTCCCTCCAAAGTTTTTCTATGGGGTTGAGATCTGGAGACTGGCTAGGCCACTCCAGGACCTTGAAATGCTTCTTATGAAGCCACTCCTTCATTGCCCGGGCGGTGTGTTTGGGATCATTGTCATGCTGAAAGACCCAGCCACGTTTCATCTTCAATGCCCTTGCTGATGGGAGGAGGTTTGCACTCAAAATCTCATGATACATGGCCCCATTCATTCTTTCATGTACATGGATCAGTTGTCTTGTTCCCTTTGCAGAGAAACAGCCCCAAAGCATGATGTTGCCACCCCCATGCTTCACAGTAGGTATGGTGTTCTTTGGTTGCAACTCAGCATTCTCTCTCCTCCAAACGCGACGAGTTGTGTTTCTACCAAACAGTTCTACTTTGGTTTCATCTGACCATATGACATTCTCCCAATCCTCTTCTGGATCATCCAAATGCTCTTTAGCAAACCTCAGACGGGCCCAGACATGTACTGGCTTAAGCAAGGGGACACGTCTGGCACTGCAGGATCTGAGTCCCTGGCGGCGTAGTGTGTTACTGATGGTAGCCTTTGTTACATTGGTCCCAGCTCTCTGCAGGTCATTCACTAGGTTCCCCCCCCCCCGTGTGGTTCTGGGATTTTTGCTCACTGTTCTTGTGATCATTTTGACCCCACGGGGTGGGATCTTGCGTGGAGCCCCAGATGGAGGGAGATTATCAGTGGTCTTGTATGTCTTCCATCTTCTATTTATTGCTCCCACAGTTGATTTCTTCACACCAAGCTGCTTGCCTATTGCAGATTCAATCTTCCCAGCCTGGTGCAGGTCTACAATTTTGTTTCTGGTGTCTTTCGACAGCTCTTTGGTTTTCACCATAGTGGAGTTTGGAGTGTGACTGTTTGAGGTTGTGGACAGGTGTCTTTTATACTGATAACAAGTTCAAACAGGTGCCATTAATACAGGTAATGAGTGGAGGACAGAGGTGCCTCTTAAAGAAGAAGATACAGGTCTGTGAGAGCCAGAAATCTTGCTTGTTTGTAGGTGACCAAATACTTATTTTCCACCATAATTTACAAATAAATTCTTTCAAAAATCAGACAATATGATTGTCTGGATTTGTTTCCACATTTTGTCTCTCATAGTTGAGGTATAGCTATGATGACAATTACAGGCCTCTCTCATCTTTTTAAGTGGAAGAACTTGCACAATTGGTGGCTGACTTAATACTTTTTTTCCCCACTGTACATATTATAATATGTGTTTTGATGTATGTTTGAAATGTATTATGCTGTATATGATAAAACAATTTTTTTCTCTACTTTCAAGTTTGTTTAGACCTTATATCCCTCAGAGTTCTCCTGAAGAAGTTAATCTATTCTGTGAAATGCATAGAGGCACATATTTAAGGTGCACGAGGACCCCCTATATACATTATGGAAAGCTGATAGTGAAGTCCAATATAACAAAGAGAGTTTCTCAATACAAATGTGTCTTTAATGTATTTATTAATTGTGAATATATGTGTTTTTGAATTTATGCAAAATAAAGCTTATTAAAAATGATCAAAGCTTTAAGCCTGTTCATCCTTCAGCACCTTCAATACAACAAAGAAGAATTACGCCTGTGGCACTTTAAATGAGGTGAGCACAAAAAGGTCAATGAGAGTATACAAAATAAACATAGTTTATAAATTTATTAAAATTGTATAACATTATCATATATGAGATGCATAAACAGAGGTGCCAAATCACTTGTCAGTCATAGACACAGCATACCAAGCAGCCACATACATAAATATTTGGAATTGTTGATGTACAGTAATACACAGGCATCATAAAACTTAACGCGTTTCACTAGTCACTGCTCGCTTCTTTAGGAGTAGATGTAAATGCAGTGTATCTACAGAATAAAAAAATCAATGAGAAATATAACATAAAGATAAATGCCATAAAGCAGATATGAGGGATCTTACACAAAAGAGATCTCATGCTCACATATGGACTGAGCCAACATCTCAAAAGCCAATTAACCAATAGGTCGCGGCAGGGCCAAAACTGGGGGGGGGGGGGGCAGGGGGAAATGTGCCCCGGGTGCCACACTGGGAGAGGTGCCAATGCCACCTCCACTCCCTGACATGTTGATTCTCCACCATTTGACAGGTTCCTGATGTCTTTGCTCCCGCTACACTCTCTGCCATTTTATAGGTTCCGGATGTCTCTGCGCCCGCTACACTCTCTTCCCCGACAATCCCTCCCCTCCGATTCAGGCCAGCTCATTTATTCTCTTTTCTTTGGTCTCTTCTTTCTCTCCTCCCCCGCCACACCTGCTCTCTGATTTCCTCTCTTCCGCCACTAACAGTTCCACCTATGCGACTCCTTTCTCTTACGTCAGGTCTGCAGACCGCAGACCTATTTTCTAGCTCTTTCACACAAGCAGCAACTCAGGTCCTGACACAGACCTCGCCACGCCCTCTCTGGGCGGATTTAATGGAGCTTCTCCGGGTGGTGCACTGTCTGAGAGGGGCACCGATGACATCACTAGCGCAGTGCACCCGCGGCATCCCCGCCGGTGTTCTATCTGTCACCCCAGTGTAACAGAGCCAGGGCAGCTTTCCCTAGACTCTTCCTCAGCTCTGTTTTGTCTTATGACAGTTCACCACGCACTCCTGATCACCACGCACTCCTGATCACCACGCACTCCTGATCACAATGCACTCCTGTTCATCACACACTCCTGTTAACCAAGCACTCCTGATCACCACACTCCTGATCACCACGCACTCCAATCACCACACACACTCCTGATCACCACACACTTCTGTTCACCACGCACTCTGATCACCACGCACTCCTGATCACCACGCACTCCTGATCACCACGCACTCCTGATCACCACGCACTCCTGATCACCACGCACTCCTGATCACCACGCACTCCTGATCACCACGCACTTTGATCACTACGCACTTTGATCACTACGCACTTTGATCACTGCACACTGATCACCACACTCTGTTCACCGCACTCTGATCACCCCTCTCTGATCACCACACTCTGTTCACCATGCACTCCTGTTCACCACGCACTCCTGTTCACCACGCACTCCTGTTCACCACGCACTCCTGATCATTACACTCCTGATCACCACACATTCTGTTCACCACGCACTCCTGATCACCACGCACTCCTGATCACCACGCACTCCTGATCACCAGGCATTCCTGATCACCACACACTCCTGATCACTGCAGTCTGTGCACCACTGGTTACTCACAAATTGCTACTAAGTCCTAATAGCGACCTTTTAAAATCAAAGAGCTGTTGACTCCACCGTCTTCGGGCGGGGAAGGGCACCGAACTGAGTCTTTGCCTCGGGTGAAAGAAAGTCTAGTTTTGCCACTGGGTGGTGACAAGGTGTGTCTCTCCTGGGAGCTTAAGGAAAGGAATCACCTACATATATGGTTGGCTTTCCGGGTATCCACTTTATTACCAGATACGTTTACAATATTACCTGATTGGGTCATACACTATATATATATATATATATATATATATATATATATATATATATATATATATATATATATATATATATATATATATATATATATATATTACATATGGTTGGCCTTCCTATTATTTATTTGACTACTTGTCGCTTCCTCACACCTGATTTAAACCTCTCATTGCCGTACTACCATGTCGCAATTGCATGCAGTGCACGGCCATCATGGGTTTAAATCATGTGAGGCTGAGGCAGCAGTCAAAGGTGAACACATGCTGCAGCAAGAATTAAGCTGCTGTTACTTTGGTGGGGGCTACCACCTGCCAATCCTGACCAATTTAAGTAAATGGGGCCACTCTGCAAGCACTCTGAAACTGCATGCTTCTTTGGGGTCTAAGGGGTCAAAGCAGGTGGTAAGAAAGCAACACAACGCTGCCTGCTTTAACTCCTTATTTGCTGTACTGCACAAAGTTGCAGGGCACTTGCTGAGTGGCCTCATTCACTTGAGTGGGTCATGCTTGGCAGGTGCTACACCCACCAATCATGACAGGGTGTATAACTCCTGCTGCCGCTGTGACGCGTGCACACTTCTAGCCACTATAGCTAAAGGCAGTGTGTTTGGGGCAAGGGTGGTAAAAACATCACCCCCCAAAACTGCAAATGTAGGTTCTGAGCCCCCTATAATACTGCTGGGTTAGCTGCACTTTGCCATAGACTTCTAATATAGCAAGCAGATGTGGTGCACTTTCTGAAAGCACACCAAAACTCCTGCATTCAGGATAAGACAGGTGCCTGCGCTACAGAGGAGACATCAGCTTATGCAGATCTTGCTCTCAACTACAGCTTCAACTTTACAAGTAGAACCTCTGCATTGCACTCTGTTTGATGCTCAGGAATGATGGTTCAGCAAGCCCAGACCGCGATCTACCAGTCCCTTGTCCGCGATCTACTGGTAGATAGCGATCTACAGGTTGCTGACCCCCGACTTAGATATACACTTTTTTGCAGCTGCCAATCATGTTGAACATTGAGGGACATCAAAGGTTACACTTTCTGGCTCCCATGTTATGCTTGCCCGCCATCTGTCCCCAGGGGGGTCTTTGCTGGTTCCTTTCCTTCAGCTCCCAGGAGAGACACGCCTTGCCTCCACAGGTTGGTTAATTAGCTTTTGAGACATTCGCTCAGTCCATTTGTACATTCAGCACCTTCAAAGTCCACAGTGCCCTCCTTTTTGGTTTCTTCAACATCTATGAGGTCATCTTTGTGTTCTTCCTCCAGGTTTACAGCATAGAGAGCCCTCTGAAAAGCAATAAAGCCCAGATTGGCTCAAAGTTCTTTCCCTCTCTCAGTATGAGTGCAAAGGATTACATGAGACTCAAATAAAGATAGATGCATACATTTATACCAGCTGTATTAATAAACATTTAATAATTTGTCATCATAATTTGACTGTTCTTTTTTTCTGTGGGCTGATCCTTTATTTGGCACAAATAAAATGAGGCTTTACAAATTCAGTAATCATAATGTCATATGGGAGATACACATCTGCTCATAATGTGATGGCCATGCATTGCCTATCTTTAGTTGACACTTGACAGATGTGGTCTCTTTTGAGCAAGATAGATTTTGATTTACTGTTGGTGTTTACTGGTTAGCATGATAAGTTTGCTTCAAGAAGCAATGCTAGCTCAGCAATTGTTTTTCCAGATCTGACTATCATAGGAAGAATTCTACAAACTACATCAACCTTTCTCTATGACCAATACAGAGAGTTGTTTTTGGCATGACAAAAGATGTACTGCATATACCTATTCATAATAGCACTGTATTAGATTAGGTGTTTTCGATTGGTATTTAGGTCTCTATTATATGGCTATGCTTTTTTGGGCAGGGTTTCCATTCATAATGATTCATATACAGTATGTAGAGGTACACCCGAAAGGGCCACTGATTTTAGATTATAAAAGATGAAAAAAGTACAGTCACACGGATGATGATCAGAGTTCCTCTCCTGATGCCAGCACACACACATTAATAGTTACATATATAGTTACATAGTAGGTGAGGTTGAAAAAAGACACAAGTCCATCAAGTCCAACCTATGTGTGATCATGTGTCAGTATTACCTTGTATATCCCTGTATGTTGTGGTCATTCAGGTGCTTATCTAATAGTTTCTTAAAGCTATCGATGCTCCCCGCTGAGACCACTGCCTGTGGAAGGGAATTCCACATCCTTGCCACTCTTACAGTAAAGAACCCTCTACGTAGTTTGAGGTTAAACCTCTTTTCTTCTAATTTTAATGAGTGGCCACGAGTCTTGTTAAACTCTCTTTTGCAAAAAAGTTTTGTTTCTATTGTAGGGTCACCAGTACGGTATTTGTATATTGAAATCATATCCCCTCTCAAGCGTCTCTTCTCCAGAGAGAATAAGTTCAGTGCTCGCAACCTTTCCTCATAACTAAGATCCTCCAGACCCTTTATTAGCTTTGTTGCCCGTCTTTGTACTCGCTCCATTTCCCGTACATCCTTCCTGAGGACTGGTGCCCAGAACTGGACAGCATACTCTAGGTGCGGCCGGACCAGAGTCTTGAAGAGTGGGAGAATTATCGTTTTATCTCTGGAGTTGATCCCCTTTTTAATGCATGCCAATATTCTGTTTGCTTTGTTAGCAGCAGCTTGGCATTGCATGCCATTGCTGAGCCTATCATCTACTAGGACCCCCAGGTCCTTTTCCATCCTAGATTCCCCCAGAGGTTCTCCCCCCAGTGTATAGATTGCATTCATATTTTTGTCACCCAAATGCATTATTTTACATTTTTCTACATTGAACCTCATTTGCCATGTAGTTGCCCACCCCATTAATTTGTTCAGATCTTTTTGCAAGGTTTACTGTCTGTAAAAATTAGGAACAACGGTCTGGCAATCACTTGAGTGACTTCCCTAAGTATCCTCGGATGCAAGCCATCTGGTCCCGGTGATTTAATAATGTTAAGTTTCTCAAGTCTAATTTTAATTCTGTCCTCTGTTAACCATGGAGGTGCTTCCTGTGTTGTGTCATGAGGATAAACACTGCAGTTTTGGTTACTGAAGCCCCCCGATTCACTCGTGAAGACTGAGGAGAAGAATAAATTCAATACCTTCGCCATGTCCCCATCCTATGTAACCAGATGTCCTTCCTCAGTCTTTATGGGGCCAATATGGTCTGTCCTCCTTTTTTTACTGTTTACATACCGTATTTATCGGCATATAACACGTACTTGTTCCCCCTTAAAATCAGGGGAAAATCGTGTGTGCGTGTTATACCCCGCCGATTGTGAGCCTTTTGGTGGCTCTCGGCGGCTTTTGCCCACTCTCGGCGGCTTTCAGCGTTTCTCGGAGGCTTTTGGCCATTCTCTGTGGCTCTCGGCCACTCTCGGCGGCTTTCGGCCATTCTAGGTGGCTTTCGGCGGCTTTGCGGCCATTCTCGGCAGCTCTCGCAGTCCCGCGTGAGCTGCTGAAAGCCGAGTGCATCCGAAAGCCGGCGAGAACGGCTGAAAGCCGCCGAGAGCGCCCGACTGCCGCCGAGAATGGCCAAGAGCTGCCGAGAATGGCGGCGCCATTTTCAAATGACAGATTTCTGCAAACGAAGGGCAAGGCTACAGATGGACACTGACAAGGCTGCAATGGGGGACAAGATTACAGATGGACACTGACAAGGCTGCAATGGGGGACAAGGCTGCAATGGGGGACAAGGTTGAAATGGGGGACAAGGTTGCAATGGGGGACAATGCTGCAATGGGGGACAAGGCTGCAATGGGGGAAAATGCTGCAATGGGGGACAGTGCTGCAATGGGGGACAAGGTTGCAATAAGTGACAAGGCTACAGATGGACACTGACAAGGCTGCAGATGGACACTGATGAGGCTGCATTGATGGGCATTTAAATGTAAGTTTTTTCGTTAAACTTCCCTCCTAAAAGTTTTTTTCCTTAAAATTCCCTCCTAAACTTGGGGTGCGTGTTATACGCCGGTATGTGTTATATGCTGATAAATATGGTACTTAAAGAATTTCTTGGGATTTTTTTGCTCTCCTCCGCTATGTGTATTTCATGTTCTATTAGCCGTCCTAATTGCACCCTTACATTTCTTGTTGCATTCTTTATAAAGTCTGAATGCTGAGGATGATCCCTCAACCTTGTATTTTTTGAAGGCCTTCTCCTTTGCTTTTATATGCATTTTTACATTGGAGTTAAGCCATCCAGGACTTTTGTTCGCTCTTTTAAATTTATTACTCAATGGGATGCATTGGCTAATGCCCTTATTTAATATGCTCTTAAAGCAAACCCATCTCTCCTCCTTGCTCTTTGTTCCTAATATTTTATCCCAATTTATGCCTTTTAGCAAGGTTTGTAGTTTAGGGAAGTTGGCTCTTTGGAAATTCAGTGTCTTTGTATTCCCTTTATGTTTTCTATTTGTGTGACTTATACTGAAACTAATTGACCTGTGATTGCTGTTACCCAAATTGCCCCGTATTTCCACATCCGTGATTAGGTCTGTATTGTTGGTAATCAGTAGATCCAGTAATGTTTTATTTCTAGTTGGTGTGTCTACCATCTGACCCATAAAATTGTCCTGCAAGACATTAAGGAGCTGGTGAGCCTTAAATGAATGCGCGGTTCCCTCCGCCCAGTCTATGTCTGGATAATTAAAATCCCCCATTATGATAACACTTGCCATCCTTGCTGCTAATCCAAATTGTGATAGGAGATCTGTCTCCACTTCCTCCCTCAGGTTAGGGGGCCTATAGCATACTCCCAGTACTATTTTCCTCTTAGCCTCATCCCTTTGGAGCTCTACCCATAAGGATTCCACCTCCTCCCTAGCTCCCTCAGTGATGTCATCTCTCACATTCACTTGTACATTATTCTTGATATATAGGCACACCCCTCCCCCTTTTTTACCCTCTCTATCCTTGCGGTAAAGGGCAAACCCTTGAATGTTTGCCAGCCAATCATGAGAGCTGTTGAACCAGGTCTCTGAAATTCCCACAAATTCCAAATCCTCCTCGCACAACATTAATGACTCCATTAACCATTTTAATGCAGAATAAAGTAACTGTAGGGGTGTAGGGCATGGGATAGTCCAAAAAATACAGGTTTTTAACGAAGAGGACACTAACTTCACTGTCCTGAAGATTGCACTCCCTGACCACTGAGACTGGAAGGGAAAGGCCAGTGTAGGGGTTGTTACTCTAAAGCTATGTACACATGATAGGATTTTCCGACAACAAAACCGTGGATTTTTTTCCGAAGGATGTTGGCTCAAACTTGTCTTGCATACACACGGTCACACAAATGTTGTCAGCAATTCCAAACGTCAAGAACGCGGTGATGCATAACACGTATGATGAGCTGAGAAAAATGAAGTTCAATAGCCTGCTTGATTCCGAGCATGCGTGGACTTTTGTACATCGGAATTGTGTACACACGCTCGGAATTTCCGACAGCAAGACTTGTTGTCGGAAATTTTTTTTGAGAACCTGCTCTCAAACATTTGTTGGCGGTAATTCCGACAACAAATGTTCTATGGAGCATACACACGGTCGGACTTTCCGACAACAAGCTCACATCCAGCATTTGTTGTCAGAAAATCCTATCGTGTGTACGGCCCATATATCTGTACCCCATAAAACTACAATGGCTTGTCTCTCCTTGCAGCACCAAACATGACCCGAATCAGCAAACAGTCTTTTACTTACAAGGTCAAGGGATAGCTGCCTAGACTTAGCTTCCAGATGCCTTCTAGTGAGGTGATAGTAGACTGAATCCTCAAAAAATAAGTCTCAAAGGTGTTTTTGTAGTTGCAAGCAGTGGGGCTAGTGACACCTACTAGGAACAGTAAGAAATAACTCCACTGAGCTTATGGAGAAACCCAGTGCACAACTAAACAAATCTAAGTGGGATAACTTCCACCGAGCCAAAAACGAAATTTTGCTACCACCTAGCAACCTATCTAGGAGGGTGCTACGTATAACTAAAACTAAATTTTGAGGGGAAAAAAACCTTACCTTTATTCTCCTTGGCACTGCTAGGGTTAACTGTTCATTTTGCCTATGGAATGATGAATAAGGTGGCATACTTATCCTATCCTGGAAGTCCACCCTAACATTTAAATTCTCCCCTGCAATCATTAATGTCAGCCAAGTTCAGCCTTATGCCTCAAAATTAAAAAAATCCCAGTTTTTCTCCCTTTATTTTGCAGTATCCAGTGCCGTCACATGACTTTGAATCTACTTCCTTCTGAGACTAAAATCAGTCAGTGGGTGTGGTTACTGAAAGCTAGTGACATCACTTCCTGGGAGGGACACTGTTCCTGTGTAGCCAGTAGGAATGAGCTGAACACCCCCCCCCCCCGTTCGGTTCACACCAGAACATTCGAACATGCAAAAAAGTTTGTTTGAACACGCAAACACCGTTAAAGTCTATGGGACATGAAGGTGAGAAAATATAAGTGCTAATATAAGTGCTAATTTTAAAGGCTTATATGCAATTTTTTGCCCTAAAAAGTGTTTGGGGACCCGGGTCCTGCCCCAGGGGACATGTGTCAATGCAAAAAAAAGTTTTTTCGGGAGCAGTGATTTTAAGAATGCTTAAAGTGAAACAATACAAATGAAATATTCCTTTAAATATCGTGCCTGGGGGGTGCCTATAGTATGCCTGTAAAGTGGCGCAGTTTTCACGTGTTTAGAAAAGTACCACAGCAAAATGACATTTCTAGAGGAAAAAAAACTGCTTGCGGCTGTAAAATCAAATCATTGAGAAAAACGGCATGCCCCCCCCCCCCAGCCCATTACCAGGCTCATTGGTTCTGGTATGGATATTAAGGGGAACCCCACACCCAAATGTATACTCTGAACAGAAGTATATATGCTATACGACCTGCCCTATATATTCTGCATAAAATTGGGCCTTAGGTGTTGGTGGTGCCAGAACACTGTAACCCCTCACAGTTACTCTTGTTGTGCGCAGCAACAGGCTCTGCTGTTAAATATTATTGCAAAAATTGTAATTATATGCCCCTGTTAAACAGGGGCAGAAAAATTGGGCCTTAGACAGTGGTGGTGGTGCCACAACACTGTAAGCCCTCACAGTTACTCTTGGTGGGCGCAGGAACGAGCCCTGCTGTGAAATATTAGATTAAAAATTGTAATTACATGTCCCTGTTAAACAGGGGCAGAGAAATTGGGCCTTTGGTGATGGTGGTGGTGGTGCCACAACACTGTAACCCCTCACAGTTACTCTTGATGGCCGCAGGAACGGGCCCTGCTGTGAAATATTTATAATTACATGCCCCTGTTAAACAGGTAAGATGGTGGCAGAAGTGAGACTCAATGAGCGGAATTTCCCTTAAACTTGAAGGCCTTGGCGCTGTTCTTCAAGGTGCACACACTGACTGCAGTCCCAGTAGTCTTTGTCTGAAGAGGACTTTGGCTGCTGCTTCGGTCTGTGGAGAAGATACACATGGATCAGACACACAACAAGGTCTTTCTACTGGTGGCTGACTATACTACACTACACTGTCCACTATACTACACTACACTGACCACCACACTACACTACACTGACCACCATACTACACTGTCCACCATACTACACTACACTGACCACCATACTACACTGACCACCATACTGCACTACACTGACCACCATACTACACTACAATGTCCACCATACTACACTACACTGACCACCATACTACACTACACTGACCACCATACTACACTGTCCACCATACTACATTACACTGACCATAATACTACACTACACTGACCACCATACTACACTACACTGACCACCATATTTCACTACACTGACCACCATACTACACTACAATGTCCACCATACTACACTACACTGACCACCATACTACACTACACTGACCACCATACTACACTACACTGACCACCATACTACACTGTCCACCATACTACACTACACTGACCACCATACTACACTGACCACCATACTGCACTACACTGACCACCATACTACACTACAATGTCCACCATACTACACTATACTGACCACCATACTACACTACACTAACCACCATACTACACTGTCCACCATACTACACTACACTGACCATAATACTACACTACACTGACCACCATACTACACTACACTGACCACCATATTTCACTACACTGACCACCATACTACACTACAATGTCCACCATACTACACTACACTGACCACCATACTACACTACACTGACCACCATACTACACTACACTGACCACCAGACTACACTACACTGTCCACCATACTACACTACACTGACCACCATACTACACTACACTGACCACCATACTACACTGTCCACCATACTACACTACACTGACCACCATACCACACTACCCTGACCACCATACTACACTACACTGACCACCATACTACACTGACCACCATACTACACTACACTGACCACCATACTACACTACACTGACCACCCTACTACACTACAATGACCACTATACTGACCACTATACTACACTATAGTATATAATAGTGTAGCGCTATGTGTATATATAAATTATAAATCTTACATAACTAAGCAGTGAGCAAGAATCTAGCCTTCCCTTGCGGGGCAAAATGTTAAAAAACAACACTGAGTGAATCAAATAACACTTGAGATACAGTGAATGTTATAAATCAATAATACAAAAATAATATAGTGAATCTAGAAAATCATACATATGTGGCAAATCAACCAATATAGTCCATAAAAATTGACAAATGTATTGATAGTGACTAGTAGAATAGAAAACCACCACCAAAAGTCTATGAGGGTTGAGTGTTGAGAAATGATGGAAATGGAACTCCCAAGTTTCCTCGTAAACAAAATAGGTCACTTCTGGCAGATGAATAAAAAATAAGGAACCACAGATGGATGGAGGGTCTAAATAGGTGGCAGGACCATCACCGGAGCATCAAAAGAGGCTTACCAGAATCAGGTGACTTGAAAAGTCCTACGTCTTACAAGTCTAAGAAAGCTTATTGACCACCAGGTCTGGCAAGATGAATCGTCAGATATCCTCAGCTTCCAATGGGGGGAGGGGTCTCACCACAACTTCAAACGTCCCCTAGCGGTCCAACAGGCCAAACGGATGTTTCAAATACCATGCGAGAAATAAAGCTCACATGGCATGATATCGTTTAAAAAACATCAATTTATAAAAATAATAGAAGAAAACACTCACATGATAGGAGATCATAAACAGCTCAAAGAAGATCAATCGCGGTAATCGTGAGGGGTCCACCCGACATATTTTGGCTACAAAGCCTTCATCTGGAGTGCGATTGATCTTCTTTGAGCTGTTTATGATCTCCTATCATGTGAGTGTTTTCTTCTATTATTTTAATAAATTGATGTTTTTTAAACGATATCATGCTTTATTTCTCGCATTTTATTTGAAACATCCGTTTGGGGACGTTTGAAGTTGTGGTGAGACCCCTCCCCCCATTGGAAGCTGAGGATATCTGACGATTCATCTTGCCAGACCTGGTGGTCAATAAGCTTTCTTAGACTTGTAAGACGTAGGTCTTTTCAAGTCACCTGATTCTGGTAAGCCTCTTTTGATGCTCCTGCCACCTATTTAGACCCTCCATCCATCTGTGGTTCCTTATTTTTTATTCATCTGCCAGAAGTGACCTATTTTGTTTACGAGGAAACTTGGGAGTTCCATTTCCATCATTTCTCAACACTCAACCCTCATAGACTTTTGGTGGTGGTTTTCTATTCTACTAGTCACTATCAATACATTTGTCAATTTTTTTATGGACTATATTGGTTGATTTGCCACATATGTATGATTTTCTAGATTTACTATATTATGTTTGTATTATTGATTTATAACATTCACTGTATCTCAAGTGTTATTTGATTCACTCAGTGTTGTTTTTTAACAGGCTAGATTCTTGCTCACTGCTTAGTTATGTAAGATTTATCATTTATATATTCACATAGCGCTACACTATTATATACTATTTTTTATCCTAACCTATGCCTAGAGGTGTGTTAGCTGCTAAGTGTATAACAATTTCTTTAGCACTTTCTGGCGCAGCGCTGTAATCATTCCCCCATTGATTTTATCACTATACTACACTACACTGACCACCATACTACACTACACTGACCACTATACTTCACTATACTGTCCTACCTACAGTATTCCTTCCTTCTCTCTCTCTCTCTCTCTCATCCCCCCGGGGCCAGTAACACGACTCTCACGAGGGAGTCTAGGGAACAAAAAGGAAGTGCCACCTAAGTGCAATAAGTTAAGTAAGATTTTAATGACACAGCAACTGATGCACTTACAGGAAGGTGATTAAAATCAGGCTCACCTGTGCTGTGGGCACAAGGTGCAGTCCAGTCGCTGGTCCATCCTAATCCACGGGGAGGTGGTCGTGGGAGACAAGATGTGCAGTCTTTTTCAGTGACCACCAGGAAGACAGCCAGGTCCGACGTGGAAAGCAGGTGGAACGCAGGTGATGACGTCACAGGAAGTGGAACCAGGGGAAGCAACAAGTAAGGAAATTCTGGAGAGAATAAACAGGCTACGCGCTCGGAGTCTACTGCTCCTTCTACAGGCCTATAGAGGTACTGCTGGTGGGGAGCTATTTATGTGCCAAGCTGCCTGTGGGACAACAGGCGCCAGCACACCAAGATCCCACTGACAGCAACAAAATTCAAAACAAAAGAATAGGATTAAGGTTGATATATAACTAAAGGATGTAATCTATTAAGGAAATATCATAATAATAAAATTAAAAGAGTGTTGTGTTGGATTATGTATGTTTATGACATGATCTGACCAACGAGGGAGCAGGGGGCAGGGCCAAAAATGGGGCCAAGGGATGTTTAAGGGTAGAAACACAATGTGTCAAAATAAAAGCTCATATATAAAACTAAAATCGGGATTGTATAAGGAAAATGCATACACGCATGCACCTTCATCAAAGGGTGCATGCCTGTACCTGCGTCTGTATATAGAACCCATAAAAATGCATACGAACGCATATGAAGAATGTAGACATGATTTAGGAGATGGTCAGAGACTGCAGACATGATACAAGAGATCAATGTAGCCCCCACCAGTGCCCATCAAATGCAGCCTCACTGTGCCCATCCATGCAGCCTCACTGTGCCCATCCATGCAGCCTCACTGTGCCCATCATTGCAGCCTCACTGTGCCCATCATTGCCGCCTCACCGTGCCCATCATTGCAGCTTCACCTGCCCATCATTGCAGCCTTTCCGTGCCCATCATTGCAGCCTCACCGTGCCCATCATTGCCGCCTCATCATGCCCATCATTGCTGCCTTACCGTGCCCTCATTGCAGCCTCACCGTGCCCTCATTGCAGCCTCACCATCATTGCAGCCTTACTGTGCCCATCATTGCCGCCTTACTGTGCCCATCATTGCCGCCTCACTGTGCCCATCATTGCAGCCTCACCATGCCCATCATTGCAGCCTCACCATGCCTATCATTGCAGCCTCACATGCCCATTATTGTAGCCTCACCATGCCCATCATTGCAGCCTCACCGTGCCCATCATTGCTGCCTCACCGTGCCCATCATTGCAGCCTTACCGTGCCCTCATTGCAGCCTTCCTCACCATTATTGCCGCCTTGCTGTGCCCTCATTGCAGCCTCCCTCACCATCATTGCCGCCTTACTGTGCCCTCATTGCAGCCTCCCTCACCATCATTGCCGCCTTACTGTGCCTTCATTGCAGCCTCACTCACCATCATTGCCACCTTACTGTGCCCTCATTTCAGCCTCCGTCACCATCATTGCAGCCTCTCTCACCATCAATGCCGCCTTACTGTGCCAAACAATGTAGCCTCACCAGTCAGTGTGTGCATTACGTACAGCGGGCATCTCCTGCTCCTGCTGTGTCACGGAGCTGAGTGTTAAATGTTCAGCCGTGCTATGACAAAAGTCTCGCCCTCCTCCTATACCAGCTTGTGTGATAGACAGAACACTGCATTTATCACACAAGCTGGTCTAGGAGGAGGGCGGGACTTTTGTCATATCGCGGCCGAACATTTAACACTGAGCTCCGTGACACAGTGGCCGGTCTCCCGCTGTGTGTTACAAGTAGGCAAGAGAAGCGCTGCAGCCACAGCATAAATTATAGCGGCCCCAGGGTACCGGTATCCCGGTAGGCCAGTCCGGCCCTGCAGGCTGAAGCAGGGGCGGATCCAGAGTTTAGTCTCGGGAGGGGCACTGCCAGAAATACGTTATTTTGCGGGCACTTTATCGGGGAAATGGCAGGTGTTGCTGCTTCAATCATCCCGGCACCATGGTTAATATGGTGTCAGGATGATTGAAGCGCATTATTTCTATTATTACATTGTTATATAAAATGAAATGGTTCAACTCACCATAATGCAGAATCAGTGAGAGCCCTAAGTGTGGTGCAGGTCAGGTGCATGCTTTGGCCAGTCATCATACAGCAATGCACTGCGATCTCGCAGTGCATTATGGGGCGTTCCGCGGGTGCTCAAATTTCCTGCGAACGCCCCATAATGTTCATTCTTCGTCGAACGGGCGAACACCCGATGTTTGAGTTGAACTCATGTTCGACCCAAACATCAAGCTCATCTCTAGTAGCCAGCGGGTTTACAGGATGGGAGGAGCTGATGATGAAATAAACACAGGATCGAGGGGGGGGGCTGTGGTGTCACAGCTCACAGTTTACAATGATCATAGTACAAGCAGCCACACTAAGGCTCTGTTTCCACTAGTGCAACTTGTCATGCGACTTTGGACACATAAAGTTGCATGACAAGTCACAGCCCATTGATTTTAATGGCACCCGTTACCATCTATGCGACTTTGAAAATCAGCGACTTTGAAAAGGTACCGGCAATGCTTTGATGCGACTTCGATCCATCAAAGTCCAGAAAGTGTAAAGTTGGATCAAAGCTGCACTCAAAGTCGCATCAAAGTCGCACTCTAAATCGTGCAACTTTGTGGTCGCAATAGTGGAAACGTGACTTGACATGCGACTATGTGTCCAAAGTCGCATGCCAAGTCACAGACCATTGAGTTTAATGGTACCCGTTCCCATCTATGCGGCTTTGAATATCAGTGACTTTGAAAAGGTAACTGCAATGCTTTAATGCGACTTTTGATGCAACTTTGATCCAGAGAGTGTAAAGTTGGATCAAAGCTGCACTCAAAGTTGCACCAAAGTCACACCCCAAAGTCGCACTATAGCCTTAGGCTAGGTTTCCACTAGTGCAACTCCAAAGCTGTGTGATTTAGAGTGCGACTTTGAGTTCAGCTTTCATCCAACTTTACACTCTGGATCAAAGTTGCATCAAAAGTTGCATCAAAGTAGTGCAGGCACCTTTTCAAAGTCGCTGATTTTCAAAGGCACATAGTTGGCAACGTTTGCCTTTGAAATCAATGGGCTGTGACTTTATGTGTCCAAAGATGCATTACAAGTCGCACTAATGAAGGCGGAGCCTTAAACTCATTACTCACATGTAGCTCCCTCAGCTGGGTGTGTGCCGCACCATGCCATCACCGTGCCATCACAGTGCCCATCAGTGCCATGCAGAAACAAACACGTGGTTGTACACTGGTACATATTACCTTGTTACACAGGTCTTTTGACTGTTCTTTTCTACCTCCTCATGGCTCAGTGTCTAGCCTGCTTAGTGCATCCATGTGAGAGCTAACAAACTCATTGACTATTTCAGACACTAATTCTGATTTAAAAAGCCACAAATGTGGGAAATTAACCTTTAATTACCATTTTAACCTGTGTGTGCCACTGTCTGTGTCTGTACCAAGGCCAAACATTCCAGGGTGTGTAAACTTTTTATCAGGGCCATTTCTGTTATCATTATGATTTAAAAAGGATCCAAAAAACTATGTGATGATAAATGGCTTCATGTGATTGCTATCCTTAAATAAAAGACAATTCTGGGATGATCAGTCATATTTTCAATATTAATGCCCAAATTTCCCAATTTCTGCCAGGGTATGCAAACTTTTGAGCACGACTGTAAGTGAGTCAAGACAAGGGTTAGCAAGATTTTGTCATTTTGCTCTGAATTGACAAAGTGGACAGAGTCTCTTTAAGTAGGAATTTTTTTATTAAAAAGCTATTTTAGACAAATGGTATCCAGTGCAACTATGCTAATATCAGATAGTTTACTCAATGTTATCTCTGTGTGATTCCCTGTGTACAGCCCTCAAGCAGCTACACTGAAGGGTCATGAGGGGTGCACTTCTTACTAAAACCCCAACAATGAACTCAACAATAAACAGAACAGATAGTCAGCCAAGCAGAAGTCAGGGATCAAAGTAGTGGAACAGCAAGCAGGATCTGGAGCCAGAAGGGATATCAGCAAAGCCAGTCTTTAAATAGGAACGCAGGAGATAGTTTCTTGTGATGTGACCAAGGCGAAGGCAGAGCTCCTCTGGACTGGACGGCTTAAGTAGGCAGGACTGACGAGCAGGATCATCAACAGCTGGGTAACTGTGGAGAGAGAAGGGAGCTGGCAATTAGCCGACAGCTGAGCGGCCAGCTCAGAGAAGGAAGGGCTGAGCCCAGCCCTGACACCTAGCCTGTCTATATACTACCCTAGCCTGTCCATATACTACCCTAGCCTGTCTATATACTACCCTAGCCAGTCTATATACTACTTACTACTCTAGCCTGTCAATATACTACCATAGCCTGTCTATATACCACCCTAGCTTGTCCATATACTACCCTATCCTGTCTATATACTACCCTAGCATGTCTATATACTACCCTAGCCTGTCTATATAGTACCCTAGCCTGTCTATATATTACCCTAGCCTCACCATATACCTGCGTTACTTTCAGAAACCATGAATTTAGACCGAGACAGAAGTACAGTTAAATCACACTTGTTTAATAATAAAGGTAAATAGAACCAACATAGTCAAAACATAGCCAAAGTTCGGTAGCCGAAACGGATAGTCAGACGAGCCAGAAAGTCAGGAAGCCAGGGAACAGCCTAGTGGAACAGCAAGCAGGATCTGGAGCCAGAAGGAATGTCAGCTAAGCAAGTCTTTTACAGGAACGCAGGAGATAGTCTTTGTGATGTTGACAAAGGTGAAGGCAGAGATCATCTGGGCTGGACTACTTAAGTAGGCAGGACTGAGAAGCAGGATATCATGAACAGGTGAGTCACTGTGGAGAGATAGGAGCTGGCAATTAGCCGACAGTTGAGCGTCCAGCTCAGAGAAGGAAGGGCTGAGCCCAGCCCTGACAGTACCCCCTCTTCAATGACCCCTCCCCCTCGGGGGACCACCAGGCTTGAGGGGAAAACATCTATGGAAATCACGGAGGAGAACAGGGGCATGAACGTCTGAGGATGAGACACAAGAGCATTCCTCAGGACCATACCCTTTCCAATGCACCAGGTACTATATGCGCCCACGGAACCTACGGGAGTCAACAATGAACTGTACTTTATACTCCTCATGGTTCTCAACCTGTACAGGGTGAGGACGAGGCACCAAGGTTGTAAAGCGGTTGCAGACCAAAGGTTTTAATAAGGAGACATGAAATACATTTGAGATACGCATATTAGAAGGAAGGTCTAATGCGTAAGCTACTGGGTTTATCCTGCGAAGAATACGGAAAGGCCCAATAAATCGTGGTGCGAACTTCACAGAAGGAACACAAAGTTGCCACTGAAGTTCTCTTCCACTCCTCCATGATAACATCACGGAGCTGGTGAATATTAGAGAATATACGCTCCTTCACCTTCCATTTGAGGATTCCCCACAGATGCTCGAGAGGTTTTAGGTCTGGAGACATGCTTGGCCAGTCCATCACCTTTACCCTCAGCTTCTTTAGCAAGGCAGTGGTCGTCTTGCCGGTGTGTTTGGGGTCATTATCCTGTTGGAATATTGCCCTGCGGCCCAGTCTACGAAGGGCGGTGATCATGCTCTGCTTCAGTATGTCACAGTACATGTTGGCATTCATGGTTCCCTCAATGAACTGTAGCTCCCCAGAACTCATGCAGCCCCAGACCATGACACTCCCACCACCATGCTTGACTATAGGCAAGACACACTTGTCTTTGTACTCCTCACCTGGTTGCCGCCACACACGGTTGATACCATCTGAACCAAATAAGTTTATCTTGGTCTCATCAGACCACAGGACATCATTCCACTAATCCATGTCCTTAGTCTGCTTGTCTTCAGCAAACTTTTTACGGATTCTCTTGTGCAGCATCTTTAGAAGAGGCTTCCTTCTGAGACGACAGCCATGTAGACCAATTTGATGCAGTGTGCGGTGTATGGTCTGAGCACTGACAGGCTGACCCCCCACCCCTTCAACCTTTGCAGCAATGCTGGCAGCACTCGTATGTCTATTTCCCAAAGACAACCTCTGGACTTGACGCTGAGCAAGTGCACTCAACTTCTTTGGTCGACCATGGCGAGGCCTGTTCTGAGTGGAACCTGTCCTGATAAACCACTGTATGGTCTTGACCACTGTGCTGCAGCTCAGTTTCAGGGTCTTGGCAATCTTCTTATAGCATAGGCCATCTTTATGTAGAGCAACATTTTTTTTTTCAGATCCTCAGAGTTCTTTGCTATGAGGTGCCATGTTGAACTTCCAGTGACCAGTATGAGAGAGTGAGAGCGATAACACCAAATTTAACACACTTGCTCCCCGTTCCCACCTATAGATTTATATCAATATATAGATATAAAAATATATATACCGGTAATTATATATGTCTATAGATGTATATCTATAGGTATCTATATATATATTGTATACTGTATATATACAGTATTTACTGGGGTTAATTTACTAAAACTGGAGAATGCAAAATCTGGTGCAGCTCTGCACAGAAACCAATCAGCTTCCAAGTTTTTGTTTGTCAAAGCTTAATTGAACAAGCTGAATTTTCAAACCTCATTGTCTACCATGCACAGCTGCACCAGATTTTGCACTGTCTGGTTTTAGTAAATGAACCCTACTAAATGTGTGTGTGTTATATAAATCTATCCCATTCTTTTACATGCTTCAGCTCTGAAGAAGGAGGATTCTGTTACCTTGAAAAATGTTGGATTTCAACTGACAATAAAAGACAACATTTGCACCTAACCATCTCATTATTTCCTATTTTGCCTATTTATTTTCTTCTTCAGCTGTCAGTCTGTGTTTGCCACCATTTTTGCTCTTCATTATTTGATGGTCTGCTTAAAGGTGAATTCTGTTGTGTTATAAGTAATAACATAACATGGCCAATACATTTTTAGAGACATTGGAAATTACCTTGGCCTGCATGACAATGATGAAGGCACTAAGCCTTCAGCCCTTGGCATTTAAATTGACTAATTCTTTGGTGAATAAAAGAAAACAAATCAGTAGAAACCTTACCAATAGATCAGCATATCTGAATCCTGCAAATTAATTCCAGTGAATTGCAGGTGGATTGCATTTTCAAATGTTTGCTGTTCTCTAGTTGCTACCGGTTACTGCACTGTGCACCTTGGTATCTACATTATTAAGAATTTGGAATGGAAATTAGCACAACAGAACAGTTTAAGTGTTTAATATGATGAAGGATTTAACTATGTGAAACTATGGAAGAAATATGCAATTCTCAGTAGCCATTCACTCAATTACTGCCACGTTCCTTTTGAATCTTAATGAATATTAAAGCTCCTGGGCCCTGCTTGTGCCCGACAGAAGACAGACATCTTCCAAGAGCAGGGAAATTTCTTTAAAAAACCATATAGCATCCCCTCCCTAAGTGAGAAGAGAGCAGGGTCATGTCAAGGCCCTCAGCTGATCTGCTAATGACACGGGAAATATGCTAAGGAGCTGCCTGCAAGGGGCCTTTCTAATGCGGTCACTTCCTGGGACCTCAAAGAAGCTTTAATTGCAGAGCTTTGGAGACAGCAGGTGTGCTTGTCATGTCTAATCAGAGATTTGGGTGTATTTGACAGCTCAGCCGAGGAACAGGCTCTCACACTCTCCCTCCACACGCATGCCCCCGATCCCCCCTGTCCTCCTTGCTAACTTTTCACTCGTTGCACACCTGTCACTTTGATTATGAGAATGATATTCTCCTATAGCAATAAGGAGAAGAAAATCCTCCCGTTTTCTGAATTTGCTTTTATTCGTATTGTTTCCTGGGGATTAGGAGACACAATCCGCTCTTTGCTTCCTTAACAAGATTTTCTTTTTTCACTTCTGCTGAGTCGCCTGATAATAATGATATGATAAATCATTAAAAGTGGGTTACCACCACCAACGGTGTCATGTGCTGTTGTCATGAAAAAAAAATGTAATATATTGACAGTTTTTTTATACTAGAGCAAGGGTCTCCAAACTGTGGCCCGAGGGTCAGATGTGGCCCTTTGCTAGCCTTTATACAGCCCTTGGGGCACTATTCCACCCGCTGATATGAGGCACTATTCCTCCCACTGACACCAACAGTGGGGCACTATTTCTTCCACCAATACCAGTGATGGGATACTCTATTCCTCTTACTAATAGGAACACAACTCCTACTCCTATTGACCACAACCATAAGGCCATATTTATTCTCACTCATGCCGGGCCTGTGACATTTTCTACCCCTGCTGGCCACAATCTGGCCCTCCTCAAGTCTGAAGGACAATAAACTGGCCCATTGTTTGAAAAGTTTGCAGACCCCTGTACATTAATGTTAATATTCAGTTTTTTATTTATTATTATGTTTAAGATAATACAGCTCATTTGTTAGGAAGGTGTAAAGGTTTCTATTTTTTTTAACAGTTTCTTAGAAAATTTTAAGAAAACCACATTGAGGTTCTTGTTCAACAAGGCTTCTTTCAGGCTGGCTTCACACTAAGATTGCTTGCGGCTCACAGCAGGGTCCGGTGCGTCCCTGTTCTCTGTTTCAGGGACAAATTTTTGCCTGAATTCGGACCTGAAATGGAGCCAAAGACACACAGGACTCCAGCGCAATCCGCTCCGTGGCCACCCTGGAGATGTTTGAACCGGCTCCATTGAGAGCTGGTCACATTCTCCTGTCATGCGATTTGGATGCAGGGAAACCTGCATCCAATTCGCACTAGTGTGAGCCCAGCCTCAGATAGGAGGTAAACCTGATCCATAGTTAGAGGGTAGTATAGCAGTAGTTGAAAGGCAATACTGCCTCCTGAACATCTACTTCTTCTTTTTTTCAATCTCATAAGGGATAATGTTGAAAACAAATCACACTGCCACTGCAAACCAAATGCTTGGCTAATGGTTGCAGTGTGCTATTGGAGTCCTATTGAATTCAATGGAAGAGTTTGACAGGCCCAAGTAAAAAATAACACAGCTGTGGCATGTGTACAGCCCTGTTAGCGTTTGGGTGGGCAGCTGAGGGATGGTAAAACTGCAGCTCAGTCACCTGTTTTTACTGCCCCCTGGCTGCCCATAAGAAAGAGCCCTAAGGCAAAAGCAAATGACAATTTAGTGCTTACGGTTTATACATCATCACCACAGTTCCCAACTGTCCCTCATTTGGAGGGACTGTCCATCTATTTGAGACCAAACCCCTCTGTTGCAATTGTTATTTTGAAATAAAATAAAGATGAAAGGAAAATGGAAATGAAAAGAAATAAAAGGAAAAGTAGAGGTCAAAAAAGTTTTAGCCAATCCTTTTTTGCATATTAGATCTTTGAGGTCTGTGTAACCAGGGCTATGGTAGGGATGTGTATTTTGCCTACACACTGTGTACTAAAAGGTGTCCCTCTACATCATTTCAGAAAGTTGGCAGGTACTGTATGGTCAAAAGTGCTCGGACAGTTGGGAGGTATTATAATCACTGTCCTTAAAGCGGAGCTCCACCCAAAAGGGGAAGCTCTGCTTATCTGCTTCCTCCCCTCGTCCGGTGCCAAATTTGGCACCTTCTGGGGGGGGTACTTGGTTTTGACCTGTACCTGCCCCCACTTCCCGGAGACCTGAATGCGGCGAGATTGCTCCTTCCTCCTTCTTCCGCCGCTGGGCCATTCACAAAGAGCAGCGTGCTTTGCGCATTCGCAGTAGGGAACCGGCTGTAAAGCCATTTCACTGCCGGTTTGCCTTACAGGCAATGGCGACGGCAGCACCTGAGAGCCGATGGAAACATCAGCTGGGGATTTTTGTAGCTGCTGATTTTTATTTTTTTCGTGGGACCTCCTCTTTAAGCCCTTACCTGGTTGTTTCCACGCTCACACTACAGCCTATTGTTGGCAACAGAGCTGTTCGAACTTCGCATACTTCTGCAAGCACTGCAACAGGGCCTGTGGTATGCTTACAAACTGCTGCACATAGCAGTTTGCACATAGGTTTTTTTGGGTTGCCTTTCACAACACATGTGTTAACTGAAAATAGACATATTATTGTTTTTGAAAGTCCCATAATGGCATTTTGATGTGAACATCTGTGTCATGAATTGGGCAACGAACATGGGCACTTTTTAAAAGGAAATGCCTGTGAGTGCCATATTTATATATTTGTTAGTCCATCTATCTATTGATCAATCTATTATTCTATCCAGGCTTATTTGGGTTCAGTACAAATTTCTTTAATTTCCATACCATTTTAATGGCCTTGATCGCACTGTAATTCTTTTCAAAATGCATCACAAAAAAAGTCATAATATAGTTATAGTAAATGCATTGCTTTGCATTCCTTTGCCTTAGACATGGGTGAACCTGTCTGCTTATGGTCAGCACATTGGAGTGCATGCATACAACATACGCAATGTATTGCATTGATTGTGTAGCACTTATCCCCACAGGAGTCGCTGGTGATAGTGGGTTCTCTGTTCTGCCACGACTGTGGCTAGAGACGTGCTCACACCTGTATGATTTAAGCGTTAGTATACCTGCAATCTATATTGGAAAGTGCAGAGAAAATGTTGCAGAACATTTTCTCTGCACTTTCCGCACGCCAGATGAATGAGTGAAGCATTTCCTGCATTTTTACACACTATTTGTGAAGCACCTTCATAGTTTTTTATGGACTTTATGTTTTTTGTCATCACTTTTTATGGGTTTTTGTTTGTGAGCGCTGTATTTATATATTTTACCACTATGTTCAAGTGTCTAGCACTTTGTGTATAGCAGCTTCATTCAACCATTTTTTTACCACCCATTTTTTTTTCACACCATCAGCGCAAGTTTATATATTTAGATTGTATATTTTCCCAACAACAGAACACTTTCAAACCTGTGTGCCTTAACTGCATGTAACTATCAAATGTTGAAAAATGTTTTATATGAAATCACATACTGTGGACCAGCCTGTATAGCCCAACTACAGGTACCATGCAACTACACTGTGGAAAACGATGTTGTGGGAAATGACTTGCCGTGAGCCAGCTTGTATATCCTAACTGCATGTAGCGTGTAATTATACAGCACTGAAAATGCACTAAATAACATAAAAACAAACACTTTTAAAATAAAATAAAATAAATGTATTACATTTTCATTCACTTTCTACAAATAAGCAACATTTAGACTGCTTAACCACTTGCTTACAGGGCACTTAAACCCCCCTCCTATCCAGACCAATTTTCAGCTTTCAGCCCTGACGCACTTTGAATGACAATTGCGCGGTCATACAACACTGTACCCAAATGAAATTTTTATCATTTTTTCACCACAAATAGAGCTTTCTTTTGGTGGTATTTGATCACCTCTGCGGTTTTTACTTTTTGTTAAAAAAATTTAAAAATCTGAATTTAAAAAAAAAAAAATTAATTTTTTTATATTTTGTTATAAAAAATTTAAAACGGGTAATTTTTCTCCTTCATTGATGTACGCTGATGAGGCGGCAGTGATGGGCACCGATAGGCAGCAGTGATGGGCACTGATGGGTGGCAGTGATGGGCACTGATGGGTGGCAGTGATGGGCAGCACTGGCAGGTGGCACTGATTGGCACTACAGGTGGGCATTGATAGGTGGTACTTGTGGGCATTGATAGGTGGCACTTGTTTGCATTGATAGGTGGCACTTGTGGGCACTGTGGGCACTGTTAGGTGGCACTTTTAGTGGGCACTGATGAGGCAGATGTGCCTCTTCCACTTCGGGACCAATGTCCCTGACATGTGAGCCGGTGATCGTTTTTTTTTTTTACTCGCGCTGTCAGCGTGAGTAAAAAAAAAAAAACGATTACCGATGTTTTGTTTACATCATGTGATCAGCTGTCAGCCAATGACAGCTGATCACATGATGTAAACAAAACATCGGTAATCGTTTTTTGTTCACATGGTAAGGGGCCGGGACCGGCCCCTTACACGGATCAGTGATCAGCCGAGTCTCATAGACTCGGTGAGCACAGCGCGCCCGGCGTGCGCCCTGCAGGGCGCGCGCAGGGAGTGTGCATAGGGGAGACCATCATATGACGGCCTCCCAGGAATGCAGGTCCGCGCTGTGGCCGTCATTCGGCCATAGCGCGGATGTCTAGTGGTTAAACAATTAGAAATATTATTTGAGTCTTACAGGAGCTTCCTACTAATGAACCCATTTACATTTGTGCAGTACATTGAAGTGCTATGTCACTTGTTAACATGCATTGTATTAAGGCAGCCTATTTAAATCAATGGGCTTCTGATGCACCAAAATGTCATAAGAATTGGACATGTCACAACATTTTTGGTGCATTGCCATGCCTCTTAAAGCAGGTATGTTGCCTTAGTGTGCGGGGTGCTCTTTATAATGAACAGCACCAGAATGCGCCAATGCATTGATCAAAATGTAACAAGCATTTTCACATTTTGCAGTAATGGTGCGTTGTCACAAATCATGAATGTAAATCAGACCATAGTGATATTTAAATAGAAGACATCCTCATATATAGAATAGAAAGAGCCTCCTTTCCTATTCAGGGAAACGCGTTGGACAAAGCTGATCTTGTGACGTCACTGCGCACGTCGGCTGCTGGAGCCCACAGTGGTGCTTGGATCGGATTGTTGTTTGATTCACTGCTGTATATGCTGGTGAGATATGTAAGAGCAATAGTCCATTACTGAAATTTACTGCACCATGAAGCTTCTCCTATTTTTTATATTTTAACCGGTACAAAAAAATTGTAAACGGTGTGTGGTTCACACACCTCATTCCTTATGAGGGAGACGGCTTCCTGAGCTGGCTGATCAAATCATCTATTGTGCACACTAGAGTTTATTAGATCTTTATTGTTGGTAAGCTGCTATGCATGAGAGTTATTGAAGCACTTTGATTGCTGATCTGTTGCACTGAGAACACTGAGAACACTTCACCAAGGCTGTCGGAGTTGGGATTTTCCATTATATTCAGATTTTTTTCGATTTGCACATTAAGATGGAGTTATACATATATACAGTATTATAATTGCACATGCAAAAATCTTTTGGACTCTATTATTGAGTTGGGACACCTCTAATTTAAGTTTTTCTGTTTTCTTACATATTTATTCATTTGGCACATGATTTTTTTTCGTATGTCTTATATTCAGTCTTGGTTGGTGCAGCTGCCCCGGACAGTCTAAGCGCAGATTATATTCCATTGTCTGTTGATATTTAAATAAACTTAGTAAAAGGAAAAATAAAGTAAAAGGAAATAAAGTAAAAAATATTTACCAGACAGATTCTGACAAAAACTGGGTTGTCTGGGTAGGAGATAAGAAGTCACAAGGCTGTTTCAGGGAAGCTGGCTGCAGTCTGACTCGACTTATTACCTTTCTATCATCCAGCCTTTCAGCTTTCATGTTTTACATCATTGTACTTCGTGAAATTCTGAGGTCATTGCCATCATCATACATATTATATGTTCCAGAAGTTTTTTTTTAATAATGCGTACCACATCTTGTATTAGATCTGTGTGGACCTACACAGTTTACCAGTATTAGGCAGTGCATTTGCTAAATATTATTGTCATTATACTAATGCTACTGCTAATGCTACTGCTACTGCTCAATAATAATGTAACATTCCACTAATAAATATTATTGTCATTAACACAACCAGGCCCTAATTTGTTGAATTCTTCCACATGTGTATTGAAAATTTTATTTTCGAAAACAGCGTTAAATTGGTTGTTACCTTTCAAATAATTGTCACTGGCAGCCCCTCTCTTGTATCCAAGCATACTTTTTTTTTTTTTCAAATGAAGCCTCTAAATAACTTTTTCAGCTTATATTCAGGCCGGTCACGTGACTCCTGGCCAGTCTGCTACTCCAATCCAGGGCTACAGCGGGAGGGGCCGAGATCTCCTTCTGATGTCAACAGGGGAGGTTACGTGGCCGCTCAGCCCCTCAGGCTGTAGTCCTGGATAGGAGTAGCAGAGCGGCCGGGAGTCACGTGACTGGCCTGAATATAGCTGAAAAAAAGTATTTAGAGGTTTTGTTTTTTTAAAAAAACACTTACAGAGTGCATTATGCCTGGATACACAAGAGGGGCTGCCAGTGGCAATTGTATATATATTTTTTTAACTACTATTAGTGGCAGGAAGGGGCGGAGACACAGACACACAGATCTGACAGGAGGGGGGGAGGGGTAAGGGGGACAGAGGAGAGCTGCAGATGATGGAGGCACGTAAACTGACAATGGTAATCAAGGCTCAGCAGCCATGATTATTGTGGTCAGTACACAGAGGGGGACACAGGAAATGGCAGGATCAGCCAGGTTTTTACAGCTTCCAGTGGGGCAGATTAGACAGCACAAGCACTGTGCCATTTAACCTGCTATAAGGGGACAGGAGATCACTTTTTTTTAGAGTTACAAACACTTTAATGTATTCCGAAGTCCGTTTTCTGACATTATATTATGTTGTTGGTTTCGATGCTCTTCTTTAAGTGGTTGAAAAATAACTAAGCTAAGTAATGATTAATACTGTTAACAAATAACTTTATGGTAGGCCAAGTCACCATATCTATATAGTGTTTACACAACAACCCACCTATATGCTGGACTTTTATTTTACCATCTATACACACCTAATTATATAAAATGTTACATTTGATAAAAATATCACATTAAAATACAGCACATATATTTTTATCATCCACTTTCACAAAAAACAAAACCTCCAGGTGCATATTCTCTGCCTGCCAACAACTAACTATATACCCATCCTGACACCTTCAAAAAAGAATGGAACAGTAATTACTGATCTAGTTTTATAGTTGAATAGAGAATTTGTAAACAAAGCAGTGACTAAGACCTATTAAGTAGTACACCTTTCTAAGTGCAAGCAGTTGGACACAATGGGATAAGTCAGCATTTAGGCTATGTGTGGATGAAGTACTATAAGCCTATTTTTACAAAAACACCCGTCATTTATAAGATGCGCTGTGATTGCATCAGTAAAAATATTATAGAGAAATCAACCCTACCAAGACGTTGATTGTCTTGTTCACTTCATGGTATCCCTGCACTCATCACTTTATATGGGAAGCTTTGGGTCACAATTGTGGCACAGCTGGACAGAACAAGCAATTTTATGCTGTATATCTTTTTACTAAAGATAGACCGAACACCCCCTGGTTAGGTTTGTGCCAGAACTCTTGAACATCGCAAAAGTTCGGACCCAAACCGCAAACCCAATTAAAGTCTACGGGACCCGAACTTGAAAAATCAAAAGTTCCCAATTTGAAGGCTTATATGCAAGTTATTGGCCAAAAAAATAGGCCTGAGTACTGCCCTGGGGGACATGTACCAATGCAAAAAAAAACCTAAAAAAAAAAACGATTTTAAAGGAGCAGTGATTTTAATGATGCTTAAAGTGAAACAAAAAAAAAAAAAAAAAGAAAAATTCCTTCAAATGTAGTGCCTGGGAGATCCCCTTAGTCTGCCTGTAAAGTGGCACATCTGTACCATGTATAGAACCTGCTGCAGCAAAACTGACTTTTAGAAAGAAAAAAAAATTATATTTAACTTGATTTTCCCTACAAGTTTTCTTTATTTGGACAAACTAAAGTTTAGACACTGGGCATGTGGGTGGCAGGTCATTTTTTTTTATGATGCAGCCTGAGTAATTTGCCTACTATACTCTACAGCTGGGGGTGTGCTGCTTGTAGATGTGTTGCAAGGACCTGTGACAGCTTTTGTTATACCATCATCCCTGTCAGTGGAGGCTGCTGAGAGGTCATGAGATATAGCGGGAGTAGACATGAAAGGTGAGGAGTGAGGAGGAAAAGAATTGTGTCCCTTGTGCGTGGCTCTCAGGTGCTCTTGCCAATGGGCTGAGTGGTGGAAGGTTAAATGTCTTGTCAAGCATGTGGTACCCAAATGGCTGGTGTTTTTTCCATGCTTGATCTGCTTACGGCAGAGATTGCAAATTGCACATGTGCCAAAAAAGGCCCACACAGCTGAGCTGTGGGAAGTGGGCTAGGAGATAATTGCTCCACAATCTGATGGAATATGCTGCTCTCTACTCTTCCATGATGGCTGCCTCTGGAAGACATTTTACCTCATTGGGGTTGTGCCTCCCCCTCACTGCTTTATCTGGCACCCAAGTCGCGTCAGTGACCTCATTATCATCATCCTATCCATCCTCACCATCACTGGAGCCAACTTGGCAATACGCTGCGGCTGGGGTAACATGACTGCCAATTTGTTGTTTATCGGTGTTTTCCCCTCTCTGTAGGCTCATGTTACTCACTTTCTCTGCCTCAGAATCAACATAAGAATCAAGTAATGTCTGTGCATCCTCAGAAGCCAATGGCTGATGCTGTGTTCAAATAATTTAGCTGACTCCTCCATGCATTATGCTGGGGCTATGGCAGGAGTAACTGTGGACAAGGAGGCAGAATAAGCCGCTCTGGCAGCTGCAGTGGACTGTGCACTAGTCTTAGCTTGGGTGATAGATGATGAGGAGGATGATTTAGTAAGCCAGTCCACCACCTTCTCTGCATGCTGTGGCTGGATAGCATGGGCAACATCACTAAACAGAGACAAATGTGCCCTGCCTGAGGATGAACCACATCCACCTTTGCCTTTGGACACAGATGCTGCTGACCCCCTCATAGCGGCATGGGAACGTCTGCCTCTACTTTTTGGCCTCCCAGACACGATGGGGCGGGGCTTATTACCCAATTTAATAGAAACTAGGAAGTGTATGATTAAATGCACTTTATTGAATGAAGAATGGTGTTTGGTGCACTTTAAATTGAGGACTGACGCTGAGAGAAATGTAAAAACTATAATAAAAAAAAACAAAAGGGGGGGACACCAGTGTCAGAAAAAAGGGGACAAAATAAAAACTGGGTATACAGCACTAAATGTTATGTAATGCTGTGTTAAACACTGCACTACACTAACACACTACACTGACACTACACTATACTGACACACTATACTGACACCCTACATTATACTCAAACTATAATAACACTATACTAGCACTCTACACTCAGAGTCACAATGAGTGAACACACTAATTGGCTAGTAGCAAACTGAGCCCTGCTCTATCTATCTCCACTCCAACACATTGCAAAAGCTTCTTGTGGGAAGGAACCTTTTATAGTGTGGGGTGGGACTATGAGCACTGAGCTCATGATTGGACAAAGTTATCATCACTTTGTCAATGAAGGGCTCTGACAGTGCTCTGTGCCTTAATTGGCAAAGCCTTGCACCTTAGGGCCCTAGAATGCACTGTGCAGCACGTAGTGCATTGTGGGACACTGGGTGGTCGAACATCCCGCCGAGCGCCCCGCAAATTCGGGTGTTTACCAAACTTTTGCTTGGCCTGAACCGTTCACCCAACTCTACTTTTGACACCCATGATGCTCTCCTGAAGAAGCAGGCTCCATATTATCTTTAAAACATGTAAAGTCTTCCTCGCTCTACTAACGTAACGTACCAGCAGTGATTATCAAAAATACATATGAACAGAGTTGTAGTTTAAAGCTTGTGGGCCGTGAGACAAAAGTTGACCTGCGTCCCCCACACCAGCCGCTTCCACCGTTTGCCCAGATAATTACACCATGCGACAAGATACTCCAAGTGGCTAAAGAGTTATTTTAGATCTTTATTTACATATTGAGTGGGTAATACAAAAGATTTTGGAGAAACTATCCACATTTTGACAAACCTCTTCAAATCTGTTGAATACCCTGGAGCAGGGGTAGGCAACCTTTGAGAGGGGAAGTTCTACCTGAACAACATGAAAGAGATCAAAGATCACCGGGGTTCGGCACCTTTTGTTTAAAAGAAATTACCTAGCAAGGCTTAACTAAACATTAAAGCGGAGTTCCACACAAAAATGGAACTTCCGCTTTTCAGAACCCTCCCCCCCTCCGGTGTCACATTTGGCACCTTTCAGGGGGGAGGTGGGTGCAGATACCTGTCTAAGACAGGTATTTGCACTCACTCTCCCGGCATAGACTCCCATGGGAGTCTATGCCTCTTCCCGTCCCCACCGCGCTGTCTGCTGGGAACACACAGCTCCCAGCAGAGAGCGGGGACCACTTGGGACGCGCAGCGCGACTTGCGCATGCGCAGTAGGGAACCAAGAAGTGAAGCCGCAACGCTTCACTTCCTGATTCCCTCACCTAGGATGGCGGCGGCAGCTGCCGAGAACCGAGTGGGTTCTCGACGTCCCCTGCCGACATCGCTGGACCCCGGGACAGGTAAGTGGCCATGTATTAAAAGTCAGCAGCTGCAGTATTTGTAGCTGCTGGCTTTTAATATTTTTTTTTTTTGGCGGTGTGGGTGAACCCCCGCTTTAAGGAAAACTTAGATACATGAAATAATAAAACTAATGCTTAGTCTACTTAAAAGTGGACAGTGTCATTCGGTAGAGCAGTGGACAGTGTGTTAGTAGGGCAGTGTCACTGGGGCAGTGGACGGTGTCAGTAGGGCAGTGTCACTGGGGCAGTGGACGGTGTCAGTAGGGCAGTGTCACTGGGGCAGTGGACGGTGTCGGTAGGGCAGTGGATGTGTCAGTAGGGCAGTGGACGGTGTCAGTATGGCAGTGGACTTTGTCAGTAGGGTAGAGGATGGTGTCAGTAGAGCAGTTGACTGTGTAAGTGGTTTCAAAATTTACACAGCTACACAGAATGAATGAATAGGAATAGTTCCCTATAGATCTTCCCATTCATTCAGAAAGCAAAGCATAGCTAATACAGTACACTATGCTTACGTTGTGAATGGACACAGGAGCAATTGATACTGATCACTCACTCACAAAAATTACATATATACCGGCCCCTTCCCCTTTTTCCATTCTGAAACATTCCCCGCAGCAGTCCGCAGGGGAGAAGGGGGAAGCCGGAGCACTGCGGGGGGGGGGGGGGGACCAGGGAGCACACAGGGGGCCAGGGCAGCAAGTAATAAGAGTGACCTGGAAAGAAGGGGCGGTGCCAACAAAGTATTCAGGTACTGATCCTCTCCATTGTCTTCCTGCAACCTCTGAATGCTGGCAGGAGGGAGAAGAGGAGAAGCTGGCTTTCAGAGACTGCAAGGGGAAAATGGAGAGGATCAGTTCCTGTATATGTCACCCCTGCCGACCCTCCTGTCCAGATGTATGGAATGAAATGTGAATGGAATGTAACAGGGAGGCCTGGAGTATGTGGTAGGATAGTCATTGCGACCCCTGATGCTATGCCAGTGCATATGCATATACAGTATATGGATGTACATACTGTGTATATATATATATATATATATATATATATATATATATATATATATATATATACATATATATAGACATTGATGACCAAAACACAGTTTGCATGTGCGGTGCATTGTGGTAATGTGCACCTTGATGTAATGCACATGGACACATTTTACAGTGATATTTATTTTGAATGGTAACCCGACACACTAAGACAATGTAATTCCAAAGCACATGAGTTGCAGTGCATGACAACACACGGTAACTCAAAACCATTGTGGTGCGTTGCATCAGAAAATATGCTGCATGTCCATTTTTTTGGTCTGTTCATGTGCGTTGACTGTCCATTAAAAATTAATGGGCTGCCTTAAAGCATGTTGTGTCATGTGATATTTTGCATTGTGTTAACAATTGTGCATGAAAGCAATGTACAAGAACAAACTGATCTGAATGGACCCCAGAATAGATGTAAACTGCATGACATATCATATGGACGTATGTCACAATCTTCTCTTGTCCAGTCACAGAATATAATATATTCTATGAATGCATGAGCAGCAGTGTGCGTGACTCACTATAATTTCTATACTGGAAATTCAGATGTGATATCACAGGCAGAGGCTGCATGTAAATAAAACTTTCCAAGAAAGAAGCAGCAGCTAACGGTAGGGATCACATAATTGGAGGCACCTTACTGATACCTAGATAATGTCCCAATATAGTTTTTGCCCACATTTCAGCTGTATTTATTTACATGTTCTTAAAAAGCAGTAATGGGTCAAATAGGTTTCTAACAACTTTTAAACACATAGTAGGGGGTTGGCGGGGGGTACGGGGATACTGGCAGACTGCCATGATTCTGTTGCAATAGAAAGTAATAGGAGAAGAGCAGAGCAGGCGAAGAGATAAATGCCTCCGTTGTAAATAGATAAATAAAGATGAATTTCTCTGCAATATCTATAGCAACATAGGTCAACAATTATTTTACTGCTTGTTTAGAATGTGTAAATATATTTGTGGCACCCTTCTAGTATAGAGTAGACTGCTAGGTAAAATTAGTTTGGCTCCTCTGTAATCAGTGGAGGAGGTGTTGATTGTTTAGGTCTGCTCAGTGTCTCACAGGCTGCTGCTCTGTTACCTTTCTACCTGTTCGCCCTGTCTTCTACAGAATTCTAGAATCACAGTGGAAGGACAAACAGAGCAGACAGCCTGAATATTTATGGGACTCCAGCCAATCTCTGGGGAGGTGTGCCCAGAAGCCCAGAATGTGGTGAGAGAGCCCATAAATAGACTGGGGCTTGAGGCAGAATAGTTCAGTTCATAAGTAAAGTCCTACTGAAGACTTCTGTGCAGGGGGCCTGTCCCCGGGAGGAATTTTCTGGGATCTGTGAGAAGGACATCAAGGTTCCAGCCAGGCTTAGCTGGGGAGCCTATTCGCAAGCTGAAAACCAAGGGTCAATTGGGTCCTAGAGAAGCTTACTGGGAAGAGCCAAGAGGAAGATGTGGGAAAGAGAACAGCTGTCCTGTGGTGGTGTTAGTCTACATGTCCCTCACTAGGAAGAGTATGGTGGATCTGGCAGTAGGAAACCTATAATCTTGTGGCTAAATGAGTAAGTAACCTCTATTTCTAAGGATTTGGTGACTTTGAAACTCTTGAAGGAGTACAGATCTCCATTATCATAAGTATTCTGTGGGATATTCAGCAGTTGTGCAGTGCAGCCATCAGTTTGGGAAGTGCAGCCAGAAATTGAGGCGCTCATACGCCCTCTCCCTATTCCAATTCATTGTTCTCAATAAAAACCCCAACAAAGAAACCCCTAGACTGTTCTTTGGAGCCAGTGGAAGAGTGCAGGAAATGCTGCATGCCTAGCTGTGTGTGCTCTGAGGGGAAAATAAGACCAATATTGTGGCAGCTCTTTAGGGGGTGTGCTTAACATTTGTTTGCATAGTCTGGACACATGTTAACTTTATATCCCAGGAAGGATAAAATAAATCTGCATTCCAAATGTTTATTCATGTTTTTTTTTTCCAAAATTATGCATAGACAATAAAATCCAGTGGTTTGCAATGACTGTAGTTCACACTATTGTGTCATGTTGATGTGCGGTTAAAAAAGGGAGAGCAGGTTGCATTTTTTGGAACAGTTTTACAACTATACTGTTTCTGTACTTCCTGTATTTTGTGAAGTATGCAGAGGAGCTTTTGTTTTTTTACTTAGAACCCTAATATAGGGATGTCATGGGTGAGTCCGTCCCCATATATAAGCCAGGTTGGAGCATGGAAACCAGAAACCCCACCATCAGGCAGATGTAGCCAGCAAGTGGAGGCCCTGGACAGGGCAGGAGGACATGGAAAGGGAGACCTGCACCCAGAATAGCCCATCTGTATACTTCTCAACTCTTATCTTGGTGGAGGCTGAGGCAGTTTGCAAAACCGTCCAGGACAGGCCAAGTGTTCCCTGAAGTGAGAATTTTTCCCTTGAGGACCTGGGAGAGTTGTACCTAAGCTAGGGGTGTCTAAAGTCATCCTAACTCAGTGGGACTACCTGTAAAGAATAGGGATGAGCCGAACACCTCCCGGTTCGGTTCGCAGCAGAACATGCTAACAGGCAAAAAATTTGTTTGAACACGCGAACACCATTAAAGTCTATGGGACGAGAACGTGAAAAATCAAAAGTGCTCATTTTAAAGGCTTATATGCAAGTTATTGCCATAAAAAATGTTTGGGGACCCGGGTCCTGCCCCAGGGGATATGTATCAATGCAAAAAAAAGTTTTAAAAACAGAATTTTTTTTTGGGAGCAGTGATTTTAATAATACTTAAAGTGAAACAATAAAAGCCCTCACAGTTACTCTTGCTGGGCGCAGGAATGGGCCCTGCTGTGAAATATTATATCAAAAATTTTAATTACATGCCCTTGTTAAACAGGGGCAGAAAAATTGAGCCTTGGGTGGTGGCGGTGGTATTGGTGCCACAACACTGTAACCCTTCACAGATACTATTGTTGGGCGCAGGAATGGGCCCTGCTGTGAAATATTATATCAAAAATTGTAATTGCATGCCTTGGGTGGTGGTGCCCTAAACCAAAAATATTGTTGGAAGCTAGCATCATCAAGATTGAGGAAGAATAGGATAGTCAGCATAGGCAGTCTTTAAGGGACCCCAGATCCATAGCAAATTCAATCAGTTACATCAGCATCAGGTGTTTGATAGCTGCTGATCCAAGACTGATTCATATTTATGAATGTGAGCCTATCAACAGAGTCTGTGGACAGGCGTACTCTTTGTTCCTTTACAAACCCTCTAGCAGCACTGAAAGTGTGCTCAGAAAGCATGCTGGATGCAAGACAGGCCAGTAGCTTGATTGCATATTGAGCAAGTTCTTGCCAGTGGTCCATCCTCAAGACCCAGTAACCCAGTGGATTCTCTGTTGGAAAGGTCTCCAGTTCTTCTCTTGCCCCTAGATATTTCTGCACCATATAATGCAGACGCTGCGATGGTTGCTTGAACCAATCAGACCTTGGCGCTGAGGACTGAAAAATTGTACAAAGGCCTCGGTCAGCCGGCCACCTTCTCTACCGCTCTTCCTCTGACTGAACGAAGCCTCAGCAACACGTTTCCCAGCACTAGGAAATTGTAACCTCCCAGGGTCAAGAAATGCGTTACAAAAACCTTTCTTCAAGGCCTCCTGAAGATGTTTCATCCTCTACTCCCTCTGCGAAGGCAGGATGAGTTCTGCAACTTTACCCTTGTAACGTGGATCAGGAAGGGTTGCCAGCCAGTAATAATCCCTCTCCTTGATACCACGAATCCAAGGGTCCTTTCGCAGGCTTTGCAGAATCAGGGAGGCCATGCAGTGTAAATTTGCAGAGGCATTTGATTCTGAGTCCTCTGGGTCACTAAGGATCACATTATCTGTAACTACCTCCTCCCAACCACGTACAACTCCTTGGGTTTCTGGGGAATGAAAAACATCCCTTGAAGACTGCTGCTGAGTGTTATCCTCTACATCCATGCTGACACAATCCTCCTCCTCTTCTTCCTGTGTACTTGGTGGGCCCACAGAAATGCTATCTGGATAAAGGGGGCCTTGAGAGGAAAGGAAGTCCTCCTCTTCCTCCTGCTGTTCTGCCTCAAGTGCCCTGTCCATGATTCCATGAAGCGTGTGCTCCAGCACGAAGACTAGAGGGACAGTGTCACTGATGCATGCATTGTCGCTGCTCACCATCCTTGTGGCCTCCTCAAATGGTGACAGGACAGTGCATGCATCCTTGATCAGTAGCTACTGGTGTGGCAAAAAGAAGCCAAGCTCCCCTGACCCTGTCCTGATGCAATACTCGCACAGGTACTCTTTGATGGCCCTCTGCTGTGTGTGCAGCCACTGCAGCATTGCCAATGTTGAATTCCACCTGGTGGGCATGTCACAAATGAGGCAGTTGGTGGGCAGGTTGCATTCCCTTTGAATGTCAGCCAGCCGAGCACTGGCATTGTATGACCAGCGGAAATGACCACAGACTGTTCTGGCCTGCCTCAGGAGATCTTGTAAGCCTGGGTACCTGCTCAAGAACCGCCAAATTCAGGACATGTGCAAAACATGGAACATGGGTCAAGTGTCCCTGTCACAGGGCGGAGAGAAGGCTGGTGCCATTGTCGCATACAACCATTCCTGGCTGAAGCTGGCATGGCGTCAACCACCTCTGAGCCTGCCCCTGCAGAGCTAACAGAATCTCTGCCCAGTGTGGCTCCTGTCCCCTAGGCAGACCAACTTAAGCACTGCATGGCATCTTTTAGCCTGACTGCTTGCGTAGCCCCTTAACGCTTACGGAGCACCGCTGGTTCAGAGGACAAATCTGCAGAAGAGGCCATAGAGGAAGAAGAAGAGGAGGGGGAGGAGAGAGCTGTGGCAGAATCATCACTAGCATTTTTGAGGTGTGGTAGCGGAACAAGCACCAACAACACTGAACCCTGTCCTGCATCCTTCCCAGCTGCCAGCAGAGTTGCCTAGTACACCGTGAAGGAAAGGTAACGACCCTGCCCATGCCTGCTGCTATATATATATATACATATACCCACACTGTTATACTGTCATGGAGGAGTGGAAGAGGACTCCAGTGGCAACCTGTGAAGCTCTGGTAAACTTAATGCCCAAGAGGGTTAAGGCAGAGCTGGAAAATAATGATGGCCACACAAAATATTGACACTTTGGGCCCAATTTAGATATTTTCACTTAGGGATGTACTAACTTTTGTTGCCAGCAGTTCAGACATTAATGGCTGTGTGTTGAGTTATTTTGAGGGGACAGCAAATTTACACTGTTATACAAGCTGTACACTCACTACTTTACATAGTAGCAAAGTGTCATTTCTTCAATGTTGTCCCATGAAAAGATATAATAAAATATTTACAAAAATGTGAGGGGTGTACTCACTTTTGTGAGATACTGTATATATATATATATATATATATATATATATATATATATATATATATACCCACCCACACTGGGTGTTGCAGTTCCCTGTTTGTAGGTTTTGGTTGATCATTCCACGCTCGCTGTCGCAGGTAGGATGCGTTATTACCCTTCCTACAAACGAACCTTTGGTTATCATGTTCCCCGTTCGTAAACTGTCGGCACCACATGTCGTAAGTCCCTTGCCTTATTCCCGCCGCTTCGTAGAAATTTTACCGTATCATTCGTATGTATTCGTACCTAGTAGGTTTTTCAATCAGATTAGGTTTTTCACTACCACCCATTCGTAAAAAAATTGTACCTCATTTGAGTCCAGTCGCATCTGCGACGTAATAACTCAGCCCACTGCTCAGGACCATTCGTATCAAGTCACCTCGGCGGCACAAACTATACGAACCCATGAAACTCACTCACACTACAGCCACTTCCGAATCAAGTCGCAGCAGCGGCTTATGTCCCAAAATTCTCTGCCCTACATACCACACCATTCACTGACCCTCCAGCCTAATTCGAATCTAGGCGCATCAGCACTAAAAACCTCACCATTACTCATATTACATATATATACTCTAGTCGCATCAGCAGTACATCGACTCAGATTCTCTGTGCTACAAACCTCACCATTACTCACACTCCAGCCCGATCCAAATCTAGTCGCATTGGTGGTACTGATTCAGTGGCACAACGATTTGGGTACTTGGCTCTACACACCACACCACTCACACTCTCTTCAGCACGATTCAAATCTAGTCGCATCGGTGTGACATCGCGGTGGCACAACGATTCGGATCGTCAGCTCTACACTCGACACCATTTACTCACTCTGCAGCCCGATCCGAATCTAGTCACATCGGCGTGACATTGCGGCACCACAATGATTCAGATCCTCGGCTTTACATTGTTCTTTATTAAGCATAGACATACACATCTCACTCCATCTTTTCATACATTGTTGCGGTCGGTCATTCCTACATGCTCAAATTCCACTATCTTTGTTTTCGCCTTCCTGATAAGGCTGATTATTTGCAATCGTTGCAGGCAACTCTGCAAGTGGCTCAAATCTGCCACTTTGCGTCTTCAGTGGCAAATCATCCATTCACTTATTCTTTGACGCTTCCCCCTTTAGGTCAGTAGAGTTCCAGTTGGTCCATCCTGCACCAGGTTTGGACGGTATTCCCTCAGGTAAAAAAACAAAAAAACAAAAAAAAAACACGACAACGACAGGGCTCGCACCTTCACCAGGGGGCCAGCCATGCCCCAAACAGCTCTTTGCACCTCCCCTTTTTAATCAATTTCCTATGTCACCTTACTACAGGTTCTCGGTCGACCCAGTTCTCGACCCCAACCAGAACTTCACAAGCTAGGGCATCGAGTCAGGTGCGTAGTTCAAGGGATCCTCCCTTGCATTTTTTCTTAGAGCACTCTTTCACAACATATTTTACTTCACATACATGATTTGAGTTGCTCCAGAGGCGTTAGTAATTGTCACATACTTCTGTGCACTTCACTCTGTTTTCGAAGCAAGATCCTTCACCACGCAAACAAGGTCGCTCAACGTCAAGCTTGCTGGCAGTGCTAGCGTTAGCAGGCTGAACATACGTCAATAAGCTACAGATCACAACATTCCTACTTAGAATATCAGAATGCAGCTCCCTGCCCCAGTACGCCCTGGGGGCTCTGGTTCACAGGTTTGTGCCGAGCACAGACGGGCATCCGAACTATCAGTTACCTGGCCAGTCACCTCCTTAGTTGCCACGCGTTCTTTTGGGTTTTCTAAATTTCCACTCAACAGCGTTCGTATGCAAACTTGCTTCTTCACTACGCCTGTCGTTCCTTTTCCTGTCCTTCTCGTTTTCCTCCTTCTTTTCCATCTTACCTACCCAACGATCTGTCCCCTTCTACCTTCATAACTTATCTTAACATATACATTTCCCCTCCTTGTCTTTTAGCTGAAGCCATGTCGCAGGCTGACAGTGAAGACTTAGCTTCCGCCCCGCCATCACCCTCTGAGGGTTCAGGAAGCTCACAGCAGAGTCGTGGTGCACGGGTATTTCCTACTCTGCCACAGCTAGGAAATCCGAGCTTTTTGGGCTGCTATTCCCACCACCAACGGCAGCCCTACCAGGCACCCAGGCATCACTGCATCACTGCGCACCTCCTCCCAGCTGGCATCAGGAAGGACATCTTGGAATGGCAAATATGTTAACCTATCATCCCTCCTCATATCAGTTCATGACATGGCTGACAATAAGTCATATTCCTGGGGGACATCTCAGTCGTCCTGAAGGCTAAGGACCCTATGCTTAACTGCAAGCTCACTGTCACAGAGTTTGTGCTAGCCTTTGGGATGGTCAGAGATGTTCTTTGCACGGCCAACCCCAACAGGAGGGAAGAACTGGACCTGTATCTGCATGCAGTAGTGGATTTGTGTCACAAGTACGGGGTGTTTTCATTCTATGACTACCGCTGGTCATTCTCAGATAAGGCAGCAGCTAGACTCTCTGTTCCAGGTTACTACCAATTGGAGCACTATCGACACAGAACTATTCTGCTGCCACTTCGCTGGCCTACGCTCCCCACTCTGTGATAATTGCCAGTCTTCCACCCATACGGCAAATTGGTGCTCCGAGGCAGGTGGCAGACGCCTCCCCAGCTATTCCTCCACCTCTAGTGCCGCTCAAAACTTGCCGGCAATCACACAGTCATCCCAGGTGGACAAGTTAGGACGACCAATCCGGGCAGTGGGGGGGGGCGCATCTATCTGCAATAATTTCGGGACTTGCAGCTACGCTCACTGTAAGCTCATTCATATTTGCCTCGCATGCCATAAAGCACATCCCAAAGTCTCGTGCGGCATCAAGCAGCTGAATACCTCATGACTAGGCCACATGCATGTCGTGTTTGCGTGGGTTCTACCTATCCTCACACCCAACTCCCTCCCTGACCACCTTCCTCATGCAGGGGTTCACCTCAGGATTCCACACCAGCCTCATCACGCTTCCCCACATGACCCACGAATGCAAGAACCTACTCTCAGCCGCCACGACGAGTCAGCCATGAGCACTTTGTTGCAAATCGAACTAGACCGGGGGTACAGGATTGGCCCATTTTCCAAGTCACTTTTCACTGTCCGGAGAGTCAGCCCTATTGGACTTGTCAAGGGAAAGTTTTCCAATAAACTTCTTTTAGTGTATGATTTGTCCGTGCCTCATTGTTCTCACATCCCAAGTTTGAACTCCGTAATACCCTCAGAGGAGTTTTCCCTTAAGTACTCGTCAGTCGACCTAGCTATTCAAGCTATCATTTGCATAGGAGCAGGCGCTTGGCTGTCCAAAGCGGACATCTCAGACGCCTTCAAGTTACTACCCATCGAGCCATACCCCTGGCGGTGGCATGGAATCAAGTTCAAAGGCTTGTACTATTTCGCCACCAAGTTGACATTTGTCTCTAAAAGTAGCCCGTGGCTATTCAATACATTTGCCTAATCCCTTTCTTGGATCCTGTCACATCACACATGTCAGAAAGTGATTCACTATCTCAATGACTTCCTGTTCATCGAAAAACCCGGTGAGCCCCCAGTAGATTTAGACAGCTTGAGAGAGGTACTTAATAATCTTAATGTGCCCATAGCAGAAGAGACAGTGGAAGGCGCGGCTCAGTCCATCACCTTCTTGGGTGTCACGCTACACACATGCTCCATGCAGGCCAGCCTGCATCCCGACAAGTTGACCCGCGTCAGGTCGGTCGTTTACACCTTTACCCTTACCCGAGGGTGCACCAAGAGACAACTACAATCTTTGCTTGGCATGCTCAACTTTGCCATGAGGATCATCCCTCAGGAGCAGTCCTTCATCCCGTGCCTCTTAGTTTTTGCAGCCGCAAGATCCCGACCAAATTCTTAAACTAGACACCGCAGCAATAGCGGATTTGTCAATGTGGGACAAATTTCTCATGAATTGGAATGGCATATCAATGTTCATTCCTTTATCATCCTCTTCTTCACCTCGGGTAATCACGAACGCCGCAGCCGCTACAGGCTTCGCTGCAATTTTTGGTTCATCGTTGGTTTGCAGGGCCACGACCACCAGAAGTCCTCCTGATTCCCGAGTTCAGTCAGTCCTCCTTATTATTCGAACTCTATCCCATTGTGGCAGCAGCTCAAGTCTGGGGCAGGACCTGGGCACGGCAAAGAGTGACGTTTGCCACAGACAATCAGGACACAGCTAATATCATAAATAAAGTCAGGTTCAAATCGCTAGCCATCATGTCCTTCCTGCTCAGGCTGGTGCAACTATCCCTGCAGCACCAATTCAATGTGCACTGCATCTATATTATGGGCAAGTACAATACCTCGGCTGATGCACTATCCCGCTATAACTTTGCGTCATTCTTTTCGCAGGAACCTGGAGCTGACCCAGCCACATCTCCTATCCCACCTTGGTCCCAGCTAACGTTGGATTAAAGCAACACCTACATGATGCGACCCACCTTATTGATCAGTCATTATCTCGCAACACCCTGAAGGCCTACCGTACTGCCTGGAAGTCCTACAACAGGTTCCTAGCCTCAAACCCCGGGGCAGTATCAGGAGATCTCAAGCACATCTTGGCTTTTATATCATATTGCCATAGACAGCTGGCATTGTCACACAATACCATCAGACTCTACTTAGCTGGCATCCAGCATTTCATCTCCTTACAGGACCCTACCAAACCTTCCTTGTTCGCTGCCCATGCAGTCAAAACCATCCTATGTGGTATCCACAGGCAACAAACGCCAAACCAGTAGAAAGTGCCTACCCATCACTAGCGCCATTTTCAGAGACATGTCTACCATCCTGTCACGTTCCCCTTTTGAGTTACTGCCCAGCCTGATCATTCAAGCAGCCATCTACCTGGCCTTCTATGGTTTCTTACGTCCGAGTGAGTTCACTGTTGCCGCCCCCCCGCTGCCAGGTACTATGCAGACACCATTTGACACACCACCACAATCACTTCATCCTGCACCTTGTGGTGTCCAAAATGCAACAGTCTGGTCCAGGAGTAGATATCAAACTTTTCCAAACACATAACATCTGGTGCACAGTGGCCTAGATCAGTTGTTAGCTCATCTGTCCGACCTCTCGGAGTCTAGCCCATTGCTACCTTTCCCTACTAAACCTCTTTGAGGTAGCCAGTTCACCAGACACTTTAGGATCCTCTTGCTTAACTTAGGCCTTGACCCAGGCTGATATTCTGGAATTCTTTCCGCATTGGAGCGGTGTCAGCAGCGCCACGAAACGGGGTACCGGACCATGTCATCGAGAAGAAAAAAAATCTGCTTGCTTTGCTCGATACATCCCTAATCCGCAAGCAGAAATGTTACAAGCCTTCAGCAAGCTTGCCCAGTAGGACGTTATCAGCTCAAATAAATAATTACCTCCCTAGCCAAGTGTTTTGCCCCCTTCTCTTGGCATACCGTGCAGCAGACCAGGGCACATTTCACGTCTACTTTATGTTGTTAGTCTTGTGATGTGTTTATGTGGTTCACAACTTTCATGGACATAGGGCTCCAACCATAAATAGGAAGGCCGGTATGGTGGCCTGAAATTATGGTAGGAGCCCGGGGGTATTTAAGCAGACCACCCACAGTGGTCTTTGTCGGTACCAGTGCGCAGTACCCACCCATTCCCCTTCTTTTCTTAAACTACTTTCTCTACACAACCATCCACTCACTTATCTTGGGTATGCCCCCTTCTCTTGGCATACCGTCCAGCAGACCAGGGCACACTTCAGGTCTACTTTATGTTGTTAGTCTTGTGACGTGTTTATGTGTTTATCTCTCCCGGACGTAGGGCTCCGACAATATATATATATATATATATATATATATATATATATATATATATATATATATATATTAATTAATACACCGTCTGAAGTGTATTAGTGTATTAGAAACAGTACACCACTGAATGCCAAAAGTGAGTACACCCCTCACATCACATTTTTGTAAATATCTCATTATATCTTTTCATGTGACAACACTGAAGAAATGAGATTTTGCTACAATATAAAGTAGTGAGTGTACAGCTTATATAACAGTGTAAATTTGCTGTCCCCTCAAAATAACTCAACACACAGCCATAAATGTCAAAACAGCTGGCAACAAAAGTGAGTATACCCCTAAGTGAAAATGTCCAGATTGGGCCCAATTAGCTATTTTCCCTCCCCGGTGTAAAATTTGGTGTTATCGCTCTCACTCTCTCATACTGGTCACTGGAAGCACAACATGGCACCTCATGGCAAAGAACTCTCTGATGATCTGAAAAAAGGAATTGTTGCTCTACATAAAGATGGCCTAGGCTATAAGAAGGTTGCCAAGACCCTGAAACTGAGCTGCAGCATGGTCGCCAAGAAAATACAGCGGTTTAACAGGACAGGTTCCACTCAGAACAGGCCTTGCCATGGTCGACCAAAGAAGTTGAGTGCACGTGCTCAGCATTATATCCAGATTTTGTCTTTGGGAAACAGACGTATGAGTGCTGCCAGCATTGCTGCAGAGGTTGAAGGGGTGGGTATCAGCCTGAAATATGTTATGTGAAAAGATATAATAAACAATTTACAAAAGTTTGAGGGGTATACTTACTTTTGGGAGATACTGTATATTAATATACTGCCTACACTGACTGAATATCGAGTAAATATATAGTCTATGCTAAATGCAGAGTATATATATATATAAAATATATATACTGTATATATATATATATATATATATATATATATATATATATATAGTAGATTGACTGTATATATAATCAAATACACTGCCAATAACTGAATAACCTGCCTGCTTAATCTAACTCAAGCTATCTCTCTGTCCACGTCAACAACACTACACATGGCCGCTATGTATGCAGCCTTATATAGTGTGGGGCGTGGACTTAGTTCACCTGAGCCATGATTGGCCAAAGACCCCCTGCCAATTATGGCTCTCTCAGCAGAGCGCATTGTGATTGGCCAAAGCATGCAGGTCAGGTGCATGCTTTGGCCAATCATCATACAGCAATGCAATCTTGCAGTGCATTATGGGGCTTTCCACGGCACTCTAATTTCCCAAGAACGCCCCATAATGTTCACTGTTCTGCGAACGGGCGAACACCCGATGTTGGAGTCGAACTTATGATCGACCCAAACATCAAGCTCATCCCTAGTGAGGAACGGTGGGGACCCAGACAGCCTAAGGCAAGTGCTAATGACCCTGGGGGGATAGAGACTGAGCTAGGGAAGATGGCTTACTAAATGTGTTGTGTTCTCCTTTTACATGTGATTTCTGTGGATCGTCCACTATTTGTGGGTGACAATGTACTTTAAAATGACCCCAGTAAGTATGTTGATGTGATGCAACTGTGAATGCCATCTTTAAATTAACATCAGAAAAGTGAGGCAACTCTTTGTGTGGACAATCCTTCCCTTGGGACAGGAGAAGGAGAGGGCACAAGATAGCAAAGGGTTAAAGTCTCAAGTGGGTGGATTGTTGTTCTGGAAAGGACAAAAGTGAGGCAGGGACTTGTGCTCTTGGCGCCCTTACTAGCCATTCACAAACCCCTTAAAGATGTGAAAACATGGCTAAATGTGGATGCATTCATTTATTTAGTACAACAATACTCAGAGATCTGTGGTCATCACCATGTATAAAGACAACAGGTGGAAAGCAATGCTTTGGGAAGAGATAGCCAAACAGATTTACCCAGAATGGGAGAAAATGAGGAAATTCCCACCTGGAAGGTGACTCGCAATATAGATTGCAATATTTGGGAAGTTGTATGAACTTCTTTTATCAATAATAGGTAAAAATAGCAAATAAAAAGGATTCCTTTCAACATAGAAACCATACCTTATCCATACATGCATTGTTGGTGTAAAGACTCCCAGAAGGTACCCTTTTGTTTTTGTGGGGGATGAGGCTTTTGGTTTGGCAGTGGAAGGCCTAAATACAAAAAGGAGAAGTATTAAAGATAGCTTTGTGAAAGAACTCCCCCAACACCAAAAAGAACAGAGCAGTGGGTCAGGAGCCAAGATTTGAAAACACCTATGTTCACTACCACTTGCTGGAGTTTTTTGGCCAATCATTGATCTTCGTCAGTAAGTTGATATTGCTAGAAATGTTATGAATGAATGATTTATAAAGCGCTGCAAATGCGAACCGAATCGCCTCAAGGCGCTAGTTGTATTCTCTGTAGTCAACTTCTAGAAAAAGAAGGTCTTTAGTTTTTTCCTGAAGGCCTGGTGGTTTTCTTCCATGCGGATGTTGGTTGGGAGAGCATTCCAAAGTCGAGGTCCTTGGACTGCAAATCTTCGTTCTCCCTTTGCTTTGTAGCGGTATTTGGGAATGATGAGGAGGTTTTGGTTAGCTGATCGAAGACTGCAATTCGGTGTGTAGTGTTTTATTTTTTCACGGAGATATAGCGGAGCGTTTCCTTGTATGCATTTGTGGGTGAGGCATTTATTGTATCTATTTTGGCCCAAACTGTTAACCCTTATTTTTGAACAGCACTGAAAATAATTTTGATCAGGAGGATGAAGCAGAAACTAAGCTGGAACAACCAAATGACCAGGATTAGGAAACTAATTTCCCACTGCTGGGAGCAGCCTGGTTATCCAGAAACTGGAAGGCACATCACCTTATGCTCCAATGCGAAAAAAAATATTTGCACTTCTTTTAAAAGTTGCACAACTCATGGATGTTCTTTGTTTTCCATGGAGGAGAGAAGGTAAGATTGAGGGCCTAACTATTATCTAGCCATGTTGTTCATCCCTCTGCTTGATAAAGTGCCCAAAGAGAGAATGGGGGTTTTATGCCATGATCTCTTGACATCATACCAGCAGGATACCCCTTCTAAGCCCATCCATCAGTATGTTCCTGTGCCACCATCACCACTAACACCCCAATTATGCTAGCAAGCCAACCTCCCCCACTCTTACCTACAGGCAAGCCCTCCTTAATCGACCTCTTCTGTCTCCAGCTATACCCCATCCCTGTATGCACAGACATACAACAATACTGAAGTTCCACAGTACCAGCAGCTCCCAACTCCAAGAACTCCACAGAGAGGGCACACTGAGGAGCTGAGTAGGGAGGAGACAACGAGACCCTTCTCTGCCTCATATTTTTTTCTAATTAAAATTTGTTCTTGTGTGTTATTTTGGTATACCTTGGGTTTGATTTACTAAAGACAAATAGACTGTGCACCAGTTTGCACTATATTAAGCTCTGGTGCTCTATTTACCTCCTAGTAAATCAACCCCTTTGTTTCTATATTAACCACATTTAAATGTTCAGTGTTCATAATACAGGTCTGTTATGCAATTCCTAAGGTTGAAGTTATGTTATGGGAAGGAAATGTAATTTACATCCTGGGCTTGGCATCAATGATCTGTTTCGCTTTTGTTTTTATTACATTTTTGTTAATTGTACATGGCATGGGCACTATTTGATGGTAGTATGTTGTTTCCATAAAAGGATAATAATAATTTTAAGTACTTCAAACATAAGCATAAATAATTTCTCAATGAAATCACACCTTTTTCCAACTAAAATCTCCTTGAAAAATTTGAGAATTTGTGTAAAAAAAATGCTACAAATACTTTTTTTTCAGCCATATTTGTGAGGAGCAGATCAATTTAGATAAAAAATGTTCTTTATTCTTGGTGCTGACATGAGACTGGCATGATGCCCAGGCTCATTCCACCAGGTAGACTGAGGACATACTATGAACGACAGTCATTTGGAATGCAAGAGGAATAAGTTACACAATAAGGATAAAAACATGACTTGTATATTATCAGCTTACTATAGAATAATGACGGGTTTTTAAGTGGGTAAGACTTCCTGCCTTCCTGTAATTTGTGTCCTGAATTTCAGGTCAAGCATCAAAAGTTACAGAAGATAGTGGAAGTTATTATCAAAAACAAAAGGAAATACATATATTAGTAGATATGCAACTATCAGAAACCATGAAATCAGACCGATTCAGATCAAATCAATGGGGAAGCGGAGCGGAACCAGACATACCTCTTATAGAGGTAATACTCGAGGCGGGTGCCTGCACAGAGACTGGCACAGCAGCAGGGATGGCCTGCAACTCAGGTTGTACCGGAGCAGCCAGAGTGGGAGATTCCAGGTGAGCCATGCAACTCAGGAGCCCAGTCCTGACAACAACACAATCCTCCTGCTATACACGTACAGTATATGTAAGCAGTCAGGATTCGCTGGCACTCTCCTCCAAACTGGCTAAGGGTATCTTCCCCATTATTTTTTCCACAGGACTTGAGTGGGATACGCACACTCCAGTCTAAGGAAGCCTTATCTGCCATTTTGATGCCTCCTACCCACCTGCCCAGAGGCCCTCCACTTAACATACCTGAGTGGGTTCTGTATTAATGGATTGTCCACACCAGTTGATTTTCTAATATCATACTTGATATAGCCATATTGAATTGTTCCATAATACAGCACTAGGGATGAGCTTGATGTTCAAATCGAAAGGAAGGTCGACTCGAACATCGGGTGTTCGCCTGTTCACCAAACAGCGAATATTATGGGGCGTTCGAGGGAAATTTGAGTGCACAGAACACTCCATAATGCACTGCAAGATCGCAGTGCATTGCTGTATGATGATTGGCCAAAGCATGCACCTGACCTGCATGCTTTGGCCAATCACAGCGCGCTCTACTGAGAGAGCCATAATTGGCCAAAGGCAGGCAGTCCACGCCCCACACTTTATAAGGCTGCTTACATAGCGACCATGTATAGTGCGTGGACGGAGATGGTTTGAGCTAGATTAGGCCAGCAGGTTAGTTAGTGGCAGTGTATTTGATATATACAGTATCTCACAAAATTGAGTATACCCCTCACAGTTTTGTAAATATTTTTTATATCTTTTCATGTGACAACACTGAGGAAATTACACTTTGCTACAATGTAAAGTAGTGATTGTACAGCTTGTATAACAGTGTAAATTTGCTGTCCCCTCAATATAACTCAACACACAGCCATTAATGTCTAAACCGCTGGCAACAAAAGTGAGTACACCCCTAAGTGAAAATGTCCAAAATGGGTACAATTAGCGTTTTTCCCTCCCCGTTGTCATGTGACTCGTTAGTGTTACAAGGTCTCAAGTGTGAATGGGGAGAAGGTGTGTTAAATTTGGTGTTTTCGCTCTCACTCATATTGGTCACTGGAAGTTCAACATGGCACCTCATGACAAAAAACTCTCTGAAGATCTGAAAAAGAATTGTTGCTCTACATAAAGATGGCCTAGGCTATAAGAGGATTGCCAAGACCCTGAAACTGAGCTGCAGCATGGTGGCCATGACCATACAGCGGTTTAACAGGACAGGTTCCACTCAGAACAAACCTCACCATGGTCGACCAAAGAAGGTGAGTGCACATACTCAGCGTCATATCCAGAGGTTGTCTTTGAGAAATAGACGTATGAGTGCTGCCAGCATTGCTGCAGAGGTTGAAAGGGTGGGGGGTCAGCCTGTCAGTGCTCAGACCATATGCCGCACACTGCATCAAATTGGTCTGCATGGCTGTTGTCCCAGAAGGAAGCCTCTTCTAAATATGATGCACAAGAAAGCCCCAAATAGTTTGCTGAAGACAAGCAGACTAAGGACATGGATTACTGGAACCATATCCTGTGGTCTGATGAGACCAATATAAACTTATTTAGTTCAGATGGTGTCAAGTGTGTGTGGTGGCAACCAGGTGAGGAGTACAAAGACAAGTGTATCTTGCCCACAGTCAAGCATGGTGGTGGGAGTGTCATGATCTGGAGCTGCATGAGTGCTGCCAGCACTGGGGAGATACAGTTCATTGAGGGAACCATGAATTCCAACATGTACGGTGACATACAGAAGCTGAGCATGATCCCCTCCCTTTGAAGACTGGATAGCAGGGCAGTATTGCAACATGCCAATGACCCAAAACACATCTCCAAGACGACCACTAACTTGCTAAATAAGCTAAGGGTAAAGGTGATGGACTGGTCAAGCATGTCTCCAGACCTAAACCCTATTGAGCATCTGTGGGGCATCCTGAAATGGAAGGTGGAGGAGCGCAAGGTCTCTAACATCCACCGGCTCTGTGATGTTATTATGGAGGAGTGAAAGAGGACTCCAGTGGAAACTTGTGAAGCTCTGGTGAACTCCATGCCCATGAGGGTTAACGCAGTGCTGGAAAATAATGGTGGCCACACAAAATATTAACACTGTGGGCCCAAATTGGACATTTTTCCCTAGGGGTGTACTCACTTTTGTTGCCAGCGGTTTAGACATTAATGGCTGTGTGTTGAGTTATTTTGAGGGGACAGCAAATTTACACTGTTATACAAGCTGTACACTCACTACTTTACATTGTAGCAAAGTGTCATTTCTTCAAAGTTGTCACATGAAAAGATATAATTAAATATTTACAAAAATGTGAGGGGTGTACTCACTTTTTGTGAGATACTGTATATACAGTCTAGTATATATATATATATATATATATATATATATATATATATACTCTGCATTTATAGACTCTATATTCAAGTCAATGCAGGCAGTGTTTTATATATATATATATATATATATATATATATATATATATATATATATATATATATATATATATATATACAGTCTATAATATATATTTATTTATATATATATATATATATATATATGTATATATATATATATATATATATATATATATATATATATATATATATGTATATATATATATATATATATGTATATATATATATATATATATATATATATATATATGTATATATATATATATATATATATATATATATATATGCTCTGCATTCAGTATAGCCTTTATATTCAGTAACTGGGTGACCCCATCAACATGGGGACGAGGTGCTTTGGGGGGGACCCAAAAGCACCCTCCCCATGTTGAGGGCATGTGGCCTGGTACGGTTCAGGACAGGGGGCTCACTCTTGTCCAATCCCCCTTTCCTGCAGCCTGCCAGGTTGCATGCTCGGATAAGGGTCTGGTGAAGATTTTGGGGGGGACCCCCACGTCATTTTTTTTTATTTGGCGTGAGGTTCCCCTTAAAGTCCATACCAGACCTGAAGGGCCTGATATGGATTGGGGGGGGCACGCCATTTTTTTTTTTTTTACATTTTGGCGTGGAGTTCCCCTTAACATCCATACCAGACCCAGAGGGTCTGATAATGGACTGGGGGGGACCCACACGTTTTTTTCAATTATATTTTATGCATATTGCCGCGATCCGACAATACATTACAACCGCAAGCAATTTTTAAGTGACATTTTTTTCCTTTAGAAATTTAATTTTGCTGCCATACTGTTATAAACATGGGAAAGAGGCGCAAAATTTAAAGTCAGACTAAGGTGACCTCACAGGCACGATATTTAAAGGAATATTTCATTTTTATTTTCACTTTAAGCCATTTTAAAATCACTGCTCTTGAAAAAACTGCAGTTTTAAAAACTTTTTTTTGCATTGATACATGTCCCCTGGAGCAGTACCCGGGTCCCCAAACACTTTTTATGGCAATAACTTGCATATAAGCCTTTAAAATGAACACTTTTGATTTTTCACGTTCCATAGACTTTAATGGTGTTTCCATGTTCTGGTGCGAACCGAATCGGGGGTGTTCGGCTCATCCCTATACAGCACATTGACAAAGGTCTTCCCCTCATCTCCAGAACTTTACACAATTTCAAGAATCAAGGGTTTTGCATAGGCTTTCCACAGTACAACATCTTTTCACCTTTGAATCTTAACTTATAATCTTAACTTATACAAATAAGAGCATGGCAAGACCTTCCCCTAGAGGAGCTTCTCCTCAACTCTCCCTTAGCCTACATGATGTCCACCCAAGGCCAGTTCTTCCTAGATGTCTCACTAGCATCACCCTGAACAGACAATATGTAGATAACAGGGCGGCCCCCTCCCATGACACACCGCTAGGTGGGACTTACTATGAGGGAGCTTAACCCCTCCGAACATATATGTGTCAGCTGGCTGCAGTACCTTAGTACCTTATTCTGTGTCATCAACGGGCCTACCTGAGTGCTGACACATATGTGCACCTCCTACACTGTCAACAGTTTTCCATCTTCTGGTTACCACTCCTCCACAGGTCTCCCTGTTCTGTATCTTTGAGCAGCTTGTCACCATGGGACATCAGCACATGTACCCAGAAATAACGCTTGTGATGAGCACATTGTCTTAGAATTGCGATGACAAGCAGAATGGTTATGCCTGTTAGTGAAGATACTGTTAACAATCACAGGGAATTATCCACCTGGATTCTACACAGCACACAATGGAAAGCCCATAGAAGAAGGAATTGGCCTCAAATAAAATATTTTTCACTGCAGGTTCCTTTTTAAATAAAGGGTATAAAAAAAAGTGCTAAAAACTGCATGCAAATGTGTGCATGCATTTTCTGTGAGTTTTTATTGCATGGTGGTGTGAACAGGCCCTTAATAATGTAGTTTACATAACATTTTTTATTTGTTTTAAAAAATCTGACTATAATTCTGTCTTTAGTTTGACAGACAGAAGTATCCTACATAGCACTGTCTGAGAATCTGTCGTTCTGTAGAGTTGTACCTGATATTAATATTCGTTTCTGCATGTTCGCATTGGATTACACAAATGCGCACAGTGTCAGAATTGTTATATTGGTAATGTAGAAGCTTGCAGGCTTACCAGAATATTTAATTATAAAATTTGCACAAATGTTAACAGAACAAAATAAAATCTCTGAAAGAGAAAATAATTAATTGAAGATCTGACTGTAATCTTTATTTGTCTAATCAAAACAGAGAGGTCATCACTCTCCGAGGGACTTTTGAATGAATTATGAATCAGAGGCACGAAATAAATGAGCTATTGGTAGGAAATGCTTGCACTTTGTGCTGATGAAAAAAATCCAATATAACAATAATAAAATGACTCTCCTTTTAATTACCACTGATCCAGCGTGTTTGTTACTTGACATGTATCACTGTTACAAACACGAAACCTGTTAGCAATTGTCAACCAGAGAATGTTTCATGACTGGACTAGCGGTAGTGGGACTCACTAGACCTTTTGGAGTCACGGAGCAGTAGTGAAGAGTTTTTCTTTTGCTAACTAAGGTCCATGAGTATAGTTTAATATACAGTAACACTGGATACATTTTTTTAAATAAATGTTGGAATACACTGTTCATGTATTTTTGTACTACAGGTATATTCTTTAGCTAGTAGATCAGTGTTTTATACATTTGTAGCTGCATCTGTGGTTAAACTCTATGTCTTTTCTGTATAATAAAGTTTCCTGTTCCTGTCTGCAGTTAAAGGAAAATACAATCAAAGCTCCTTTGACTGTACTTCTCCTGTGGATCACAGCAGATCAGTTTGTTCTGCACTCCTGTGACCCGTTTTTAGCAGACAGCGGCTGAAGCCCGCTGCCAGCTTACGTCACAGAGCCGGTCCAGGTTGGGGAAAGATCACGACCATATGGTTGGGATCCACCAACATGCCCGCAATGGAACCTGGCTCAGCCTCCTAGTGAGCCGCTGAGAGCCTGAGCCAACACCGCTCCCGCCTCCTCCACAGCACATCGCTCCCGTGAGCACGCCGGGGATGGGGGGGTTAGAGCACCAGCTCCTTGCTCACGGAGCACTGAGAACTGAACGATCAGCGGTGTTTGATGAATGTATAATAAATCCACGCCATGGATATGGGATCTAAAAAGTTTGGATCAGCAGCAGGTACTATATCACAATATATGTGAAAATAAATGTCAATTTAATAAAGGCCGCACTGAAAAAAAGCTCAATATGTGCAAAAAGTGTAAAACATTACTATGGACCCTTCAAATTGAAATAAAGTAACAATGCGGCCCAGAATCAATAAATAAAATAAAATGAGTGAATGTGTGCAACCCCCCCCCCCCAAGATATATGTATATATATCCTCCCACTCTCCCCCTGTTCTACGCCCACCTGCGCTGTGCTTTCCTTATGACTGCCGGAGGTGGTGAGGATGGTTTCTCTCATTCCACCCAGCCCCTGGGCTACGCCCACCTGATGTTGGGAGGCACCCATAGAGGACCTGCAGTGCTATAAATAAGAGGATTTTGGGGCGTTCTTGCACTGTCCCCACAGTGGTTGCAAACATTACATGCTATTTCTCGTCAGCACATACAGTATGTCTGACTATGATATGTTACTCCTTTTTTATACTATACACTGACTCACTGACCCTGCAATACCGGGGTATACTATGGACCTCTGGTAAAAAAAAATTAAGCTGTACTTTTACCCGATTGCACATTTTATTTATGTGGATTTTCTATATTCTAGTTATGCAGGTCACTTTTAACATTTGATACAATTTTGCCAACATTTGGTTGCAATATTTTAATTTGTGCACATTAACACACACACACATTTTTCTTCAGCCATCACCCTGGACGCTGTGTTGGACTGTCTTCTATTGTCCTGTTTGTGCTGCTGGTCCCCTCTGGACCTTATACCCACAGTTCCTGGGTCAGACATCCCTGGTGGCTGGCGTTGGGATGTGAGCATACAATATCTTGCAGTTTTGCAAGTATGGGTCCCTCTCTGTGATCCTTACATCTTATACTCATGTAATACATTTGTTACTATTGTTGTCATACATTCCTAAACTATTTTACCTTATAGATTTGTATATATGCATCAACTCATGAAGAAATGAGAATCAATTCACAATATGCGTTGGGATATTAAAGATGCAATGATACATTAACCATGAACTGATCTTTAAGTATTATATTTAGTTATGGAATGGATATGTATATTTGGACCTATTTGCTATGCAATATGGCACCATTTTATTGCTGACTTTTTCATATCACATTCAATAAAACTCTATATTGTTGTTTTATAATTGGTTGTGATGCGCCTCATATAGAGTCCCACGGGTAAATTTCTGTATTTTTCGTATGTATATCTACTGCAATAACAAATTCTGATTGGACCTTCAATCATAAAGAAGCCGTCTTTGATCCCCGGCAGGGGACAGATGCAACATCGGACCGATACTGCATCCACCTAGGTAAGTACAGTTCTTGAAAAAAAATTTTCCCCAAACGTCTCTTTTAAGCAGCAAAGCCCATGTGGGCTGTACACTGTTTTTCTGTTCTGTAGGGCTATATACAGAATTTCTAACAATAAAAATAAACAAACTCAGTTTAGTCCATATACTTTCATAGAAAATTGTTACACTTGCCTTTGAACTATATCTGCGATTTATATAGGACCACTTTAGAAAAAAATAATGTATTCTGGTACAGTTGTAAATGTATAGGCTTGATACATGTATTGACAATATTAGGTAAATTAATTTATTTTCTTTTTTCATTTATATTTATCTTCACCTCTACATACAGGCTAAGCTATCCAGGGAATGTGACAGTTACAGGGTTGGGACACATCATATAAAACTGGGGGTGCTTACAGCATTTACAGTGCCTTGAAAAAGTATTCATGCCCCTTGACATTTTCCACATTTTGTCATATTACAAGCAAATACGTAAATGTATTTTATTGGGATTTTATGTGATAGACCAACATAAAGTGGCACATAATTGTGAAGTGGAAGGAAAATGATAAATGGTTTTCCACATTTTTTACAAATAATAATAAAAAATATGTGAAAAGTGTGGCGTGCATTTGAATTCAGCCAGCTTCACTTTGATACCTCTAACAAAATCTAGTGGAACCAATTGCCTTCAGAAGTCACCTAATTAGTAAATAGTAGGGTTTCACCTATACCGGTATCGGTGCCTATACCAAGCATTTGCATGAGTACTTGTTCTGTGCAAATGCTCCGATGCTTGACCCGATAGATGTTTACACAGCGTAGCAGGGAGGGCCGGGCAGCCTCACAGATGAGCGGTGCGGCCATTTACAAGCATCGACCCCCCTGTATACCTCTCAATAATGTAGCTGACAGCCGCTTCTCCTCCTCTCTCTCCCGCGGCTTTCAGCTGCTTTATTGAAAGGTATACAGGGAGATTGGTGCTTGTAACTGCCCGCACCAATCATCCCAACTGTCCCCTGTGTCCTCCTATGGCTCCCTGGGTCCTCCTCCAGCTCCTCCGCTGGCTCCCCGGGTCTGCTCTGGCACCCCCCTCGTCCTTGATCTGTCAGGATGGAGAGCGGAGGAAGGAGCCGGTAAATCTGTCATTTGCCGACTCCTTCCTTTTCTGAATGAACAGAGTCAGTGATCACTGCCTCTGTCCATTCATAACTGAGCACCGTAGCCTGTGTTGATGATGCTTCAGTTTATGAAAGAACAGGAGCTGCTGTCCCCTGTTCATTCATCTCCAGTGCAGCTGTGGTTGCAGGAAAAGGGACTGGGGAATCTGGGTCCTCAGTCTCTCTCTCTGGGTCTCTAGGGACCTCCTGATATCCATCCACTACTCCCCCCCCCAAAAAAAAAATAACAAAAAAAATAAAATTGTAAAAAATAAAATTAAAATATAAAACTACTGCCTCATCAGTTCCACCTATCAGTGCTGTATATTAGTGCCACTGTCACATGACATTAAAAAAAAGTATCGTAATCAGGATCGGCGAGTACTTGAAAAAAGTATCAGTATGTGTAAATATGTGATCTTAAAAAGTGGTATCGGTGCAACCCTAGTGAATAGAGTCCACCTGTGTGTAATTTAATCTCAGTATAAATACAACTGTTCTGTGAAGCCCTCAGAGGTTTGTAAGAGAACCTTAGTGAACAAACAGCATCATGAAGACCAAGGAACACACCAGACAGGTTAAGGATAATGTTGTGGAGAAGATTAAAGCAAGGATAGGTGATAAAAATATATTCCAAGCTTTCAACATCTCACGGAGCACTGTTCAGTCCACCATCTAAAAATGGAAAGAGTATGGCACAAGTGCAAACCTACCAAGACATGGCTGCCCACCTAAACTGACAGGCGGGCAAGGAGAGCATTAATCAGAGAAGCAGCCAAGAGGCCCATGGTAACTTTGGAGAAGCTGCAGAGATCTACAACTCAGGTGGGATAATCTGTACACAGGTCATGCACTCCACACATCTGACCTTCATGGAAGAGTGGCAAGAAGAAAACCATTGTTGAAAGAAAGCCATAAAAAGTCCTGTTTGCAGTTTGCGAGAAGCCATGTGGGGGACACAGCAAACATGTGGAAGAAGTTGCTCTGGTCAGATGAGACCAAAATTGAACTTTTTGGCCTAACAGCAAAACACTATGTGTGGAGGAAAACTAACACTGCACATCACCCTAAACACACCATCCCCACCGTAATACATTGTGATTGCAGCATAATGTTGTGGGGATGCTTTTCTTCAGCAGGGACACAGAAGCTAGTCAGAGTTGATGGGAAGATGGATGGAGCCAAATACAGGACAATCTTAGAAGAAAACCTGTTAGAGCCTGCAAAGGACTTGAGATTTGGCGGAGGTTCACCTTCCAGCAGGGCAACGACCCTAAACATACAGCCAGAGCTACAATGGAATGGTTTCGATCAAAGCATATTCATGTGTTAGAATGGGCCAGTCAAACTCCAGACCTAAATTCAATTGAGAATCTATGGCAAGACTTGAAAGTTGCTCTTCACAGATGCTCTCCATCCATTCTGACAGAGCTTTAGCTATTTTGCAAAGAAGAATGGGCAAAAATTTCACTCTCTAGATGTGCAAAGCTGGTAGAGACATCCCCACAAAGACTTGCAGCTGTGATTGCAGCAAAAGGTGGTTCTACAAAGTATTGACTCGGGGGAGCTGAATACAAATGCACACCACACTTTTCACATATTTATTTGTAAAAAATGTTGAAAACCATTAATCCTTTTCCTTCCACTTCACAATTATGTGCCGCTTTGTGTTGGTCTATCACATAAAATCCTAATAAAATGCATTTACGTTTTTTGGTTGTAAAATGACAAAATGTGGAAAATTTTAAGGGGTATGAATACTTTTTCAAGGCACTGTAAAGGTATTACAGATCCCATAATGTCTTTTTTTTAAGGTTTAATTATATTTTTAAGTCAACATAGGATGGGGGGTGGGGTCTTCCTAAAGCACAATTTGCATAAAAACAAGAGGGCACATAGATTTACCAAATTGCGCTATTATTTTGAGTGACAAACTATTTTTAGGCAAAAAAAAACATTTAAAAAAACTGCTTCCAAACTCACTTGCCCTATAAGCTAGGCAAGAACACATGCTCACTGACTACCAGAATAATGAGGGCCTACCAAACTACGCCAAACTGTGCATACCCAGTGGTGCTCTGTTGTGCACCACAGCCTATTCATTTTCAATATGTCCCAACGCAGGTAAATCACTCAATCAGGACTGTACTATCTGGCAGAGCAGTGTAAAAATCAGAAATAATAAATCTTTTTTGCAGGTAAAACAGCTATCATGTTTGTGTTTTGTCTGTGTATTTAGCTGGATTTCAGATTTAATACATGGAATAACAAATGCAGCTGGCCAGAATTTACAGAAACATCCAACAGGACCAGTTAATGGTTCCCTGAGTAATACACTTGAGATGACTGCAGTCGCTTTTTTTACATTTTGGGACTAAAAGCCTCATTTACACAAGGAGAGGGTTGGGCAAGAGCTGGGGTCCCTCCTGCAGTCACATAGACCTGCAAACTATTATTATGTTTTGATTAGGTTATGACTAAGGCCTTATAGGCTGAAACAAGTCTACTGACTTAATCTACGTTTGTTCACTGTGGCTATTCAATAAAATTAAAACATTTTAAGAGCAACAACCGGAGTGCAGATCCTGTTCTCTCCACCCCCCCTAACTGACTTGGCAGGGAGTGAAGGCACAGGAACACTTTGCTGTCTCTATCCACCATTGCACATACTTGAGAATTGTTACCCAATGAGCAGTGATAATCTTGTGCGCATACATCTTTGCAGAGTCTAAAAATTAAGTTGTGTTTGCTGTCATTTCGTTTTTAGAAGGCCTGCAGCAGCTTGTGCGCACCTAACAGGAATATCGTGTATGCAGCATATGGTCTCTCTGCATCCATACACAGCCTATAGCAATGCCTTTATTGACTCTGCACCCCCTTCTGCTTCCCTATGTTTGTTAATCATTAATTGTTCACTTACGATGTCAGTTTAACGAGCTATGGAAAGATTACTCCTGCTTTGCTCCACATATAAACCCTGTGTGAGAAGCAGTAGGCCAGGTTAAAGGGGATGCAGGGCAATTAACAAAGACATGAGTCCATTTCAAAGTAAAAGGAGGCTATTCTTGGTCAACCTAATAGTACAGAAATGTCAGCAGTTTCTGAGTGCTTTAGGAAGTATGGCAAGGTTAACGCTATGTTAATATGAACACACAGGGGAACGAAGCGATTGGGAGAAAGACTGAGGGTAGGAAAATGAGCAGGTAGGTGATTGAAATGTGAAAATGGTGGTTTGTTTTTTCCTTTTTCTAAAGCAGGAATACAAATGATCCCTACAAAGCCTGCGCCATCCTCAGACCCTGTAGCCAATTAGTGTACATCAATATTTAATCAAACCTTCCACTATTGTGCATAGGCAGCCTGCACTGTGCAGACCAGCTACCCTGGCTCTTACACACACACTGCTATGACACATAATGATATTGTCAATTAATAATTGAACAGTTTTTGTTCTCCCTCCGTGACCTTATTAGTAGAAAATGTGAAAGAGGATTTTTTTTTTCGGTGAGATAGGAAAATATACGTTTGGTTCTTTTCTCAGCTTCGGTTCCCATTCCACAGTATTTTTACCGACTTGTCAAACAACATTTTTCACCATCTAGAAAGACAACAGATGATGGTGAATTTAACATGCCATATGCACATTATTACTAGCTTTGGGGGGGAATATCTTTTCCCAGCTGTTTTAATGCTTGGACAGCTCTATTAACTAAACTGTCATGACTTT